>PPNU03000008.1:0-590382 GCA_003708295.3 Petasospora mycetangii
TGGCCGATGTTCAAAATGGCCGATGCGCAAAATGGCCGATGCGCAAAATGGCCGATGCGCAAAATGGCCGATGTTCAAAATGGCCGATGCGCAAAATGGCCGATGCGCAAAATGGCCGATGCGCAAAATGGCCGATGTTCAAAATGGCCGATGCGCAAAATGGCCGATGCGCAAAATGGCCGATGCGCAAAATGGCCGATGTTCAAAATGGCCGATGCGCAAAATGGCCGATGCGCAAAATGGCCGATGCGCAAAATGGCCGATGTTCAAAATGGCCGATGCGCAAAATGGCCGATGCGCAAAATGGCCGATGTTCAAAATGGCCGATGCGCAAAATGGCCGATGCGCAAAATGGCCGATGCGCAAAATGGCCAGTCGCGGGTACATAACTACACCAAAATTGAGGGACTCTCATAACTCTTAATTTCCCGGGCCCTTTTGTGCAATGGGCACATACATTAGTTGGAAAGGTGCTCTTATACGGATATACCAAGTTTTGTGTCAAACCGAACAGTCTTTATACCCGAATGCGCAAAATGGCCAAACGGATGTTCAAAATGGCCGCCATAGTTAAGCCGATGCGCAAGATGGCCAAACCCCATACTAAACCGCGCTCGATGCGCAAAAAAGCCGTCGCAGCAGCTGTAGCCGTCGCAGCAGCTGTAGCCGTCGCAGCAGCTGTAGCCCCGTTTCCATACGTGGTTCCTCAAAATGGCCAACCGGATTCTCAAGATGGCCGATGTGCAAAATGGCCGATGTTCAGAATGGCCGATGCGCAAAATGGCCGATGTTCAAAATGGCCGATGTTCAAAATGGCCAGTCGCGGGTACTTAACTACACCAAAAATAAGGGGTCCTCATAACTCTTAATTTCCCGGGCCCTTTTGTGCATTCTTGAGACACATAAGTATAAAAGGTCTTCTTCTATGGTTGTACCAAGTTTAGTGTCAAACCAACTAGTCTTTATACCCGAATGCGCAAAATGGCCAAACGGATGTTCAAAATGGCCGCCATAGTTAAGCCGATGCGCAAGATGGCCAAACCCCATAGTTAAGCGCGCTCGATGCGCAAAAAAGCCGTCGCAGCAGCTGTAGCAAAATGGCCGATGCGCAAAATGGCCGATGCGCAAAATGGCCAGTCGCGGGTACATAACTACACCAAAAATAAGGGGTCGTCATAACTCTTAATTTCCCGGGCCATTTTGTGCATTCTTGAGACACATAAGTAGAAAAGGCCTTCTTCTATGGTTGTACCAAATTTGGTGTCAAACCGACTGGTCTTTATATCCCGATGTTCAAAATGGCCGATGCGCAAAATGGCCGATGCGCAAAATGGCCGATGCGCAAAATGGCCGATGTTCAAAATGGCCAGTCGCGGGTACATAACTACACCAAAAATAAGGGACTCTCGTAACTCTTAATTTCCCGGGCCATTTTGTGCATTCTTGAGACACATAAGTAGGAAAGGTCTTCTTCTATGGATATACCAAGTTTGGTGTCGAACCGACCGGCCTTTATACCCCGTTGCGCAAAATGGCCAGACGGATGTTCAAAATGGCCGCCATAGTTAAGCCGATGCGCAAGATGGCCAAATCCCATAGTTAAGCGCGCTCGTTGCACAAAAAAGCCGTCGCAGCAGCTGTAGCGCGCTCGATGCACAAAAAAGCCGTCGCAGCAGCTGTAGCTGGACCCTGAGTCCAAAGCGCACGTCGTGGGCGACATCGAGAAAGCCGTTAGTACCGTGCGTGAATTAGCCAACGGTGAAGCTGTAGACGTGTTTGTGTGTGGATCATTACACCTCGTTGGTGGGTTCCTGGTTGTTCTCGATGGGAAGCCGTGATGCACTGTTTGTTAGACGAGAGGTCACTGGAAAACCAGTGTTGTTCTTTCCGTCTCCTTGTATAGAAAATGCTATGATAACTACCTGTAAGAGAAGTAGAGTGTACTGAAACTGGTTTTCTTGTATTTACTGTATACTAGAGACTAGCGTACTCATAGAACGCTAGAGGCTCTGTGAACCATCCCCTAAAATCAAACGCAGCGGAAGTGTTAGGCCACCTTGAAGCCCACCTTGAGAATCGCCCTGTCCCAGTCGCCTCTTCCTCCTTCTCCATCATGAACCCGTTGATGATAAGACGAAGGTGCGATAGAGCCGATGATACTTCCACGGTGCATCGTCCTGGTACGTCCAGTTCGAGAGGAGCTTTGGCGAGTCTGGCTCTGGCCATGTCCTTTCTCAGCACAATCAGTTTTACCGAACATAGCGTCGGGTACTGGAGTGATAGATGCAATGGTGTGTTGTCACCACTAAGCTTCAAGGCCGGCCAGATATCCAAGGTCAGCCTCCACAGGCAAGGAAGTCTCACTTGTCTACACAAGAACGTGGTGTGATAGCCAGTGATGGTGAGCTCTTCAACAGTGTCAGCAACCATCTCGACGTCTTTCCACTCCAAAGCCGAGGGTGTTGTGTACTCACCGTCGAGAACCAGGACAACTGACCTCAGATAGATCATCACGTGTGGAGTCAGGAGTCTGCGCAAGTCCCACACTCCATTGTCGAGGGAGACCAGGACGAGCTCCTCCAGAAGACACACCGTGAAGCGAAAGCTGAGGTGGTGCTCTTTCGTCTCGCTCACAATCTTCATCTTCCGCATCATTTTGCAATGGATGTCTTCATATCTGTCGTAGTGGATACGCTCTGCTCTCTCAATACCATCCGTAGGAGACATTCTCCACCAGCTGAGCTCCCGAGCCAGCGTCCACTTAGTTAGTACCACGACTTTGTCAGGGATTCCCACGTATGTGATGTACGACATGTTCTCTGTAAAATCGAAGATCCAGTTGAGAAAAGTCGGCGGTGGCATCAGCACCTCCTCGTTCTCAACACCAGACCCACTGGGCTCTGAAGGGGTCCAGTTCGAGTTGACGAGGAAGAACTTACTATCATCCCTTGGCGAGCCGTACTGGAAGCCTAATACCTTGGGGACGATGTGGGTGTCGAACTCGACGTACAAGAGCCGCATATTGTCTAAATACACTAACAAACTTGTACTCACAGGCTGGTCTCCCTCTCGTGCGGGTCTCAGCTTCTTGGTGAACCTCAATTGCAAGCACTTGGGCTCTTTTACGTCGAAATCGTTTAGTTTTGGGTCGTCGCCTACTTGCACGTCCAGCAGTGCAAGCGATCCAGACGGCCGGTTAATGCCCATGAGCCTGTCAAAGATGGACCTCTTGCACCCACTCGCAGAGACGAACATCGGTATCTCTCGCTCGTGGTCCAGCTGGAAAGACGTTCTTCCGTGGCTGAACTGTGGGCCAACGACGAACTGGACGGGGACGCCGTTTCGACGGCACAGCCTCAGAACCAGATCGTGGGCTATGCACTGGAGGTGATACACGCCACACAGCACGGCCGTATCCGGCAATAGGAACCGGCCATACAGACAAGACGAGCAATTGGATAGCTCTCCCGTCAGTGTGGCCCGGTCTGCGTGCACAAACGACATGATCTTCACGGGAAAGCACCGCAGCTGTTCCCACGGAAGCGTGCCGTAGTCGTGTAGAGAGACGTGGACAATGTGGGGGGCCTGGAGAAGCAATCTGGGCTCTTCTGGGTGGTCTGTGATGAGAAGAACCAGCGAGCGCATAGCGGGAGACGCTAGTAGAAGAGACTGTAGAGAGCCATCGGGCTCGGCCATAACACACCTGAGGATGTTGAGGTTGACCTCCGTGGGGAGCCGGGCGAACACGGTGTGCTCCATTGTTTATACTTGGTGTTTCTACTTGTCTGTGGTGGAATGAAGTCACTGTTTATATACCGGGCCGTTATTATTTAGTACCCCTTTGTGTAACGTTACACAAAGAGCCCCGCGCCGATTACGTAATGAAATCCGGGGAACAAAAATGAAAAAAAAGCAGAGCCTTGATGAACTACATCTTCCTTGTAACACACCATGTCGTTCCGGTCTGCGCTCGAGAAGTACATCAGACACCCGCAGGACCACCCAGACGTCGTGGTGAAGTTCGATGACGAGTTCGTGCTGATGAAGGACGCCTTCCCGAAGTCCCTCTACCACTGGCTATTACTACCGAGAGACCCATCCATCTCCAAGCAGCACCCGTTGAGGGCGTTCGGCGACGCTGGTCTCAAGGAGCGAGCGCAGAGGTGGGTTGATGAAGGGTGTGATATGATTGCTGAGAGGCTGAGGAGCGAGAAGGGCGTTGATGAGGGCACAGCCTTCGTGAGAGCAGGGTGCCATGCTATTCCGTCAATGAACAACCTCCACATACACCTGATTTCTCAAGACTTCACCGGTGACAGACTCAAGAACCGTCACCATTACAACTCTTTCACGACGGACTTCTTCGTGCCGTTTGAAGAGCTGCCGTTGGGCGTAGGCGACAAGAGGCTGGCCCACAAAGAGATGGAGCACCTCGCTAAAAGCGACATGATCTGTATAAACTGTGGAAAGAACTTCGGCAACAAGTTTGCGGAGCTCAAGCGTCACCTGCGGGACGAGTTCAAGATCAGGTACGGCTAGTCTATAGTGATCTACACGTATATCCATCGTCAAGACTGGACATGGTCGGATTCCACCTAGTTCTATTCCAGGGCTACTGTGGCCATTCCACTACAGAGTGACGAGCTCATAGATATGACCTTTATTAAGATGCTAACGCTCAAACAGACCGTCGTCCTCAAAGTGGTCGTCGTAGTCCATCGGGTCCTCGCTCTCGTAGTCGCTGTCGTCGCTGGTGTCGGACTCGTAGTCGCCATTGGCGATGTACAGTAAGCGCGCTCGATGCACAAAAAAGCCGTCGCAGCAGCTGTAGCCTTAAATGACTGTTCTACAATATACTCCATTGCCAAGGTACCGATATCTTACAACAGTACACATCATTCATCACTTTAAATACAAATTGATAATTCAAAGAATTTAATTCTGATGGGGCTACCTTCGCCGCTATGGCAGGTTTTTTTCCACAAGTTTACCTTGCATGGCGTAAAACTTTCAAGGCGTACTTTCATGCACCAGTTAAGCAAGCTGAAAGAGGTTTCTGGAAGCGCAAAGAGGAGTTTTACACAAACTTGATCTATGCTTCTTCTTCCTTTGCCTCTTCAATACAGGCAACAGCAATCTGGGCAGAATTTGCACAAATGTGGCCCACAAATCCCAGCTTTCTAAGCGCTGATTCGTTCCAGCACATGCATGCCTCTGCATCGAAGTTTTAAGATATCCCATTTTTTATGCACAATGGCTTGTTTGGGCAAACATGGGGAAGTTAAGGCTTTGACGGGTATGTCGGATCACATGCTACGTTGAGATCTGCAGAACTTGTCATTTTCGAGGTGTGGGAAATGAGTGCATAAAATATATAGACAAGCCCCTCCCCCGCGCGAAACAGTTTCACAACCAATAAACAACGCTCCTTCCAGACTTCTGCTCCTGAACTCCCACTTGCTTACCATTTCTCCTTCCAGAAGAGCAGAATACAATGGTCTCCCAACTCAATGAGGGAGCACTCAGATTCGCCACAATGGCTTTTGAAGCCGATTCTAAACTGACAAAAGAGGATAGAGTAATACTGTTGAACTTCTTCGAGACTGTTAAGTTGAGCTCTTACATAGCTCTTACGTCTGCTGCTTTCATCTCTGGACTTGGTGTTCACTTCATTTGCTCCAAAATTCTGTCTCCACCATTGCTGAACAAGCCAATCTACAAGTTTGGACCACCAATTCTCGCTGGGTTCATAGTGTCGAAACTGATTCTTTCCCCTTCAGAGGCGTTTTTCTTCGAAAAAGCACTCGGTGAGATGAAACTTGATGTTAACTGTTACAACGCCGCTAAGCTACATAGAGGAGTCCCTCTGCAACCACAAATTGACTACTACCGTTTGACTTCAATGGACCCAACTAAGAGAATGACCGATCCTAGAAATCTCCCACAAGGTGCATTTGATCAGTTTGTTAATGGATTAAGAGATAAAGGACACGGCTTGAAACCAGAAGACGGTAAAAAAGACTAATTTAGGTATTTATTTATACATACTTTTTAGCCGGGTGTTTGAGACATGTAGGGCAAGGTAGGTTACGAACTGCTAATAAGAGGCAATAGAAATTTTGATTTGAGGTGGGAAGAGGAAGGAGAGTTTGTCCAAATAGAAAATAGCACTAACACCGGTACACAGGCACCAAATGAACTTCTGAATAGTCTGATGCAAACCAGCGTGGATAAAGGCACTACGACGTGCACCCGTATTTAGGGGGCGCAACAAGAGGCACAGGTCGTATATGTATGGAAGAGAGAGCTGTACGTTTCTTGGTAGCTATTGCTATTCGCACCCGCTATTCGCACTCGCACTTGCCAATGAATATCCCACCTATTTACCTGACCCTGATGCTCTTGGTCAGCTTCTGGCCCCTGTGGGTGCCCTCATCTCGTACACCAACACCTGAGCTACAAGGTTTATACGTTGTGCGTTGTATATATAAACTAATATATAATTTATCTAATGATATTCATCGATAACTGAGAGCGGAAGATCATATGATCCAACTGGTTTATATTCCAGATCGTCCAAGTCAAAGCCCTTTGGACCACCAATGTCGAGAGCTCTCTCGGTGTTAGTCCATTTGGTACTTGGAGCAATTCCCAGAACAAACACTAGCTTTCCATAGTTATAATCTGGAGTCCCAATAGCTTCGCCTGAGTCCGCGTCAATAACGGCAATCAAATCTGGAACAGAGCACACAATATCGTCACCGATTGAGGCATATATGTTCTCGTTCTTGAATGGGATCACCATCTTTATGTCATGATTATCCAATTGCTCAATACAAACCTCACCCCAAACATGACCTTTGAAAAGTTTTCTCTCAACACCAATGATTTTACCTTTGAACAACAGCTTACCAGAGTTGTTTACGGATTCGAGGATCACTTCTGGCATTCTGTATGTCTCTGATTTCTGCCTAGCCTCTCTCACTGCTTTTCCGATCCTCCATGCTAAAGATAGAGAACCATGTATAGTGTTTCTCTCCACAAACTCAGCAGTCATAGGTGGATTTACCAAATCAACAATACAGCCAATCTCAGCGAGTGAAGCCCTTAACACTTTCTCCAAAAGGTAATCACTCTTGGACTTTGAGACAATGACAGTGTTACCATTACCATTACTGATTATTGTTGGTGGGTACACTGGAGTGTTATCAACGCTTAAAGCGGTTGGGATTGTCTGCCAGTGAGTAGGATATGCCCTTCCCATCAAATCACAGTCAACAATAGGCAAGTTTAGTTTGGAAGAGATTCTGAAAGGACAGAGACCATTGGATCCTCCGATTTCAACAGGGAATACCAAAACCGAGGACTTACCAACAAACTTGTCCATGACCTCAATGCAGTCAATCATACCTGGTCCTTCTAGCTGCTCATTGGAAACAGTTGGCGAGCCAGCACAACATACACTACTGACAAGTCCATCATCACCAGTGTACTTTGAAACATCCTTCACATCAATGACCACGAGCTTTTCACCACGCCTCAACATTTCTCTGGCGGCCAAATAGAATGGATAAGGCTCACCACCGCCTCCACACCCCAATATATATGTACCAATTCTCAATAGTTCCAAGTCAACTTCAGAGATGATCCACTGTCTTTCAGAGTTGATAAGAGGACGATAATTGACGTAATCAAAGTCATTCAAGTTCAAGTATTTGGAGTTAACAGTGACAGAGGCCTTCTTAGTGATTTCGTGCAAGCCAGTTGTCTTGGTAGCGATATCGATCTCGTCAGTCAGACCAACCTTCAATTTATCATAATCAACATCTGAGATTGTTTTCACAATGAACTCGAATGTATTGGAAACGTATGGAATTGGTTCAGCAGACACGTACACAATCTCAACACTAGTAGATAAAGCGCCCTTTTTGACGGCCATATCAATGGCCTTAATTTTGAGGTCATCAAGGATCTCTTCTTTAGAGACGTCTGTGACCTGCATGAAGCAATGAACTTCAGAAGATATCTTTCCCATAGCAGCACCAATGGCATTGGCAACGTTGTAAAATTCTGGCCGAACCACAGAAGATGCACCCTTTAAAGTATCTGGTACAATGAAAGAGCCACCACCGACAGCAAGAACTGGAACATCCTCAGGACTTGTCTTCATTCTGTCCACCACGGTCTCAAGCATGAGCTTGACGCGATTTTTGAATTTTGTCTTGAATGTGCCATCAAACTTATTCTGAACTAGAGTACTGTCACCAAGCTCGAGTGTATCGTCCATCGCCACGGATACATCTGATGCTGTCACATCTGAGCCTCCGAAAACCAAGGATCTTGTCTTGATCTCATTACCAACAGACTCGGGACCAACAAAGAGATCACCATCAATTTCTTTGACAAGTGATCCACCTCCGAGACCCATACTCTCTACATGGGGCATGGAAAAGTTTATACGTATGCCACCGACGAAACTGTAGGAAGAGGATTGGCGTGGGAACCCGGTGGGCAAGAGAAGTCCGACGTCAGCGGTGGTGCCACCGACGTCGATAACAATGGCACTCTGTCCGGCGATTCCACCAAGGAATGATGCTCCTCTCATAGAGTTAGTGGTTCCCGAGGAGAATGTTCTGATGGGGGTTCTCAGGCACTCAATAGCAGAGAGTACAGTTCCATCATTCTGTGTCAGCAAGACGGGGCAAGATAGACCCAAGTTCCGAATCGCTGTGATGAAAGACATGATAATGGTCTCAGCAAAAGGCATAACAGAAGCGTTCAAAATGGAGGCATTCTCTCTTTCGATAAAGCCAACACCTGATATCTCGTGCGAGAGCACAATTTTGGCATCTGGGATGCTTTTTAAGATCATCTCTTTAACTCTGAACTCTTGCTTTGGATTCAGAGAGGCAAACACACCAATGACAGCAATTGATTTGATACCCATTTTTTTGATTTCAGCAACGTGCTTGTTGATCTCTGCTTCGTTTATTGTGTCAATCTCACGGCCATCAACATGATAACCACCACTGGCATACCCCACGTAGCCCTCCATGATGGCTCGTAGACCAATTGGAAAGTCAGCAAATGGTGGAATCTCCCTAGCATAGGGACCGGTTAGTCTGATGACCGCTACTTTGGACAGGCGAGCCTCGTCCTGCTCGATCACAGCGTTGATGAAGTGCGTGGTCCCGATGGTCACAGAAGCTACTTCCTCCTTCTGTGTCTCTGGCAGGTCAGCAAAGAGCTGCGAGATACCTTGCTCAATCCCAACAGACACATCCTTTGTAGTGACTGCCTTGTTCCAGCTCAGAACACCTTGCCTTGGATTGGAGATGAGATGGGGGTCAACGAGAACGGAGTCCGTATTGGTACCACCAACGTCCACACCTATAAGAAGCGTTCTGGTCATTGTGTGGCCTCTCAATTTTGGATAGCTAAGGGCACCGACAGCAGCAATTGCCCTCTCTTATCAATAGACAAGACATAGAAGATGAAGCGACGCTGCATCATTCCCCTTTTGGCTATCATTGTGTTGTCTCTGTTCTGACCGCCACCAATGGCTAGTCCCGCCACCTCCGCCACCAGGGACTCCCGCTTATCAACAGGGACTAGCTTTTACGCCACGGGACTGCGATCCGGGGTGGAGAAGTCCCGCCACCACAAGCTGCTGGAAAGGGCAAATGCGGGAAATGGCATAAACCTTACGATGACACCCTCTTTTTCATGTATATATTGGGTCGTCTGGGTTGGATCGCATTAGTCTGTAGTTGATGCAACTAGTGGCCCATTCCTTAGAAAAATGCCTTCAGCTACTACACAAGAAGTCCCGGTGGTCGATTTTGCACCGTTCCTCACGGGCACGCCTGAGGGGAAGCTCGCAGTAGGCAAAGCCATGGTGAAAGTGATGAAGGATTACGGCTTCATGTACGTCATCAACCACGGTATCCCAGAACAAGACCAGAAGAGAATGTTTGAGTGGAGTAAGACTTTCTTCGCGATGCCGCAGGATGTGAAGATGAAGTGCCCACACCCGAAGGAAGGTGCCCATCACAGGGGTTACTCGTCTATTGGCAAGGAGAAAGTCTCACAGCTGGTATACGATAAAGAGGAACTTGAGCGTTTGCGGAAGACCCCCGATGTTAAAGAGTCATTCGACTGTGGCAATGACCGAGGTAAGTACTGCAACATTTGGCCCGAGGACGACGATATCCCCGGATTCAAGGAGTTTTGTATGTACTACTTCAAGCTATGCGATGTCACCGGTAAGAAGTTCCTAAGAGCTGTTGCCCTAGGGATGGGGCTTGACGAGGAGTTCTTCCTTCCATATCACGATATCTCCGATAACCAACTACGTCTTCTCCACTATCCACCTACTGATGAGTCCAGCCTGAAGCAGGGGAAAGCAGAGAGAATAGCTGCCCATACCGATCACGGAACATTGACCATGCTTTTGCAAGATGAGTGTGGTGGTCTTCAAGTGGAGAACCCATATGACAAAGGTGTCTTCTTGCCCGCTCCATACTTGAAGGGCTCTTTGGTAGTAAATACTGGTGACTTCCTGCAGAGATGGTCCAATGATTCATTGAAGTCTACTTTGCACAGAGTTACTGCCCCACCTATCGACAGTGACACAGGAATCACCAAAGCTAGATACTCCATTCCGTTCTTCATCTCTGCTAACAAAGACAAGGTCATCGATGTTTTGGAAGGAACTTACTCAGATGAGTGCCCCAAAAAGTACGGCCCTGTTACGGCCGGAGAGTGGCTCGCCAGAAGAATGAATGCCACTTATTAACATGTCAATATATGAGTTGTTTCATACTTGTCTAGACTAGTAGGTTACTTCATATTATCTAAGCTCCCTTAAAGCATCAATAGATTTCAAGATTCAAAAGTACTGGCCATTGCCTGGTTTGAATAGCTTTTACGCGCCTACATCATAAGTTACCTCTGAATAAGCAATCTAACACATGTATTTTCTTCTATTCAAGCAGTAATAGGCATCTTTCCAGGACACTCCAAGTCTTTGTAGAACTGGTATCCAACGACGTCACCATAATCACAGTATCTTGCGGAGTATCCCAAGCTGGAAATAGCTTTGAAATCCTCCTCGGAGAGCTTGAGGTCTTGGCCACCCAGGTTCTCGTCAATGCGCTCTGGAGTGACAGATTTTGGAATGATAGAGACACCTCTTTTCAAAGCCCAAGCAATGAGAATCTGAGCTGGAGTCTTGCCAATTTTCTTGGAGATCTCCAAAACTTTAGGGTGAGACAAGATTCGTGGCTCTCCAGCTAACTGATAAGTTGGGTTCTGGTTACCGAAAGCGGAATATGCAGTGACATGGATACCGTTCTCTTCATGGAACTTGAGGAACTCATCTTGCTTCAGGTAAGGGTGCATTTCCATTTGGTGAACTGCTGGCTTGATCGTACAATTTTCCAGTAAATCCTTGACCTCACATTGAGCGAAGTTGGAGATACCAATGGCCCTGACCTTACCTGTGTCCAACAACTTCTCCATGGCTTTCCAAGTGTCATTGTAAGAGATATCACGCACAACATTGTTACCTTTAGCGAATTCTTCTTTGTCATGAGCAACTGGATAATGCATCAAATAAAGGTCAACGTGGTCCAGACCGAGCTTCTCCAAAGACTCTTCAAGACCAATTGGGACATCTTCTGGAGCATGGTGAGAGTTCCATAACTTCGTAGTGACGAAATACTGATCTCTCGAGAGACCCGACTCTTTGATCCCTTCGCCAACCTCTTTTTCGTTACCGTAGATAGCAGCAGTATCTATGAGCTTGTATCCACTTTTCAGGGCATGAGTAGTGGCTTTTCTCACGGCATCTGCTGGAGACTGCCATGTACCGAGCCCGAAGAGAGGCATTGTGACGCCCTTGGCGATGACAACGGTGGGGACGCTGGCGAAAGCTGACATTTTTGTTTAAGATCAACCGTGGATTAGCCTTTTCCGAGCTATTTCGAGTAGAGAAGAGGGAGAGTACGACTCCTTATACCAAAGTTTTCTTGGTGGAGGTGGGAAGAAAAGGAATGGAGACGGGGGCCTTATCGCAGATTACCCCAAATGCGGTAATCCACTGGTGGCGGGGCCGCGCAATGGGTGGAGGTGCGTTTAAAAGATAAGCGCTTTGGGGAAATCGGGCGTTCTCTCTACTTCTCAGCTTTTGGTGGGAATTCACCATCACCAGAGACAGCTTGATAATGTCGCCAGATGCTAAGAATTTGAAGGCCCACAAAACTTCTGTATGCCCCTTTTTTGGGTGCGGAAAGATCTTCAAAAGAGGAGACTACCTTAAGAGGCACATCTCCACACACAACAACAAAAGACCGTACGTTTGCGAGAAGTGCTCTATCTCTTTCACACGAAGAGATCTCCTAGCTAAACATCTTCGGACGAAATCACACCTAATTGGCGGGACCAAACATACTGTATTCATCAACACTGAAAGTAAGAAATATTTATACAAGAACCACAAGGAAGAAGAGCATGATCGAGGCAATAGGTGCGATGAAGGGAATAGCGTGAATGGGGGAGATGAAGTGGATGGGAGTATTGCAGTGACACGTCCACAGAGGTTCACAAATGTCTCCAGTGGTGTTGAAGATTCTTTTGGGTGGCTCTTTGGAGATGAAAAAGTCGTCATGGAGCTGAACGATATCTACTCAAGCACACCAGTGATGTCTCATGGTGTAGATGATACCCCTTATGAGCAAACTACTTGTGACTTTGCTTTCTGCTCACACGCATTTGACGCGATTCAGGCGTTTTTACAAGAAGAGGTGGGTATGGATTCGAATACCAGTATGGTTTTGTTTTCTCATTCTCAGTTGAATCTGTTTATGAGCTACTATTGGAACGATTTTAACCCCATGTACCCAATCATCCACAGACCTACATTTGATGTCAACGCTATTGATGGCAAGAATCTGAACTCAATATTCTTGCTTTCTATGGTTACCATTGGTATGACTTGCTCTCCTGAAAGGGAGGGTGACATCAAATATGAATATCATCGTATCTCTTGTTCCATTCAGAAACATCTTCGAATTCATGTCTTACAACAGATGGACTCAATTGACTATTCACTTTCTTTTATTCCCTTGAAACTTCTCCAAGCGCACCTTCTCATAAGTATTTTTCACATGTCATATGGCGACTCCTTACAGCACACCAAATTTCTTGTGTATCACTCTGTAACGACTAGCATCTTCCGAGAGCTAAAACTTTTTGTTGACCTTTCAGAGCCTGTCTGTGATCAAAGAAACTTCAATTTTGCATCTTGGTGCCAATGGATACGGTTTGAGAGTTTGAAAAGGATTGCTCTTGTGGCATATGCACTGGACACACAGGCAAGTTTTATTCTACTGAAATCTCCTTCCATATCTGTTTTTGAAATACAAATGGAGATGCCTTATACCGATTCGGTGTGGTTTGCTGAGAACCCGCAATCGTTTTTCCAGGAATATTCAAAACTTCCAAGAGATTTTGTGGAAAGGTCTTCTGATATTGGACCAGAAGGTTATGAGAATGCACGTTATGAGGTGACTGATGATGGAGTTATGGCTAATGGAAATTTACTTCCCAATGTTCGCTCAGAAGGAAGATGGCCCAACTTGCTATGGAGTCTTAGAAGGTTAATACAGCCGTACAAGGTTCATGACAGGGAGTATCATTATAACTGCTTCTCACAGTTCAGCAGATTTATACTACTTCATGCTGCTTTGGCCCTCGTAAGAGAGCTCCGCAGTACTAATTTACTAACCGATTTCAAGTCTATGATTCCAAGTGCCAACATCAATGCAGTCGCTGCTAAAATCGAGCAAGGACTTTTCAGATGGAGATTTTATTTCCAGGTGAACATCTCCAAATCAAATGAGGCCATCTCCGTTCAATCACCTACTGATGTTGATGCACTAAACTTGTACGACACATCACTCATATTTTGGGCAAATATAACATTACACCACATTGGGCTCCTTGGCCTTTATTGCAACTTTTCCATGATCACACATTATACTGAAAGAGTTTTAGAGAATCATGTAAATGGGACGCAGCACCTTATTGAGTCACCAGGACGCCGAAGATATAATTCCATTGAGTTCTGGAGAAGTAAGATGTTGGTATCTTCATGGATCAAGTCCAAAGATGGACACCATTCTTTAATACAAGCCTGTTTGCTTCTGCAGACAGTTTTGAGTGACGAGTCCATGATAAGAAAAATTCCACATCTCCCCAGGGCCCTCTATTTGGCCGGTGTGGTATGTTGGTGTTACTGTCACATTGTAAAAGACCATGAAAACTTGACTGACAATGCATCACCAGTTTCCGTTTCCAAGAATTGTGCTATGAAGTTCATCACTTCAGTCTTGGAACCGGTTTCTGATGGCGTGAATCCCATAATCGATAGGCAATGGCTTAAGTTCTTGCTCATCTACATAAACTCGTTGCTGCCTGGCCTCAAGTTAGTTGAGAGTGCTGATGATTCTTACTCACTTGTTCTCCTAAGCAATCTGGTCTAATTGACTGATGTTCTTTCGTTATCTCAATTATCTAAAGTTCAATGCATTAGTACAAGAAAATGCCTTTCTTCTCCTTGGTAGTATTGTCGGTGGTTGTGACAAGCCGTTCTCTCGAGCCCAAGATCACCAATAGTGGGCTATGATACGAGAACCTCTCACACAATAGTAGCCATAGCTGGCTATAACCCGCAAACGGATTAAATTCGAAGCTAAGTGAAAATAAGAGACCTCAAATTTAACGACCTTCGAATTAAATAAACAATAAACAGATTATAGAATACGGCTCAAGCTTCCCAAGACTTCACTGTGATGTTTGCAGCAGGCTTGACATCTTCACATGCACTGTTAGTGGCAGAGGTTTCCAGCTCCATGCCATCGAACTCTTCAGCATCTGCAATATATGGTGCTTCCTCTCCAAGACCAGCTGGGGGGAATATATAGTTGATAACAACATGAGCTACCATGGTAGTACACATACCAAAGAGATAAGTCAGGTTGTAGAGTTTTTCATAACCCTTATTCATAGGATATCCGCCTGCGGTACAGATAAGACCTGGAAGAGTTGGAATAGAGCCAATGGTGATGGCTGCTATACCCCTCCAGTTGATTCCCCACTTGTAATTGTAGATGGAGCCTTCGTCTAGGCGATACAGATCTGGCATACGATACTTCATTCTTCTTACAAAGAAGAAGTCAGCAACTGCACATCCAACGAGTGGTCCAATAAACACAGCAAAACCGGAAATGACGGTCAAGAAAATTCCAGATGTCGAAAGCAACTTCCAAGGCTGACACAAGATACCGATTATGGACATTATGTATGAACCTCTTCTGATGTTGATGTACTTGGGCCAGAAACCTGAAATGTCCATACCAGTGGAGCATGCTGTGAGTAAAACAGCTTGCCAGAGCTGTCCAGATATAATACCGAAAGAGGCAAAGAACACAGCCGCTCTAGAGGCAGGACTGAAATCGTAGTATTTCAACAAGACAGGCAACAAAGTAACTGGGTTCCAATAGATAGCACCCAAAACAGGCTGCATAGCAGCAGAGGCAAATATACCCATGGCACCAGTAACAAAGCCAGTGATAGGAGCACTGAAAATCTGGGAGTAATTTGGTGCGAATCTTGTCTTAGCGTAACGGGTCCAGTCACTTTGCCCGAGAATACCAGAGTTTGAGCCACAAACATTAGTGATCATGAAGATAACACCCCAGCCTTGACTGAAGCCAGTGGTGGTAGTGCCCTGCTGATTCCACAATGGACCGAGTTTACCACCATTCGCATGAAGAGCCCATCCAAGAATACCAAAGAACGAACCTGTCTGCAAGAAGAAGGAGACGTGGACCCATGTCTGCATCTTTTCTGGAGGTGTAAGCATCAGGAAGCAAAACAAAAGCAGTCCAAGAAAAACACCGATAAGCTCAATCCTCAGCAAAGGACTCCAGTCAGAAAATGGTTCACCAAGGTAGCCTGTAACGGCAGAAGGAGAAAGACTTCCCAATGTCCCTACAAAACCTTGACCAATGTAATAGAAATGAGAACCTTGCCAGATACATGCCACAAAGGATTTGATGAGAATTGGGAGATAACAACCATAGAAACCAAAAGCGGCACGGGAACTAACGGTGTAGCCAATTCTCCACTTCTGACCTATAACACCAATAGCGCAACAAAGTAAGCCAACAATTAACCATCCAATCGCCAAGGCAACAAGAGCCATCTTACAATTCAAACCGTATGCCAGAGCACTCGATCCCATTGACCAAGTTGGGATACCCATACCAGCAACAGCCCAGTAGCCGAGGTAAGAAGCCGCAGTCCAAGTCTGTCTGTCTTTCGGAATTGGAATGAGGTCTCTGTTAGTCCATCTGGACTCTTCGAAATCGTCATTCTCTTCCTTTCTGACTGCAAGAAGCTCAGAGATCGGAAGATGATCTGGATTTGTGAGCACTCTCTTGATCCAGAGATCGTTGTAATAGTCCGAAACACTGAACGAGGCCTTCATCGAGTCCAGTGTAGTTGTCGAGTCCGAAAACTGATGACATTTTGATAAGGCTGACGTGGGCGATCCCATGGGTAATATATAGACAGAAAACGCGGAGCGTGGAGCCAAGATTGGGATCACAGATGTCAATTATCAAACAAGCCGATCTTCTCTCTTCCGATGGTATAATGTTGCCTCTGTTCGTTGTTGTAGTGATTGCCCACCGCCACTCTCACCTTCCTAAATCGGTCTGATTGTGCGAATTATGCGTCATCGGATCTAGTCCTCGGTTGTGGGACTAAGGCTTTGCGAGTCTATGGAGATAAGAAAATCACAGAAAATAAGACTAGGCCTCTTTCGCAAAAAAAAAACACGAGTCCCTTTCCCCGCGTTGAAGTCTCAAACATTTAAGAGCGATAAGGTTGGTGGAGGCGGCTCAAGATATACTGCGTTGATAACGGGTAGTTTAGGTGAATTAATCATTCAAGATTACCTATGTAATGTTTTTAACATCTCTACAACAATTCAGTATTAGTAATGCTGTTTGGTAAGCATTGCTCATCTCTTTTCAACATTAAACCGTTATCGACAATTAGTGACTGGACTGATCGGACGTGGTGACCTTCTCAGCGCATTGCTCAGTTGGCTTGTCTTGGAACTCAAACCCATGTTCAATGTCCCTAACCACCAAAGCTGTGTATTTTTTTGTATCAACGAAGCCCATCAAGAACTGACCTTCTTCCATAAACAGCGAGTCAACGGCTTCCAATGACAACCCTTTCACCTCCGGATAGAAGAAGTAGTACATGAAGAAAAATAGGACATTTGTAACGGTGAAAATAATGTACGATCTGTACTTGATATTGGTGATAATGGTTGGTGTGATCTCCACAACAAAGAAGTTCCATAGCCAGTTCGCAGAGATACCAATGGCAGTTCCTTTGGCTCTTGCCTGTAATGGGAGAAGTTCCGGAACCAGCACCCAAGGAATACAATTTGCGGTTGCTCCAAAGATCAATTGGAAAAGGAAGAAGAAAGCAACAGAGGCTGCACCTGTCTGTTTAGACTTACTTGGGTTGTCTTGGAAACTCAGAAGGATAGTTACCATCATCATACAGATACCACAACCAAGATGGCCATAAGCCGAGGGCATACGTCTTCCCAGACGGTCATTATAGAAAGCAGGAACCAACGAGCCGACAGTGAAGCAGATAACGCAACAACCTCCAAGAATCATGGCCAAATTACTGTCTAATCCGACATTTTGGATCAAAACAGTCGTGATGTAGTAGTTTATCAAGTTAATTCCAGACAACTGCTGAGCAAACTGAGCAAGGTATGCCAACAGAAGTCTTTGTCTTGTCTTGATGGAATCTCTCTTGAACATCTTGGACCAGCTGCTTCCCTCCAGCTCCTCCATCAGCATAGACTCCTCAATTTCTCTGTACATGGAACTGATCAGCTCATCATCCTCATCTTTTCCGAAGACATAAGACAGGTTCTTCTTCGCGTCTTCTTTCTTTCCAATCTTGTAGAGATACCTTGGCGATTCACATATAGTGAAGCAAAGGCCAAGAACAACGAGAGCAAAGATCAATTGGGTGGCAATCGGAAGTCTCCATTTGACATCTCCTGAAGCAAATGACAACCCGTATGTCAGCCAGTATGCGTAGACCAGACCGATACCGACGAAGAGAGCCTCGGAGCACACCAGGCGTCCCCTAACAGCAGGCAGGCATTGCTCTGATTGGTACATAGGCACAGTTGAGGTCTCGAGTCCAGTTCCAAGGCCACTGATGAATCTTCCAACCATCAGGTGTGCCACGCTGTATGCACACGTTTGAAGCACAACACCAACGAGGATCAGGAACATGGCCAGCATGATGTTCAAGCGACGACCCAGATAGTCGCCGATGAAGAAGTTCAAGATGCAGCCGAAAAAGCAGCCCAGAGTGTAGATAGACACTATGATACCGAGGAACGAGCCTGTAGGGTGGTCGAATGTATCCAGGAACTCTTCACCGTTGGTGAGGTTGCCCATGACACCTTGCTCAATACCGAAGAGGATGAATGCGAGCTCACATGTGCACGTGATGGCGACACTAATGTGTTTCCCGGGCTTCCAGAAGGATCTTCCGTCACCAATGACGCTGTGAATCGAGGACAGTAAACCCATTGCTTATACTTAGCCGATAACTACACAACCATCAACTCCCACAAGAGCGGACGTACCTGCTTTTATGTATCGTATATGACTCCCGGGAGGTGACTCCAAGACGGGGTCTTTCCTTTCTGGGGTACATTCTTCAGCAGCTTGGCGTAGCAGAACAAAGCGATACGTGGTTCCTGACTCTGCGGCTATATGTCGTTTTTATTAGCTCGGATCGACGTCGAACACACACTACATGCCTGCAGCGGTTAAGTTTTCCCACATGTCGGGTGTTTGTCCCGGGCCTTTACCGCAAAAGGGACCCCTGACTAAATTTTTTTTCTTTTTTATTGAAATTGCGGGGACGCCGCAGCCGTGTAGGCCCACCTAAATAGCCTAACTTAGCAACCCGGAGCATCAGTGGAGCCGTGTGCTGACCAGTGGCTCTACAGCCGCAATGGGTGCGCCTTAGCTGATGGAGTCCCACGAAGTCAAGTTGTAGGTCAAGCTCTTCCATACATCCGGGGGAAGCTCGTTGGAGAGCGGCTGTAAGGACTCTGGAAGCCACGCCGTGCTCTCCGCAAGCCCCATGCTAGGGGGTGAAAGCGAAAATGTGCTAGTGATCGTGCTGAGCAGTGCTGAGTTGGGCGATGTATCCTCGAGTGGTGGCTTCGGCTTGTCCTCTGGAACAGACTCCTCCCTGGTGCCGGTGTCTCTAATCTTCTCAAACAACGTATCGAGTTCCTTGAGCCTGATCTCGTTCTCGAGAGCCGTGAAGTTCCCGGACTTGCACATAGTTCTGTTCAGGTCCCTGCCGACCTCTACGAGTGCCTCGTTCCCGGACGTCATGTAGAGTACCAGTAGTGACGAGAAGAGATATCTAGCGTCCCAGAACCCGAATTCGGAAAACATCCCAACAGAGCGAAGCTGCTGTAGAATAGTGATGTTGGAAGCGGCCGCACTGACACACTTCTTGATCGCTTTCGTGTCACCCATGTGCTGGCCCATGAATGTCGACAGCAACAAAGGCCTTATTGTTATAATCATGATTTGGTTTAGCCGGAGATACAGATTTGCATTTGTTCTGTCATTTGGCGTGATGATAGTGGATTTCATGCTTTCTGGAAGTTGTTGTTGGAAATTGGACAATTTAGTGAGACAAGTTAGAAGGTCTGATATTGTCTTCTTTCTTGTTGGCTTGTAGACAGTCTTCATAACAAAGACAATGATTTGGCTCAGGCATGTGCTCAACTTGAGAATGTCGGACTTAAATCCATCATGGAGATCAACATAGGGCTCGATTGGTTGTGTTATATCGTCGGTATCAACATGAACCGGGTGACCCAGTTTGGCTGTCCAAATGACATCCATGCATTGGCAAGTCCACCAGAGTCTTCTTCGGCGTTCCTGTTCTTCGATCGGCAGGGAATGGGCCTTTTTGTGTATCCCCAGTACGAGAGCCGAGCGTATGGCAAGACCGTAATAAGCATTGGCTGTGTGAGACTTGTTTAGACCCTGTTGATAGAATGCCAATAGAAGTAATGTCTGAATCAATTTCATCGATGGCTCCTCATACTGAGGATTGAACAGCCTGAGTGCCATCTGGTAGTAATATATTCCAGGAGTGCTCTCCGAGGACTTCTCATTCATGTACTGCTGACCAATTGCCATGGTAATAAACAAAAAGCAGAGATCCTCTCCTGTTTCGTAGATCCTTGTGACTTCATCTAGCAGTGATGTTGTGTTATCAAAGAGATAGTACTCCTGGCCGATAAACACCATAACCTTTTGCATGAGGAAAAGAGCATAGTCCTTGTTCGGTAGCGAAACCTCAGGGGTAGGCACATCCTTGTAGTAGTACCTCATGGAATTAGATTGGTCCACATCAATATCCAGAAAAGAATAGAGAGAGCTGTCTGTCGTGCCCGTGGTTTGGAAGACGTTATCATTCAGAACGTCGTCGGGTGACTGTGACCGGTGGTTACCTTCAAGCTCCCTGACTCGTCGCTGGAGTTTCAGTATCTCCGACTCATGAACAGTGACGATACGGTCTCTCTCTGGGTACTCACACGGAGTTGATGCCAGGAGACAGTTGCGACACACGGGCTTCTCTCCGGAGCACTTGATCTTGTGGGATCGGCACCTGCTACAGGCGAGGTGAGAACGGCCCGTTGATTTGACAGAGAGGTACGGGATCGTTTCGTAGCTCATGAGCTTTACAACGTAGTGCTGAGAGTAAAAATGTGTCAACAGGTTGAGATGAGATTCATAGCTTAAGACCTGTACAAGTCCGGATATTGACGGTTCCCTCGCTGAGTCCCGCGATAATGTCGGAAAAGGGAAATACTAGGCGCATGGGTACGGACACTACAGCGGAGTTCGAGAAGTCTAATTATCTGTGTTTGAAGTCCGTTATATTATTGCTAGGTAAATGGGAAAGACTATGCCAAAATTGGGTTTAGCTCAGCTCTTGGTCCAGCCAGGGTGGAGAAACCTCTCTTGAGATACTTTCCATCACCAGGATTGGCCAGGACACCACCATTGTCACGATCGTATGCGAGGGAGCCTCTAAGCACGGTGTATCTTGGCCAGTTAGTGAACTTCATACCTTCAAATGGCGTGTAGTCAATGTCATGGTGAAGCATCTCGTTTTTCAAATTGAACGGCTCCATTTTACCTTTTGGATACCAGATAGTGATGTCGGCATCGAGGCCAATGCCAATGGTACCCTTCTTGTCTGCTAGACCGTATAATTTGGCAGGGTTGGTGGAGCACAACTCAACAAATCTCTGTGGTGTGATTCTTCCAGTTTCCACACCGTAACAGAACAACAACGGAACTCTGGTTTCCACTCCAGGAAGACCGTTTGGCACTTTCTTGTAGTGAGGGAGACCATTGATCAATCCGATTTTCTTACCCTTCACATCATTGTACTTTGATGGAGCGTGGTCACTAGAGAACACCGTCACTGTACCGTTCTGAATGTTCTTCCAAACACCATTGAGGTCGTCTTGCGACTGTCTCAGTGGAGGGGAACATATGTACTTGGCACCTTCGAAACTATCCTCGGGGTTCTCGTGGTGGCAACAGCCTCCTTTTAAGTGTTCAGCAGTTAAAAACAAGTACTGTGGACAAGTCTCGGCAAAGACCGGGGTCAAATTCTTCTGTGCTCTTGCAACGTGACTAAGTCCTTCGTCGGTGGACATGTGAACAATCAAGATTGGAATATCAATGAACTTGGCTAAAGTGATAACTCTGTAAGAGGCCTCGTCCTCGGCCTCCTTTGGTCTGGAGACAGAGTGGAAGTATGGGTCTGTCATCTTCTTCTTTTCCAACTTGTCATTGATGAAGTCAATCACATCGGCATTCTCCGCATGGATCATGGTTGTTATTTGCAGTTTTCTGGTCTCCAGCAAAGTGTCCAAGATTTGGGCGTCGTTGAGTCTATAGCTTGGGTAAGTTGTATAGATCTTGACACTTGTGATGCCTTCATTTTCAATGACACTGCCCAACTGGGACATCATATTCTTGGTCGGATCAGACACAATCAAGTGGAAACCATAATCGCAATAAGGACCCATTGCAGCTCTCTTGTGATAATCTGAAATAACAACATCCAAGTCGTCATGGCCCTTTGGCTGGATAGCGAAAGCCAAAACGGTAGTTGTGCCTCCGGCGATGGCACTTCTTGTCCCGGACTCGAAGTTGTCTCCAGTTGGCGCATTGTCCTGGTGCAAATGAACATGCGAATCAATTCCACCAGGTGTGATGTAGCCACCCTCAGCATCAATGACCTTGGTACCTTCGAGGCGTTGGGTGGTCATCGTTTGGATGACACCGTCCTTAATACCGATGTACACAGACGGTGGAAGAATGTCCGCTGCGGTAACAATATAGCCGTTATGGATCACGATGTCGTACATTTTCGTTTTTTTGAGTGAAAAGAGAGTAGGGACAGTATTTCAACGTCAATAAGGCACAATTGGGTACTAAAGCGAGAAAATGGCCTCAACAGCGCGTCGGCCCTTTTATCAAGGGGTCAGAGTTCGGTGATCCGGGGTAGAGCGGCGATCGGGAAAGTGCGGACACTTCTCCGAGAATCAGCTAGGAATCACCATGCGACATTTGAAGCTCTCTTATATAAGCCCGACGCTGTTAGGGCTCATTGTAACTACCCAACAGACAGTACACACCAAAGATGAAGAACGTGAAGGACCTGCCCTCTGTGGGGTCTGGCGACAAGATCAAGATCCTCCTACTCAACCCAAATGCGACGGAGATCATGACTATAAACTGCTTAAAGATGGCAGAGGCGCATCTCGCACCAGATGTCACGGTATATGGCTACACGGCGCCGGTTCCAGCTCCTTCAACCATTGAGTGCCACTTGGATGGTGTGCTCTCATCGGCTGTTGCCTTCAAGGACTCCTACGACTACATAGGCCAAGTTGATGCAGTTCTAGTTGCGTGTTTCTCGGACCACCCTCTAACCAACTGCCTGCGTGAAGAGTTCGATGTCCCTGTCAGTGGTATATTTGAAGCTGGTATCTACACCGCCAGAATGCTCGGTGGTAAGTTCGGCATACTCACAACCGTATCACGATCCTCCATAAGACACGGCCTCGCCGTGAATGCCATGGGTCTCGATGGATTCTGTGCCGGTCTTCTGAGTACGAACTTGAAGGTGGCCGAGCTCCACACCAAGCCGAGGGAGGAAGTTCTCGGCCTCATGACGGGAGTTGCTACGAAACTTGTTGACCAAGGAGCAGATGTCTTGATATTGGGGTGTGCTGGTATGTCGGATATGCAAAAGGCTGTAGAAGATGCCGTCAGGGACAAAGGTGTTCAGGTTGTTGATGGTGTCGTCTCTGGAATCAATCTATTGACAGGCATTGTGAGAAGCGGGCTTAAGACCTCCCCAACTGGGCTTTTCGCCAGCAGCAAGGACTCTAGACAGACAAGAGGACAGACTTATCTGTAATCACGTAATAAAAAAATGCATTAGAAAATTCAGCTAGCGTAATTGCTTTGTAGGAATGCCGAGCCTTGAGACCCGAATCAAATGGTCCCCCGGAGATCGGGCGCCGAAGTCCGAACCATATAAAGACAAGCGAGGTCGCCCGCATTGTGACTTCTTCTCCACTCTTTCAAGCTCTCCAATGGAAACAATATGACCGCAGACCGCAAACCAAGAGTTCTGTATGTCCCATGGGATGAACCAGTCCACGATGACGAGGCATGGAAGACTTTGAACGAGAACTTTGAGCTTGTGATGTACGACTTCGACACAGTGGAACAGTACATGGACGAGCTTCGCAAACCTGGCCATGGCAAAATTGGTAAAATCGATGCCATTTGCCGGTCTGTTTGGCTGAAATCCAATCCCTATATCCATCACTACATTCTTAGGGATGAAGCTATTCGTTTATTACCAGAATCGTGTAAGATTATTGTTCAATCTGGCCATGGCTACGACATTGTTGACGTTGATTACTTGACTACTCGAGGTGTTGTGTTCTGCAACTCTCCAGACTCGTGTTCGCGTGCCACTGCAGACGTTGGTATATACCTGGTGCTTTCTTCTTTCAGATACTTAACCTACGCTGAGCACTGTGTAAGAACCCCCGGTGCGTATTATAACTCACAAGAGATTGCTAACATTGCTGATGATCCAAACGGTAAAACATTAGGCATTGTCGGTTTGGGTGACATTGGAATGCTTGTCGCTCGCACATGCCAGAGCCTCGGGATGAACGTGGTTTATCATAATAGAAAGAATAAGAACGTCGATGGTATGACTTACTGTGAAAGCATTGACGATCTTTTCGAGAAGTCTGATTGCATCTTCATTGCCTGTCCATATACTCCACAGACTCGTCATTTGATAAGTTTCGAAAGTTTCAAGAAAATGAAGCCAAAAGTGCGTATTGTGAACATTGCTAGGGGGCCTATTGTGGAAGAAGCGGCCGTCATTGATGCCTTGCAAAGAGGCCAACTTGTCGGTGCCGGATTCGATGTTCACGAGTTTGAGCCTAAGATTGACCAGAGACTGCTTGACAACTGGAAGATCACACTTACACCTCACGTTGGCGTTTGCACGAGAGACAGCTTCCAGAACTTCGAGAAGAAATGTGTAAAGAACCTGATGCAGTTCTTCTACGAAAAGACCAGCCCTCACACTGCTGTCAATCCAGAGGTCTACAAACCGTGAACGAGGTTATATAAACGCACTAATACAAGGAGCCAGAAGCATGAAATTGTTAGAACTTAGACATAAGACCCGATCTCCTGAGCTTGAGGGCAAAATGGCCAGACTCCAGAGATTTCGCTTAGGAGATGAAGGCCCAGCTTGAGCCCTGAGGCGCGCAGGAAATAAAACGCATTCGCGAGCTCTTCCGCTGATCGGGAAACACAGCCTACTTCTCCGAGATCCAACACGATGGAAGGCCGAATGACACGATCTTGGGCCATGCGATAGTGGCATTACATCGAGAAGGCCTATCTCTGGCCGGAATTGTACGGCCTGTTGCAAAAACTGCTGTATACACCTGTCCGGAGCTGTATCAGCCTCCCCCAAAGCGACCAGCCCGTTTAGCTAGAGCTCTTATCGTAGACTATGCGTCCGTGCCCAGCTCCGATGCATATGCTCTCTTCGCGGGGGTATAAAGAAAGACATATGTACCTCTGTAGTCCCGCAGCTTGTGCTTTCACTCTAAGAAGTCGTAACACTCTCTCTGTCTGTGATGGTGTCATTTTCCTCGATCAAGAAGAGGCTCGAGCTGCCCCTAGCCGAGGGCACCTACTCCGACGGTGTTCTGTACTCTAACAAGGACCTGGACCCTGTGCCACAGTGGTCCGACCAGAGACAATGGCAGTGGTTCAGTAACCTGGGTTTCTGGATCGCAGAGGCCATGTCGATCTCCATGTACCAGGTCACCTCGTCTGCTATCTCGCTGGGTCTTTCTCCCGGTCTGGCCGTTCTGGCAATCATTGTTGGCCACGTCATTGTGTGTGTTCCTGCTGTTCTCAACGCCTTGGTGGGTTCTAAATACGGCTTAGGGTTCCCTATGCTCATGAGATACACTGCCGGTGCGGCCCCAGGGTTCTCTGGTGCTCACATAATGGTCGGAATCAGAGGTATAGTCTGTATTCTGTGGACTGGTACCCAGACCTTGCTGCTTGGTCAGTGTATCCAGTCGATGCTTGAAGCCATTTGGCCATCTTTCGCCAACTTCCCTAACCACCTTCCAGGGAACGCAGAAATCACAAGTGCTGGTCTCTTGTGCTTCTTCCTCGGCGTGTTTGCTCAGATCCCTGCCCTTTACCTTACCGTGAACCAGCTCCGTATCCTCTTCACAATCAAGGTCATCACTGGTATTTGCTTCACCGTTGTTCTTTTCGCCTGGGCCGTCCATGGTGCTCATGGATTTGGCCCTATCTTCCGCCAGGGAACACACATCACCGATGGTACCCCAACTGTGGTCGTTTTCTTCAAATGTATGAGTTCTGTCATTGCACCAAAGGCCACACTGGCTTTGAATATCTCTGATTTCACCAGATACGCAAAGAAGCCAAAACAGGTCTGGTGGCCACAAATCGTCGGTCTCGTCATCTTAGTCTCCATTTGTGGCTTGATTGGTATCATTGTCACATCCGCTACTCAGGTCATTTATGGAGTCTCCACTTGGAATCCATTACAAGTTGAAAAGCTTTGGGAAAATAGAGCCGCACAATTTTTTGCATCTTTCATGTGGGCTTTTGCTACACTCATGACAAACATTTCTGCTAACACTGTTAGTTTCAGTTACGATTTATCTTTGTGGTTCCCTCGTTGGATTAACCCAAGACGTGGTGCTTATGTGTGCTTGATCCTTGGTATTCTGTCTTGTCCTTGGTATGTCCAAAATTCTGCCGTTAGTTTCTCTTCTTTCTTGGGTGGTTATGCCATGTTCTTGGGTCCAATTGCCGGAATTATGTGTGTTGACTACTATATCTTGAGAAAGAGACAGATCAACGTCCCAGGCTTATACAAGTGGGATGGTCCTTACAGATTCTTCCACGGTTTCAACATCCCTTGCTTTATTGCCTTCCTTTGTGGTATTGCTCCAAATTTACCAGGTCTGGCCTATGTATGTGGTAACCACAGTGTTCCAAAAATGGGATACTACGTCTACTCATTTGCCTATGTGACTGGTACCTGTGTTGCTGCCATTGTGTATTACTTGATTTGCACGTTTGTTCCAAAGTTATGGATGGCTGACCTTGAAAACTTCGAGCACGATCCAGGTAACACTTTGACCAAACCAATGGACGAGCTTGAAGGCCTAGAGTTAACTTCTTCCTCCAACGCATCAAAGGACCAAGTATTCGTTCACACTAAAGTCGATTAGCTAGTGTCGTAAAACACACGTACGCGGATTATAGGGATGTTATTGGTTTGTTGTTGTTTGTATTTGATTTTCTAATATGAAGTCGAGCTTATAGGTTTCCATTAAGCCAAATGTTTTTGTTTATTAATTAGCTGTGAATTGACTTCCATCCATTTACCAACTGAATGCTCTACTAGACATATATAGCGTAGAGATAGGAGAAAAATTATTCATGATCGCATGTGGTCAAGCTCTTGAGACTTTTAATTGAATAGGGGTCCGAGATACTAAAGATATGTGCAAATTACTGTTATCTTTTATTAAACTAGAGCAGTTACTTCTTGACATATGGAGTCTCAATGGCACCTTTCTGAGAGACCAATCTTCCATAGAGTTCCGGACGACGGTGTCTCGAGAAGTCAAACATTTTCTTCTTTCCGTTAACAGCCTCATCGAGATCAATCTCAGCCAAGATAACCTCGTCATCCTCTGTCTTGGCCTTAGCAACAACTAAACCATTTGGATCCACGATGATAGATCCAGCAATGAGCTCTTGACCATCCTCGACACCACATTTTGCAACAGAAACAGCGAAACACGAGTTCATGTAAGCATTAGAAGTTGTCGATAGCTCACTGTGGTAAAGTCTGACTTCTTTGTTCTCCTTAGCACCGAAGAGTGCAGTACCGTTACCAGTTGTGTTATAACCGTTCAGACACAGATCCATCCCTTGCAAGGCATAGTCTCTCCAAGCCTCTGGCCATCTTCTGTCGTTACAGATAAGCATACCCATTGTGGCATCTATCCACTCAGGGTCAGAGTGGTAAGCTGGGAATCCCAAGTCGCCGTACTCGAAGTATCTCTTCTCCAACTGCTGGAACGCGATACCTTCTGTTGGCTCAATGAAACCCGGTAAGTGTGCTTTTCTGTACTTCTGCACAAGCTGGCCCTTGTTATCGACGAGGATGTAGGTGTTGAAGTGATGACCATCGTCTGTCAACTCAGCGTACCCGAGAACGAATCCGATGCTTAGTTCCTTAGCTGCATCAAACAATGGCTTGACAGTCTCCGACTTGGAGATGTCGCCCTTCTCGAAGTAAGAGTCGACCTCCTCCTGTGACTCAATGTACCAACGTGGGAAGAAAGAGGTGAGGGTCAGTTCTGGGAACACAGCGAGCTTGGCCCCACCAGCAGCAGCCTCTTTCAACAGCTTGATTAGTCTCGCAACGGTCTCGGCTTTAGGAGTGGCCTTCTGGATTGGGCCGACCTGGACTCCCGCAATAGTGAATTTTCTGACGCCCATTTTAAGATCTTGGATCACACTGTCACAATTGAGTCGAGTAGACGGTAGAAGGAGCGGGCCCTGGCGAGCTTTATTGTTCTCACAGCCCGACCCCAGCTAAGCGATAAGCTCGGAGATCTCAGTGCGGTTCACCGAGATGTGAAAGCTCTCCTGCGCGGAGAAACCGTGCGGCAACTCCGAAGGTACTAAAGTGCACAGTCTGTAAGGCATTGTGTGCTGTTTAGTTGGCACCTATTGATAGCTTTTTAGCGTGTGTAGGCAATCCCGCGTAGTGTGCCGGTATATATATGGTTTTCCCCGGACCGGGCCGGTGAGGCCGGTGTTATTTCCCGAGTGGGGAGTTTAGGCGCGCCGGTGTGGACCCCTGGACATAAATATATACACAGTTCTTCGAGACTGTACCACACTGGTAGAAGGGAGCTGGTCAATGAACACTCATGGGCAAGAATGACCCCAGTGAGGAGGCCACAGTCGGTGTGTCCAAGGAGGAGGGCACGGGCGAGGAACAGCTAACGGAGCTCGAGCGCATGGGCGATGAGGCGTTCTATGCTCGGTTCTCTCCTTCAAGGAAGAAGCTTATAGTCGGGATCGTGTCGCTATCGTGCTTCCTGTCTCCTCTGAGCTCCATGTCTTTCCTCCCAGCGGTGTCCATCATAGCAGAAGAGTTCCACACAACAGGCGATATGATCAACATCACCAACGCCGTGTACAACCTGATGATGGGTGTCTCCACGGTGGTGATATCACCGCTGGGGTCGATATACGGCAAGAGAATCACCTTTCTCGTGTGCCTAGCCCTGTTCCTGATCTGCACACTCCTGACGGGCCTGTCACAGAATCTCGGCATGTTCTTTGTCTTTCGTGCACTGTCTGCTCTGTTTGGGACTCCGCCTTTCTCTGTGGGAAGCCAGGCCCTCGGCGACATCTACAAGCCAACTGAGAGAGGAGCAGCGCTGGGTCTCTCACTGCTAGGGTCCCAGCTGGGCCCTGCGCTTGGTCCCGTTCTGGGAGGCGTCATCGTCACGTACACGAGCTGGAGAGTCATATTCTGGGTACAGGTCGCACTGACAGCTGTTGATCTCGCACTGGCGTTCATGTTCCTACCGGAGACGTCGAGGGTGAACGAGCTGACTCTGAAAAGAAGACGAACAGGGCACAAAGACTGGTTCGTCAGCTACAATCCTCTCAGGGTTCTCGTCAATGTCGTGCGGTACAAGAACCTCACCCTCGCCGGTGTGATCTCGATGTCGATCCACTTCAACATGTTCTCGCTGCTCACGCCGATCCGGTACGTCGTCGACCCGAGATTCAACCTGACCAAGCCCGTCTACGGAGGCCTGTTCTACTTAGCACCCGGCATGGGGTACGTGTGTGGAGCCGTGTTTGGTGGACGGTGGGCGGACTACCACGTCCGCAAGAACATCGCATCGCGTGGGAGACGAGTACCCGAGGACAGACTACGCAGCATGGTGTGGGCGCTGGGCATCGTCATACCGGCAACGACGCTTGTCTACGGCTGGTGCCTCGAGAAACAGAAGGGTGGTATGGCTCTGCCCATCATCATGCTCTTCCTGGGAGCCGTGGGCCAGACCGTGTGCTACCCGAGTGTCAACACCTACTGCGTGGACTCCATGCCGCAGCTTCGAGGAGACGCCATCGCAGGCAACTACTTTGTCCGCTTCATCGCTGCTGGCGTCAGCTCTGCGTCGGTGCTCCCCGAGCTCACCGCAATAGGCGTGGGCTGGACGTGTACGATCTCGTCGCTGTTCCTGTTCGTGGGCTCAGCGTGCTGCCTGGCCCTGATTAGGTTCGGCGAGAGGCTCCGGCTTGGCAGCCGCTAGTCTGGGGAACAATGGACTGTGGGGTGCGGACGCGACGCTTATGTATATACACAAATAAACAACACCATAGACACTGTCTAAGCAATTGACTGACCTTGACTGGCCATTGACTACCCTGGAGCCCCTCGCGGTCTCAATTGGTAGTTGCGAGAATTTCACGAATGGCTATATAGGAGAGGGTGCACCTGCACCATAACAACGCCCCAACGTGGGTCAAAGCCAACTGCTCCAATGGACGTCGAGGAGGTCCTTGCACAGCTCTCGACCCCCGAGAAGATCTCGCTCGTCGCCGGCGGCGACTACTGGCACACCAAGGCGATCCCACGCCTGGACGTGCCCTCCATCAGAACCTCTGATGGGCCCAACGGCATCAGAGGCCAGCACCACTTCAACTCCACGCCCACAGCGTGTGTTCCCGTGGGCTCAGCACTCGGGGCCTCGTGGAACAAGCAGCTACTGTATGACGTGGGCCGGCTCCTCCACAGGGAGTCCCGGGCCAAGGGCGTGCACGTGATCCTGGCCCCTACGGTCAACATCCAGAGGATCCCCAACGGTGGGCGTGGGTTCGAGTCCTTCGCAGAGGACCCGCTCTTATCGGGCGAGCTCGCTGCTAGCTACATCGCAGGGTACCAGGAGGACGGCCTGGCTGCTACGATCAAGCACTACGTGTGCAACGACCAGGAGAACGAGCGTTTCTCCTCCAACTCCATCGTCTCACAGCGTGCGCTGCGGGAGATCTATCTCAAGCCGTTCGAGATCGCAATCAAGAAGTCCAGCCCCAAGGCTCTGATGACGTCCTACAACAGAGTCAACGGCACCCACTGCAGCGAGAACCAGCACTTGTACGATATTCTGAGAAAAGAGTGGGGGTGGGACGGCGCCGTTATGTCCGACTGGACCGGTACTTACTCCACGAGCGAGGCCATGAACACTGGGCTGGACCTGGAGATGCCCGGAACTGGTCGCTGGAGAGGGCCTGCTCTGAACCATGCGCTCTTTGCGAAGACAGTATCAGAGGAGACACTCAACGAGCGTGTGCGTAACGTGCTTAAGCTCGTCAAGTCTGTGGAGAACGCTGGTGTTCCGCAGGATGCCCCAGAGACTGAGAGAAACAGGCCTGAAGATAGAGAGCTGCTGAGAAGGGCTGCTGGAGAGGCTGCCGTTTTGCTGAAGAACGGTGGGATCTTGCCGTTCAAGAAAGAGAGAGTACTGGTCATTGGACCAAACGCGAGCTACGCTGCGTACTCTGGTGGTGGCTCGGCCCTGGCCACACCGTACTACGCAGTACCACCATTGGATGCGATTAGAGACAAGGTCGGTGCTGAGAACGTCACCTACGAGCTTGGTGCTTTCAACCACAGGTACCTGCCGTCGCTGAAGAGCCAGCTGTTCATTGAGGAAGGGGTGAACGGTACTTTGATTGAGATCTACAACGAGCCACCCTCGGATGAGTCGAGAAAGCCGTTCGATGTTGTTAACTTCAGGGATATCCACTATTTCAGAATGAACGACTACGTTCACAAAGACCTGAAAGACAAGGACATATTCTACGCTGACCTGACATCTACTTTCATTCCAGAGCACGATGGAGAGTATATCTTCGGTGCTGCTGTTTTCGGTACGGCTAAGGTGTTCATCGATGGAAATCTGGTTCTTGATAACTGCACTAAGCAGACAGTTGGTGAGTCTTTCTATGGTCTGGGAACTCCAGAGGTCACTGGTAGTTATAAGTTCGTCAAGGGACGCAGATATAAGCTCAAGATCGAGTTCGGCTCAGGTGCTACCTCTCCCTTGAATGGCTCTGTTAATTCCACTTTCTACGGTGGTGGTGGTCTTAGATTCGGTGGTGTTCCAAAGATCAGCGATGAGGATGCTATCAAGAGTGCTGTTGCAAAGGCTAAGAGCTTCGACCAGGTCGTCATTATAACTGGCTTGAACCAAGACTATGAGTCTGAAGGTGCCGATAGAACCGATTTGAAGATCCCAGGTCTCTCTGACAAACTGATCGAAGAGGTTGCTGAGGTGAACAAAAACGTCGTTGTCGTTGTCCAAGCCGGAACCCCAGTTGAAATGCCGTGGATCAACAAGATAGACGCACTAGTTTATACCTCATATGGTGGTAACGAAACTGGCAACGGTATCGCTGATGTCTTGTTTGGCGATGTCAATCCATCTGGAAAGCTTCCATTAACATTCCCTGTAAGATTTGAGGACACTCCGTCTTTCATCAACAACACTACGGACAACAACAGAGTCCTGTATGGTGAGGATATTTACGTCGGGTATAGGTTCTTTGAGAAGACAAAAAGAGAAGTGCTATTCCCATTCGGCTACGGGCTGTCCTATACCCATTTCAAGCTATCAGGGTTGAAAGTTCAGAAGGATGGTAATAGTCTAGACGTCCACGTTACTGTGTCCAATACGGGATCTACCGATGGCTCTGCCGTCGTCCAGGTCTACGTAGGCGCAGATTCTCCAAAATTCCAAAGAGCACTGAAGGAGCTTAAGGGCTTTGAGAAGATTCATCTTGAGGCTGGAGACTCGAAGGTGGTCTCTCTAGCGTTGGACATTAACGACTCTACAGGATTCTTCGATGAGACCAGGAACAAGTGGGTCTCTGAGAAGGGCTCCTACACGTTATACGCTTCCCAGTCTAGTGACGATCCAGATGCACTGGCTGAAAAGTTTACCGTTGACAACACCATTACTTATTAAAACGTTTACATCTGATCCCAGAATTCCTTTAGATCGTTAGCCCTGAACTTCATGTACCAGCCCGTAGTCGTCTCAATCTTGTCCAGTAGCTCTAATACAATACGGTGCTCGTCCTTATGTGTCAAGAGCTTACCGGCAACGTACAAGCTCTGTACAGCGTTGTTCCAGCACCCGTGATGGTCGTTGTGTATACTGATAGCGCACACTTGTTTGGCATGCCATGTGGCTGGCTTGTATGTCTTTGTATCGATCTTGAATCCTCTGGGTTTCACTTCATACAGCAGGATGATGGCTGTGTGGTACAGCTGATTACTCGAGATCGCTGGGCCGTTGTCGTACAGCACCTCTGGGAAGGGACTCGAGTCGAACTCTATGATGGCCTTCATCTGCTCGGGCCTGTCCTGGTGCCATTCGTTGACTTCCTTCCACAGCACCTCCCACTCTTTATCAAAGTAGTTTGTGCTGTCGCTGGAGATCAGGTTCAGCACTCGGGAACAGAGGAAAACCATGTAGTTGGCGTACATGTCGATCGAGTTTTCCTTCCTGAAGAGCTCTTTGGAGTCGTAAACGGTGGCCCCACTAGGCAGCCACTTGTCGCTCTCGATCATCGTGTTCTGTTCACCAACGACTCCACTATTTACGTCCATACGAGCAAAACACCAGAACAGGGCTCTTTGGTACGGCGAACTGAAACCGTTGATGCCTGTGGCCTTGAACAGAGCAGCACACCCCTCGATGTGGTACCTCCACTTCTCTGGCGCAACAGACATCATCTCAATCACACACAGCAGAACACACGCGGAGATAGCAGCGATATCAGGAGCGTTCTTCACCGACGGAATCAGGTGCCTCAGCGAGTGCTGGTAGAGGACCTTCGACTTCGTGTTGTCGTAGGTGAGGTCGATCTTCTCCTTCTGGCGAGCACTGAGAGCCAGCACCGCATACCTGAGTCCCTTGGAGTTCTTGGAGAGCTGGATCGTCTCGAGCCCGAACTGTCTCGAGAGATCGAACATGTCGAGCCACGGGGCCACTTTGTACAGGTAGTTCTTCAGCAGCATCTTCTCCTCGGCCTGTGTGAGGAACGGGATCACGTCTGAGGTGTACGGCGATCCGTTGTCCTCTGGGATCTCAGGGCTTCTCAGAGCAGAGCCCGTGGACTCGAGATGCGACGCATTCGCAAACATGTAGTCTCTGAGTGTGTTCTTCAGGTCGTCGTACTCGAGCAGCTTGAAGTCCGTCGGACTCAGCAGGAAGGGGAAGTCGAGGCTCGTGGGCTCGTGGATCTCCTGTGGAGGTGGCTGTTCCTGGTGTATCCCATTCTGCTCGCTCACGTGGTGAGACATCTCCGACGATATGCTCTCGTTGTGCGATCCCACGGACCTGTGACTGTTGGAGGGAGACGCCACCGTCGGGTTCAGCACGTTCATCCACGCGTGGTCAGAGTGCACGGACGTGACCGTCTCCGTCGCCAGGGAGTTGTCGATGGACTCCAAGTTCCTCGAGTAGTTGTCGATGGCCTGGAGCTCGCCGTTGATGTCCGGCGAGTTCGACTTGATCGACGAGGTCTTGCTCAGGCGTCGCTTCTTGTTCTTCGGAGGAACACTCGTGTCGGGCCACTCGCACTGCTCGAGCCTCTGCGAACACGCTTTACACGTCGGCTTCTGTTCATCACACTTCTTGTGCTTCTTGCGGCAGTTGAAACACCCCGTTCTCACGCGCTTCTTGATCTCGCGCTGCTCGTCGCTCTGGTGCGTCGTGGTCATCGTCTGCGACATGTGCTCGTGTAGGCTGCTGGCCCTCTCGTCCTTTAGAGCCTCTGCTTCAACGCGTGGACTCCACTGGCCCGTGTTGAGAGTTACTACTGCGGCTGTTCTCGAGACTCCGGGGAAAAAATCGCGGAGTTGCGTGTGGGGTTACTGGTGGTGTCCGGGTGTAGGCTTTGCGTCGCGCTTAGGTTACGGGTATTGCCAGATCGGGGCATCGGTACTAATTATTCACTATGTATGTTCACTTGCCCTTGGTGTTCAGGTCCTGGAACTCCCACATCAGCGCCGGCTGGCTCTCAACGGCCTCGACGTAGCTCTTCACGGTGTCTGCGATGGCCTCGCTGTTGAAGCCGAAGAAGTCGTAGCAGTCCGCACATGGAAGCGATTTACCAAATCTCTGTAACGAGATACCTGCTGTGGCGTATCTCTCCCAGCCGTTTGGTGCAAAGGCCTCAATGACGACTGTTGGGATCTGGCCTCTCTTAAGCAGCTCGCGTCTGTACTCTGGCGACTGCTTCTCGAAGAGGGACTGGCATGGGAAAGACAGAACACGGGTTCTCACGCCTTGGTCGTTCAGCTTCTTGGCAGCCTCAACAGCGAACTTCATCTCTGGTCCAACACCGATCAGGTTCAGCTGAGGCTCTGCAATGTCCTGGAATACATAAGCTCCCTTGGACACTTCAGAACGTTTGGAGTTAGCTGGGTACTGTGTCAAATTCTGTCTAGACAGAGACAGAATGGATGGTGTGTTCTTAGCCTTGAGTGCCACTTCCCAAGCACCAGCGACCTCCTCATTATCACATGGACGAATATATAGCAAGTTTGGCATAGCACGATAAAGTGCAGCGAGAGCAATCGGCTGATGAGTTGGACCATCTTCTCCTGTACCGATGGAATCGTGTGTAGCAACGTGGATCACTTGCAGTTCAGAGAGAGCACCGTATCTGACAGCAGGCGCAGCATACATGTAGAACATGAAGAAAGTTGAGGTCACTGGGATGAAAGTACCTTTGTTATAAGCAGCAATACCGTTGGAGATGGCTGCCATGCAGTGTTCTCTGATACCGTAGTGGATGTAACGACCTTTGTAGCTTCCATTCTGACCACAAGTGGTGGAAATGTTCGGATTCTGGAAGTCAGATTTCTTATCCCACATCATGTTCACAGATGGTGATAGATCAGCAGTACCAACCATGAAGGTGTTGATCTCCTTTGCCAATGGATTAAACACAAGGCCTGATGCCTTTCTCGAGGCAGTTGCGGACTCTGGAAGAGTTGTTGGAATCAAAGAGGTCCAATTGTCAGGCAGCTCACCGCTCATTCTCTTCTTGAACTCTGCAGCCTCAGTTGGATACTTCTTTGTGTAAGAATCCAACACCTCGTACCATTGTTTCTTATAGACCTCACCCTTTGCTGGTAGGTCACTGAAAAACTCGTAGACCTCTTGTGGAATATGGTATTTCTGGTCAGCAGAGAACCCATAGAGCTCATGCAGTTCATCGACAGCAGCCTGGCCAAAAGCGGCACCGTGAGCAACAGCTTTGCCCTCAACACCAGTGTCGATACCAATTCTGGTGTGGACGTTAATCAGTGTTGGCTTGGAGTTCTTCTTGGACTGCTCCAAAGCACGAACAATAGCCTCGATGTCAACAGAGCCATTCTCAACCTCAATGACGTCCCAGTTGGTAGCCTTGAACTTGGCGTTGATGTTCTCTGTGTTTGTGAGGTCAACCGAGCCATCGCACGAGACCTGGTTGTTGTCGTAGATCACCGTCAAGTTGTTCAAGCCCAGATGGCCAGCCAAGGAGATGGACTCCAGGGCAACACCTTCCTGCAAACACGCATCGCCGACCATACAGAAAGTGTGGTTCGTCACCAGCTGGATGTCGTCCTTGTTGTAGGTCGCAGCCAGGTTCTTAGCAGCGATGGCCAGCCCAACGGCGTTGGAGATGCCCTGTCCCAGAGCACCGGTAGTGATCTCAATACCAGGGATCTCAATCTCGGGGTGGCCTGGGCAGTACATCTCGGACTCTCTCGAGTGGTACGTCTTGAGCTGCTCCATCGTCATGTGCTTGTACCCCACGAGGTGCTGGAAGACGTACTGGAACAGACACGTGTGGCCGTTCGAGAGCACGAAGCGGTCTCTGTTGAAGTAGTCTGGGTCGTGTGGAGCGAACTTCAGCGTGTACTTCCACAGTGCAATACCAATCGCAGCCATGTCCATGGCACCGCCTGGGTGGCCTCCATTGAACTGCTGCACGAGGTCCGCAATGAGGACTCTGATGGACTTGAGTGCTAAGTCGTGGATATCTGCGGTGGTCATCTTGGGTGTGAGGTGCTAGTTGCTGCCCATGTTGGAAGGAGGAGAAGAAACCATTTCACTCATAGATATAATCCAACCCCATCTCATCGCCTGGAGTCAATAGTGGAGAGCCCCGCGTAAACAATAGCCGATCCGGGGTTGGGCCCAGATAGCCGCGAGCCGGGACCAGTTAAGCGCAACACGGTAACCCAACTCCGACACACAAGGGGAAACACACAGAGCGGGAGGGGGCTTCAGTTTGGAGTAGCCGAGACTGTTCCGTTTGGCGAATCACCACGGTGTGAGAGCCTTAGCCAGCATTCTTTCAGGACATCGGGACAAAGAGCCGTTTTGCGGGCGTTGTAGTGTCTCTATTAAGGCGCGCTTATATGTGGGTTTACCCCAGACTTTTACCGGGGCGTACCCGAGCTCGCTGCTAGCCAACCAACGACTCTGCCTGGACCAATTAAACACCGTAGCGAGTCATCTGCCACACACGTGAGGTGACCCTCGGTGATTGCCGTTTTCCAGAGTTTTCCCGAGCTCGTGCGGCGGAAATAGACTCTTTAGCGGTTCCAGCGAGTAACTGATCAGGGCAAATCACCGAGACACATACAATTGCCCACCGAGACCTTATATTTAGCGCAAAATCCTGCACTCCTGTCTTACCACTTCCCAGTAGCACACACCACCACACTATAGACATGTGCCAAAGCTGTAATCCGTCGCTCCAGGTTACCCCCGACAACAAGCTCTTCGTGAGGGAGAACGCCGACAAGATCCCACGTCTCCAGGCCGGCCAGGTGCTTGTCCACCCACGAGTCACCGGTATCTGTGGCTCTGACGTCCACCTGTTCAAGCACGGTAAGATCGGGTCTCTTGTTGTGAACCACGACTGCGTTCTTGGACACGAGTCTGCTGGTGATATCCTCGCTGTTGGGCCCGGAGTTACAAACGTCAAGGTAGGCGACAGAGTCGCCATCGAGCCCGGCGTACCGTGTCTCAACTGTTTCTTGTGTCTACAAGGTGACTATAACCTGTGTGAGGATGTGCAGTTCATTGGTGTCCCACCGTACCAGGGTGCTATCCAGAGGTACCTCGTGCACAGTGCTAAGTTCGTCCATAAGCTGCCAGACAACATGTCGTACGAGGAGGGTGCGATTGTGGAGCCCGTCTCTGTTGGGTTCCACGGTGTGACGAGGGCCCAGCTCTCTGTTGGCCAGGCCCTGTGCATTGCCGGTGCTGGCCCAATCGGTCTCGTGACCCTGCTTCTTGGAAAGGCCTCGGGCTGTACCCCGATTGTTATCACCGACTTGGCCCAGGAGAGACTGGACTTCGCCAAAGAGCTCGTTCCAGACGTCCTCACTTACAAGATCGACACCAAGAAGTCAGAGAAGGACAACGCGTTCGCTATCAAGAAGCTGTTCGGTGAGACTGAGTACGAGGCACCTCCTAAGGTGCTAGAGTGTACCGGTGTCGAGAGCTCCATCAACACCATGGCGTATGTCGTGAGAAGATCCGGGCTGCTGCTTGTTATTGGTGTGGGCCGTGACTTCATCAACAAGCTGCCATTCATGCACTTGTCCTTGGCAGAGATCGACGTCAAGTTCATCAACAGATACCACGACACCTGGCCAACGGTGATCAAGCTCATCAGCAGCGGGAACCTCAAGGTCGATAAGCTGGTAACACACAGATTCAGCTTGGACGATGCCGATAAGGCCTTGAAGCTGGCCTCCGACCCAAGAAATGGATCCATCAAGGTGTTAGTTAAGGACGACGTCAAGCCAGATGTTAAGGTCATCTCTAAATTATAATACCGTATATAGTACAGATAATACCACGCCTAATACTGCTACTCAGAACGTGAACTTGCCAGTGTACTGACCGAGCAGGAACCCACCCATCCAGTACAGTGCTGTCTCTGGGTAGTGCACCAAGTTTAGTAGGCCTGGGCCCGGACACACACCAAGAAGGCCCCAGCCGGCTCCAAAGAGCATCGCCCCCAAGATGAAGCGGAGTGGGATCTCCGTAGAGGTCGCAACATTGAATGTGTCGCACAAGAGAGGCTTTCCATGCTCTATCTTCCTCCACAGGAAGATGTTTGGCAGCACGGCGAAGACCATGATCAGAGCCAGCGAGGGATCAAAGTACTGTGGTGTAGGCAGTGCAAGGAAGCCTATGGTCTTTGCAGCACTGAGCATACCGGCGATGTGGAGTCCCAGCCCAAACAGGAAGCCACTGAAGATACCGTGGACCCACTCAAGGACGGCTTTAGCGTGTGGTGATACCAGTCTTCTAGAGAGTTGAGGGAAGACGTAGTAGACAGCGACAAAGGCACTGGACAACACCGCTTGGATGAGCCCATCGCTAAGCAACGACCAGGTCCACACCGGCGCGTAGTTAGGTGTAGACGACGCTAACGCCTCTCCAGCACCAGTGAAGTACACCACAGCCATTGCCGTGAGCGAGAAGACCGCAGTCGCAACGAGCGACCGAAGCCTTAGCCTAGAGAGCCCGGCTATCATGTGGCCCGAGGTACACCCTTGCGACATCTTCGTCCCCAGACCAACAAGGAGCCCTGCGAGCGAGAGAAGAGGGATGTTCCCCACTGCGATGGACGGTGCAGGCACGAACTGTGGTAGGAGCCTCTGTACAAAGAGAGAAGACGCAAGCATCCCCGAGACTATCTGAAGGGATGAGCTCGAGAGCCGGGCCACACACGAGTAAACAGCGGAGGAGAACCCGATGGTCTGGCCCCGCTGCCAGAAGAAGTTGGTCGTAGCGAGCTGTATGAGCACGGCTCCGACGGAGGCCTCAACAGGCGTGAAAGTCATTGTTGTGTCTATAGGTGTTGGTATTAGTGGGGGACATTGAGCGGGATCGCGTTTATATATTTTTCAAACCCCGCCCTTACGTTTATTCATCACCAAGCCGGCTTACAAACTCGGCAGCAGCGTTGAGCGAGACGAGGTAGTAGTCTGTTTCGCTCGAGTCGATGAAGGAGAACCGTTCAATGTAGCGCACGTTCGACACGAGGTGCTGGATCCGGCCCTTCAGCACGGTGTACACCAGCAACGGCAGGAACTCGTCGGCGTTCTGGTGCTGGTCTCCGCTCTCGATGAGCTTGAAGAGGATCTTGCAGCAGTTGAGGATGCATATCGTCTTGGCCCTCGGGGCCTTGAACTGGTTCATCTTGTTGAGCTCGTCGGCTGCGTGCGTGAGGAACTGGTCGCCGTGCTCGACCAGAACACGGTCCACGTCGAGCTCCTTCGCCGTGAGGTGGGCGTGCGACGTGTACCTCTCCTCGAGCTTCTCGTCCATCGCAACGTCCTGGCTGTGACCCTCGTCGAGCTGTGCGCTCGGTATCGCTGGCGAGTACGTGAGCTCGAAGATCTTCGTCATCACGAGTTTCTCCACGCCGGCCTTAGCGTTCTCGAAGTCGCACTCGCCCATCTGCGAGAACGGCTCGTACTGCGCCATCTTGTCGAAGATGAACACCTTGAAGTCGTGCACGATCTTCCTCTGCTCCTCGGCCGTCCACGCCTTCGCCGTGAAGCTCTTCAGGAACGACTTCGTGTACCGCAGCACCGGGTCCGCCTTCCTGCTCCGCAGCTGCCGCAGAAACAGCTCGAAGTCGAACCTCGCCGCCCGTGTGCGTGTGCTCTCGCTGCTCTCTCGCTCCATCGTGCTTTGCGTGTAATTATCTGGCGTGTGACTGCTACGGCTGTTGCGGTTGGTTTGTTGATCCTTTTGATAGCGAAAAAAACATATTTATATCCGCGATGGGCCTTCATTTACCCACACACTGTCTATCTACCCATTGATGTGCGGGATCCTGCTGTACACAGGAGCCTGTGACGAGGGCCTGAGACAGAAGGTCCAGAACAGGGGCCCGGACTCCCACTCGCTCGAACACGCCGACGGGATCCACTTCTTCTCGTCGGTGCTCTCGCTCAGATCACCGTTCACTCCACAGCCAGTGGTAGACGATGAGTACGTGGTCCAGTTCAACGGCGAGCTCTACAACGACGAGGTTGAGGGTAACGACACCCAGTGGGTGCACTCGCTGCTGCGCACACGGTCCGTAGAAGAGACCATACACAGGCTTGAAGGAGAGTTCGCTTTCGTCGTCTACCACAGGCCATCGAGAACGGTGAGCTTCGGCAGAGACCCCGTCGGCAAGAGGAGCCTGGTGTACTCCACTGCTAACGGCGAGCTCACGGTAGCGAGTGTACAGCCCCTGGCCAACAGACACGACTACGTGGACTGCCTGAGTGGTGTGATATACCAGTACAACATCGATACACACGAGCTGACACAGATAGACAACGAGGTGGTCTACGCTATCAGCCCCGAGATCGACACCGACCTTGCACACGAGACCCAAAGAGTCGACCAGCTACTACAAGTGCTGACCCACTCCGTGGAGAAGAGGATAAGCACAATACAGCCATTGCACGTTGAAGACGAGCACGACGCACTATACTCCATTCTGTTCTCTGGTGGATTGGACTGCACAGTCATCGCCGGCATCTCAGCTTCTCTTTCCCCTCCAGGAACCACTATTGACCTACTCAACGTCGCATTCGACAACCCGAGAACCGGTATGAGTGCTAGCCAGGCACCTGACCGTGTTTTGGCACTACAGTCGTGGAGAGAGCTCTCCAAGGCTTATCCACACGTCCAGTTCAACCTGATAGAGATAGACGTTCCATACGAGGAGTACCAGGAGGTGCGGCCCAGAGTGATCGAGCTCATGTACCCTAAGAACACCGAGATGGATCTCTCCATCGCAATCGCATTCTACTTCGCGTCCAGAGGTAAAGGCTGCAGATTACAACTGACCGATACACATACCACAAGACACGGTGAGTACCAGTCTAAAGCCCGAGTGTTGCTAAGCGGGCTTGGAGCTGACGAGCTGTATGGTGGGTACCACAAGTTCGCCAATAAAGACCTCGAGACGTTGGTACCCGAGCTGCACAGGCAAATCAACAACATCCACGAGAGGAACCTCATGAGAGACGACAAGGTCATCTCCGACAACGGGGTCGAGGTGCGTTACCCGTTCTTATCCCATCACGTGATCAAGTTCTCCACTGAGCAGATTGAGATCAACTACAAAGTGTCCAAGTACATCCTGCGAGAGCTTGCGAAGAGGATAAAGCTGGCTTTCGTCGCCGAGGAGCCCAAGAGGGCCATCCAGTTTGGAGCTAAGAGTGCCAAAATCACCCAAACAGGTAAAACAAGAGGAACCGATACCCTTTCGTGATGCTATGCCAGTGGAGCCGGCCCTCTGCGTATCTTTGCTGGGGTCGTCGCCATAAACGTCAGGTACTTCGCAGCCTCCTCGAAGCTGAACGCAACAAGCAGTGTGTACTCATTGAACAGGGCCATGATGTTAACCTCGCGTAGAATAGCCTCGCTGTTGGGCACGTCGTTAACAACCAGCAGAACTGCGCTCTTCTTCGCTAAAGCTTTCAGTCTTCTGGGAAGATACTCCGGTCGCAGCTTATGATACTTCAGCGAGAGAAACACAACGCTGCGTCCATTGACGAGATAGTCGTACGCGTTGTGCTTCTCTACGTAGCTCCAATTGACGTTCTTTATGTCCGCCAGTAGCTTATTCCCTTCCTGGGTCTTGTTCACCAGAATCGGCGACGCCTTCACCGTCCGAGCAGTCGGTCCAACGGCTCGTGACGGATCGTGGTTGAATGCATTCACACGTTTCGTATCTTTCGGTCTTTCTGGAGGGCCTGGCCGTGATGAAGGAGCTGGGGGTGGCTGTGGACTGTCTAGTGGCTGTGTAGAGGCCCCACTGGCTTCCTGGCGCAGCTTGTTCACACCAGCAAGAATGCTGGCGAAGGACGTCGAGTCTGTGTTCTCTCCAGCCATTTCTAGGCCGTAAACTGACTAATGGTGGAAGCGTATTGCTCGGTTGCGAGGCCTGTCTTGTAGCTAAGATGAGATGTCCGGGTGTTTTCACACAAAAAGCCGGACACAAAGCATCAACACTTTCAGTGGGATCAGCTGGGGACTAAAAGACCATCAATTACCCACTGGAACATGTCGAGTGGACAGAAGAGTAAGCATTCACACACACCAAGCCACGCTGGCAACGACTAACTCCATCACAACAGTCGACATCACGAAGCTCGAGCCAGAGCAGATCCTGCAACTCAGAAAACAGTTCGAGGGCGAGCTCGAACACTTCACAACGTCGCTGGACGCGCTCCATATGGCCCAGACCAAGTTCACAGAGTGTGCTCGCAACATCAAGCAGGTCGGTGAGAAGGAGAGCGAGGGAAAGGTGATTCTAGTACCACTGTCGGCCTCTCTGTACGTGCCGGGTAAGATCAAGAACAACGACAAGTTCCTCGTGGACGTCGGCACGGGCTACTACGTGGAGAAGTCAGCAGAGAGTGCTGTGGAGTTCTACAACAAGAAGATCACACAGCTCTCGAAAGACGCTGAGAAAGTCACTGAGATCATCAAGGACAAGTCCGCTACCATCCAGAGAGTCGACCAAGTGCTCAGGGAGAAGGTCCAGCAACAGCAGCAACAACAGGCTAAAGCACAGTGACGTCCTTGATATATCACGATAGAGTATAATCTCGGTATAAAACTTGTTAATACAACTGGCTCGGTGTAGAAAATAGGTTAGTAGGTATTAGGCTTCATGTCGCTGGTGTCCGGGTGTTGGACCTCGGAACTCCGCGACAAGGCCCAGATCCGGGGGCTCATCTCAAATTTTTTGGCGCATACGCTATGGAGAGATTTAATACCGCTAGTTATTACGCCTAATTTCCCCATTAAAAGCCCTTATTTGCCACCTTAAAGTATGGCAAGACCAACTAAGAAGGCCAAGGGCGTACAGCCTCCGAAGAAGGCACGCACAAAAGCCAAATCCACCAAGAGAGTGCAGAACGCTTTTGAGATCGCTGCAGCAGAAGAGCGTTACCAGAACGGTGGTGATAGTGATAGCGATGGTGACAATGGAGCCATTGTGAATGCCCGTAAGCGCTTTAACAAGGGCTCTGACGATGAGAGTGGCAGTGACGAAGAATTTGTGGATGAAGAGATCGACTCTGACGAAGCACTCGGGTCGGATGACGACTTTGACGTGATGAACACCAAGTTCTCACAGACTCTCAGAGACAAGGCCAAAGCGAAGAAGAAAGGCGAGTACAAGAGCGAAGAAGAGTACAGCGACGATGAGGGAAACCATAGTGTTGATGAAGGAGACTTTTTGCCCCTATCGGCTGTGTGGGATCTCGACGATAAGGACTTGAAGAAGGCCGAGAAGAAGAAAGACAATCAGCAGGATATCGTCCTCGATGATAACTGGGAGACTGAATCCAGTGAAGACGACAGTGAAGATGAATCTGAGAGCGAGGACGAGGAGAGCGAGGGTGAATTCCCATTCGATGAGGAAGCTGATAGTGAAGACGAAGAAGTCGAGCTCACAACACTTAAGAACGCTCTGCAGAAGAAGCAAAAGAAGACTAAAACTCAATATCAGGCACTCAATATCGAAGAGAACGAACTCGCACTTCCGGGAGGTGGTAATGAGATCACACTCACAGATATGATTTCCATAGTGGATCAAGACTCCTCAAAACGTGCCATTTTGATTGACAAGGAAGAAACTGAGAACAGTGGAAAACCACTAGCAATTCCATTACCGAAGAGAATACAGCAGAGACATGACCGTAAGGCTGCCTATGAGATCTCAAAGGATGAAGTCAACAAGTGGAAAGACACTGTTAAGCAAAATAGAGAAGCTGATGTATTATCGTTCCCATTGAACCCAACTGTCGAGCACAATGCAGTCTCTACTTTCACCGCAACACCGGCCCTCACAGATCTCGAGAAGAGAGTCCAAGGATTACTATCAGAGTCTGCACTCGCTGATGACAAACAAGAGTCCACTTTCGAAGAGATCCAAGCTGCCAAAATGTCTGCTGAAGAGATGAGAAAGAGAACAGCTGAGTTGAGAAAGATGAGAGAACTCATGTTCAGACAAGAACGTGAGGCTAAGAGACTCAAGAAGATCAAATCCAAGTCGTTCCGTCGTATCAAGAAGAAAGAACTTCTGAAAAACCAAGAGATGATGGGCGATGACGAAAGTGATGAAGATGAACACGATCGTAAGCGTGCTGAGGAGAGAATGTCTTTGAAACACAAAAACAACGCCTTTGCTAGATCTTTGGTCAAGTCAGGTATGAGCAAAGATGCTGACTCGAGAGAAGAGATGGAGGCCATGCTGAAACGTGGTGAAAGACTCAAATCCAAGATTCTAGACCGTGAAGACGATGATGACGAGTTTAATGACATGAACAACATGGACCTCGACGAACATGACGACGACGAGCCGGTAGAGGTAGAGAAGGTTGGTAAGACAGGTGTGCTCAACATGGCCTTCATGAAGAATGCTGAGGCTCGTCAGCGTACAAAGAACGCTGAGACAAGAGACCATCTGAGACAGTTGGAGGAGACTGAAGATATCGAGGCTTTCGAGAATCAAGAGGAACAGTCCGCTGTCAACGTCGTCATCAATCCAGGAAGAAGGGTATATACACCAGGTGCAGCTGATGCCGATCAGGAGATGAAGCAGTTGAACGAGGAGGTTCTCGAAGAGCATGAGATTGACCAAGAGAGAACTCTCTCAAAGAGACTTGATAAGAGCCATAAGCAGAAAATCGTGGAAAGATCCGTGAAGGCTGCTGATGAGAGCATTGATCAAGACGAGCCTGAAGACGAGATCAATCCGTGGACCGTTGTTGGTGATAAACAGGTGCAGAAGAGTAGAAAGATCAAAGTCGTTGACAAGGACAGCTCCAAGATGGAGAAGAGCGCAGCCAAGCTCAGTAAGAAGAAACAGCAGAAGCGTAAGAACACCGAGATGGAGGACACCGACGAGATTCTGGAGATGAACGACGTCTTCAAGATTGTGGATCCACACGGCGATGACAGTGGTGAAGACTCTGCTGATGAGGACCCCGGTAAGATCCGCATGTTCAAGCAGACCGACTTGATGAAGCAGGCTTTCGCTGGTGATGATGATCTGATTGCAGACTTCGAGGCTGAGAAGCAGCAAATTACCAAGGACGAGGGCGACCAAGTCGAGGACCTCACACTGCCTGGCTGGGGAGACTGGGTTGGTGGTAATAAGAAGATCAAGAAGAACAAAGTCGTGAAGAAAACCAAAGGTGTTGATGCTAGTAAAAGAAGGGACAAGAACCTCCAGGGTGTCATAATCAACGAGAAGATCAACAAGAAGAACGCTAAGTACCAGTCGTCTGCTGTGCCGTTCCCGTACGAGAACAGGGACCAGTACGAGAGATCGCTCAGAATGCCAATTGGCCAGGAGTGGACCTCGAGAGAAACACACCAGAGACTCACAATGCCGAGGGTCATCGCGAAGCCGGGTGTTGTCATTGACCCGCTCAAGGCTCCTTTCAAGTAATCTACGCTAGTCTATACGTTATCTTTATTAGCCCGTAGCAACTATAAACTCTCCAGTCTGTCGTTGATTTCCTGTGGCGTGAGCTTCTTGAATCTCGGGCCCTGCTCTGTGGCCACACCTGTGAAGCCCAGCATGTTGTCGTTTGGCTCGCCTACGATGGCGATCTCGACGGTGTCGCCGTTCATGTCGCCCTCGATGGACTCCTTCAACGTCAAGAGAGCAATGTGGATCGCGTCCTCGAGCTCGAGCTCGTCGTTCCATCTCTTCTCCAGGAACGTCTTAGCAGCAACAGCACCTTTGCCGATGGCCGTGGCCTTCCACGGGAAGAACGAGCCCGAGGGATCGACCTGGTAGAGCCCGAACTTGTTGTGGTCGTCGTACCCGGCAATTAGGAGGGACACACCGTATGGCCTGACACCACCAGACTGTGTAGACTCTTGCATGATCTTGGCCACCTCCGAGACGAGGATCTTCGTTGGTGGGTACTCGTTGTAGATGCGCTTGTAGTTTGTGTGGGAGATCTTTCTGGACTTGTCGACGAGCACACGGAAGTCCGGGCCCATGCCTGAGTACACAGCACCGATGTTTGGTGTTATATGGGCGACCTTCGAGAGAGAGTCTGTGTTCAGCAGCGGCGAGTTGGCCTTCTTCTCAGTGGCAATGACCACACCGTTAGTGGCTGTTCGGTTAGTACCAGTCCTTAACTATGGAAAATACACCAATGACTTACCTTTGATTCCCAGAGACGTGACACCCTGCTTCACGGCATTGAGAGCATACTCGATCTGCACGAGCTTTCCACTGTTGATTAGTGTTAGTGTTGTTTAACGGTGGCGTTGGTGGTGGTGGGTCGTCGCTGGGCCAATTAGCAGCGCAGAGACGCCCGGGAAAGGGGAGCACCGTCGACGTACCTTGGCGAGAACGTTGTGAGGGAGAAGGAGTATCTGTCGGCCATTTTCTGTGTGGATAGTGTGGATAGTGTGGTGTTTAAGGGACGTCTATATGCTAGTTGGGTTCGCGGATGGCTTTGTCGGCGGTGGCACTAGTGGCACGGGAAATGTGGCAGAGGGACTATACGACTTCATGCTTCACTACATAGATAAAGACGGTATTAGTCAGAGCAATTGGGTGCACGTGTATTGGGGTGCTACTTCTGGCGATTGTGTACCCTCCACTCGCCAGTGCCACCTATGATCTCTGGTCTCTCTTGTCTCGATACGAGTACTAGTATTATCTCTGGTCTCAGCATCATCTCTGGTCTATCTCTGGCCCCTCTCCTGCTGGTACTTCCTCTGCGAGAGCCTCAGCTGCCTCACAACCTCTCTGCCAGGTCTCTTCACGTGCATGAAGTTACACATGCCTCCTCTTTCACAGCTCTGCGAGTCGTGCTGGCGACACACGGCGTCCCTGAAGTCCCACACGGGCGAGAGCTCACAGTAGACGGGCTTGCCGTTGTACCAGCGCGTGCTGAAGTTGTCACGTGCGAGCTGTGCACTGTCCTCGCTCTTGAACTTGATGTATACGTTGCCGTTGAGGTGGTCGTTGTGGTTCTCGCACACGGTGAGCTCGTCGACTTCCCCCAGCAGCGCCGCTTCGATGAATATGTCCTTGTAGAACGCCTCGAACTGCTTCTCGATCTCAGCCCTAGGCACAGACGGGGTCACTGCGTGTGTCTCTGTGTCTGTTTCGTCGTCTCGCCGTCTCGCCTGTCTCTCAGCCTCCGGGTTCTGGTACAGGTTCGCCATCATGATCGTCTTGGAGTGTGCTGGTCTGATGTGTTTGCGGGAGCACTTCTCGCCGTGGCGACAAGCGCCCATCTTGGCGTAGAACTGGCTGTTGCGGGTTAGTAGGTGCTCGCTGTAGGGCTATTGTGCTTTACTTACCAGTTAGTAGAGTCCGACATGGTGTTTGTGGCGTTGCGGTGATGTGGTGAGAAGAGTATGTTTTTTTTTTTCACGAGTACTATCTTAAAACAGTACGAAGGCCCATCTCAAAACACTAATAGCAAGGCCAAGCGACAACAATGGGAGTATGTAGTGATATTTTCTCTCTGGTGACCACCTACTAACATACACAGGCCGACGGTGGTGTGCAACTGAAAAGAAAAGACCTCGTGGGCCACGCACTGAAGACGTCGAAGGAGGACCAGCACCACGCTGCTGAGTACAACAAGCAGGGTCGCTGGCAAAGCTGTTTCCTGAGCCAGAAGCCGCTTGAGATCCCAGTGGTGAGTGACTACAAAGGACAGCTATACAACAAGGAGGCGATCCTGGAGCTGCTGGTGGACCCTGAACAGCTAAGCGATAAACAGAGAGAGCTCGTTCCCCACATCAAGACGCTAAGGGACGTTGTGGAACTGAAGCTGACGGTGCGAGACGGGCAATTTGTGTGTCCAATAACGGAGAACGTTCTCGGGTCCAATGGGATCAAGTACGTTTACTTAGTCAAGTGTGGCTGTGTATTTGCTGAGAAGTGTCTCAAAGAGATCTCCTCTGAGGAGGTGTGCCCTCTCTGCGAGACCGCATATGTCCCAGAGGACGTTATAATCATTAACCCAGATACTACAGACTTACACAAGCTTCAGGCAAGAATGGACAACCTCTCAAAGATCTCTTTACCGCACTCACTAGCGAAAAGAGCGAAGAAAGCAAGTTCCAAGTCTAAGAAGAGGAAACGCGAGGATGCTCAGATATCTACGCCCCAAAAGAAGCAGATCAACTAGGTACAGGAAGTGTATTCTGTATGTATATATTCGTCATCAACAAAATAACACCGGGGAAATTCATAAATATACATGAGGCTTGGGCAGAGGGAGAAGCCCGTGCTTATCAAAGGTCGTGTCATAGTAGTGGGCTCACGGTGAAGCCAGCTTAGTTGGTCTCCTCCTCGTGCTGCGTGGTGTTAGTATCACTGCGTATCCATATATCTGGGCTCAAAGATACCTACTGGCTGCTCGGTAACCTGTTTCTCAAACTTCTTTCCGTTCTGGTAGATGGTCCAACTGAGCCCGCCGATGATGTAGAGCGAGCCTCCGACGAGCGAAAGAACGGTGAGTCTGTGTACGGCATCGGCCACCTTCGTGTACCACGGGTATCTCGCTGGCATCTTGTTATACTGTGGGGAACTGGCGCAAATGCTGTGATATCCCTCTATATAGACGAGCCTCGAGCCTATAAATTTTGCTCGGGCTTCGATCACCGCTAATGCTCTATTTTCGCGAGCACAACACCCGGACACCACAATCTCTCTACACTCCAGACAAGCTTACGTACTTGTATTGCTATATATTTGAAGACTGGTATGGCTCAAACCTTACCGAAGATCGCATAGCGCAGGTGGCTGTACCAGTTCTTGACGAGCATCACAGCGTAGTTGTACCAGGTGACGGTAGCGAGCTTGGTGCTCTGCAAGTAGCTCTCGGCCTCGCTCGAGGCTCCACCAACGAACCACAAAGTGTTCTTCTTGGCCATCGCAATCAGCTCATCGCGCTTGGTGTTCTTAGTGTTGTAGATGCCAAAGGAGGCAAGGTACTTCTTCAGTTCGATGTCGGACCAGTAGTCGAAGAAGGCGTCTTTAGAGCTCTTTGGCTCGCCTTTAGCCAGCTTGGAAATCCTCTCCCCGGCACCAGAAACACTATCAACAGCGTCAGAGTACGCATCTGAGGCAGCATCCGAGGCCTTGTTGACGTAGTGGTTCACGTTGCTAGCAAAAGAGGCGTAGAGCTCGTTGGCCTTACCCCACACGTCCTTGGAGCCCTGTGTTGCGGCATCAGACTGCTCCTGGACCCACTTCTGGATGTTTTCCTTGCTCCAACCTTCAAAGAACGCTTCACTATCGAAGTTCTTGATTGGTTTAAACTTGTTCTGCTTGACAAGCTCAATCAGCTCGTTCTTAGTGGCAAACAATGGAATAGCAACGTCACGGGACTGGAGGAAGGCTTTCAAGCGGTCACGGGACCAGGACTCAATACCAACAAAGAAGGTGTCGTTGATTAGGTTGTCAGCCTTCTTCGAGCCCTTCTCCAAGAATGGAGAGGCCTTCTTGGAGGCATGCTTTGTCCAGTAGTCAACGTCGTCTTTCAAGTCGTCCCTGTAGTTAGCGGCAAGCGACACGAGCTGTTCCCTGTTCTGTTTCACTTTCTCATCAAGATCAACCTGATGGCTCTTCAACCACTTGTACAATTGGGAAGCAGACCACGCTTCGAAGACGTTCTCCTTGATGGATCCGGCCTTGTCAAACAATGACTGGCTTGAGAGGTCTAACGATTCCAACAAGCTGTCCTTCTCCTCCTGTGTATACAACGAGGCCTTGTAGGCGTTCTCACGCACCTTCTTCACCAAGTCGTTTCTCGAATCACCGAACGACTTGTAATCAATACCGTACTCGTCCAACCACTTCTTCAAGTCCTTCTTATCCCAATTGGAGTACAACCAGTCGCCTGGGTACTTTCCAGAGGCCTTGAAATGCTTAGAAATGTCGTCATAGTGGTCCTGAGCGATCTTGGCCAACTGCGAACGCTTGGAGGAAGGCTCGTACTTGACACCGGACTTCTTCAAGAGCTTCTCGAGCTCCTTAGCAGACCAAGTGCTGAAGACCCACTCTTTCAAGTTGTCATAGTCGACGTAGCTAGTGGAGCCCGAGCCAGTAGGCAAAGCTTCAGATGCACCTTTGTATAGACCGAGAACCTTCTGTTTGAGATTCTCCGGGTGGTACCAAGAAGGATTGAGAGGTTTGTAGTTGAGCTCATACTGCTTTCTAGAGAGGTCCTTCAGCTCCTGAACGGTTGCTTTCTTCTCGTCGAACGGGATCGAGTTGTCGCTGAGGTACTGTTTGAGGTCATTAACGTCCCACGCATCGATCACGTTGGTCTTGAAGAGAGATGCCGACACCGAGGTGGCTAGCAGCGCAACAGTGAGCGATTTGATAAACTTCATCTTACACCGTTATTGTCGTCTACAGAAGCCACACAGCCGAGGCCAGCTTCGAGCGGGATTTAGTGCTTATAAGCGTTCGCCATCTCTGGCAGCAACCCATGCCCTGAAATAGCAAGCAACTTTTCTAAACCATGTGGGGTGCGTATTCTAGAGCCTTCGAATATGCATCCCTCCACATACACCACTGTATAACACCTACGCTCGCTAACACCGACCTACGGCTAAGACTGAAGCGCAATGGCGACATAAGTGTCAGACATTATGAGCTTTCCAAGCACAATCGTCACGTGACCTCTGTGTTCTGCCATCGCGCACCGTGCCACTAACACAAGCGCGCCGAAACACGAAAACCGAAAGCACACGCTATAAACAACAGGGAACACCAACGAATCAGCGTAAAAACCCGCTTTAAACAGTGATGAACTTCCAGGACACCATGTCTGCACAGCTTGTGCCTACGCCAGTGATTGTGCCGAGCGATGCGCACGCACAGCCGGGCCAGATGCTGCCGTACCCGCCTTCAGTGTACGGGCTTCCAGGGACCAACGCCCAAGGGCTTGATCTCATCACACATTTGCAGTTCAGCATCAGGGCCGGGTGTAATCTCGAGTGGTGCTCGAAGACGATCTTGCAGTTCAGCAACAGCGCTGCTTACCTGATCAAGCTACCGTGGGTCGTGGACTTCTTGCTGGAGGAATTGCAGACTAAATTCGACAAGTCCAGTGCTCTCAGTCTGAGAAACTTATCACAGGACAGCGACTTCACACAGATGCTTGCTTTGCACCCTAAGACGAAGAAAGTGCTGGCCGATGTGCTGTACTGCTACAGAACTGATGCGAAGAAGGATGAGCTGAGCGCAAACTCGAATGTTGCCGATACGGAACTGCTGGTGTACACCGTGGACATTGTTGAGAGCGTATCCTCATACTACGCACCAGCCCCAAAGGACGACGAGTTGTTCCTGTCCCTCGCCAACATCTTCATGAACACTCCTGACCGCTCGCTGCTCGTTTCAATCATGAGATCCTTCGCCAGATTCCTTGTTCGTTCCGAACTGTCTACGGATAACTGTGCCTCCAACTTCACTTCACACATGCTTGACAATGCCACATCTTACTTGTTAACTAACGACTACGAGCTTTTGCTCACTGCTATGGACTTCTTGTACCAATACACCCTACCAGGTAACGCTCGTGTGTCCACACTGCTCAAATCCCCTACCAGACAAGACATTTTGAGATCAAGACTACCTCAATTGCTCACTTTCAAACAAAACGTCAAAGGAAATCCTAATGATTTCGACAATATCCCAATGCTGAAGTTGGTAAAACGTACAAAGCCACCTGTTCCAACTGTGGCACCCAAACTGTCCGAAGAGCACTTCAATGCCATTGCCCAATTACAAGAGCCTCTTCGTGCAACAGCATGGATGAGATGTTGTTATCGTGCTGCTGCTGAGTCAGAGGTGACACAAATCTCTCTGTGGAAGGCATATGAATCTCAGTTTGAAGGAGACGTGCCAAAAAAGAAACTTCTCCCTGCTGTTGATTTCATTAAGAATGTATCATCTGCCTTCACGAATTCCAGTGCGATGGTCATCACACTAACTAATGGACAAAGAAAATTCATCATCAAGGGAATTGAGCCACGGTACTCATCCGTCGATATCAAGACTGGTGACTTTGAAGCTTTCAACGAGACCAAGAGCGCAGAGTTCAATGCCTCAGAAACGATACTACCATCTCGCCAGGACCGTCCACCACCATACCAGCCTCCTGTCGAATTGAACGATGTCAATAACAGCACTGTGATGCTACTTGCGTCCTTGACCAACCACCCAATGGGTAGAGACCTGTTCAAGCCGCTGGAAGAAGAACTCTTCAAGAAAGTTGAGGCTTTCCCAGCACTGTTCGATGAGCTCGTCGATGTCTTCAAATTCTTACAGGATTAGAATCACTTCAAAGTGGCTTTACTGCAGACTGCAAACAATAAATGTGTTATAGACAATGTGAACAACCCAGTAGACACCTAAAAAATGTGCACCCACTCAGAATCGAACCGGTGATTGTGCCTGATCTCAATGAGGATCGACCAGATCGCGTTTCGCGGTAATCCCTAAACGAGCGCGCTCGCGGAACGAGTATCGAGCTGCCAACGCGTACAAAAGTTGAAAAATCGCCCAACACTTCTCCACTTTGTGACACTAGCAATTGGGCTTCGAGGACTACAGAACCACTACGCCTTTAGACGTCAAACACGTGCTGAGCATTACTCTTTGGACGTTCCAGACCTGTTAGAAGCCGGATCTACTGTTTTTGTACACGCGTTTCAAGCATAAAATTTCACAAGTCTTTCTCTCAAGACACATTCTCTCTTTTCATTGAGCCCCTCCGTTTACACACAACTCATACATAAGCTATGAGCCGTCCACAGAACATTGGTATCAAGGCCATCGAGGTCTACATTCCAGGCCAGGCCGTCAGCCAGGCTGAGCTGGAGAAGTTTGATGGTGTCTCCACAGGTAAGTACACCATTGGCTTGGGCCAGACTAACATGTCTTTTGTCAACGACAGAGAGGACATCTACTCCATGGCATTGACCGTTTTCTCCAAGTTGATCAAGAACTACAAGATTGACGTCCAGAACATTGGTAGATTGGAAGTCGGTACTGAGACCCTCCTTGATAAGTCCAAATCTGTCAAGTCTGTCCTTACACAATTGCTTGGTGACAACACCGATGTTGAAGGTATCGACACCATCAACGCCTGTTACGGTGGTACCAACGCTGTTTTCAACTCCATCAACTGGATTGAGTCCAGTGCTTGGGATGGCCGTGATGCCGTTGTTGTCTGTGGTGACATTGCCATCTACGAGAAAGGTGCTGCTAGACCAACTGGTGGTGCTGGTACTGTTGCCATGCTGATTGGCCCAGATGCTCCAATCGTGTTTGACTCTGTTAGAGGTACCCACATGGAGCACGTTTACGACTTCTACAAGCCAGACTTCACCTCCGAGTACCCATACGTTGATGGTCACTTCTCTTTGACATGCTACGTTCAAGCCTTGGATAAGGCCTACGCTGCTTACTCCAAGAAGGCATTGAAAGCCGGTGTTAAAGGTGCCACTGCCACCACTGTTGGTGCAACCCAGAGATTCGACTACAACGCTTTCCACGTTCCAACTTGTAAGTTGGTCACCAAGTCTTACGCTAGAATGCTTTACAACGACTTCAGAGCCAACCCAGATTTGTTCCCAGAGGTTGACCGTTCTTTGGCTGAGATGGACTACCAACAGTCTTTGACTGATAAGACCGTTGAGAAGACCTTCGTTGCCCTCGCCAAGGAGCTCACCAAAGAGAGAGTCCAGCCAGCTTTGGTGGTCCCAACCAACACCGGTAACTTGTACACTGGTTCTGTGTATGCTTCGTTGGCCTCTTTGATGTACTACATCGGTAACGATAAGTTACAAGGTAAGAGAATCGGTATGTTCTCCTACGGTTCTGGTCTTGCCGCTTCTCTCTTCTCCGCTGTTGTGAAAGGCGACATCTCTTACATGACCAAGAACTTGGACTTCGACAAGAGACTCTCCGGCAGAAAGTTCGCCACTCCAGAGGAGTACGAGGCTGCTTTGGCCTTGAGAGAGGCTGCACACTTGAAGAAGTCTTTCAAGCCAACTGGTTCGTTGGACCAGATCGGCTCTGGTGTGTACTACTTGACCGAGGTCGACGAGAGATACCACCGTGTCTACGCCATCAAGGAGTAAGGCGTGTAAAAGGGAACACAGACAGCACATCCAGCTGTTGCTAATATATAATTGCTAAAGTAAACCACCTGTAGTTGAATGGTCTCCACACCCGCACACCTCAACCCCCACACAGCACACCCGCACACCACCCGCGCTTTTGGCGGAGTTTCCCACATTCGCGCGCGCCGGAGCCAATAAGCGCCCACGCAAAGAAAACCAAAGCCCGCACACCGCTGCGCGGGTCGAATGTGCCATTTTGCGCCAATTGTCGTTCGCGGCCAGAGGTGGCGGCCAATGGAAAAGTGAATATTCCCATACCGAAACATAAACATCAACACTGGTACTCTCCACACTCGTTCCCGTCTCCCCAGAGTGACAGCAATGGACGGCTACTTCGCTAGAATGCCTTTCAACTGCTTCAAGTACCCGGGCTTCTCGCTGTCGTCGAAGCGCTACCACACGGCGGCTAAGCACACGACCTCCTTCTTCGACTCCTCTTTCAACCATATCAGACAGAACTCCCAGCTCCAGGCACCAGAGACCCTCGCTCGTGGGAAGCGGTACCCTGGACCGCACCCGGCCAATGCCGCCTCGTCGTACCTCCAGTTCGATCTGTCTTTACCAGCGCCCGTGGCCCAGGACGATGAGAACAGCGCCGTCAGCATCACGCTGAAGAACCCGATCAACATCGTGCTTCCTTTCAAGCAGGACCACGTGATCCTGGCGGTGTCCAAGAGCAACTACCACGAGGTGCTGAAGCGGTTCCCTGTGTCGGCTCTGAACAGCAACACCATCAGCTCGAAGCTCACGAAGAAACAACTGCACACGGCTTCGGGCCCTGCCGCCAGAGCCGAGACTTCACAGCTTTCGAAGAAGCAGCCACAACAGGAGCTGAGCCCGGCTTCGTCGCCAACGCTGGTGGAGCCAGAGACTGTCAAGTACTTCAGCCCACTGGAGATTGAGGACTCCGATCTCACAGACTCCACTTTCCTCAAACAGCAGACGGATGAGATCCTGCAAGCGTACCACTCAGGACAGCACGAGAAAGTCAACGCGCTGTACATGGCCATCAAGAGAAACGACATCGTCCCATCCAGAGGCATCTACACACTGGTGCTCTCATCCATCGCACGCAGAACCATTGACGACTCGTTGGACGAGAAGCTGTCTGCGCTGCTGAATGTGTACCAAGATCTCGTCACGAACAAGATCAAGCCAGATCTGGCCATTTACACCACTGTCATTGAGAACTTGTTAGACGGGGCCATCAAGTCAGCCATTGCTCCTCGCGTCTCCGTGAGCGGTGAAGATTTCTTCAAGCTTGCAATTGAGATCTTCAATGCATCCAACTGTACACATGTCCAGGAGTTTGACTCCAAGATCATGGACTTGATCTTGATTGGAATGAACCTGTACCCTGGCCTGGTTAACACCGCCTCTTTCATGAAGATCATTGAACAACAACAAGGAACGAAGAACGCCATCTACTATTCATCTTTGATCAACTCATGCAAATTCACTAACGACTCTGAATTGGCCATTGAGTTATATGAACAATTCAAACAAGAATCTTTAAAGAACCCTTCACTGAAGAAAGATCAATTCATCATCTATTCTTCCTTCATCTCAACATTGGTTTCCACAAACGAAATCGCCTTGGCCACCAAGTTCTTAGACAAACTACTAACTTCTATCAAGAACTATGAGGATTATGAGTCTAAAGTCACCATGCTCTTATCATCTTACCTCCTAAGTTTGTCCAAGACTAATTACACAAAGTCCCTGGAGATTTTGGCACAGTTCAACAGAATTGAATGGATTCCAGAGTTTTCTCACGAGTTTTATTCACACCTTTTACAAGACTCTTTGACAGCTGTCCCATACAGTGAGTCTTTGAAACTTTACAACTACATGACTGCATTACCAAAATCAAAGTCGAGCTATGATGATTACGATTTGAAAACTTTATTAATTGAGCCAAGAAAGATTGATTCTTTGTCAAGTTTCATTATTAAAGCCATTGAGCAGAATGACAAATCGACTGTTTTGAAGATGCTGAAAGAATCCTTTGTTAGAAAACATCATTTCCATTACTCCATCTATCCATCATTGTTCCAATACTTGTCAAACGATGAGCTATGTGTGAAGATAATCAACACGCATGGATTGGTTGTGGATGATGCTTATGAATTCTTGACCTTCTTAACATGTAACGTCGCAAACTTGCCGATCTTCGACGTTGCTAAGACACAGTTCTTCCAAAGATTGATCCGTGAGTTCTCTTTGGAGTCCCAAGCAGGCAAGGAGTATTACGGGTTCTTACAGACATGGGCCAGTGTCTTCAATGTTAATGAAATGAGCACGGAGATGCTTGAACGTTGTTCTCCATTGATCATTGAGTTCCATGATTTGAACAATTACTACGCTCAGTTGTCATCACAAGACATTTTGGATTTCAAGTTGGCTTTAACACAGTACTTTTTACGTCTGTGTCAAACGGTACAGCTGAACAGCTGTTCTGAAGAAGCGCAGCAGGCCATTGCATTGATGAAGGAGATGAATCTCATGAAGTAGACGAGACACGCAGAACTAATATCACACTTATTTATTTGGAACGGGGTTATCACGATAATACGACATACATTTGCATTTGACATTCTGTAGATGGAAACACAGCAGCACTAGTAAGATGTAGCTGCCCTTGGCAACGCCCTTGGCGATGCGCTTGGCAGTGCCCCTCTATGACTAAGCGTGGACGAGGCTATCACGAAAAAACACAGCCTAATCACTATACCGGGACGACAATTACCCAGCAAGCAAAACAGGTTATGGCCGTGTGGTCCCAGCTCGATGTCACAGATCAAGCTCACCGTTGCTATGCCATTATCGGCGTGTGCTCCACGCTCTTCTGCCTGTTCTCGCTCGTCCTGAAGGAGCGGCTCTTCATTGGCGAGGCCATCACCAGCGCCTTCATGGGCGTTATCGTCGGCCCCCACGCTCTCGGGTGGGTCGACCCCACCAGCTGGGGTAACACAGACTACATCACCCAGGAGATCTCGCGTGTGGTGCTTATCATCCAGATCTTCGCCATCTCCGTGGAGCTGCCCCGCAAGTACATGAAGACCCAGTGGCGCTCGGTGTTAGTGCTGCTGTGCTTCACCATGATTGGGGGGTGGCTAATCACCGGGGCCTTTGCGTACCTGCTCTTCCCTAAGTTCAACTTCATCGACGGGCTCACAACCACCGCTGCCATCACGGCGACGGACCCCGTCCTGGCTGCTGCTATTGTCGGTAAGGGTAAGTTCAGCGAGCGTGTCCCGGCCTATCTCAAGCACCTCATCTCTGCTGAGTCTGGGGCCAACGACGGGCTCGCCTTCCCGTTCGTGCTTCTCGCTGTTAACCTGCTCACACAGCGAGACCACCCGGGCCGTCTCGTGAGAGACTGGATCTGTATCTCCATCCTGTGGGAGTGTGTGTTTGGCGTTGTTCTCGGTGTTACCATCGGTTTTCTCGGCCGCAAGGCCATGAAGTTCTGCGAGGACCGCAGCTTCGTCGACCGCGAGTCGATGCTCGTCATATATATCATGCTCTCACTCATCTGTACCGGTCTCGGAACAATTCTCGGTGTGGACGACCTTCTCGTCTCGTTTGCTGCTGGTGGTGCTTTTGCGTGGAACGGCTGGTTCGCCAATAAGGTCGAGGGCCAGCTCTTATCCAATGCCATTGATTTGCTGCTGAACGCTGCGTATTTCCTGTATTTCGGTGCCGTTATCCCGTGGCAGGACTTTAACAACGCTGAGTTGGGACTCCAGTGGTGGAGACTCGTTCTGTTCGCCCTGGTGATTATCTTCTTGAGAAGAATTCCAGCTGTGCTGATGGCTAAGATGTGGGTTCCCGTCATCACGACGTGGTCCGAGGCTCTCTTTGTTGGTCATTTCGGTCCTATTGGTGTCGGTGGTATCTTCTGTTGCATGGTCACCAAGACACTGATCGAAGAGAACTTGGGGTACGAATTAGGTGAGGTTGATGTCGAGTCAACTCCATACCACACCGTTCTCCGAGCAATTTGGCCCATCGTCTCATTTACAGTGGTCACATCAATCATTGTTCATGGATTCTCCGTTACTGTGCTTGTGCTTTTCTCTGATTACGAAGTACTCAAAGTCAAGCAAAAGATTACAAGAACCATATCGGACCCTCCTCTAACAGAGGCCAGCACGCTTGAGGTCGAGAGAATTGAGCTTTCCGATATGAAACCAGCATACAAGAAGGCTATTTCTGATGCTGATATTGGCTCGAGCACCATGCACCACAGACCATCTGAGCATCGTCGTGTGCTTGTGGGCTCAAGTTCTGTTGATACCGATGAGTTGAAAGTGTTCAAGATTGGCCATGAGATCGTTGTTGAAGATGCTGATGACAACTTCATCAAGAAGTACAGGCTCACTAAAACGGACGACGAGGAGATGCAACTGGAAGGGCTCGCCGTGTCCTTTGAGACGAATGAGTCAGCAAAGTATGACGAGGATGAGCTGAGATCTAGCATTATCAAGTTGCTGAAACACACTAATCACGCGATTTGATGTGGGCAGTGGTCTGAGGCATACAGGAATTGACGTGTGACTGACGTTTTACTATATAGAAAATCGAATAGACGTGTAACACACTTTGAACGTAGCATTAGAATCCCACAAGACGGACCACCAACGAAACTACCCCTAAAGCGGACACTACCATTAAGGCTCTACTGTGAGGTCTGTCATTAAGGTCTTTTATTACGGCTCCCATTGGATCACCCAAGCAGTCTCGGGGTCACTGGTCATCAAAGCTCCGTTTAAGGGCTCTTCTTTAAAGCGTGTTGATGCGACGGTGATAGGCAATTGCGATCTCGGAGAAGCTCCGGTCCCGGCGTGGCTCCCCCACAGTCTGTGCGCGGAGAGGTGAAAAGATCACCACTTTGAGGTCACTTCCTTTGGAAGCCATGAACGGCTCCGATCGGTGCTTTATTGCTTATCGCTTTGTTGGTTATTTAAAGGAGTTGAGTTCCTTCCTGGTTTGGCCTTGAAACAGAGCACTTTAAGCAGTACTGGAAGATAACACACGGCCACTATGTCTGCGTTCTCTGCTGCCAACTTCAACTCTGAAGGGTACTCCAAGTTCAGGCCCTCGTACGACGACAAGCTCTTCGACTTCATCAACGAGTACCACACCGGTGGGACGAAGCTCGCTGTGGACATTGGGTGTGGCTCGGGCCAGGCTGCGTATCCACTGAGTAAGCACTTTGAGAAGGTCATTGGCACAGACCTGTCACCAACGATGATCGACACTGCGAACAAGAAGATCACTGACGAGTACAAAGGCCGTGTTGAGTTCAGGGTCTCACCCGCAGAGACACTGGGCTTCTTAAAAGACGGCTCCGTTGACATGGTCACTGCTGCTCAGTGCATCCACTGGTTCGACCATACCAAGTTCTTCAAAGAGATCGCACGAGTGTTGAAGCCAGGTGGTACCCTGGCGTTCTGGGGCTACGCAGACCCGGTTTTCAACATCCCAGAAGCAGACAAGCTCGTGATGGACTTCACGTACGACGACCCTACGAAGCTCGGGCCCTACTGGGAACAGCCGGGAAGGAACTTCATCAGGCAGCTTCTGAAGGACGTGAACGCCCCAGACGACGCCTTTGAGCACAAGCAGGTGTACGAGCGTAGACCAGGTGTCAAGTCAGAGACCCCGTTGGTCATTGAGAGAGAGATCCCGTTCGAGTACTACGGAAAGTACGTTTCCACGTGGTCGTCCTACCACAACTGGAAGAACACGCACAAGGACCAGGAGGACATCGCCGAGGTGTACCTAAGAGAGCTCCAGGCAAAGATGGGATGGACGCCAAAGACTGTGGTGAACATTGAGTGGCTCACTGTGCTGAAGCTGGCCAAGAGACGTCTGTGATGCGGTGATATGGCCTTGAGCAGGGCTCCACTATGAGGGTGCTTCTTTGTTTGTTAACAGATCACGTATAATTAACACTCTAATATGTAGTAGAGCTCCTTTCCAGTACATTAAGCCCCTTATAGTACATTAAGCCCTTCCAGTAATCAAGCCCACACTTCTTTCCCGTGTATACATACTTAGTGCCCGTGGTGTCCGGGTGTGATGACGAATTTTTCGATGTTTATCTCAACGATCAAGCCACAGACATAACCTCAGGCTTTGCTATAAGCAACTCACGGGAAAAGTACCCCTCTAGAAGCCCATGTCCGTCATCGAGATCCAGTCAGAGGACCAGTTCTCCGACCTCACGTCGGGCATCGCCAAGGACAAGCTGCTGGCCATCTACTTCCACACACCATGGGCCGCACCATGTATCCAGATCAACACCGTCTACGCACAGCTCGCCCAGCAGAACCCCTCGGTGACGTTCATCGCGGTGAACGCCGACGAGCACCCAGACATCTCAGAGCTGTTCGAGGTGAGTGCGGTGCCTTACTTCGTGCTGATCCGGGACGACACCATCCTCAAAGAGATCTCCGGTGCGGACCCGAACGAGTTCGTCAGTGCGCTGGGCGAGCTCCAGGGACCGTCCACACAGAAGGCTGAGCCGGTACAGGCCCCGCTAGCGGCCGTGACGGCCCCGGCCGAAGAGGAGGAGGAGTCCGAGGAGCAGCTGAACGCCCGTCTCAAACAGCTCACAGAGGCCTCGCCCGTGATGCTGTTCATGAAGGGCACACCAGCGTCTCCGCAGTGCGGGTTCTCTAGACAGCTGGTCGCCATTTTGAGAGAGCACCAGGTGAGATTCGGCTTCTTCGACATCCTCAAGGACGACAGCGTCAGACAAGGGCTGAAGACGTACTCTGACTGGCCGACGTTCCCGCAGCTGTACGTTAACGGCGAGTTCCAGGGTGGCCTGGATATCATCAAAGAGAACCTCGAGGAGGACCCAGACTTCTTCCAGAACGCTCTGCAAGGGTAGCTGTTTAATGTTCAGGCAATACTAAATACTACTAGGTAATCTCATTACTGTGCTTTGTAGTACTAAATACTTAATGTTCAGGTCATTACTATGCTTGTAGTACTATACTAAAGGTCCGAGTCGTCAAAGCCATCGTCAAAATCATTAAGGAACTCCAGGTTCGAGTGCTGTCTCGAGACAGGCACTTTTGGCTTCGCTGGTCGCTGTGATACTTCCAGCAGTTCCCGGTCAAAGGTATCGTCTCCAAATACCTCGTCGTCGTCGCCATCTTCTTCAATCGGGTCGTCAGAAAAGTCAGAGCCGCTATCGCAAACGTTCGTATCTGGCACAGTCAGCAAATCGTGGTTGAAGTATGCAAAATTACCAGAGTTCGTTGTATATGCCTCATCATCAGCAGCAATGTTTTCATCTCCGTAGATCTCATGGAATTGTCCTCCCAGTCTCTCTTGAATATATGGCCAGATCGGTGTTAATAGGTCAGGTGTTATCTTCTCATTGATTGATTTGAAGTACGCCATTTTGGATTTGTTCTTGAACGCTCTTTGGTTATTGATCATCGGCTCATAAAACCCATAAATCATGTTTGAGTCTGCAAAAGTTCTCAAAGCATGGTGTTTCTTCAATTCCAATATCATATATCTCTCAACGTCTCTTTGCACAGATGTTGCAAGCTTATTGATCTTCCACTCCCTTGGGAAAGTCAATCCAGTGTGGTTCGTTGTAGTTTGGTCATTGCCCAGACGACTAAGGTTGTGTCTCACAGATCTTGTTGAGAGTTCAACGGATATGTCATTAAGTCTAATAACATCAGCCAAACTCAGGTCTATGCAAATTCTAGAAGCAGTTTCAATATCATAGTTACTCTTGGCAAAACTTGAATAGTTTTCCAACAGTGCTAACTTTAACTGATCTGCTCTCGTAATATAGTCTTTAATGACATGATTAATTGTCTCGTTGTCTTCTTCTCCCTCCTTCTTGGACCCATATATGCACTTACCAACGGCATGAAAGATAGACATGACAGATTCTTTACCGAGGTCAAGATCAGACACAGACACTTCACCTTGAAGTCTCCATTTAGACCAAAACTGAAGAGCACAAATGGATGCTCTAATGTCTCCAAACTTGGCAAACTCTTCAACCTTTGATTTGGTTTCAAGTTTAGGTATCGCACCAAAGACTTGTGTTTCCTTGCTGACAATGTTATTCAAGCATTTCTTCGACAGTGTGAAGTTTATGGGGTTGAACTTGATCCTCTTCACACCGTGGCTATTGAGTAATCTCCTTCCCAAGACTGTCTCAGCAAGGTAGTTGTTCTCGATGCTGAAACCTCTATTACCGTGTTCATCGTTGGGCATATCACACTCTGTCAAACATATAACCAAAGGTGGGAGCTCATAATCTGAATAAGCCCATTCTAATAGTGAAGTTTGGAACCGCAGCTTAGTCTCTTCATGGAACACATTGGGCAAGTCTTCAACCAGGATCACATTTTTGCTCGTGCCGACTCTCATTTTAACCGAGTCTAGAAAATCGCTGAACTGTGTCATTTTGGAATCAATTGGGTTGATCCACTCAATAAAAGGTCTCTCGGAAGACCTCGGATTGGCAAGCTCGTTGGCGAGACATTTGATTACCGTACTCTTAGAAGAGCCAGCAGGACCCGTCAGAACAAGAACCTTATACGGCGACGTAGACCTGGGCTGTAGCATATCAGAGAGCACCTCGCGTACCTCTTTCAGTTTCCTTGAGTGTATTGCAACGGAATCAGTCGTCGTCGGTGTGTACTTGTCACTCCATTGCTGAGAGTCATCGACGTCTTTCTCTTCAGTTTTCTGCTCCTGCTCACTCTTTGAAGGTTGCCTCGATAAGGACGAAACAGCAATTGGCAGTGTCTCGCGTGATCGGGAACGGAACCCGCTGGTGAGCTGGGATATCTTCTGTCGTTTACGTGATGGAAGCTTCATCGGACTCACTTCCTCATCGTCTCGGCTTAGATCCACAACAACACTGGCTTTCCTGGCACTTCGAAGCCGTCTGCTCGGCGTGTCCACTGCTTCTGTCATTGACGGTCCTTTTCTTCGCCTGCTTTCGCTCATAACGGGTTCTGTGCTTTTTGTAGAGCTAAAGCCAAAGCTGGAGTCCTCTACAGGGTAATAAATCAACGGTTTCCTAATACGGAAATATTCGCGCTACCTATACATAGACCACAACAATATATAAATGCAGGCGCGGAATCCCCGCGCTCATTTCTCTCTAAAAACCCCCCAAAACAAACATCATCTTAGGGCCAATTTTACGGCGCTTCAACTGGGAAAGGGCCATAAGGGCAAAAGAACAACAACAATGGAACCGTCTGAGATCGTTGATGGTGTGCCCGTTTTCCGCCCTACAATGGAGCAATTTGGCGACTTCTACGGGTACATGACTTCCATCAACAGCTACGGGATGGCGTCTGGTATTGTCAAGGTAATACCCCCAATTGAGTGGACCAAGAAGCTGCCGAAGCCCACACGTGAGAAGCTCATGTCCATAAAAATAAGAAGACCCATCACACAGCATATTTCGGGTCAGAATGGGGTGTTTGCGCAGCAGAACATTGAGAAGGCCAGGTCTTACAACATCGTACAATGGAAAGCACTCAGTCAGGAGCCTCAGTTCCAGCCACCGGCACCAAGAGGAAAGAACCGTCCTTGCATTGATGGCACGGCACTGAAGCGCCATAGGTACATCCTCACAAACAAGGCACTGAAAGACGAGACCGTGTTTGACGACTTTGAGTACAACATTGACACATCAGAGTTCTCTGATGAAAGGTGCCAGCAACTGGAGAAGGTCTACTGGAAGAGTTTGCTGTACACAGAGCCTATGTACGGTGCAGATATGATTGGTTCTATTTTCGATGACTCCGTTAAAGAATGGAACGTTGCCCATCTGCCCAATGTGCTTGATCACCTGGAAGAGAAAGTTCCAGGTGTGAATGAGGCTTACTTATACGCTGGTTTGTGGAAAGCTACATTTTCATGGCATTTGGAAGATCAAGATCTATACTCAATTAACTATCTTCACTTTGGCGCTCCAAAACAGTGGTACTCAATCCCACAGCAGCACAAAGAGAAATTTGACACTGTTATGAGAGAAACTTTTCCACAAGAGTATTCCCATTGTCCAGATTTCCTACGTCATAAGACTTTTCTAGTATCTCCATCTTTCCTTGAGTCTAAAGGTGTCAAAGTGAACAAAATTGTTCATAGAGAGGGAGAGTTTATGATTACTTATCCATTTGGTTATCATGCTGGCATGAACTATGGTTATAATGTTGCTGAATCTGTAAACTTTGCTCTTGAAGAATGGTTTGAATACGGTTTAAAGACAACAAAATGCATGTGTATTAATGATTCCGTGGGCATTGATCTCGAAAAACTCATGAAGAGATTTAAAGGCGAGGCAGAAGTGGAAGGTGATATCCAAAAGGAACCATCTACAGAATCACATACAGAGTCTCCTGCGAAGTCATCTACAAAACCATCCATAAAGCCATCAGCATCACAAGTATCAAAAACATCAACAGCGTCAACGACAACAACACCCCAAAGCAAGCGTGCTCTTAAAGAAGAAACTCTTGAGCATTCCTCCAAAAAAATCAAGCCAACAATACCTCTACTTACCCAAGTAGCAAACAAACCAAATGGACCCCAATGTCAACTATGTCCTAACACTATTAGCTTAGATAACGGGTTGACATTCGAAGAATTCTCTCTAGTTCCAACGAGAGAGACAGTGCTTGGTGATACTAAAAAACTGGAATTCTGCCATAAAATATGTGGCCAAATGATTCATGAGGTATCATTATCAAAGATCAATGGTATGGAATGCCTGGTTGGATTACCAGACGTACCAATTGCAAGAAAGAAACTGAAATGTTTGTTCTGTCACAAGAATAAAGGTGGCGCCTGCTTCCAATGCTCTGATCCCAAATGTACCAGGTCATACCATGCTACATGTGCTCTACCCGCTGGTGTTTATCTTGGAACAGGTGAAAATGATATTTGGTGTAAGGTTCATAGAAATAAGGCAATTAAAGGCAATGAAGAGGATTTCAAAAGAAAGTATCTGGACTCTATCAAGATTGGAGACCTTATTCAGGTGAAGTTTGCTGATTACTTTTCAGGTGTGGTCAATTGCAAAAACACATCAGAAGATACAATTACGATTGATTTATATCCTACCTCTGATGATAAGAGAATTATGGAAGTTCCGAACAACGCTGTTCAACTTCAAGGTATGAGAATATCCGCAAAATTTTATGAAATTTCATTGAAGAAGAATGCTCGTCAATCGGATAAGAAGTCTTTATCTGTTGGTGACATCGCTCTTTCCAATCCCATACATTCCATTGACACAAATGATACGTCAGCGCCAAGTATAACTGACACTAAAGAGTTTATGTTTTCTTCGGATGTTCAAACTACAAACGAAAAAAGTTACAAGATTAATATTAACCATACAACACCTCGACAGTTGACCCCATCTGGTCATATTCTCATCGCTTCAAAGCCAGAACATAACACTGTTACCAGGATAGCACTATGAAGCACAGTACAACATCATGATATTTCATAGAATTATGGTTATCCGTACTTCCCATGTAAAGAGGTGAGTGGGCCACATAATTCAAACTACAAGTTCAATTTAAGTTGTACATATGCTTCTAAAGATGTTTCGACTTTCTAGTGTAAATAAATCCTTATATTCTCTAGTATACAGGGTCATAGCGGGCATTCAAGATAGAGAACTTACCCGAGTTCACAAACCTTCAATCATTGCAAAGATACTCTGGAGAGCATTCTTTTTAACACATTCGTTGTATACCAACAATCCGTCACCACACCCATCGCTTAACAGTTTCGAGACATCACTTTGAAGGCCCAATGGTACAATATCAACGTTCTCAGAGGCGTTTTTCTTAAGCATTGATGTATGTTCGAAGTCTTCAGCTGCCTTCTCCGCACTTGTGATGATGGAACGATCAATACCACACATGTTAGCAACGTGCATACCGAAACTTCCCTCAGCAGCACCTTCCTCAAGTTTATACAGGAATGTAATCGTCTTTGAGTCCTCATTAACGATGATCGCCATTCTGTATGGCTGGATCTGTGGATGAGTCTTGAAAGATTCGCCTAGAGAGGCATAGTGGGTAGCAAAGAACCCTAATGATTGAACGTGTGTCACGATGTGATGGAGAACTGCTTCTGCAATGGCAAATCCATCAGAGGACGAACCACCTCTACCCAACTCGTCCAGCACGAGTAAACTCTTTGGGGTAGCGTTGGACAAGATACGCTTGGTCTCAGAAAGCTCAACATAGAAAGTAGATTTTCCTTGCATAATGTTGTCGTTAGCACCAAGTCTGGTCATGATTCTATCAACAGGAGTCAATCTAGCAGATTCACAAGGGACGTAACAACCAATCTGAGCCAAGATAACAGCAACGCATGTCATTCTCAGCACTGTGGACTTACCAGCAGCGTTTGCACCTGTCAGTAAGCCCATATTAGAATGGACACCACCACCAAGTGTAATATCATTTGGGATAAACTCCTTAGCAGAGGTGACACCAGTGTTGAAGAACGGATGTCTTAGCTCTTTGAATTCCAGTGATCCAACATCAGAATCAACAAACTGCGGACGCACAGCTGGGAATCCAATTGACTCTGAGGTCTTAGCAAGCGATAGAAGACAGTCAAATTTGGCAACACAACCAACAACTCTGTTCCAAATGGAGTAATCTTTATCAAATCTTGATAACATACGAGTCTTTAACGAGTCTTCAAGGATCTTGTGTAATTCCTTGGCTCTAGCAATCTCCTTTGACAATTTTTCAACTTCTGGAGACCAATATCTCTTAGTTTTCTTTGAAGCACCCATCTGTTTCCAACTGGATGGAACCTTGATGGAAACTGGCATCTCAATTGTATACAATTCTTTACCAAAGTCCTTGTATTCAATGGACTGTGTTTTGAACTCTCTTCTATACTCTCTCAACTTGGTGTTCAGCTGGTTTTCCAAATCCTGGATACCCTCTTTGGAGTCGTCATAATCCTGTTCAACACCAGAACTCAAGATCAAAACGTCTTGTTCCTTTGCAGTGACTCTATTGAATGCATCACTCCATTTTTCCAAACAGTCATGAAGCTCGGAGGGGAATGTCTCATATAATTTTTGTAGAGCACCTTTCATCTCATAAGAGCCCAGCTTCTTATACATAGAAGCAATATCCTCAAATCCTTCGATGACTCGAGTGAAGTCCTTTAGTTTCAATTGACCAGCATGGACTCTGGATACTAATCTTTCCAGATCAGGTAGTTTAGCCAATGTCGTTTCAATGACATGTCTCAGATCGCCATCTTCGAGTAACTGGTCAACGGCATCCAATCTTGATTCAATATCGTCCTTGTGTAATAATGGATGGACAATCCATGTCTTCAAAAGTCTCTTACCAAAGGCGGTGGTGGCCCTATTAACAAGCTTAAACAAAGTACCTTTATCGGTTCCGTCAAACGAATTAGCAAAGACTTCCAAGTTTTGTAGAGTTTGACCATCGAGAACCAAGTTCGTTAATGGTTTAATCGTTGTGTATGGGGAGATGTTACCTTGCGAAATCAAAGATGCATCAAGCTTCAGAGATTTCAAGTACCAAAGTAAACCACCAAAGGAAGAGAATCCAACCGCTTTCTCAGTTTCATAGTACTCCCTCAGTGTCTCTGGCCAGTGTGATAAGTCATCCAGGTTCTCAGAGTGGAAGTAGTTTCCACGAGTCAACGTCTCAAACGTTGTATGGAAATCATAGAACTCAGTATCAGGTTTAACAATGTTGAAGATGGCACCGTTTTGGCAGTTGAACTTAATGATCCTCATGGCGATTGATGAAACACCATTTCTAGGCACAATCACCTCTTTTGGTCTTAACTGGGAGATCAGCGTCTCAAATTTGGTACACTCTGTATCATCTTTGAACTCTGTGATGTTGATAGCACCCGTTGCAGTATCAATAAAGGAGACACCGAATATCTTGCTGTGTTGCGGATCTTCTGGGTCTTCCTCTTCCTTAACAGCACAGCAATACATGGCCATATCATCCAAAAGCATAGTCTCGTCTGTTAAAGTACCTGCCGTCAACACGCACTTCAGTTCTCTTTGAATGACATCTTTCTTGCCCTTTGTACCCGACTCTCTAATCTCCTTCGCAAGACCAGTCTCGATCTGGTCCACTTTGGCGACCTTGTAGCCTTTACCAATGAAGCTTGTTGCCCAGAAGTCGAACGACATCTCAGGGATACCAGCCAATTGCATGTTAGCACGGCCACCACCGGCGATCTTCAGGTCAAACTCATTGTGAGCAATCATGGCATCTTTCTCGTACAGCTCATAGAACTTACCCTTCTTGAAGAAAACGACGCAGTCCCACATCTTAGACTTGATTTCCCAGTACTGTTTCTCGAAATTGGTGAACTTAGACCAGGCAGACTGTGGTATGTACAGAGTACGTGGATCGTAGTCGGGATCACCAATTGAACGCTTCTCAGCGTCTCTGATATCGATAAGCCACTGGTAGCGTTCCTCGTTCTCCTTGGTGAACTTCTGGTGCTTTGGTGCAGGCTTTCTGGTGGAATTAGATGTATTTGTAGGTGTGTAGTCACTTCCAGACGCAAACTGCTGGAGCTTGGTGGACGAGGATGTTGGAGAGGCTTGGGTCTTCTTTGGCTTAGGCTGTGATTTGGTCTTGGACTTAGTCTCTGTCAACGCAACGAAGTCGTCGTCGTCATCGTCCATCTTATCGTCTTCGAAGTCGTCGGGAACAACAAAGTCCTGCATATCGTCGTCGCTCTCTTCCTTCAGGTCTGGGACAAAGTCGTCCTCATCATCAATAACAAGACGCTTCTTACGCTGTGGTTGCTTGACAGCGTCGTCCTCTTCGTCGTCGCTGCTCTCGATGTAGCTGATCTTCTTCGTGGCTCTTCTGCCGTTGGTGGGGCTCGACTGTGGCTCATCAGCGTCCTCGGTGCGTTCTGGCTTCGTCGTGGTGGTGTTGGTGTTAGCTTCCTGGAGAGGTCTCTTGATGAATGTTGGGGTCTTCTCCACGGGCTCCGCGAGCTCCACAGGCTCCTGGTTTCTGTTCTCTTTGTTCTCTTTGTTCTCGTCAATGGTGTCCTCCTTCTGTGGCGACGAAGAGAGAGGCGAAGGCAGTGACTTGGTAACCGGCTGGGATGGCTGTGTCTTCTTGCCCTTGAAGAACGACATCAGCGACGACTGCTTCATCTTGCTGTCCGAGGAGACCGGCTTCTTCGGTGTCTTCTTCGGCGTAACGCTCGCCATTTCCGTGTGCTATGGGTTGTGATGCTCCTCTTTGTATGGGGAGTAAAGGTACGCGTAGAGCTCAGACGCGTACCTTTATGGGTTGACGCGTACGCGTGTGGCCCATACCAGTGCTGCCATTTTTCACCGTGTCAATATGGTACTCCGCGAAAATTTCCCAATGTTGTCCAGTCTCTTAAGCATGCTTATGGGTCTCTCATCACTTCTCGTCTGCACCCTCCGCTCACCCTGCTAAGAGATGTCTGCTAAGGAGTACCTCAAGGCGTCCAAACAGGCCCTCCAGAATGGCAACGCCGAGTACGCCCTCTCATTGGCCGAGGATGCGCTCTCGGTCGACCCCAATAACTACTTTGCATTGGTCTTTGCTGGTAAGGCCAATCACTTGATGGGCCAGCTAGATTCCGCCTCAGAGTGCTATCGCAAAGCCATTGCATTGGACTACGACAACCTGACTGCATGGAAAGGCTTGGTTCTCGTGGTGAAGAATTCCCCTGACTACAAGAGCTTCTTCCAGGCAATGGCCGAGTTTATACCCATCTCTGTACAACAGGGCCATGCAATTGCAGATGCACTAAGCGAGATCCACACTTATATGAAACAGTATGACGAGAGCGATATACGTGACGAGTACTTGAGACAGCTGCTTCCGTATAAGCCACTGCAAGAGGCGACTGCGGGGCTTCTGCTGAAGCCAATAGAAGCACTACGCCAGTACCTCGACATCCAGTTGCAAAGAGAGAACAAAGAGATATTCCGTGTTGTTACCAAGGAGAAGATGAAGTCTAAGAACCAGGACAGAGCAGACCAAGTAGCATGGGAGATCTATAAAGTCTCAGAGATCCCAGAGCTGTATGAACAGCTGATCAATCTGCTCAATGACGATACAGAGAGACGTGCAATTGAGCAGGACTACCTGAAATATAAGCACTCCATGCTGAAGTCTGCTCCATATCAAGAGAAATCCAAGATCTTCAGCGAGCTGAAAGAGATGACGGAGGGCATGGTCATTGTTAAGCACTCGTCTCTGCTTGCTTGGTCTCTGTACTTTGACTACTTAGATGCTGATGATCTCTCCTCATTGGACCCACAAGTGCTGAAAAACTTCTTGGAGCTGTTCAAGAATGAACCCCTGGGCCAGATTGTGTACGCCTATCTACTTTCGGATATGTCTTCTTATAATATTCAACTGAAAGAAGAGTCGAAGAAGAAGAAGAAGCAACAGCAACAGCTTACCGAAGAGGAACAGGAACTTCAAGAGTTAACAGCACAAGACGACATCTCACTCTCACAAGAAGAACTATCTGCATTGATGCTCCAGTCTCTGGAGCATTGTAAAACGTCTTTATTCGCATACAGAATCGTACTGTCATACCAGCTGCATTGCAAGAAGTATTCAAGTGGCCTTCATGTCTGTCAGTCTGCCATCCAATTGCTTGCTCAAACAACAAGATCAACAGGTGAACTGTTTAAGAACACTAAAGAGGACTACCTGGTTCATTATGGTGTTATTCTGACGTATCATGAGGCTCCTAAGAACTTCAAACGTGCACTGGAGATTTTTGATAAGATTCTCGTTGACTCGCCTGATAATGTTAAAGCCAGAGTTGGTAAAGGTTTGATTCTTGCTGAAAGAGGAGATCTACAATCTGCTAAAGAGCTCCTCGCCAAAGTGTGCTCAGAGTTCGATAATGAAGAAGCACTACTACAATTGTCGTGGGTTCAAGTCAGGTTAGGTGAACATGAGGCTGGTCTTATTGGTTTACAACGAGTGTTGAGTGGAGTAGTAGGCAATAGTCCATATGTTTTAGAACTCAGGGCATCCATCCATTGGAAAATGGCTCAAAGCTACATTATGACCAATGACATCGCCAAGGCATACGAGGAACTTGTGGAGTCATTAAGATGCTTCAGCAATTTCGCACCATCTTTCACCACGCTTGGTGAGATATACTTGAAACACTATAACGATTTGAAGAGATCCAAGAAATGTTTCATGAAGGCTTTTGAGCTGGATTCATCGGAAGTGTTATCTGCTTATCATCTAACCGAAGACGCAACAAGCCAGAACGATTGGGTGCTTGCCCAAGCCATCTGTATGAAAGTGTTGGAATCAGAAAGTGCTAAACGTCGCTTACAACATGATTCATGGCCTTATAGAATACTTGGTTGCTCGTGTTTGGAAAGACAAGACAGTGCAAAGGCAGTAGAATGGTTCCAAAATGCTATCAGATTGGACAGTGAGGATATCGAATCTTGGGTTGGTTTAGGTGAAGCATATTCTGGCTGTGGTCGTTTAGAAGCAGCTGCAAAGGTTTTCCAAAGGGCACTGGAGCTCGATCCAATGCATTGGGTTGCTCAATATCAACTTGGATCTATGCAATTGCAGATTGGAGAGTATGATGATGCACTGGAGATATTTAAACAGGTATTAGCAAGAAAGCCTGGTGAAGAGTGTGTCATTGCTGGTATCTATGAGACTCTGTTCAAATACGCTAAGCACTGTGTTTCAACCGGGTTCTTCGGTAAGTCTATTGGTTTAGCTATCAAGGCAGTTGATTACATTGTTCAAGGTAACCTGGAGTCCTTCAACCTCTGGAAGACCTTGAGTGATCTCATTCAGCTGTTCTTGCAAGTGCAATCCAAAATTGACCAATTCCCTCATGAAAAAGTCCTGCTTGTATTGAGCAAATCAAACGTCACCCTTGATAGTGAATTGATTCAGCAATACCTCGATAACGGGAAATTGGTTGACTTGGCTTCTTTAATCCTTGTCTACTCGAATAAAGCAGCTTTGACTCTAAACCCGAGATCAAGAGCACTTCGCTCTTCTGTTCTTTATAACTTGGGTTTATCCCAGGTCATTGCCTTCTTAAAGACTAAAGACGTCCATTATCGTGACGACGCTATTGACAACTTGAAAAACTCTATCAAACTACAAAACAACTACCAAGAGCCATGGATTGCTTTGGGTATTGCATCTATGTCAGTGAATCCAAGGGTAGCTCAACATTGCTTCATTAAAGCATCTTCAATTGACCAACGTAATATTGAAATCTGGTCTAACTTGGCACTACTCTACCTGCGTTATTCTGATCACAGCCTAGCTACCGAGGCTTATATGAGAGGGCAATCATTAGCACCTTCCGAACCAATATCATGGTTAGGTCATGCTTTAGCATCAGATGCTCAAGGAGATCTGGCTAATGCTTCTAACCTGTACACACACGCATTCGTTTTGTCAAATGGTAAAAATCCAAGTGCACAATTAGCATATGGTGCGAATGTCTGCTTAAGAAGAATTGGTAAGAATGATGACATAAAAGACTTGGATACGGTGCAGGAGCTAAGTACTGCGTGCTATGGTATGATCCAATATTTGAAACATTATCCGTTGGATACATTTGCATTAGAGATTTCCAGTTTGATCTTAGAAAGATTGCACGATTATGAGCTAGGCCAGACCATATCTACTCAGTTGCTTGATCTCCTAGAGAAGTCGTATGAAGAGAGTGAAGATGAGTTGGTATTACAAACATTTGCTCGTGTTAAAGCTCAGCTTGCAAGATTTGAGCTCGGTGTTCAAAACTATGATAAAGCTATTGAATGTTGCTTGGAATGCTTGGAATTGAGTGAAGATAACAAGACGATTGTATCTTGTCGTACTGTTCTTGGATTGTCTTACTTTTTCACCAAGAAATTTGATGATGCCTTGGATGAATTCAAACAAGTGCTGGCACTATCTAATGATGCTAAAAGACTTGTTGTTCTCGTTGCTCAAGTGTTATACGTGTATGATACTGAAGAGACGAGGCAGGCTGCATTGGACCAATTATTCCACAACATTGAAGAGTATGGCTCTTCCTTGCTAGTGACATTAACCATTGGTGCAATCTCCATCATTGAGAACTTGGAAGATTATCTTGAAGTTGTTAAATCGGAATTGCAAGGTTTAAAGCTTCCAGAGGTGATTTCTGATCGTTTCAAAAGTGTGCCTTTCTTGATTTCTCAAATCAACCAACGTCTTGGTGATAACCACAAGAATGTTTGGCAAAGATCTGCTTTCATGTTCCCGGATGATCTTCGTGTTTGGAAAGAGCTGGATTCGAGTGTAGCTTTGAAGATCGCTATCAAGGGAAAAGTCACGGCCGAGGAACTTAGTGATCGTTATATCTCCACTGGAGATTTACACTGTATCCAAAGATCCATGTTCTTGGCTCCCTGGAATGTCAGCGATGGAGTATTAGGTTAGTGAGGAAATAAAAGTATGGTATCGCCCTTCTAAATCTCGATGAAGTCAATGGCTGTAGGGTTCGCACGTCATGTACAAGCTAAAGCGACTTTCAGTGTCTATAACATATGTTTCAGAATTACCATTAGCACATGGAACAGGGACTCTATTATATGTTGTCGGCTTAGTAAGGTTATTTCAGTACCCAGCTCTACCTCTATGAGGCCGGGTAATTCGTAGTTGCTATCAGATCGCGTTTTTGTGTCAAACTTCTGTGTGGGGAAAGTCCCCAGAATTCCATTTCTAGTTGAACACAGACCAATTGAAAGGGTTTTATGGTGTGTTTGAAAAGACAGAAAGTCATTGGACTACAACTTAGCATCTTCTCTTGAAAGCTCGTCCTTTCGAGGTTTCCCACTGCCAAAATGGGCCAACCAATCACTAAAGACGGTGCTGATACTGCTGCTACCACTTCTACCGTTGGGTCAGTTTCGATTTTAGTTCTACCATCAGAGGTGCTCTCTGTAGTTGCAGAGAGCTTGGTTGATTCTGGTGATGTGATAAGGCTCCTGTGCTCCTGCAAAAGCCTCAAGAACCTCTGTTATGAAATCCTCTACAGAAATATTTACATTTGCACTGGAACGGTAGATGAGTGGACATCCATGGAGCCGATTCATCGATGCTCTTCGCCTAGTATTACTTCATTCATTAAAATGGATAACAAAAGATGGCTAGTTATCAATGGATTAACTCGATTCAGGACGTTGCTGTTTTTGCTTTGCGATCGATATTCGGATGTCTCTTGGAAACTCATTACCGAGCATATTGTGTTTGACCATTTGAGGTTTCTGGACTTCCCTTATACAATATCTAGTTTATCTCATGATCTTATTGATCCACTACAAGCGCTGGTTACAGAGTTCAGTGAAACCCCAAACAAGATTGAATCCCACTCTGGTTTTGAGCTTACGAAACCACAATATTATAACTCCGTAAAACTTCCAGATGGTCTGAAGGAAATTCTTTACAAGCACCACGTGACAAATAGGTTTTGTAAAGAGTCAAAGGGTGTAAGCCTCGCTTCTAGTGACAGCTGGTATAACGACAGTTTTCGGGATCCCACTGTCATCACAAGAGTCGCCATAAGGAATAGGTATAGATTCTACAACATTATTTCCACTGGTTTGGCACACCTATGCAATGAGCACGAAACACCGAACTTGAAGTCCTGCCACATCAACTTCTTCAACTACAGCCATGTGAACTCAGCAATTCCCACACCAAGCGTATCTGTCGTTGTTCGTTCAGTCACTAATACGGATTCCAAGAGCGGACACCCAAACACCACGATGAGTCTCGAGTTCGCAAAGTTGATGGAAGATATCATTGCTAACCATGAGACTCCAGGGAGATTCTACTAGTGCGTATAGCTGTACCTCTGAATAAATAGAAACAATCACCCTTTCCAGTAGCCCAGACATTCCCGGACTCTCGGACTTTCGGGCTTTCGGCGGAGCCCGCCGCTATATCCGACTCCGTCCAGCCGGCCCAAAAGTGAAAAAAGCCAACCCCCACAAATAAACAACTCGAGCCACAAACCTGGGGAGAACACATAAAAGACACAAGAAAAGGGGGAACAGATGCTGCTTGCTCGCCCACTGCGTGTGCTTCTGCTCGGAGCTCCGGGCTCTGGGAAGGGAACACAGACTTCCAAGCTGCTGCGTCACATTGAGCTTCCAGCGATCTCTTCAGGTGATCTGTTACGCCGGGAGATTGAACAGCGTTCTGCGGTTGGTCTGGAAGCTCAGAGGATCATCAAAGAGGGTGGGCTTCTGCCAGACGAGACAATATCACGCTTGGTAGTTGGTGAGCTTGAAGAGCGTGGGCTTCTATCGAAGACCCAGAATTGGCTGCTTGATGGCTTCCCAAGAACGTTGAAACAGGCTAAGATCCTCGAGCACGACCTTGCGGAGGCCCAATTGAACCTTGTTGTAGAGCTGAAAGTTCCTGAACGAGTGATACTCGAGAGAATAGAGAACAGGTGGGTCCACATTCCAAGTGGGAGGGTCTATAACCTGGAATACAACCCTCCAAAGGCTGCGGGGAGAGACGATGTGACTGGAGAGCCCCTAAGTAAAAGACCTGATGACAACGCAGAGGTGTTTCAGAAACGGCTGGATACGTATAACAGTACGATTGGGCCCGTGATGGATTTCTACAGAAACAAAGGTGTGCTGAGGTCTGTTGAAGGTGATACCTCGGATATCATCTTCCCTAAGCTACTAGACCTTATACAGCGTGAGTTTGGCAAGTGATCTGTTTAGTGACTACAATGCGTTCAAGTAATGCAGTATATTTAACCTTCCCATGCCTCATCCCCGTGTAATAAATCAAAACGTAAAAGCAAATACAGAGTCCTAAGCCAACCAGCTTACACTTTTCTTAAGTACATCTCCAACAGAACTTATAGAGTACTTCTCCTCGTCCCATATGATCCTATCCATTTCTCTTCTTCCAGAGTCCAAGTCCAATTGATCCAGTCTATGGATCTTGGAGCTCCTTAGAATCTTGTAGCCCAAATAACAAATTGTGAAAAGCATCAAAGCTCCATAACTGACAAAGAAGGTCTTTGTATCCCAAAACCCTTTCAAGAACACGACGAACCCCATCAGTATAACGATCAATAGTGAGCCGAAAAGTCCATAAATAGCTAAAAAGGGCTGTAGTGGGGATCTATATGGATATGACGGGTCACTTCTTGAAATTATATCTGGTCTTAGCTTCAAACCGTAGTAAAATCTCAGGAACGATAGACACATTCCAGACCACATGAGCATAGCTGCTGCTGATGAGATACTGGCAAAATCTTGGAAAACACTGAAGGCCTGTTCATTAACTGAGAAGAAAGCAAGTAGTCCAAATGCCCCAGAGAAAAGAACTGCCATATAAGGGACACCAGCTTTCGAACATGTCGCAAATATTGAAAAAGCCTTCCTTTGGGTTGCCATTGAGTAAAGCGTACGAGATGAAACGTACAGATGGGAAGAGCCTGCAGTGACACCAAACATGATGAAGAAGCCATTAACAGCAGCTGAAAATACACAATTTCCGGAAGCTTGTAAAGCGATGATCCAAGGTGATTGGTTTCCATTTGAGTAATCACTAATAGCAGCAGAGGTACACCTGAAATTGAAGTTAGCAAGGTAACCTTCTGGTAACTCTTCCATGCCTTTCTCTGGGGCGTAGTATCTCAGCAGTCTTGGGTCTCCAGCATACATATTGAGACCAACCAAGAAAATCGATAGCAGATATAGAATGACAACACGGCCGAAGACTCTTTTGGTAACACTAGGCAGTGCTTTTCTTGGGTTTTTGCATTCCATTGATGCGACGAATCCAATCTCTGAGCCTGTATACGCATATGATGAGATCAGAATAGATGATAATACACCTAGTAATCGTCCTATTCCGCCACCAATTCCGTCTTTGGCACCTGTTCCCATATCCATAAGATCAAAAGTTGGTCTGAAAGGCCCATAAGTAAAGACATCGGTCGAGTTCGATGAATTCCAATACTTGAAGCCATATCCTTCTTTGACATTGATGACGATCATAGAGATTATGAGTGCAATGGATATGAGTACTTTCAACAGGGAAATACAGTACTCGATGTTTCCATAGACACGCACGTCAAAGAGATTGATACTCAGGATCAAAGCCCAGAAGAGAGCAACGAAGCATGGCGTAGCCTTTGATAAATCGATATCTTGGTAATAAGAAAGCATGATGGAAGCCGCACAAACTTCACCTGGCATTGCAATAGTAAACGAAAGCCAGTAGCACCATCCTAAAGCAAAGCCAAACGCATCCTCGACGAATCTTGAAGCCAGTCCCGAGATTGATGAGGTCGTTGGAATAAGAGTTGACATCTCGGCAAATGAAAGCATCGTCGCAAGCACAATGGAACCTGAGATTAGAAACCCGAGGAAGCATCCTAGTGGTCCTGATATAGAGAACGCTTTACCGGAAGAGAGGAAAAGCCCAACACCAAGCGTACCACCAAGCGCAATCATTTGAATCTGCTGTTTAGCCAGCTTACGTTGAATGTGGTACTTCTTATCGTCGTTTCTCCACTGCGATGTATTCTTTTCTGACGAGATTAGGTTATCCTCCATCCCGTCAATGAAATGGTCGGAGGAGATATCAACCACTTCTGTCATGTTGCTCCCTCTTGTTGTCTCCCTCAACAGCTTTGGATGTAGCTCTTTGGCTCTTGTAGCCGAGGGCCTTCTAATGTCTGGGAACATATGCCTCTTAGTTCCATTGACGAGCTCTACCCCCGGTGAAAACTGCGTATCCAGCGGGATCCCAATACGGATATCGTGTCGTTGCATCTCGTTCAGCACATGTTTGGCCTTAGACTCCAGAACAGCCTCTCGGTGTACCATGGCATCATAGTGCTGGAAGTCCATCTCACCATAGTCCTCGTGCAAGTCTTCGTCACGCCCCAGCAGCCGCGTGTAGAAGAACTTGTCACCGGCCCTCTCTGCATAGCTCAAGGGCTCCAGCTTCTCTATTTTCGATCGGATCTCCTCACTGGTGATGGAGCACTCATCCGTGTCATCAATTATGGCTCCACCTTCAAAGCGGTCTATAGCAGGGAAAAGACCCGCAAAATCCCGCTCTCGCCGGTGCGCCATCCTGTGTGTACTGCTGTTTTCGTCTCTCGAGGCTCTCTACTGTTAATAAAGAGGAACCCCCGTGTGTGGAAGAAGTAAGGGCTTAGACTTGAGAGAACCATAGTTCAGGCGCAAATGTATATCCGTGGTGTGCGGGTGTTTTGTGTAATCATACTCCACAGCCACAATCAATAATGGTGTCCGGGTGTGTTTTGCTTATATAATCGTACCCCCATAGTGGAAAAAGCCCGTGATGATACCGATAAGTAAAGGAAAAGCCTGGCTGATTCCCGTGGTGCTTTGATTGGGCCATCTTATCACCCTGATTGTGTGGTGTACGTGCCATTGTATGCTTATCTGGCTAATTGGGATCAAAAAAAGTCAAAACTCGGAATTTTTCACTATCAGCACCCAATCGTCAACAATCATCTGCAGAGGATAACACAAACCAGTGTTTTCCAGTGACGAACGGAACAGTCGCACATATGTTGAAGACGAAGAGACCACGATGTGCTCTCTGTACGAAGTCCAAGCGCAAGTGTACGCCGTCAGATAGCTCCTCCTCGTGTGAGGCATGTGTGAAGAGAGGTATCAAATGCGAGCTCGATACGGTGAAGATCATCTCTTACAAAGGCCCTCGCCGGCAGCAGAAGTCTGTTGCATCACTGAAGACCAAGGAGGTGACGACTTCGTCTCTGATTGGCATGCTTACAGATGCGGCAGACCATGAGCGTCACGCGGATGAGTTCCTCTTCGCATTGAATCCCAAGGTGTATCTTCCCAGACAGAAGAAGTTCATCTCAAAGGACAGTGACACGCCATTGATCGTTGATGAGACCGAAGAGCACGTTTTTGATGACGAAATCACCATCCCGCAGAGCTTCTCCCTAAACGATTTCGTCCAATCATCGCTCAGAGTACGCTCCATCAAACACTCCATCAAGCAACAACAACAAGTGCTGAGAGCCATGTCCTTCTCCAATACCTCCATGGGAGAGCAAGCGATTGGCCAAGAGCTCGAAAAGAATGGTTTCACCGTTGAGATGCACTCGTCTGCGAACGCTCATCATAAGAAACCGCATTTCGACTCGTTCGAAGACGTCAACATCACTATCGATACACACAACCTCAGCAAAGAGTACTATGTGAAGGAACACGGTGCACAGCTTTCCAATGACCACCAAGTCACCATTGTTAACTTCAACGAAGAATTGATCCCAAGACACGTTGCTGAAAAACTATTTAAGAGGTTCTGTGAGACCCAAACAAGGTCCCCTACAGCTGAATCCCAGTCGAAGACTAAAGATTACGTCTCTGCTCTTCAAATCTGTCTGCCGTTGGTGTTTGGAAACGTCACCGTCCTAGAAGCCGCTATAGTGCTATCTTATTACCATACATCTGACCCGGATCTTGAACAATACCAGTCATCCATAGATTCATTACATTTATCAATCTTCTCAGAGTTGCAACTACGGCTGCATCATCCATCGACCCTTTGCTGTGACCATACGATCCTTCTAGTTCTCTACCTGCTTCAGATTGAAGTCATAAAAGGTGCATCTATTCCGCTTTTTCAACATTTACTTTCTATATGTCACTCTTTACTCACTTTCCGTGGTGGGCCCAAAAAATTCGTTGAAACACTGACAGGTCAATGTCTCATGGAGCTGCTTTCACCACTCTTCATCAATGGGAACCATCATATCCACAATTTGGCTTCAACGGACTCCGAGGACCCATTGATGACATGGTATTCTTTCCAATCGTATCTAAGTGCCACTTTGTCACTGAACATGTACGATAATATCCTTTATACTCCCAAATGTGGATTTGGGGAACTGCGAGAACTCATCAAAGCTTACGGACATATCAATCATCTGCAGAACTTATTAACAGTGTCATATAGTGCCAATTCTGAAATTCAAAATGGCTCCAAAGTGTTTAATGGTGCTTACAACGGGCTTGCTGGTGAGCATCTTGGCGAGATCCTGAATGAATCAGTAACAGTGGATGGATCTATAAGAAGAGTCTTGGGAAGTGAAGTTGCTCAAACTCTAGAGGAGCTTCAACGAAGGTTCTGTCTTGAGGCCTCATTGCTATACCTCTATCAAACGGTTTACCATGATGTGGCTATGAACTCAAGATCCGTCTTGCTTGTAAAGAGACTGTTAGAACTATTTGGAGTAATATTCGACATGTTCGAACAATTGAACGATGAGCAATTAACTCAAGTGAAAATCTATCCGTTGGCCATGTTCACTTTAGGTGTTAGTATCATTGGCCAGGTGAACAGGCATTGGTATGTTAGCAAATTAGAAGATCTGCATCAGAAGACCAAGAGACGAAACATGGCCACAATGATCTTTTTATTGAGAAAAGTATGGGATTTGGATCCAATTGGTAACACTTATGTTGACACAAGACAATTAGCTGCGCAACATTGTATCACCATCTGCCTGCATGTATGAATGATGAAAAGAAAATGTACGACTACTTTCTAGAAAAAATTCATGGAAATCTAAACACTTGTAATCTGTAATGAATCATTGAAGTTTTCTCTAAATTACCAATTCAATTAAATTCATATAGTAGACTAGTTTTCCATGATGCTAATGAACAGTGTGTGCTTCATAAAATCTCCAAATGAACAAAAAATACATTATCACGAAAACAACATAGGGGTTAAAGGAGATCCTGGAAAGGAAAAAGGGACTAGCAAGAATATTGGAAAATATTTGTTTTCCCTCCAATTTAGGATTATTAAACAGCCCTTAGCTCTTGAGATGTCCGGGTGTGAAATATAGTGGTGTCTGGATGTGTTCGGAAATAAGCGGAATCGCATCCTAGCATAGGTATAAGCACCGTGTCAGTAGTCAATCTTCCCTAACAAGATCCACAGCTCACAATCCAATCACCAAAGACCTAAAAAGCCAAAATGAAGGCGCCCTGGCTCGTGTCTTGCGGAGATGGTCCCCGATGATACGCTGGCTCTTGTATAGAGCTTGAAGATCCAGGCACCGTCTCATCCTCTATAAACCAGGTTTTCCAGATTTGCCCGTCTACATTAAATCATGCTGTTGATACTCTCTCATAGTAGTACTCACTATAAACCCTGGCAGGGACTCTCCTCTATGTTTTGTAGTGTTTGACTAAGTACGCGCGAAAGGTGAATACTCCTTGTGTGGAAGCCCCTGACTCCACCAATTGGGTGTCTCACAGACGTATAACTACTAGTAATAGCAGCCTAAGTAAGGTGATGGTGGACCTGGTGTGCAAGACTACACGAGAGAACGTAAGTTTTATAGCTTGGCCTTCAATCAGCACAGTTCTACGTGGGGTTTAGCCCCTTCATCATGAGCTGAGAAAACAACACGACGCTAACACGAAGCAGACCTCACGGAGGGATACACTCAGAGCCATTGAGAGGAAGTACCAGAAGATCTGGGCAGAAGAGCGGGTATTTGAGCAGGATGCACCAACTCTTCAAGAGAGCGAAGAGGTACCACTGGAAGAGCTCCACGAGAAGTACCCAAAGTTCATGTCATCGATGGCGTACCCATACATGAACGGTGTTCTCCACGCTGGCCACTGTTTCACACTGTCGAAGGTTGAGTTCTCTGTTGGGTTTGAGAGAATGAGGGGGAAGAGAGCGCTCTTCCCTCTCGGTTTCCACTGTACTGGTATGCCAATCAAGGCGTGTGCTGATAAGTTAGTGCGTGAGGCCGAGATGTTTGGTAAGGACTACTTGAACGTTCCTGCTGAGGAAGAAATAGAGGAGAAGCCAAAGGAGGTTCAGGAAAAGACTCAGGACGGTAAGTTCAAGGGTAAGAAGACCAAGGCTGCTGCTAAACAAGGTCGTGGTAAGTACCAGTTTGAGATCATGCTCCAGCTTGGAATCGACAGATCTGAGCTCTACAAGTTTGCTGACCCATACTACTGGCTCGAGTACTTTCCACCTCTCTGTAAGAAGGACTGTGACAAGTTCGGTGCGCGTATCGACTGGCGTCGTTCCATGATCACCACTGACATGAACCCATACTACGACCAGTTTGTGAGATGGCAGGTGCAGAGACTCAAAGACATTGGTAAGATCAAATTCGGTGAGAGATACACCATCTACTCCGAGAAGGATGGCCAGCCATGTATGGATCACGACAGACAGTCTGGTGAAGGTGTTACCCCACAAGAGTACACTGGTATTAAGATTCAGATCACAGAGTTTGCTGACCCATCTGTCGCCAAGGACCTTGATCAGTCTAAGAAAGTCTACTTGGTTGCTGCTACTCTGAGACCAGAAACTATGTATGGTCAGACATGCTGTTTCGTTTCTCCAAAGATTGACTATGGTATCTTCGATAATGGTATGGAATACTACATTACCACCGAACGTGCTTATAAGAACATGTCCTACCAGAAGATCACTCCAGCTCGTGGTGTCTACGCCCCAACTGCCATTGTCAACGGTAAGAAGTTGATCGGTTCCAAGATCAAAGCTCCAATGTCTGTTTACGAGGAGCTGAGAGTTTTGCCAATGGAATCCGTTTTGGCCACCAAGGGTACCGGTGTTGTCACTTGTGTCCCATCTGATTCTCCAGACGACTATATCACCATCAAGGACCTTCAGAATAAGCCAGAATATTACGGGATTGAGAAAGACTGGGTTAGAGAGCCAGTTTCTATCATCAGGACAGAAAAGTATGGTGATCTCTGTGCTGAACACCTGTGCAAGGAGTTGAAGATTCAGTCTCCAAAGGACTCTGTCCAATTGGCTATCGCTAAGGAGGCTGCTTACAAGGAGGGTTTCTACAACGGTATCATGACTATTGGTGCATACAAGGGTGAGAAGGTTGAGGATGCTAAGATAAAGTGTAAAGCTGACTTGATCAACTCTGGTGACGCTTTTGCCTACTCTGAGCCAGAATCTGTCGTTACTTCACGCTCCGGTGATGTTTGTATCGTTTCCCTGGAGGACCAGTGGTACGTAGACTATGGCGAGCCTGAATGGAAATCAATGGTACAGGAAGCATTTGATTCCATGACAACTATGGCACCAATCACTCGCAATGCCTTTGAAGGTGTCTTGGAATGGCTGAAGAACTGGGCTGTTTGTCGCTCGTATGGATTAGGCACAAGACTCCCTTGGGATGAGAATCTGATTGTGGAGTCTTTATCAGACTCTACAATGTATCAGGCTTACTATACAATATGCCATATTTTACATACTGATTTCTATGGGAGAAAGTCTGGTCAATACGGAATCAAGCCAGAGCAGATGACCAGTGAAGTCTTCGACTATATATTTCTTCGTCGTGAGTACACTGATATTCGAACCGATGTTCCAAAACATGCTTTGCAGCATATGAGACGTGAGTTTGAGTACTTCTATCCATTAGATGTCTCGGTCTCTGGTAAAGATCTGATTCCAAACCATTTGACGTTCTTTGTTTATATTCATACGGCAATATTCCCAAAACACAAATGGCCAAAAGGTATTCGTGCTAATGGTCATTTGCTTCTTAACAATCAAAAGATGTCTAAGTCGACTGGAAATTTTATGACTTTAAGGGATGTAATTGAAAAATTTGGTGCTGACGCTAGCCGAATGGCTTTTGCTAACGCTGGCGACACTCTAGTTGATGCTAATTTTGAAGAAACTACAGCTAATTCTGCTGTACTGAGACTACATACGCTGAAAGAGTGGATTGAGAATGTCCTTTCCAACATTGACGAGCTCAGAACAGGCGAATATGGATTCTTGGATGTTGCATTTGAAAATGAGATGAATGTGTTGATTCAGGAGACCTATAAGAACTACGAAGACTCTAACTACAAAGCCGCATTGAAGTCTGGATTTTTCGATTACCAGTATTGCAGAGATTTCTATAGAGAAACATCCAGTTTACCAATGCACCGGGATCTGGTGCTGAGATATATCGAGACACAAACACTTATGATGGTACCAATCACTCCTCATTTTAGTGATTATGTCTGGAGAGAAATGTTAATGAAGGAAGGCACGGTTCATAATGCCAGGTTTCCCATGAAAACCAAGGACATTGATTATTCTATCTCAGGGTCATTGGAATATGCTCGCCACATTCTTCGTGCTATCAGAGAATTGGAAAATACAAAGCTTAGGAAAAAACAAGGAAAACCCGAGATTGATGTTGAAAGACCAGTTGGTATCACCATTTTTATTGCTGAAGAATTCCCCCAATGGCAGGAGAAGTACGTTCGTCTCGCACAAGAACTCTTTGAAAACCAACAGCTGAATGATAGCGAACGTATCAAGCTAGTAGTCGGTGATGATATGAGAAGAGCCATGCCATTTATTACCCATCTTATCCACAGACTGAAAAGAGAGCCAGCACGACTTGTGTTCACCCGAAAGCTCAACTTCAAAGAGGTGGATGTTATCAAGAACATTTGGGAAAACTTGAGACGTGCTCCACAATTTGTGACCGTTGAGAGTATGAAAGCTATTCTTTACAAAACTGGCCAGACGTTTGGTGTTGATATAATAACAGGTAGGGAGATTTCCATTCAAGCTGGTTGTAAAGTTCTCCAAACAGCTGTTCCAGGCCACCCCGGGCTGATCATGGAGAATGTGGAGGAATGAAATGATGTTTTTGCTAATGAATAGATGATATATACGACTTCACTAGTATCTTGCCTAAAGAGTGCTAGTATATAATGGAATAATAGGTATATGATTTCGTAGTGATATGAGCTTTAACGTTCACTGGACAAATTATAAGCGAAAAGAGATTTAACTTACATATAGGACAAACAGTCACAGTATTATTAATTAAGTACTTTCATTAGTCTAAAATCATTAATATTACTTCAAATGTGGGATGTATATGGTAAAAAAGTTTTGTGAATCACATTGTTCTTCCTCTTTCATTAGTTTCATCCATATCTTCAAAATCGGAGCTTTTCCTCGTGCTTTCACCGATGCCCAGATTGTCCAGATCTGTTTCCAAATCGTCAATCTCTTCTTCATCATCGCCCTCTTCTTGTTCAACAATGACAGGTGCTTTCGTTTTCTTGAACTTGGAAGAACCAGCAACGACATGCCCCATTGGACTTTTTCTTCTTCTATTAAATGATTTGGGGAACACAGAGTCATTCTGTCTTCTTCCCCTGGCAGAGAGCTGCTGTACTCTGAACAAAGACGAGGTTGATGTATCATAGATGGATCCCTTTCTTGATGATCTATCAGAAGCAGAAGAATTATTCGACATCAAAGATAAAGAGCGACGAGTTGTCTTTAGAGAAGCTTCGGAGCTTAGTTTACGTCTGAAAGGAGGACGTGCATCATTACTCTGATTGGTCTGTTCAGAAGCCAACGAGAGATCCGACATTGTCGTGAATTGGGACGCTACTGATTGTTGAGAAATCATTGACACAGGACGGGGCCTTGATGCTCTTCTCAATGAACCATTAGCAGAACGTGGTAATGAAGTTGGAGGTTCATGGATTGTCAACCTGTTTGGTGTTACTTGCTCCGGAGGTACGTGTGAGCTTGTTGACGGTTGTCTTTGCTGATTATGAGACTGTTGTGATGATTTGAACGATGCCTTCGGTAGAGAGATCTTGATATTATTCATGCTTTGGGAGGGTGGGACACTATGATGATCCGTTGATGGAGCATCTGTCACTGTCGTTCTTGTTCCTCCAGCAGAGACCAGTTCTGAGTTTAGAGGCTCATCCCTTTTGTTGATCTTCCAGAATTTAGTGAGCTTCTGGATGAAGTTATTCTTTTTCTTCTCCGGTGACGATGTCAGAGAAGAGTGATTATCATTAATAGAATGCGTGTCATAATTTGTGTTTGCAGGGGTGAAAGAAAGTGCTGTTGGAGTAGAGGCGGATTGTGGTTGCTGGTTTGATGTAGTGGAAAGTTTTGAGACCACACGTGAGAGTTGTGGGGTAGTGATGGGCTCCATGAGTTGTGACATTCGTTTTGATGTGGATTCTGTGATTCTTAAAACAGACCGAGAACGTGTCTTGTACTTTTTGGCTTCTTTCTTCTTTTCTTTCTCGAGTAGGATTTCCCAAAGACCCGAGAGTGAATCACATTTAGCATCTATGACGCTCTTCTGAAGGGTATGGATATCGACACCAAGAGACTTGAGCTTCTTAAGCAAATGCTTCTCGCTCTTTGTCGCAAAGAACTTTTGAGACACCAGACCTCTTACCAATGCATTTGAGCTTTCCAGCAATGCAATCCCCGAGGGATCAAGGAAAGGGTCCAGTAGAATCTCCTCTGTTGACGGTCTCATGCGGGGGTCCTTGTTCAACAGCTTCTTCATGAGTAGAATAACATCTAATGGCGGACCTTCTTTGTATACTGGTTCCTCATTGACAATCTTGTACTGCGTTTTCATCTCGTCATCTTCATCGAAGGGCATTTGGCCGTATACCATGGTGTAAAGAATCACACCTAATGACCAAATATCAATCTTGAAACCATCGTACTTCTGTTTCATCAGCAATTCTGGAGCCATGTACACCGTTGTTCCGCACACAGTCTCTAAGAGAGTCCTTTGATCGCACTCTCTAGTGAAACCGAAGTCACTGAGCTTTGCATTTCTGTGTTTATCAAGCAGTATGTTTTCAAGTTTCAAGTCTCTGTGGATGCAATTGAGAGAATGGGCATAGTGTACCGAGCTGCAAATCTGTCCAAAGAACTTAGCGCATTCGTCTAAGGAGATACGTCCTGACCTTACAACGTAGTCGTATAGCTCCCTACCAGGACACCATTCCAGTACAAGCCAAATCTTGTCAGCGGAGACGATCACCTCATACAGCCTCGTGATGTGTGAGTGCTTAAACTGTCTATGATAGAACACTTCCCTTACCAAATTTGGGTCTGATTTCGCTCCTGTCTTCAAAACAACCTTCGTATGCGTGAGCCTGTGCAACGCCAAGTACACTTTACCGAAAGCTCCTTCACCAATGAGTCGCTGAATGGTGTAGTTGCCAACCTCTTTAACCTCATCGGAACAGAACTGCGCGTACAGGGCATTGTAGGACTCGGCGATGTGGGCTTTCTCGTTCTGGGACGCCCGTGTGCTCATCATATTGTATGTATGTGTGTTTGTGATGCTCCAATTTCCCGGTACAATGCGTTATTTTCAGTCTTCAAGTGTGAACACAGCAAATGTGTTGATGAGATGGCGATGGCTGGTATGTTTGCGGTATTATCCTCTGATGAGTGCTTTGTAACGCTTGGAAAGCTACCTTGACGAGAGCTGCTCGAGGATCAACGTGGCAATGTCAGCTCCCCACAACTTGCACTCCAAACAGCCGCTTATTGATGGTGTGATGGTGTAATTGCCATTACAAATGGGCTCGGAATTGGCCTTGAAACAAGCGCAGGATCGGCTATGACGTTCTCGCGAAGTCGTTCGATTGGCGAGCGCGTGATCTGATTACATAATCTTGGTACCTATCTACTAGTATTATCGTGGCTCACCAATATGTACATGTTGTATTGCTGTGTGTTCTCTTTTGTATACAAGTCGTTAAAGCTTCTGCAGCTCCTGGAGCTTTTCCATTTTCCATGCCTCGTGTTCACGGATCTTCTTACCCAAGAATGCCTTCATTTCATCTGTGACGTTAGATTTTGGCAAGTTCTTCTTCTGGGATTTTTCGGCAAGGTATGCCTTCTTTGTCTCTGTGAGTGGCATCTCTGGTGGTGTGAGCTTCTTGACTTCCGTTCTAGTAAGCTTGCCACGTCTCCACTTGGAGTATGGGTTTCTAATAGTGGCCAATGCACCCGATGGGATATCGCTTCTCACGATACTTGATGCAAAATACGTTCTCTCACGTACGTTACCAACTTCTGTGCTTAAAGGACCGTCTTCCTTTGGCTCAGGTCTTGGCCATGGAATGACCATCTCGGAGTCTCCGTAAACTGAACGATATGGCATGACTTTTTTATAATCTTCATCGAAATATTCACCACGGAATTCAATGTTATCAACCGCAACGGTTTTCAACTTCTGTGTCTTTTCATCTTCAATATCAGCCACCAGTCTGATCTGGTCCTGAGTAACTGGTTTTGGGAATGTTACAACATGACTCTTTTGACCTTCAGTCCAGAACTGCTTCGGCACAACAACGGTTGATGATGGTCCATTTTCATCTAAGATATAGCCACCATATTCAACGTGACGATTAACTTTGCAGATATTTCCCGATTTTGGTCCCTTGACAATCAGAACACGATCACCAATCATATATTTCAGCTTCTTTGGATCCGTTGGAACAGAACCATCTTCGTGTAAATCGACTTCCAGTTGTGAACGAATGAACGCTGGTTGTGTCTTGTTTTGGAGTTTCACAAAGTACGGCAAGCGGTGTTTAGGCACACGCTCATACTCCAGACGGAATCGAGCACCTGCTTTGGTAAGATACGACATTCCCTCTTGGTTTGTGGTACTTCAGTTGTTCACAAATCCGTATTGAAACCCGGCTTTAATGTGGTCTCGATGGACGCTGTGGAAAAAAAAAGCCACCGCCAAGATGTCCGGGTGTTTGGTAAGGGGCACACCACACAGGTGGTAAAGATGTAGTGAGTGTTTTCTTTAATAGAGAATTACTACTGAGCAATGATAATAGTTTTTACCTCTATGTATTGGAGTCGAGGCACAATTATTAAAAATATATAAAAATGGAAAGGCACGTAGCACGTATACCGAACTGAATAGAAGAGAAGAGGATAGAAATGAAAGTGAGAATACAAGCAAGAGTGAGTGGTACGTCTTTTTTCGAGTGGTAATAATAACAGGTAGTGACGTATTTTAGTTATCTGTGCAAATAGCGATGAACTCCTCTTCATTGACTTTTTTATTTGGTTGTTAGTAACACTGTATGTAAAAAGGAAAGGGAATGTTGAACTTACTCTCACCATCGTCATCCAAGTCAAACTCATCAATCATTGCTCTGAGTTCTTCATCTGTTAAGTTCTCACCGAGTTCTTTAGCAACTCTCCGAAGGTTTCTGAGTGAGATCTTTCCTGTATTGTCGTCATCAAAAAGTCTAAAAGCACGGCGAATCTCTTCCAATGGGTCTCTATTGAGCACCTTCTCGCCCACTGTAGATTGTTAGTTTGATCTGGAACCAAAAATAAAGGACCAACAACAAGGGAAGGGTAAAAATACTTACTAACTGCAAAGAAATCCTCATAGTGCATTTGATTTCTGTCGTCTCTGTCATACTCTCTAATGAGCTCCAAGACTTCTTGTTTCGAGTACTCAAATCCAAGTGCACGGATAGCTACTTTAAGCTCATGATAATCCAGATACCCATCATTGTTCATATCAAACAAGTTGAATGCTTCACGGATCTCTTGTTTCTGCTCCTCCAAGAGTTCCTTCTTCAACTGTGATGGCGCACGCGTCTGTTGTGTGTGCGCTCTGCGTGGGAGTGGGAGAGACATATTTTGAGGAGGTTCTTTTTGAGGTTCTAGAAGAATTCAAAATAATCAGTGGGTATGGCAGCCGATGCAAACACACAGTGGAAACACAGACGGACAGGCCTTTTCCCTTCTATTTCCTCTTGTAGTTGAAGTGCCTTTTGTACTGTGTGTGTTTTCGCGTTTTTGGTTCTTTTCGCGTTTCGGTAACTAATAAAACTCATTCGCGGAACTGGGGAAACAAAGGGCTGCATAACCATAGAGGAATGTTTACTACTAAAAAAGGTAAACACACGATTTCTAGCCGCCCACTACAACACCGTTAGGAGGATAAACCTGTATAGACAAGGCTAGAGAACACAACAGGAGCGAAGCCCAAGATGGTATCTGTTGGGGATCGTGTGATGTTCAAGTCGCTGCCTGGAACTGTGAGATTTGTTGGGCACACAGAGTTCTCTGGTGGCATTTGGTGTGGTGTTGAGCTTGACGGCGGCAGCGGTAAGAACGATGGCAGTGTTCAAGGGGTTCGGTACTTTGAGTGTGCACCGCTGTGTGGAATCTTTGTGAGGGAACCAATGCTGGACTCGCTGGAGTCTGGGCCTCTTGTGGGCTCTAAGAGACGCCAAACAAGCACCGGCGTCAGCAGAGCCACGTCAAGAGCAGGTGAAAGGAGTACTTCCAGAGCGTCAATGGGTGAAAGAAGCGTATCAAGAGCCTCAATGGGGGAAAGAAGTGTTTCTAGAGCTTCAATGGGTGGTGAAAGGAGTGTCTCTAGAGCTTCAATGGGTGGTGAGAGGATCGTCTCCGGGACATCAACAGGCGGCAGAAGCACATCTCGATCTTCTACACGAGCATCGGTGACACCACTAACAATTTCAGAAAGTGGTGACGAGACAACACGTCTCAGAGCTATCATTGCCAAGCTACAAGACAAGCTACATACTATGCATTTGGAGATCGAGACTCTTAGAGAGTCAACTTCAGTTTTAGAAGAACAAAAGGCAGAAGCTGTTGTTAAGTCTTCTAAGATCGAAGAGGACCTGGAAATGATGTCGATTGATAAAGAAACTGTTGAAGAACAGAACGAGCTGTTAAAACAGGAGATCTCTCTTCTCAAGAACAAGAATGATGCTTTACAAATTGAGCTTGACTCTTTGAAAGAAGAGATTCAACTCTCCGGTGATGTCGCAGTTACAAGTACCGTTGAGTTGACCAAAAGAAACGAGATGCTAGAACAGGCACTATTGAAATTAAGAGATCATGCAGATGATCTACAAGCACAATTGGAGAAAGCACTAATTGATGCTAATAACGATAACAACGTTGTTCCAAAAGAGGTCCTCGAGGAGCACGACAAGACCAAAGCAAAACTGTTGCAGTATGAGGAAAAAGTGAAAGCTTTGGAAGAAATGCACAGAGAAGAAGCAGACCTAGAAAAGATTCATATTGAAACTGAAATTGAATTACAACAAGAAGTTAAGTCTCTCGAAACAATCATAGGAGAGAAACAAGCTGTTATTGCTGAGCTGGAACGAAAAAACAATGATTTAGCAAACGTATTGGCTACTTTGAAGAAGCAAAATGATCGAGAGGTAACATTTGATTTCAAAAAGTTCGAAGAGTATAAGATAACAGCAGCAAACTTACGAAGAGATAAGAAACAACTTCAATTGGACTTTGAGATAATTAACTCAGAACTTCGAATGAAAGAGAAAATCTTGTCATTAGCATCAAGGGATGGATATGATGTTCAAAAACATAAGATAACGGGTGAACTGGAGAAATATTCTAACATTTATCGCACCCTTGTTGAGTTCATTGAAGTTGACACAGAAGACCTTTACCTAGGTGTGCTAGGGATAAGTGTTAAGTACCACTTATCCCAATTCGCACTGCTTTTGAGTTTCGTTTTATCTATTCAACAAGACACTTACACTGTCTTGAAACTTGATGGTTTGGAGACATTAACAGAGGATCTCATCCATCACATCAAAGAGCAAGAACTGAGAAATATTCCCTCAACAAGAGAGATCGAGAATGATCTACTATCACAATTGGACCTCAAACAAACACATTTCCCTCAGAGATTTCAACTGGAATATCACACACAACAGCATCGTCTCTCTTTACAGATAGCACGGGAAGTCATCTCCAAGATTAACACACAAAGCATCAAAAGTAATGGCAATCAAGCACCAGAGATAACTAAATTATACCAATCAATTCTAGAACGTATTGAATGGATTGATTTAGTCGTTGAAAGAGTCGAAAAAGAAGCTAAAGAGTCTAATGAAATTATGACGGATTCTCAATTGATCACATTATCTGATGAAGTAAAGCTGTTGATTGACAGTGTATTAGAGAAATTGACCAGCTTTGAATTCAGAAACAGCAAAGTCAGCTTTACCAAAGAGTTCAGTTCATTAATGAATGCTATCAACATGCTTCCAAAATCAATGCAATGGAGCAGTGAAAAAATCATTATTTCACAAGATGTGTCTTTATCTGCAGATGCAGAAGAACTACAAAAACAATTGTTGATTGCAAAATCAACACTTGATGACAAAAACACCCTATTAGAAGAATCTTCTTCAAAAATTCAAGTGCTAGAAGCCAGGCTACAACATCTGCATGATACTGAATTGTTGATAAAAGAGCACAAATCAAAAATTGAGACTTTGTCGATAACAAATGAAGACTTGAACACTCGAGTCAATGAACTGATGGAGGAGAACGAAGTCATTGGTAATGAGCTACATAGGGCAAAAAATAACAATCTCTTGCATAATTCCCAATTTGAGACTTTAATGGAACAGAAACAATATACCGAGAAAGCATCACTGATATCAGATATTGAAGTGTTACAGAGAACAGTTCGCTATTTTACATCTTTGGAAGAGAATAAGATTGGAAGTAAATCACGTTTGAGAGATGAGTTGATATTATTTAAACCATTTGATCGTCAATTGACACAAGTCGATCACTTGAGACAAATTGGCAGAGACCTACAGCGTGCTATGGATAAAAGTCGTCATCATATCATTCATTCATGAACTATTTAGTTTCATTGGGTCTATATGAAATTGTATTTCATCATTTGCATTGTCTTCTTCACAAGCTGATTGGCATTTCTCATTTTCATCTCTTTGTGGCCATTTGATAGCCATATCGATCTGATCACGTGGATAAACCCATTCTAAAATGGCATAAAGAAAGATATCAACCACGTAACACAGAACAAATAGTTTACCGATCCAAGGTCCATAAATGTATAGTCTTTTGATCTTTTCCAATTTCGTTAACCATTCCGTTTCCGGTTTAATTGAGTCGTATACTGTTTCCGTACGAATGGCAACGTCTTCCCAAGAGTACATGTTTTTGACTTGTGCATGGAAAGTGGATGTATCGATTTTATCATCTTCAAGTCTTTTGATAGCTCTGAATGTGGCATCTACCAATGAATCGACAGATGGAGATGCGAATATTGTCATATTTGTTGGTAACACCTCAGGAATACCACCCACGCGGGTAGTTACAACCAAGAGACCACAACTTGCAGCTTCAACAAGCACAGTTCCGAATGCTTCAGTCAAAGAGGGGTGTAAGTAAATATCACCTTGTATCATAACTTCACGAACTCTCTCATGCTTAACACCACCAATAAGCTCAACACGATCTTGGAGACGATGTGTCTCTATACATTGTTGTATGTCAATGAATTTTGGGCCATCACCAGCAATGAGGAAGTCAACTGCAGGGTTCTCATTACAGATGCGAGGGATCATAGCAGCCAAGAGGTCTGCACCTTTGTTTCTGAAGAGACGAGATATAACAACGATTGTAATGCGTGATGGGTCTTTCTTGAAAGTGAATAAGTCTGATTCCAGTTCAGAGTCTGATTGTTTCGGTAAGAAGTCCTCGGACAGCACAGCATTAGGGATAACACTGACCCTCATTGGATCGCAACGGCCTCGTAACACGACGTTCTCTTTGCAAGTGTTGGAGACACAAATGAATCGGTCGAGGAAGTTCAATGTAAACTTCAACACTTTGTTGCCCCAGATGGAACCCACGTCAGAGAAACCAAACAGCGAGTGCTCCGTGATGACAGTCTTGAGCCCCATGATCGAGCCGTGGATGATTGCCTCGTTGGCAAGCGAGCTCATCGAGGCATGGCCATGAACGATCTCAATCTGCTCTCTAATGAGGATGTTTCGCAGTATTGGGAACGCAGAGAACACCGTTGGGAACGTGGTGTTTCTGTAGAAAGCAAAGAAGGGCACATAGTACACCTTGAGACCGTTCGTGAGGTATCGCACGCCTCTCCTGTTGCGGTACGAGTGTGTGATGACGACCACCGAGTGGCCCCTCGCTATAAGCTTCTGTGCGAGATGGTACAGATGGAACTCCACTCCACCCGGCTGTGGGTAGAAGAAGTCGCACACCATGCTGGTTTTGTTAGTGGTGCCCTAAACGGCGTGGCTGAGTGGAACATACGCTATGTTGTACCCCATCTTTGCTGTGCTCTCTTCATACCTTGATCCATCGATGTGTCTCGTTAGGATTGTGTTGAAGTTAGGCTGTGCGCGGGCGAGGCCGGGTAACTCCGAGGCCGGGTAATGAAAATGTAAACAATCTCGATGAACAACACACCGAAGAAGCCACTTCTAAGACCAAAACTATGCCTAAAGCTGTGTCACCACAGCTATCGGGAGCCCTCAGGACCTTTGCTTACTTCCTCTCCAGTGGCTCCCACCACATGCTGCGAGGTGTAGATTATCTGTGTTTGTACGGTGAAGAGCCCAGTGCTATTGAGCAGACGTTCGCTATTTTCCTGAATAACTTAGAGTGCGATGACGAAGGAAATATAGTTAACATGGAGCATGCAGAGAGAAGAGCCACGAGCTTCCTTAGAGACTACTGTATCGAAGGTGCTGAAGTGGAGCCTCCTCTAGAGGACTGGGAGGTGATGCTGTACGACCCACCTCGCCGGGATGTATAAACACAATTGATGTAGTATAAATACTGATGTAAACAACTAATGTAGTATAAATACTAAAGCAAAATCATAACATTATCATCACTATAAATCAACCTTTAACAAAGTAGCCACAGCCTTCGGTGATCAGCTGCGCGACGACCTTAATCTCTTTATCAACGTCCCATCCTTGCGTCAAAGCATCTCTAATGCTTGGGAAGGACCACCACGAGCCAATGCCCTTATCTGGCTTGAACAGCTGTGGCCCCGTGATGAGGTTCTTATACCATGGCCTGCCTGTTAGCCCTTCTTGTAATAGGAAGAACTTCTCCAGTGCGCTCAAACGGGAATTCCAGTTCCACCGGTGAACAGATAAGAGCGAGGGCTCCATACCGGAGTCCTCCTCAACAATCTCATTCCACGCTTTCCTCCACATGTCCAGGTCGTTGCCCAGTCGCTTCAGCTCCAGAAGTGCAGTTGTGAGTGGTGCAAAGTTGTACTGGGACCCCGGTTGCACCTCGTTAGCAAATGCTTGTAGATCTTTGAAGTCCGAGTTCATCTGCTCAACGTAGCCACTGATGTCTAGTGGCACTAGTGGATCTTCAACGAGGTGTAGTGAGACTTTTAGCAGCAGTTCGACCAGCGTTTGGTGCTTCTTGAAATCGGGATCCATTTGCATCTGTTGGAAGTTTGCAAAAGTGTCCTGGCACGTGAACTTCGGGTATGTGCTACCTTTGTAGCCAACCTCCAAGGTTGGAATTCCCTGTGCCATGAATGGAACGTGATTACCGTAGTTTTCGTACTGTTTGCCCCATGTGAGATTGTACTCATCCTGATAACTCAGAAGCGTTGATGCCAGTAGAGCATTTCCACGGGCCTCAATGTGGTCACCAGCAATCGCATCAGTCAGATCCAAGTAAACCATGCTCTCCTTACGCACTTCGTGTACGTTCAGCTCTAGCAGCTCAGTAGCACCAGCGAAGTTATACTCAGAGGCGTCCCAGGATAGGAAGTAGATGGATCTGAGTGGCTCCCAGTTGAAGTTTACTCTCATCTTCTCAAACAGCTGCGCCAGCTCTAGCAACACAACAGTACCGGTGTCTGGGTAGATAGCACCTTTGCAAGGAGCGTCCCTCTGCGCACCAATGAACAGGGCATGGTCTGGCTGTTCACGGCCGTCAATCTTACCGAGCACGTTCCACACCGGGTGTCTCTCCTTGTAGACGACCTGGTTATCCAGAGTCGTCTCCAGGCTCAGATCACCAGAGTAGAGACCGTCGTCGTACCGCACACCTTTATCAGTCAGGTTCTTCCAGATGTCCATGGCCTGGTTCCAGGTCAGCACAGCACTCGGGATCTTCGCCATCTGGGCCTCGTCCAGCGTGAGATGTGTCTCTGCTGTCTGAGACGACCAGCCAGGAGTCAGAGGATCGCCAGGGTAGAACTCTGGGATCCCCACGCTTCTTCGCTCGTACGAGTCGGGGAAGGCATCGGTTTCCGAGGTGAACAGAATCGCAGCACAGCCCGAGTTCTCAGCTAAAAGCACCTTCTGCGACACCGGCAGCGAGCCGTACTTGACGAGACACACCGAGCCCTTAACGTCGAGTCCACTGGACTGGAGAGCAGCATAGTCCGTGGCCCGTCCGTAGTAGGCGTAGACCAGTTTTCCCGTGGCCGTTCCCTTCCGGGACAGCGGGTTGAACTGCTGCGAGATGTCGAGCTCTGTGGCTCCGTACGTGAGGGTGGTATTTCCAGGGTAGTTGAGGGTCACCGGTATCTCCTCGAACTCAACAGAGCCCACACCACGGTCTCTCAGGAACGCTTCCACAAAACGGGCCGTGGCGAGGTCGCCCTCAGTCCCGGCCACGTGATCGAGCGAGCCCAGGAACTCGAGGTTCTCCTGCATGCTCTTGAGGTCGATGCTCGCCAGAGCGAACTGCTCGAGCCTGTCTCTGTCAGAGAACGAGCCTGTCGTTCTCGAGCTGTCGTCGGGGAGCAAACCAGAGGCTAACACAGCATACAACACAGCACCAACAAAGAGAACGTACACGAAGCGCTTGACAATGAGAGGGTTGCCGACACGGGCGAGCGAGGAGTCCCACTTGCGGCTCAGGTACACGAGCCCTTCAGCAAGCGGGTCCAGCACGTGCACACGCACAGGGTTCACCACCTTCGACGACCACTGGTACCGGTAGTGTGACATTCGTTGGCCAAAGCTGTGTGACGGCTCTTCGACGTCCATCAGCTCCATCTCCCGCTGTAGGGGCTCGTCGTCCGAGTCGGCGTCTGAGCCGTGAGCGTACGCTGGCGGCTCTGTGGGGAGCTCGTCGTACCTCATCGTTGGGGGTTGGTCTGTGTGGTGGGTATGGTATGTTCGTAGTGGTCTCGGTCTGGAGATATATAACAATGCCGATCGGGGCGCGGGGGCGTGGCCCGACCAGGGTATTTATACGGGGATCATGATTTTATATATAGTACAGGCTGTGGATTCTAAAAACATGGACATTTAATTTTGTATAGTACAAGCTGTGAAGGGTAATTCCCTTGAGCATAGAAGAACGTCAGAACGGTGGAAGAATGCGGGAAAGCAAGAGATGGGAAAAGAATATATGTAAAGCAGAGATCACGGAAGAAGATATGTAAAGCAGAGATAACTCTAAAAAGACGTATGAAAACAGGAGAACCAAAGGAGAATCATATGAAGAACGTTAAGAGAAGACCAAGTACGGCGAAGAGAGGGGCGGAGCGTGCCGAGCCGTTGCCTTGGTAGACAGAGATGGCTGGCGTAGAAGACGGAGATGGAGATGAGACGGTTTGGAAAGAAGAAACAGAGCTACCCGGAGCTGAAACAACTGCAGTGGTAGTCATGGAGCCAGTGCTGTAAGTGATGGTAGAAGCACGTGTGTTGTGTGACGATGTGGATGCACCTGATGGACTGGTAACACCAGTGTTGGTTGCAGTGGAAGAGTCACCTGCGCTGCTCTTGACTGTGGTTGAAGTGGCCACTGGCGTTGTAGGAGACGTAGTAGACGTAGTCTCTGAGCTTGGGTCAGTGGATGGACCCACCGGTGGAGTCTGAGATGTGGCAGTTGGTGGATCCACTGGTGGAGCCTGAGATGTGGTAGATGGTGGATCCACTGGTGTAGTCTGTGAGCCAACACCTGTAGATGATGGAGTAGCAGAGCTAGATGTGGTGCCTGTTTTGCTTGAGGAGATACTAGATGCATCTGTTGGAGGAACAGTGGTAGTGAGGGTCACAGTATTACCAGATGGGGTACTCTGAGAATCACCGGAAGATGCAGGACCCGTTGCAGTTGTAGTGACAGAAGAGCCTGTTGCACTGGACAATGCACCAGTCGTGTGGACACCAGCAGAGGATGAGCCAGTTGTTGTACTCTCGGATGCTGTGGATACAGTGATGAGTGGTGTAGTACCAGAAGTGGTCTGAGAAACTGTGCCAGGAGTACTAGACAAAGATGCGGTAGTAGTTGAAGCAGTAGTCTGAGTATCAATAGATGATAACTGAGTAGTTGACGTAGAAACAACCACAGTAGATGAAACAATGGTGGTTTCAGATGATGGAATGATGTAGGTGGAGACAGTGGAAGAGGATGGAATGATGTAGGTAGAGACAGTGGAGGAAGATGGAATGGTATATGTCTGGTTCCACGGAACGGTTCTGGAACCTGGAACAGACTGAACCAAAGATGGAGTTTCAACAACGACTGTAACAACGGTGGCACCCGAAGAGAATGGCTCTGTGATTGTAGTAGTGTAAGAACCAGTCCATGGCTCGGTAGTGAGGACAGTACCGGTGCTAGTGCTTTTAGTGGTAGTCGTTGTAGTACCAGCCCCAGCAACTGAGGTTGTATCGGAAGAGCTTGCAATGCATGTTGGACAAGGAGTCTCAGACGAGATTACAGAAGTGGACTCAGGTGTTTCGACAACGACGGTAACAACGGTAGCACCGGAAGAGAATGGCTCTGTGACGGTGGTGGTGTAGTGACCAGTCCATGGCTCAGTGGTGAGAACGGTACTGGTAGTTGTCGAGGTTGTACTTGTCGAGGATATCGAAGTTGTATAGGAAGAACTTCCAATGCACGTTGGACAAGGAGACTCAGACGAGATCACAGAAGTGGACTCAGGTGTTTCGACAACGACGGTAACAACGGTAGCACCGGAAGAGAATGGCTCTGTGACGGTGGTGGTGTAGTGACCAGTCCATGGCTCAGTGGTGAGAACGGTACTGGTAGTCGTTGAAGTTGCACTAGTAGAAGACACGGAAATTGCATCAGAAGAACTTTCAATACACGTTGGACAAGGTGTCTCAGATGAAGTTGCAGATGAAGAACTTCCAATACACGTTGGACAAGGTGTCTCAGATGAAATTGCAGACGAAACTTCCGGTGTCTCAACAATAACCGTAATAATAGTGGCACCCGACGAGAATGGCTCTGTGATAGTGGTAGTATAAGAGCCAGTCCATGGCTCCGTGGTGCTAGTGATTTTAGTGGTAGTTGTTGTAGTACCAGCCCCAGCAACTGAGGTTGTATCAGAAGAACTCTCAAGGCAAGTTGGACAAGGAATCTCAGATGAAGCAACAGAGGAAGCCTCAGACGATGACAAAGAAATAGATGAAGTTTCTGGAGTCTCAGAGGAGACCCATTCCGAAGAGAGTGTAAATGTAGAGGACATCGTTGATGAAGGTGATGGATCAATGGTAGATAAAAGGGAGGATACCAGTGTGGAGGAAGACTCGGTAGAGAAGAATTCAGAAGAAGTAGCGCTGAGAGAAATTTCAGAGGAGCTAAATCTGTTACCAGAGGCAGTAGATGAGAGCTCAAGAGAAGAACTAACTTCAGTAGAGGAGATGACTCCAGTAGAAGAAATCTCTTTGGAGAATTGTGTAGAGGAAGCATCATAAGAAGAGATAGTAGTAGAATACTCGACTGATGAAGGTTCAGACGAGAAAGTATCATGAGGAATGCTTGTTGAGGAAACGACGCTAGAAGAAGAATCTATTGGAGTTTCAACAACAACCGTAACAACTGTTGCACCAGAAGTGATCGGTTCCGTGACTGTGGTGGTATAAGAGCCAGTCCATGATTCAGTCGTAGTGATCGTGGTAGTCAATGTGGTACTCACGGTGGTACCACCTGGAGCAACAGATGTGGTCGATCTAGATGAAGAAAACACTTCAGAGGAAGACCAGACACTCCATGACTCAGAAGTAGATGTAGTCAATGAAGATGGGTGATAAGAAGAAGCATCTGATGACCAAACAGAGGATTCAGTGGAAGAAACTGGAATGGAAGAGACTTCAATGGAAGGCGAAGCAGAGGAATCAGAAGACAACTTGGTAGAGAGATATGTGGTATATGACTCGCTTGAGTATGTATCAGAGAACACTCCAGTCGAAGAAGAAGAGAAAGACTGAGATGAAATCTCAGAAGAGTACACAGAGGATGGTGTCTCAGAAGAGTAAACAGGGAAAGACTGAGATGGCGTCTCAGAAGAGGACTCCAAAGAAGACTCAGAGAAAGACTGAGATGGAATCTCAGAAGAGTACACAGAAGATGGTGTCTCAGAAGAGTAAGCAGAGAAAGACTCAGATGTCATCTGAGAAGAATATTGAGAGGAAGACTCAGATGGTGTTCCGGAAGAAGACTCAAGGAAAGACTCAGATGGTGTTCCAGAAGAGTATAGAGAGAAAGAACTGGAAGAAGACCCAGAAGACTCAGAAGAGGACTGAGAAGGGTACGAAGAGAAAGATTCAGATGGTGTCTCAACAACAACTGTTATTTCTGTAGCACCAGATGGCACTGGTTCTGTCACAGTGGTTGTGTATGAACCAGACCATGCGGTGGTAATGGTGGTCGTCTTGGTGAAAATCAATGTCTTAGTAGTGGAAGCAGGAGCCACAGATGTTGATTCAGAAGAAGCGTCAGACGAACGATCAGAGGACCACGCAGTTACTTGATGGGAAGAAGAGAAATCAGAAGAAGGTTCTGAGGAATACCAGGTAGATAATGACAAGGTAGAAGTCGTAATTGAGAAATCAGACGAAGAGAGTGGAGTTGAAGAAGCATAAACTGAAGAGGAAATATAGGACTCAGTGGACATTCCAGTAGATGAGGTAACAGTCAATGATAGGGTAGACTCAGTGGAAGATTCATCGTATGAAGAAGAATAGATTTCAGAAGAAAGCTCATTTGATGAGCTCGATGTGAAGTATGGCTCACTTGAAGACAACGAACTAACGAACCATGTAGAAGTCGAGGACTCAACAGAGAAAGTGTCAGTAGATGACCCACTAGAAGGAGTACTAGATGATGACTCAATATGCGACTGGGACGAAGAATCAGTTGAAGACTGCGGAGACGAAGAAACTTCAGTTGATTCAGTCACGATCAAAGACGAAGCTTGGGATGAAGAGGGTGCTTCAAAAGAAGAAGGTACCTCAGATGAAGACGATACCTCAGATGAAGAGGACGCATCAGAAGAGGAAGAAGCCTCAGGAGAGGACGATGCTTCAGATCTAGAGGATGTTTCAGAATAAGAGGATGCTTCAGATGAGAATGACTCCTCGGATGAAGAGGATGCTTCAGAGCTAGAGGATACTTCAAAGTTAGAGGATGCTTCAGAAGAAGACGACTCTTCAGGGCTAGAGGATGTTTCAGAAGAAGATAACTCCTCGGATGAAGACAATGCCTGAGAAGATGATCCTTCAGAAGAAGACGATGCTTCAGAATAAGACGATGTCTCAGAGCTGTAGGATGTCTCAGAGCTAGAGGATGCTTCAGAAGAGGACGACTCGGCCTCAGAAGAAGATTTTTCAGCAGAAGAGGATGCCTGAGGGCTAGATGATACTCCTGAACTAGAGGATGCGTCAGCAGAAGATGATGCTTCAGAGCTAGAGGAGACTTCAGGAGAGGACGACTCCTCAGTTGAAGAGGATACCTCAGAAGAAGAGGATGCTTCAACAGAAGAGGCCTCAGTTGAAGACAATGCCTCAGAAGAAGAGGATGCCTCAGAAGAAGACAACTCCTCGGATGAAGAAGATGCCTCAGATGAAGAAGATGCCTCAGATGAAGACAATGCCTCAGATGAAGAGGATAGTTCAGAAGATGAGGACGCTTCTGGAGAGGACGACTCTTCATTCAAAGAGGATGTCTCTGAGCTGGATGAAGCCTCAGAAGACCACTGATCGGATGAAGACTCACTGCTGGAAGAGAGCTCAGAGCTAGATGAGGATGCTTCAGAACTAGCAGAAGACTCAGAGGTCGATGTGATAATCAAGGAGACTGAGGATGGGGCAGCAGATGAAGACTCAGATGAGACCACCGAAGAAGAAATCTCAGGAGAAGAGGATGCTTCTGACGAATACTCAGAAGATGAAGCCTCCCAGGTGCTGTGTGATGATTCCGTAGATGTTACACTCGAGAAAGATTCTGTGGAGGAGACACTATCAGAGGAGATCTCGGTAGAAGAGATTTCAGACGAAGATGAGAAATAGGACTCAGTAGACAGCTGGAAGGACGAAGCGGAAATGGAGTGAGTATCCACTGAAGACTCTGTGAAGGATGATACAGCAGATGATTCATCAGAGTAAGAAGGCGATGACCAGATAGATGACAAAGACGAAGACTCAGTCCAAGGTTCAGTCGAAGACTGAGAAGAGAACTCTTCGTTAGAGCTAGATGCATAGGAAGAAGAAGCCACCGAAGAGATATCTTCGCTAGAAGAGACTTCAAATGATGACTCGACCGATGAATAAGACGTAACTGCTGACGTACTAGATGCATAAGAAGAAGTGGCAGAGAAGGACCAAATCGAGGACTCAGAAGAGATGTCAGTAAAAGAAGATTCGACCGAAGAGTCAATAGAGCTTTCTGTGAAAGAGTCACTGGACGAAGCGGAATCATAAAAGGATGACTCCGATGAAAATTCAGAGGACAACTCAAATGGAACGTCAACAATAACCGTTATCTCAGTCGCACCAGACAAAATAGGTTTTGTTACAGTGGTTGTGTAGGACTGGAACCATGAGCTTGTCAACGTAGTTGTTGGAATTGGTGTTTCATCCACAATAGTTACCACAGAGGCTCCAGATGAAATCGACTCAGTGAAGGACATCTCATAAGAGCCAGTCCATGCTGTAGTAATTGTTGTGGTAGTGGTGGTAGGAACCGGTGTTTCAACAATAACTGTCACCTCAGTAGCATTAGAGGGGATTGGCTCTGTAAAGGTAGAGGTGTAGGACCCGGACCATGAGCTTGTCAATGTAGTAGTTGAAATAGGAGTCTCGACCACAACTGTCACCTCAGTGGCATCAGATAAGATCGGGTCAGTAAAAGTAGTTGTGGTGTTACCAGTCCACAAAGTGGTGATAGTAGTGGTTGGAATTGGATCCTCGACCACAACAGTCACCTCGGTAGCACCAGAGGAGATAGGTTCAGTAAAGGTAGTCGTGTATGATCCAGTCCATGAGCTTGTCAATGTAGTGGTTGAAATAGGAGTCTCGACAACAACTGTTATCTCAGTAGCATTAGAGGGGATTGGCTCTGTAAAAGTAGTCGTGGTGTTACCAGTCCACAAAGTGGTGATAGTGGTAGTTGGGATTGGATCCTCGACGACAACTGTCACCTCAGTAGCACCAGAGGAGATAGGCTCCTTGACAGTGGTGGTATATGAGCCAGTCCATGAGCTCGTCAGCGTAGTAGTTGAAAGAGGAGTCTCGACCACAACAGTTACCTCAGTAGCATTAGAGGGGATAGGTTCAGTGAAAGTAGTTGTGGAGTTACCAGTCCATAAAGTCGTTATAGTGGTGGTTGGGATTGGATCCTCGACCACAACAGTCACCTCTGTGGCACCGGAAGATATAGGCTCCGTGACAGTGGTGGTATATGAGCCAGTCCATGAGCTCGTCAACGTAATAGTTGAGATAGGAGTCTCGACCACAACTGTTATTTCAGTAGCATTAGAGGGGATTGGCTCTGTAAAAGTAGTCGTGGTGTTACCAGTCCACAAAGTCGTGATAGTGGTGGTTGGAATTGGATTCTCGACCACAACAGTCACCTCAGTAGCACCAGAAGAGATAGGCTCCGTAAAGGTAGTGGTATATGATCCAGTCCATGAGCTCGTCAACGTAGTGGTCGAAATAGGAGTTTCCACCACAACAGTCACCTCAGTAGCATCGGACGAAATAGGCTCAGTGAAAGTAGTAGTATGGTTACCAGTCCATAAAGTGGTTATTGTAGTGGTCGGGATTGGATTCTCGACCACAACTGTCACTTCGGTAGCACCGGAAGATATAGGCTCCGTAAAGGTAGTGGTATATGATCCAGTCCATGAGCTCGTCAGCGTAGTAGTTGAGATTGGAGTTTCATCCACAACAGTTACCACTGTGGCTCCAGATGGGATTGGCTTAGTGGAGAACGTCTCATAAGAGCCAGTCCACTGTGTAGTGATTGTCGTGGTAGTAGTAGTTGGGACAGGTGTCTCCACAACCACCGTCACCTCAGTAGCATTAGAGGAGATAGGCTGAGTAGAAGTAGTCGTATAGGAACCAGTCCATGAGCTCGTCAATGTAGTAGTTGGAATTGGATTCTCGACCACAACAGTCACCTGAGTTGCGTCAGAGGAGATCGGCTCGGTGAAAGTAGTCGTATGGTTACCAGTCCATAAAGTGGTGATAGTGGTGGTGGAGATAGGCGTCTCGACCACAACTGTGACCACAGTAGCTCCAGATGAGGTTGGCTCAGTGAAAGTTGTTTGATAAGAGCCAGTCCACCTTGTGGTAGTAGTTGTGGTCGTAGTAGTAGGGACGGGTGTCTCAACGACGACTGTTACCTGAGTTGCACCAGATAGGATAGGCTCTGTAGATGTAGTGCGATACGAGCCAGACCACGAGCTGGTGAGTGTGGTGGTCGGGATTGGGGTCTCAACCACGACGGTGACGACGGTAGCTCCGGAGGAAGTTGGCTGTGTATAAGAGGTGAGATATGATCCAGTCCACGGCTGTGTTGTGGTGGTCGTTGTTGTTGTTGGAATGGGAGTCTCAACCACTACAGTAGCGATTGTGCCACCGGAGGAGACGCTCTTGGTGAACGTAGTGGTGTAAGTACCGGTCCACGGTGTTGTGATAGTGGTGGTTGTAGTGGTCGGAACAGGCGTTTCAACAACAACGGTGACAGTGCTCTGGTGAGTCGTGTGAGACTGTGTGATAGTTGTGATGTAGGTGCCTGTCCAAGGGCCCGTAGTCGTGGTGGTCGTTGGAGAGAAACAGGCGTCAGCAGAGCTGAGCTCGATGATCTCTGTGACGACTTTGTCTGTGCCGGTGGTGAACCTCGTCGCAAGCTCACACCCAGTCCATGTTGTCGTTGTGGTCACAGTGGTGGGGATGTCTGTTTTCTGTTAGTTTGCTGTTGATGATAAGGCGATGGGGTACTGATAAGATACTCACTTCCACTTCCGCTTCCTGATGCGGAGCCGGCAACAGGGGTCCAGGAGAAAGCCCTGGCGTCGCTGCTTGTGCCACCGGCTGCACACGTGAATTGGTACTTGTAGATAGCCGTGTATGTTTGGTATTGTGTGATTTGACCAAAGAAGGAAGCCCATACGCGACCTCCAGCTGGCACAGCACCGAGCTTGATATCGAACTCCGTCGACGAGACCTGGTTGACTGTGTGGGAGAGTGCTGACGAGGACGTTGGCTCACCAAACGAATTGAGCGCAGTGGCGTAGTATACTTCAAGGTCGGTGGCTGATATAGTCGCACCCGATGAGATGGACATATTGAGCCAACCAGACGAGATAGCACCACCGTTACAAATATTGTTTTGGGGCAGGAAATAGAAGAAAATGTCTCCTCTCATTGTAACTCTGGACAAGAATATCGGGGAACTAGTGGTATCGACCGAAGTGAACGATACCGCAGAGCTCAGCTGATTGTTCCATGTGACAGTGTTGGAACCTGCAGTCCACTGCTGGGCAGCCTTTGTTGTTTCGATTCTTCCACCACCATCGAACACAATCTCAAAGCTCACAGTACCCGAGACATCAGAGTACGAGGACAGGTCTGCCGTGATCATACACGTGATGTTGGTACTGAGGGCTCTTCCACCAGCGGGATTCACAGTACAAGAGGCAATGGTTGTGCCACCTGATGTGATGTCGAAGGCATTGGAGAGTGTTCCAGCGGAGGTCATGATTCTCAGTTCGTAAACGTAAGGCATGTTAAGGGAGAAGGTATCACCCGTGCTTGCCACAGAAGGGTTAATGGCCCATGCCATGACAACGTCATACCAGTCGAAAGGCTGGTTGGTAGAGGTTTTACCAGCATTGGTGATCGAGTTGATAGCTGTGAAAACACCGCTGATTTCCTTCGATAGGACTCCAGTAGCCAGAGCTAAAGGGGCCAGAAGGGATGAAAGCCTCATGTATTGTTTGATTCGAAAAGAAGAAACAAAAAGGAGAAAGAGTATCCTACAACTCAATTGCAGGAGAGAAACGGTGGACTACGGAAAAGATATATAAAGTACCGGCATCGATGCACTCAGAAAATTTCCGAACAGAAATCTGGCTTTTCTCTTGCGTACTCCTCAAGCCACATGTCTTGAGAAACCTAATTATGTGCATTGGGATGCGTGGTTCGCCTAGCTGTACACTGTGGAGTCAAAAGCAAATCGCTTCTTGCTGTAGAAACCATCTCAGGATGCATCCGCCAGAGGTCGGGAGTCTGCCAGATCGCAGCTGACGTGCATCGGGTGGACAACGAGAAGCCTTGCGAAGGCCTAAATGACACAGATCTCATCGTATGAGTGGGACCAATAAGCTTTTACAGGCGTGACAAAAAAAATCAGTTCAAGTCCCCTGAAGTGGGTTGGGCCCTTGTTATGAGATCGACACTATGATCTGCGGTGGCGCCCATTTCCGAGAAGCTACGTGAACACTTGAGATAGGGCCTCTCGGTTAGTGATCTTATTGTAACCCACGTTACGAACGTCTAACCGGCGAAAAGCACGGGGCAGATACATCCAGCTCAATTTTGCGCCCTTTCGACAACCCTTTGGTGACCATCTAGCGACCCCTTTCCGTTGTAGAAGCGCTTGGGTACTGCCAGTATACGCGGGTATATGCAGAACCGTTCAATCTTATTTAGCGACGTGCAGGGCACAAAAGCTTGCAAACTTCTGCGAGATCTCTAAAAGAACAGGGTACTAAAGAAGATTCGGTACTTGCGAGAGCATCTTGCAGGTATTGAGCTCTTGGTTTCGAGCTCGCCGTCAAGGATGAGACGCAGATATGAGTGTTCAGCCAAGCCACAGACCTGCAGCACTGGATCGATGATCGCGGCAAGGGTTGCTCACTCGCGAATGGACATGCACACTTCACAAGCCTTATGGTAGATCTTGCTTTTTGTCGTCTCCCCACGGTGAGAGAGAGCACAGCATATCTGTGGAGAACGCCACGAGGCAAAGGATAGCTCGAGAGCCAAGCTTCGGAAAAACAGAGGGGAAGAGCATTTTCTTGCACAGAGGGTAATTGTGTCGGCTGTGTTCCCGCACGTCATCAATCTTATTTTTATCTTGGTGCTATATATGCCAACGCCGGTTGAGATCTAGATCAGAACAGTCGTATCGGCACCGCCGGAGATCAGGAGTCCACATCCAGAGCAAGCAGGCACTCTATCTCTAAAGGGGCTCACTCTGGAATTGGTGCTCTTTTTTCAGAGCTTCGAGACCTCAGTGGGATTTCATATACATGCCGTAGTATATTCATGGTCGAGTCACAAGACCATTAGTAGGTTGGCTCACTCGCTTCCTCGAGATTGCTACCCAGCTGCATCGCTTACGATAGGGCTGTGCGCTTACAACCGCTTAAGTTTCCAGCACCTCGTAGTGGGGTTTTTTTTTCGCTACTGCGCAAAAAAGAAGCCATATGGAACAATGCATGGAAGTCTGCGAGGTGACGCTCGTAGCGGCAGAGGCGCGGAAACCGAGCACTTAGAAAGTATATTCCTTTCGTTTGGCTGTGCCTATGAGCATTACTGGTATCGCATTTGTAGTACGATTGCCCCACATTTTCCAAACAAGGTTTCTTATATTTTCTTAAATCTCAATGAGATCTGGTTGACGTATGTGTGAAAGAGGGGAAGATAACCTCATTGAGACTGCAGTGTCGGAAGTACTATTATTAAACCTCGTGCGGGCACGGCAAAACCACAAGTTAGGTATGCAATGTTAAACAGCGCTACAATCCACCAACCTAGATTTTTTGGGTCTAAATTAAAACACAGTTTACTGCTCAGTGCTTCTATGAATTTCATGATATAATGACCAGTGCATATGGAACAGGGTTAACTTACCTGACCAAAGAGAGAGAGTGTGTGTGACAGACGAAAGAGAAAGGACTAGCCTCGTGCAACAAAGTTCATAACTAGTAGTATATGCTATTTTTTTTGCTCGTTTTATGACGCCGAATCTAAGCTTTTCATGACAGTCCAGGATGCAAGGATGGGAAGTGTTATTCCTAGAACCGCATACTGAGTGACATAGACACAAGCCAAGTATTTCATCTGTGGGCCATCTTGATCAGCACAAGCGGCCGTTAGGTAAATGAGGGTCGTAGCACATGGCAAGCCCCATGCAATGGCACACACGAAATGTAAAATCCGGTCACCCTTGAACCAACCAATAGCATGTAGCCTGTCTGTCAGGAGGATACCAATGATGGGTAAGATGACAAGACGTACCAATGTTATCGAAATGGGTGTTAGCCAATATTTTAGCGGTGTTCCAGCAAGCTTCAATCTTGACAAGGTGGACCCTAACACCAAAATACCCATTGGGACACATGCTTGCGACAGATAATTACACAAATCCATCACAAATGACAATGGTGGTGCACCGTCTGGCGCATTTGGATAAGTGATTTGTCTAGCATCAACAAACAGAGCACGAACCCACGGTATTAATGAACATATGAACGAAACAATCAATGCGACTGACATTGGTCTTTTGAGGTTAATGATGAAAAATTTAATGAAAGACATTGGCCGAAATTGAATCTTGGATGCCCAATTCGGTGTGGTTAGATTTTCAATATCATTTTTAGAGTACGAAGAGATCATATCATCGATGTCTTCTGCATCTGTGTGTCGGAGTTCCAAATTACTCATATGTGATCTATGTGAGATTATCGATGTTGTTCTCGAGATGTGATCGAGGGAGGTGGAAGGGTTCTCATACATGCCGTTTCGACCATCATAATTTTGAGGTGTTTGCACTTCAATGTCAGGATTGTTTTGCTTCTGTTGTTCCAGTAACATCTTTTTCTCGGTTTCAAAATCCGTTTCCACTAACATTATAGCACCAAAGTTAAACTGGACAATGCAATATGTTGCCAAGAACATAACAACGTAACTAAGCCCCTTTGACCTCTCAGCAGCGGTGAATGTCGTGAATGAAGATATGTAAGCGATTGGTAGCTCAGCCACGTTAGGGAATAAGCCGACACTGATACACCCACCCATCCAGTACGGGGGTACATTTGTGACGTAGTAGATGACAAGCCCAAGCAACGCTCCAACAAAATAGAGAATGATACTGCATAGAAAGATGATCCCAATCTGTTTCAAGTCCTCTATACCAATGTTCGTGACAATCTCAGCAAAGATAAGCGATGGTAATAGAACCATAACAACGACTCCCGAAATGGTCTTACATGTCTGTGTAGTTAGGATGTTCTTTCGTCCGAGCCAAAACCCACAACCAATGATAATATATATCTTGAAGATGGGCTTTACCGAGGCGTATATTGTTGTCCCGAGCTCGGTGAACATCGCATCTGTGGAACGGGTAGCGAAGAAAGAGCGAAGCAATGAGCTCGAAAGCTGCGTATCTGTATGGTATACACCAGCCGAGTCTTAACAGTAACAACAGTGAGCCGTATATGGTCCCGTAAACGGCTTGGCTTTTAAAGAGAAAGCCCAAAGTCCGACAAATTTTCTATTGTTCCCCACGATCGGGTGTGGGGCACGGCGTGGGCCTTATACGACGATCATACTCGCGCTTTTGGGCGATTACGATCCTTAGTACTCTCTCAATCAATAGAGATGATACGTATACTATTATACCGTTACTCTTAGTTAGAAAAATAGGCCTTTATCATAAGAGCTTTCGTGAATAAATTGGCTATATAAGAGTCATCGCTTACATAAGCGGGAGTTTTTCCGCTCCTGTCGCGCCAATTTCCATTTCGGGAAATTAGTCCTCTCGAGGGGCTTTTTCAGTGCAATGCGCAATTCCGATTATGACTGTTTAGTCCACGTTTTGGTGGTCTGCTTTGGCCGTTGTTTTCATTTCGTTGGTTATTATAGAGAAACAGTGTTAAAGGTCGCTAAATTTCGTCGCTTGGTTGCATTCCCTCCCCTCCTATCAGACCCACATACCACCCATACCGTCATACCACTATAGCGTTATCAGAGCCAGCACTCTTATCTTAACCTGTTGGTATGAGCCTCTCGCTGGGCCCCATCATTTACACCGCTGTCAAGCCCATATTCAAGATCTACTTCATCATAGCGTGTGGGTACTGGCTTGGGCGTAAAAATATCCTCACAGTGGAGACATCACGAAACGTTTCCGATATCATCATTTCATTAATCTTGCCATGTTTGGTGTTTGCCAAAATTGTGACGAATTTACAAAATAGCGACATTAAACAGATTGGGATCATCTGCTTAACGTATGTCATTCAAACCTGTGTTGGTGGACTTGGTGGCTTGGTGGCTTATATGGTTGGCAAGCCTAAATATTGGCTCGGTGGTTGTATGAGTGTTGCGTTAATGCCTAACATCAGTGATTTGCCCATCGCATACCTACAGACTTTTGCTAGTGGACTGGTATTCACTGAGGAGCAAGGAGACAAAGGTGTTGCATACATCTGTATATTCACTGCTTTCCAGATCATTATCCAGTTTAACTGTGGGTTCTTTAAGTTCATTGGATACGACTTCGATCAACAAAGAGCACATGAAGAGTCAATTGGAGAGATAGAGAAGAGCCAGGAGTTCGACTCAGATACCCAGACAGATCCACATATAAATCGTGATTATAACGACGTCAGATCGTACGCTTCTAACGACTCTACAGAAGATGAAGAGATGTCGACGCACCAGGATCGCATCATCCCACTAACAGAGTCCACTGGTGTCGAGAGAGTACAATCCCGAGTATCTCAGGTCTCAATGAGAAGAAGCAGGTCGCAAACCGTGAACGAGCTCGTTCGTGAGTACTCGCAGGCCGCATCGATGAGAGACGGTGGCATGCAAGTAGTGCCTGCTACCTTAACAGACCTGGAAGCTGTACCCGCAGACAAGCCCAGCAACACGTTTGGCACGCGCTTCGTGTCACTGATGAAGTTCTTCCTCGACAACTTCAAGCGTCCGATCTCGATCTCGCTAGTGATCTCGATCGGGACTGCGATGATTCCATGGGTCAAGGCCCTGTTTGTTGTATCGTCGCAGGCTACACTCCCCACAGCTCCGGATAAACTACCACCACTCTCGTTCGTTATGGACTTCGCCAACTACCTAGCCAACGCGTGTGTGCCCCTGGGTCTGCTGATCCTCGGTGCGACGCTGTCCAGGCTCAAAGTGTCGAGCATAGACCGCCAGTTTCTCATGGCCCCACTGCTTCTATCGCTGGTGAGGCTCACCATACTGCCCATCGTCGGGTGTGCTGTCGTTGCGGGCTTCGCAAGACAGGGGTGGTTCAAAGACGACGACATCCTCCGGTTCGTGTGCTCTGTCACGTGGGGGCTCCCCAACGCAACGTCGCTCATCTACCTCACTGCGTTCTACACACCGCTCGAAGGCGAGTGGCGCCAGATGGACGTGCTCGCGCTCACATATATCATCCAGTACCCGATGCTGAGCATCTCGCTGCCGTTCCTGACGACGTACGTCATCAAGGCCGGGCTCCAGTACTGATTTATACACGTGATCTCCACACGCCCGTAGCTGTGTATTTTCGCTTAGCTTCCCCACACAGAAAAGTGTGGGGGACGGCGCGAGCGCGGCGCGATGCTCTTGGCGGCTAATTTATATATAAAAGCTGGCAAACCCCTTCCATCAACACAACAATGCAAGGACAAACACCAAACACACGATGGCCTCACTACCGCCACGCCAGATCCCACACTCCGCAGAGCTCGTGCCCTCTCTCCCGGGCTCCGTCGCCCACAGCCTGAGGACGCCAGTGGGCTCGCTTATGGGCTCGATGCCCTCTCCAGTAACGCCACAGGCCAAGGCCTCGCTCTCCTACTCCTTCATAAACTCCGAGTTCATCGACGAGTCCATTGTCTGTGGAACTGCCGAGCGCACCGGCGGTGCGTCCGTAACGGGCTTCCGCAACATGACTTCGACTCCACGGTCGTCGCACCCGGTTTCGCTGCCTAAGTCGCTTCCTCTGGACTGGAATCTCTTCAACAAGCAGTTCGAGTTGCAGCAGCGCCGCAAGCTCGCACGACTACAGCGCAGTCTTGAAAACGAGCTCGAGAACAACTTTGAGAACTTGCCGTACCCGGTGATTGGCTTCATTGCCGACTGTGTGGAGTCGCAGAACGACCTCATAGCGTTGTCCCAGACGTGCAAGTTCTTCAACAAGATGGTCAACAGGAGGTTATACTCGAAGCTCATGCTTGTCGATAACATCTGCGAGAGGTGTATGCACTACGATGGCGATTATACACTGGTGGACTCGCGCAATTACCCCAAGTTGCTTGCTTCATTGCACTCCAACGAGGAACTCATCCAGTTGATCAAGGAGATCGTTATTGATACATCCTCAAACAATAACAGCTACGATGCACTCCATGAGGACATATACGCTGCTCTATACGACTTGTTCCTTACCACAAACAATAACCTTGTTATTTTGGAAAACTTGGACTTCAATAACTTGAAAAAATTCAACTCCGTTTTCCGCTACAACAGAGACCACTTGATAAAGCATAACTACAACAAGTACACCTATTTCTACCCTGCATCCGACAACATGGCGGATTTGATCCGTAAGGATCTTCTTCACTTGAAGAATTTCCAACTCTTTGATTTGAACGATGTAAATGACTTACCATTGTCCACAAGATCGATATCTTTGGTGATGGAACACGAATATCAATTACACGACCCTTTCAAGTTGCAAATATCGGGCTACCGGTTGCTTTCAAACTTGACAACACTAAAACTACACACTGCAATCGCATTTGAAACGTTTGTTAATGGGTTATACAGCTTGTTTACCGGTACCCAGAAATCTTCCATTCCAAATCGACAATTATCACGTTTATCAAATATTACTACACTAAGCATTGGTAATGTTCATCGTATGGAGGATTTTGAAGATCATTCCAAGCTCTCTTTCCAGAAGTTGAACACAATTATCGATTTATCAACTGTACAAAACTTAGAGATCAAGACAAGATGCTTAGAGACTGAACAGTGTAATTCATGTCTTTTACAGTTCTTGATGGATTGGCATTCAACACTTTTGACTTATGAGAAGTCGAATTTGAAAAAATTGTCAATCGTATCTCTACCACCTAACATTAACAGAAATATTAATTTCCAATGGGACTCTGTGCTGACATCGGCTGAGTTTTTACAAAAATTTGGTGAAAACTTGCAGTTCTTCTTCATCAATTTGAATGATTTCCCATTTGTTCCAATCTTCGAGAAATCAGAGGCATTGGATTTACATGATCATATGAAGTTACCTATCAACAAAGAGGTCCTTAAGGTACGTAAGCAGATGTATACAAACACTCTTCAGTCGTTTAAGAAACTTGAACAGCTCATTATACCTGACTATTTCTATAATTGGGCCGTTTATAACAACATTCCCAACTTATCAAATGATGAAAACTTGAACTATCTGAACTATTTGGATACTTGTCTGTGCACCACATGTTGTGATGCTCGTGCATTGTTCAAAAAGTATGCTTCCCAACACCAATTCAAAGACTTCAAAGGACGTTTCCAGACTAATCTACACTACGGTTCACATGATTCTTCGTCCAACAACGTCAACAGATATAACAAACTCAATGACAATCCAGATGGGTATAGGATTTTGTACAACCATATTCTTCGTGAATTGAAGTCACGTATACCATTGAAACAATTGAATAAAGTTCAAACATCGTTAGAGTACGACAAGTTTGTACCAACTGTCCGTTACAATTCAAATGGCTCCATCATACCGCAAGAGGACTTTATTCAATTGACCAAGTTGTTGGCACATTCGCTAAGGAAAGATCTACAAAGATTGGTTGATACGCTACCATATTTAAAGAAAGTGAATCTCGGTGGTATGTTGTTCAAGTTTTATCAAGTTGACAAAGGCAGCGTTAGAGTTCACGGAGTCTATGACGAGTTTGATGAAGTCTTTGTAAAGAAGTCTACATCTCTGTTCACTTGACTCAATCCAGTTTGTATGCACTGTATAGGAATATCATCAATGGTGGACCTTTTTGGCCCCTTTTGTTTTCGCTTCAATACTACTCCAATCCTTGTAGGATTAGCGGAGATTGCCAATTATCGTCCCTATGATCCCTTCTTTTGGCAAATGCAGATGTGCGTTGTCGAGCGCGTCACACCGCGTCCGCCTCCTCGTCTTAAACAACGGAGAGTTGGTATGGTTGGAAGACTTAATTACTAGCATGGACAGTTTACGGTAGCAGATTAAGATTCAGGTGGATAGCATTAATGGCCCATGGAGACCGGATAGAATCTCTAGCTTCAAGTCCGTATGAAAACATATAGGACCCCTGCATACCGCAACGATCTGAGACATAATACCCCCATTATCCTTGTCCCGTGGAAAGGAATGTTCTCCTAGGTCCCGGGGTAGAAACGAAACGTATAACATGCCTTAATAGTGCCCAAGTAACCGTGTCTGTGAAGTGAGACACGGTGTTGTATCTAATTTGCGTGGTTTTGCCGTATAAAGGCAAGACAGAGAGAGGGAAGGAGAGCAACATTCCTGTGTGCCCTATACGGTTATACCCACAACAGAACACAACGACCACAAATGGCACAGGATAGTAAGCGCATCAAGAGAGAGTCTTTAAGGGGAACTATCAATAGGAGACTGCTTGGTCCCCATGGATGTGACAACTGGGGTAAACAAGTGGAGCTAGAGCGTGCTCTATCTGCCATTGATTCTATACAGACAGCTGCTAAGCAGTACAGAGGAGACGAGCCCAAAGAGCTTGAGCGTGCTTTCACCTCCGAGTTCATGGACCTGCGCTCGCAATTCGAGCGTATTAAGAAGATTAAGGTCTCCCAGGGTGCTAATGACGAAGGAAAGGCCGTTGAAACGGGTGAGATACAAGATAAGTCCAGAACAAAGAAGGGAGTGTACAACGAGATGGACAGCAAAGCGTGGACTAGACGACGCATCGAGGACAGCCAGCTTCCTCAACATAGATCACACATCATCGATGTGTGCAGTCCCATCAAGTACGATGTGCCAGCTGAGTTCCTAGAAGGGCTCGACCGTATGATGGTTTCCCCATTGGGCCTATGAGGATGTATATGACAACACGGTGCGTACTACACGCTGTGTTGCTTGTATCTCCACTAGTGTGTGACCTTCCCCATTCGAGCCCTTGTTCACAGAAGCTCGTCTGCTATCAAAAGTGTGTGGCCCTTGCGAGCTTGCTGGAGCCCTTGTTAGCCTCATTGTCAACTATCAGGAACGAGTACCGGTATAAAGACCGCTGTCTCGCCACGCCACGTCCGTATATACACGTTTTTGTACACACATACACCATATACAACACCTACACTTTAATACCCGTAGCTCTTTGTGCTCGAAAATAAGAGAGCCCTCTGCATGGCTGCTAAACCGTCGCCACCGGAGGGCGTCGTCTCCGAGGGCCCCGCTAAGGCCGGCTCTAACGCCGAGGATATCGGTAGGGCCAGCAGATGCGCACGCCCAGGCGTTTGAGCCACAAGCTTTTCGGCCGCGGTACAAAATGAATATATAAACAAAACACCTGCCACATTTGAAAAAAAGAATCTCACAAGACAAGCCTTGCTCATCTACGAATCTCTCCATACATTGAACAGAATGGGTGTTTTCGGTGGTATCGGAGCCTCCAAAGAGGAGGAGGCTGCGCTCAGAGAAGCACAACAGGCAACACAGCCGGTGTCGACGCTTCCTTCAACACACTCGCTGGCGTCGTCGTCGCAGCTGTCGTCGACTGATTACGAGTCTGCGTACTCGCACGTTCCCTCTGATGACGAGGATGGTAATGGTGATGCTAATGCCACAGCCGGTGGTGCCTCCGAGGCCTCCTCCATCGCCACGTTGAGGAAGGACGAGACCACGGACGCTACACAGCCACAGATCGACAGCCCTTCGGACACGGCGGAGTACCAGCCCTCACAGAGCCCAGAGGAGCCTGAGCAGCCGTTGAAGCTCACACGTACGCTGTCACAGGCCAAGTCTGTGCGCTCGTTCGAGGACCCACACTCCATTTACGGGCCAAACGTCACATCCACAAACCCTGCACAGCAGGACGACTTCCACCTGGCTCTCCAGAAAACGCTTTCCCGTAAGTCGATGCTGTCGCAGGAGGGTCCAATTGTGGAGGACAGCCAGGAGGACGAAGGGATCAGTCCAATGGCCTTGGATTGGGACGGGCCGGATGATAAGGACAACCCAAAGAACTGGCCACAGTGGAAACGTTGGTCAGCCACCATGATCACAGCCGGTATTTGTCTCGTGGTCACATTCGGCTCGTCGCTGTACGTGTGTGGTATCCCTGATCTCATGGTGGAGATGCACGTTTCACAGGAACTGGCCATCTCGGGCTTATCGTTCTACATGCTTGGTCTGGCTTTTGGGCCAGCCATTGCAGCTCCTATATCCGAGCTGTTTGGAAGAAGAATCGTCTACATCACGTCATTGCCGATCTCCATGCTGCTGACGATGGGTGTTGGTCTCTCCTCGAAGATTAGAGAGGTTCTCGTGCTTCGTTTCTTTGCTGGGCTGTTCTCTTCGCCTGCGATGGCCATCGCCGGTGGTACAATCGCCGATATCTGGGAGTTCGAGATGATGGGTATCGCCATGTGTGGTTTCTGCTTGGCACCATTCATGGGCCCGGTTCTCGGTCCTATCATTGGTGGATTCGTCGCTGAAAGAAAAGGGTGGAAGTGGACAATGTGGGTCAATCTCATGTTCGCAGGTGCTATTCTCATTCCACTGCTTGTGACTCCAGAGACGTACAAGCCCGTTATCCTTTACCAGAGAGCCAAGAAGAGAGGCGTGAAGCTCGCTAAGCCAAAGGGTAGCAAGGCTGACTTCTTCAAAATGATGTTCACAGTCACTTTAATGACCCCAGTGAAGATGCTTTTCACTGAGCCAATCGTTATGGTCTTCTCCATCTACGTCGCTTTCGTGTTTGCGGTCTTATTTGGTTTCTTCGAGGCGTTCCCAATCATCTTCCGTGGTGTCTACAAAATGGAATTGGGTGTCTCTGGACTAACTTTCCTCGGTATCATGGTTGGATTCTTCCTTGGTGCCGGTGTATACGTCTATTTCGACCGTACTCGCTGGTTCAAGAAGAACGCTGATGGTACTCGTGGTCCACGTGATGAAAATGGTAACTTCAAGCTGGATCCACCAGAGTCCCGTCTTCTCTTGGCCAAGATCGGTGCAGTTGCTCTTCCACCTTCTCTTTTCTGGCTGGGTTGGTCTTCGAGAGAATCTGTTCATTGGATCTGCCCAGTTATCGCTGGTGCATTCTTCGGTTTCGGCTTGCTGTTGATCTTCTTCTGTATCATGATCTACTTCTCCATGTCTTACCCACCACTCTCACTTGCCTCTGCTATCGCAGCTAACAATCTGGGCAGATACATCATGGCATCCGTTTTCCCACTGTTCACTGTCCAGATGTACAACCGTTTAGGAATTGACTGGGCCTCGTCCCTATTTGGCTTCATTGCTCTTGCTCTTTTGCCGGTTCCATGGATCTTTGAGAAATGGGGTCCACAATTAAGAATGAAGTCTCAATACGGTTACGCTGCTATGATGAAGAAGCAAGCTGCAGAAACCAAGGAATTGCAGGAGAAGGTCGAGCACTCCGGCTCCAGCGTTGAGGTCTGATCCTCTACCCATACTATACACATAACCACACACTACACACATCCATACATTATACAATCACACTTACACAATCACACTATACCCCACCACTCACTCACTGCATTTATATCATCTATTTTTTACCGGGATAACTTTATAATAGTTCTTTTACGTGTTTTCTCTTTGTTCTATCACAAGGTTGGTTCATGGAAGAACAACCACTGTGATCTGCGTTTTAATATACTACGTTTTGTTTCTGTTGACAAATATACGAGCTGTTATTCATAAACTGTAGATCACTTCAGTGCATCGGCAATGAGGCTGGCAAGCTTGATGGCCTTCTCCTCCTCGTATCTCATACAGTAGACCTGCGCACTGATAGGCATACCCTTGAACAGCTCGTAGTCCCAGAGCTCCTTGGTCTCTTTATCATCAGCGTTCAGTGGCTCATACTCAGCAGCAACATTGTCCTCCTCGCCAACAGTAGACACTGGGAAAACCACAGAGGTGTAGTCCAGGTAGTTGGCAGGGTAAGTGTACGAGCAGTGGTACGCTTTCGTCTCACCGGCCGGGTACGAGGTGGATTCCCACACTGGCGAGATCCAGGCGTCCATTGGTCTCTCAGTTCCCGTGATCGAAGCAGTGGAACGCCATGCTTTGTCGTACTTCTGCTGTGTCTCGTACTTGAGCCTAGCCTGTTCCCAGTGCTGCGAGACTGAGATTTCCGGTAGGGTCTCGGTGTATCCCATGAGCTGCTTGGTTGGGGACTCACCACTGTCAGCACACATCTCCTTCGTCTCCTTGTACCCGTCAGCGACGAAGATGTCGTTCAGGTTATCCATGATGGTCGTGATTGGCACCGGGTGTTCCCACTCGATGACGGTGTGGCCGGCTTTCTCGAGCTTGGTCTTGATCAGCTCCATGGCTCTGGTGACTGGTGGGTGTGGAGTAATCGCACCGTTGTGTTTCAAGAGACCGAAGCACAGCTTCTTTGGTAGCTCAATGGATCTCCATGGGATTGGCGGACACTTGGGGTCCCTGAACCAGGGCTCGGCGTCGATGATGGTCTTGACGAAGTACTCCAGGTCCTTAATGTCTCGAGCGGAAGGGCCAATCACAGAGGGAACAATTGGCTGGTGGGCAAACGAGTTCGTCACTTTACAGTAAGGCAGACGGCCCGTCGTCCCCCTCAGTGCGTAGAGGCCCTGGAAAGCAGCTGGGATACGGATACTCCCACCGATATCGGTGCTCAGCCCAATGAGCCCACCACGCACACCAATGAGAGACGACTCACCACCACTGGACCCACCGGGCGACAGCAGCCTGTTGAAAGCGTTGTAGGTCTGGCCGTAGAGGTTCGACACCGTGTCTGGGGCCATCATCGCCATGGGAACACACGTCTTCACGTAGAAGACCGCACCGGCGTTGTACAGGATCTCTGCGATGACCGAGACCTCGTCCTTCGTCTTGGGCTTGAAAGCGAGGGACACGAACCCGATCGACGAGTCAAAGCCCTCCAGGTTGACCTGGTCCTTGAGCGTGATAGGCAGCCCGTGGAGCGGGCCCACGAGCTCGCCAGTCGATGCGTAGTGGTCGTCCAGGGCCTTGGCCCTCGCCAGAGCCTTGTCGAAGAAGATCTCAGAGCAGCAGTTGATGATCTGGTGGGCAATGGCTGCCCTGTGGCAGAAGGCCGTCGTGATCTCCAGCGAGCTCAGCTTCTTGCTGATGATGGCGTCCCTCAATTGCAGCAGCGTCATGTGTGTGATCTCGTTCTCTTCCTTGGACATTAAGGTGTTGATGTACTCATACCCACTGCGCTGGGTCTCGGCCGGCTCCACGCTCTGGAGGAGCCACTCCTCGGGGATTTGCGCCCTCACGTGCTTTCTCTTCTTCTCAGCAGTCTCTTGCCAGGTCATTGCTCGTGTTTTGCAGTTTACCCCAGGGTTGTGGATCTGGTGGGGGGAAGAGGTGCTTATCTATATATGTCTGTGGGGCGCGGCTGACTTCCTAATCTGGCAGTGCGCCCGTGGGCATTGATTTGCACTGTGATGGTAGTGCACTGTCTGGGGTGCACTGCCAGTGGACAATGCCACAGTTAGGACTCGGAATTGTGAGGGGAGAATGCGTGCTAGTAGTATTGAGAGTGGCGGGACACGGGTCCCGATGGCAAGACGCTACCACTCGCGGTTACCCGGTCGGAGCCGATCCGAGCCACATTACTCATCTCAGCAAGCGGTGTAGCCCTCATCTACCAACAACAGCAGCGCAGCTAAACACAGAAATGTTCACAGGCATCGTCGAGCACATCGGGACTGTCAAGTCCTTCACCCACGAGAAAGACGGGAACTATACGCTCGTTATCGCGGACGCTTCGCCCGTCTTGGTGGACGCACACGTTGGAGACTCTATAGCGATTGATGGTGTTTGTTTAACCGTTGTGACCTTCGACAAGGATGTCTTCACCGTGGGGTTGATCCCTGAGACGCTGAGACGGTCCACTCTCGGTAGTTTGGTCAGTGGCGATAAAGTGAACCTGGAAAGAGCCGTTGGAGGAGACGTCCGCTTCGGTGGACACTACGTCCAAGGACATGTTGATACTACTGCGACTATCGTGAAGATGCAGCGTGATGAGAATGCCATTGACTTTGGGTTTGAGCTGAGAGATAAGCAGAATATCGAGTTCATTGTGGAGAAGGGCTTCATATGTCTTGATGGAACCTCACTAACAGTGACGTATGTTGATTACGACAAAGCACAGTTTGGCATAAGCATGATTAAGCACACCCAGGAGAACGTAACGATGTCCAAGAAGGCCGTTGGGTCCGCTATCAATGTTGAGGTGGACGTCATGGGCAAACTCATAAGCAAGCAGGTCGAGCTCTACATGTCGAAGAAGGTGGAGGGTAAACTGGAAGCCATGGTTGAGAAGCTGGTCGATAAGAGGCTAGCTGGGAAGTGAGCTGAACATTGTCATTCTAGATGTAATCCATACTGTCCAGTCGTGTAATCCATACACTGTTCATTTATCCATGTAATCAACAGACATGTATATTCGTTCGTGTAACCAACAGACACATGATTCTACATGTAATAACATACATATGTATATTTTCTGGACATCCACTCAGGCCTTCACGTAGAAGTTCCACTGCGTCCACATCCAGCACACGGTGGTGGTGGCTACAACAGCAGGGCCTGCGAGGCCCTTGCCCAGCTTAACAGTCTTGTAGAAGAAGAACTCAGTACCGAAGTGGAAGAGCGCAATACAGTACGATGCAAACGTGATTTGGTACACCTGTGGCACGTACAAGTAGTACGCACCGTAGAAGCGGATCACGGCCGAGATGAGCGTCCACGTGCCGAACGTACGCGCACTCAGAGGAGTGACTTGTTCCGGCTTGGCCTCGTACACACGCTGGGTCAGCTCGAGCCCACCGAGATAGGTCTGGGCCGAGTTGAAGACCGAGACGATGGAGATGAAGAGCAGCCACTTAGGCAGGATCCCCGGGGTCTGCGGGATGTACGGCCCGACAAGCGAAAGGAAGTCAGACATGTTCAATTGGTGTCCAAAGGGTGTGTGGTGGTGGTAGTTGATGGGTTTATTCAGTGTTCGCGAAATGTTGATATATGGCCGGCACCCTACCATGCCTATATACGACAACAGCTCCAACTCCAACAATTCCAACACCAACACAACGAATAGTCATGGTATGGATACTTGATCCCCCATCTTGTTAAGACCCCTTCTAACAAACATAGTCCGACGAAGCATACGACGCCGCACTCGACCTTCTGCGCCGTCTGAACCCACAGAACATCAGTGCTAACCTAGACAAGATCATCGCCCTCCAGCCATCGCTGGCCGAGGACCTGCTGTCTACGGTGGATACCCCGCTGTCGGTTGTGAAGGACCCGGAGACGGGGAAGTCGTTTCTCGCTTGCGACTACAACAGGGACCTGGACTCGCACCGGTCGCCATGGTCCAACAAGTACGTTCCACAGCTGGACGACGACGACTCGCCGTTCCCGTCGAAGCAATTGAGAGACCTCGAGATCAAGATGAACGACTCCATGGACATCTACAGAGACCTGTACTACGAAGGCGGAGTCTCGTCCGTGTACCTGTGGGACCAGGACGACGAGGGAAGCGATGACTTTGCTGGTGTTGTGCTGTTTAAGAAGAACACGGAGGATAAGAAGGCCCAGTGGGACTCCATCCACGTGTTCGAGGTCGAGACGATGGGCAAGCAGAGGGCCTCGTACAAGATAACCTCCACCATCATCCTGGACTTGTCTACGAAGGAGAAGGCCAAGGACATTGGTCTCGCTGGTAACCTGGTGAGACAGACACAGAAGGAAGCCGAGGTTGACGGCGAGTACGGCCACATCGTCAACCTGGGGACGCTCGTTGAGGACATCGAGAGCAAGCTGAGAAACCTGCTAGCGCAGGTGTACTTTGATAAGACCAGGGACATCATCGGGGACGTGAGATCGCTGAGCTCTCTCGCAGACGTGGAGAACGATAAGAAGCTCCACTCCCAGGTCGTCAAGGGGATCCAGGGCTTGTGAGTGATGTTACATGATTGGACTATTATACGTTACAGAGAGACCCAGCACGTAGCCTGGAAAGCCGTAGATCCACACCTGTGGACTATTATACGATACAGAGAGCCGTGTAGCCTATAAGCTGTATAAGGACTACGAATAAACACAAAACGTACCCCAGAAACTACAAAGAAGCACAGTCAAAAAACGTATAATTGGCCATTTTGTCATTATGGAATATCAAATATGCAGGATCACCGTAGAGCTCGGTGTTGTGTCTAGTCATCGAGTCTGTGGCGAGGGAAGGGTCAGGAAGTGAATACACCAGCACTTAGTCCTTCTTCTGGTTGACACCGGACTTTCTAAACACCTCCTTGATGGAGTTCTGCTCGTTCATCTTGTAGAAGACACCACCGAAGCATCCAAGAACAACTGTGACACCGGCGAAGTAGCCCAACCACTGGCCGAACCCACCTGGGGCGTGGCCACCAGAAGCGGACTGGCGAGCGAGCGAGCGGGAGAAGGTTCTGATTGGTGTGGCGTACATCTTTGCTTGGGCTTGGGCCTTTAGGGTGAAAGATACAATGGTGTTGATGGAAGAGCTTTTTCATAACGGGGGCGTTTCTATTGGGTCGCGGTCGACTGCCTAAAGGGGAGCGCCTGTGTAATTGACACGTACAAATAGACACGAACACCAAATCGGGTAACCACCCGCACACCACGCTATCTTCAACACTCTCGGCAAGAAAATTGAAATGGAGAGACTTATGGCCCACACAGAGGGGCGCAACCACAATTCCGGTGCTACACCCCACAAGATGATGTCCCTGAGATGCGTGAGAAGAGCACTGCCATCTGCTGCGCTCAGTGCTCGCCTTCTGCGCGTTTCCACCGCACGCGTGGTGAGACCAGGCTGGGCTCAGACACCATATCTGCACACGGTGAGATTCCAGAGCACAGAGAGCAAAGAGGTCAGAAAGCCCCTGAAGAAGGAGACCCCGCCTAAGGTGTACACCTACGAGGACATCAAGAAGCTGGTTACGAACCCGGACACAGATAAGATCATCGTCGACGTCCGTGAGCCTGCGGAGTTCAAGGAGGGTGCTATCCCCGGCTCTGTTAACATTCCATATAAGTCCACCCCTGGTGCGCTGGACCTGTCGCCAGAGGAGTTCGAGGAGGTGTTCAAGTTCAAGAAGCCCTCCAAGGACAAAGAGCTCGTCTTCTACTGTCTTGCCGGCGTGAGATCCACCGCTGCTGCTGACTTAGCCCAGATATTCGGCTACGAGAAGCTAGGCAACTACGTAGGCTCGTACGAGGACTGGGTTGCCCACGAGGCTCCACAGGCTGCTGAGGCTGCTGAGACCACTGCGGAGACTCCACAGAAGTCATAACCCTTTACAAGCACATGAAAATGTACATAGTGCCATACACCACACACACTTTTAACGACTTTCATTCTTTCTATTTTTTAATTACACCTATGGGTCTAAGTTATGCAAATAATCATTAAACGTCATTATATGTAGCCTAAGCCCGCTCGTTCCTGTTGAACTCCAGCTGTCTAAACTCTTTACCCAGCTTTCTCTTTCTCTTTCTCTCAACAACCTTCTCTCTCTGACTCGTCTTCATGTTCTCAAACTTGTGTTTCTGGACAATCTTTCTCTCGTCGGACTTCTTGAGGAAGAACTTACCCTTGATGTTGTGCTCTTCTTTATACTTCTTCAACACGTCCTGCTGTAAGTCTCTGTTCTTCAGTGTGTCCAGTCTCGATTTCAGACTCTTGGCTTGGTACTCCAGGTCTTGTACTTCCTTGTAAGATAGCTTGCTCTTCATCTTCGGGTCTTTCAGTATCTTGTTGATCTCATCAACTTCTTGCTGTCTATAATCGTCCAGGAACTTGTAGTCCTTACGGATACGAGCCAAATCTGCTTTACCAAACGCTGTGTCGAATCTGATGTCCTTGTATAATGAAGAGGTCTTATTGGATTCCAGCCCCGGGATCTGTCTTACCTTAGGTACACGCTTCTTAGAAGACTGTTCAGTCGGTGCGTGTTTACTCTTCCCACTCGGTCTCTGTTTTCGTCTAGTCGTCGTCTCTTCAGCTTCTGAATCGGAATCGGTCTCAAACATACCGTCTTCCTCTTCACTATCGCTATTACCGACCTCTTGTTGTCTTCTCAGAGAGGCGAGTCTCATCTCCTCTTTCAAAGCAAGCTTCGCCTTCGCAACTATATCGTTATCGGCTCTCTTCACTTTGGTCTTCTTCTCCTTGCGCTCCTCTTGCTCCATCTGCTCCAGCTGTTGGTTAGCTTTCTTCAACTTGGTGAAGTCCATCTCTTCGTACTCCTCGGACTCGGAACCAGAGCCCGACTGCTCATGCCTCTGGATATAAGCCTCCACTTCGTCGTCACTGTCGTAGTTCCTGTTCTTTCTGGCCATTCTTTGCCACAAGAGGGACTGGAAAGTAAGAGAGAGTTGTTTGTATAGTGAAATTTTTTTGAGGAGCAGAGACGGTAGGGGCAGCACGGTATGGGGAAAACAACATATGGGATAGTATTAGATGGTGAGTAGCTGTTTAAATGAGAATTCGGTGTTATTTGAACAGGTGGAGGACATTATTGGGTGGCCAGTGTGTAGTGTACGAAATTTCAGCTTCTGTCGGTACCTGTGCGCCTCTACAATGCTTATTTCTATTTCGTTTCCTTCATTTATAGCGATATATACAGAACTTACCCTCTCACACACGGCAAACCTCAAGCTTCAATACTCTCTTTAATCTGCAGACCCCTCGAGTGTCTATCGAAGACCTGGCTCAGCTCGTTGAAAGTCATCCCACTAGGATCGGCTTCAAGTGTCTTCTTGTCTTTGAACGTCACCTTCACCACCGGCTGTGTCTTAGAATCGGTGATGAGCTTCGAGTCAATCACACACGCACCTTTCATAGATGGTGGTATAGCACTGAGGAAAAGACGTGCAGGCTTGCCTTTAGTCTCTGTGTTAGTAACAGCTCTTTCTAGTGAAAAGTTATACGAAACCGTCGCTCCTCTCAAAACCCGAGAAAAAAGATCGGAAAACTCACCTTCTTTGCCCAGTGGGTTGAATCTAACGACCACTTTCGTGAAGTACTTTGTGATCATCCTTTCAAGCTCCGCAACACACGCGTTGATGGCAACTTCGTCGTGGAAAGCACCAACGTTGAGATGGCCTTAAAGGTCGAAAAATCGCCTAACATAAACGCATTCGCGAAAAATCAGAAACATCCGCACACCACTATAGACTCCACATACTATGTATTTGCTATTTATATATACCTAGTGGTGTGTGCCATAGAGACCAATCAGAGCTCGTCTCTACTCTTCTTTGACTTGCTCTTCTTGCCCTTTTTACCGTTTTTCTTTGGCTTTTCGCCTCTCATGACGCTTTTGATGTATGAGCCCCTCTCTTTAACCTCTTGTAACTCAGTGTACTGGCCTAGGAAGTCGATGATTCCTTCTTTTGTTAGGTCTCCATCATAGAGCGTCCACTCGTTGTTCACGAAGACCGCAAGGTGAGACTTGTTTCCCTCGGGATCAATTCCAAATTTGTGGAAGACGTCGTCCTTACCAGCTTTCAATGGAAGGTAACCGAACTCAATCTTACCCAGAACATCAATGGCCAATGACTTCAAGAAAGTGGTCAGTCTGTCCTTTCTTGTCAACACCACAGCCTTGACTCTCCCCGTATCGGCCGAGGCCCAGCTCTCGAGCTTGCTCAGTGTAGCGAATCTCTTTGTGTAGTTCTTCATTCTATCAGCAACGAAGTCGACCATGCTCTTGGCCTTTCTTGGGCCCGTGTAGATCTCTGTTGCGTGGACGTACTCTCTCGTCGTCTGCTGGTCCAGGCTGTATTTTGGTGGTCTGAACACAATCAGAGTAGGGAACCCTTCAACACGGTACTTCCCACATAGTGGCTTATTCTTGGCCTCGTCACAGTTAACAGCACCCACAATCGCCAGGTCTTGTAAATGACGTCCTGTCTTGACGAACTCCGGCTGGAGATTACGACAGTGTCCGCACCAGGGAGCGTAGAACTCGATGATGGATGTTTGGTTCGTAAGCACAACAGAGTCGAAGTTCGAAGCATCAAGCTCGAGCACGGGCGTAGAAGGGCCGTAGAAGCGCGCCTGGACACACACGGAGGCTGCCAATAGCGTGATGAAATGGAATAGCATTGTCAACGTAGTAACAGTACAGCCAGGACACGGTTGTGCTGAATACTTTTGTATGTGTTGTCTTTTTCATGGGGTGAGATGGGCTCGCTCTTCACACCCATCGCGGTGGGGCCACACCGGTTTTAGGCTGTGATGGAGAACAGGTGTAGTGAAGAGGTGTAGGTTTGGGTTACTGTTGGTAAAAGAGGAGTGCTTACTCTATCTGGTCCTTTAGAATGGGCACTGGCGGGAGCACTGGAGAGCACTGGAAAGCTCTGGGTATTATGGGCACAGAACGTGGAGAGCTATATAGAGCAGTGTAGGGGTACAGTCGTTTAGAAATGTAAAGCTGTGTAGGTACAGTGCTGTGTAGAGGTCTAGTAGGGCTCACATACAGATCTATGGGATCATCTACAGGCCTGTGTACCACAGTGGCCCTCGTGTTGATACCCCCATTAATACCACCCCCATTGATGCCCATTGGGCCATACATGGCCCCCACCAGCCCACATAACTACAAACCGAGCAGTCTACCCGGAGTGACTAAAGATACTCCACCTACCTAGCTAACATCTCGTACCAACATCCCACACATCCCACACTCATCAATACTCCCCATACCCCCCATAACCCCACCACCCCCATACACCCGCACACCACGTTATCAGCGTGCGCGGGCCGTTTCGCGAAGTATCGTGGAATTGTCACCCAAAGCAAACCACAACCACAGGCCCATAACCCCATAACCACCAATTACACCACAGCACCCCAATGTCGCTCCCGAAGGACTACGTCACGGAGCTCAACCAGCTCAACCAGCTCGTCGCGCGCGAGCAGCCCGCGGACGTGCTCCAGTTCTGCGCCAGCTACTTCCAGGCCCGTCTCGAGGAACAGCGCAAGCACCAGTGGGCTCTCGAGCCCAAGGCCCGCTCGCTGGGCATCTCGCTGTTCCCGCAGAAGGCTGCCCAGGCTCCGCCCCAGGAGGAGCAGCTCCTGTTCAACCACCCGTTCAACAGCAACGACCCCCACACGCGTGCGGACGAGGAGTCCGAGAGCGCTCTCTTCAAGAGCGACTTCGCCGTGGGCTCTGAGACCGGCGGCCCAGTCTCGTCAACCATCGACCCAATGGCGCCCGAGCCCATCAGACGCAGCTCAGTGACACAGCCGGTGAACGTGAACATCCCCTCCTCCTTCAACGCGCAGAGAAGAACGTCTGTGTCCGCAGAGACGCTCCACCCGAACGGGCTCCACGACGACTGGCACGCACCGGTGATCCCCAAGAGCGCCGACCAGCTCCAGAGACTGAGCTCGTCCGTGGCGAAGAACTTCCTCTTCTCTGCGCTCGACGCGGACTCGCTCTCGACGGTGATCGGTGCGCTGAAAGAGGTGAAGCTGCCTAAGGGCTCCGAGGTGATCAAGCAGGGCGACGAGGGCGACTTCTTCTACGTGCTGGAGGACGGCCTCGTCGAGTTCCTCGTCGACGGCAAGAAGGTCGCCTCCTCAGGGCCAGGCTCGTCGTTCGGCGAGCTCGCCCTCATGTACAACTCGCCTAGAGCTGCGACGGCCCTCGCCTCGACGGACGTTACGCTGTGGGCCCTCGACAGACTCACCTTCCGCAAGATCCTGCTCGCCAAGACGTCCAAGAAGAGACAGCTGTACGAGTCGTTCCTCAAGGACGTGCCACTGCTGTCGCACCTCTCCGGGTACGAGCGCTCGAAGCTCGCCGATGCGCTGGAAACAGAGTCGTACAACCCGGGCGACCGTATCATCCAGGAGGGCGAGGTCGGCGACGACTTCTACCTCATCGAGAAGGGCGAGGCCGAGGTCTTCAGAGGCGGCGAGGGCCTCGTCAAGGTGCTGAAGCGTGGAGACTACTTCGGCGAGGTGGCCCTCCTCAACGACACCCCAAGACAGGCCTCCGTCGTCGCCCTCACAGCCGTTGATGTTGCGACGCTCGACAAGAGAGGGTTCCAGAGACTGCTGGGCCCCGCAGTGGAGGTGCTCAAGAGACAGGACCCAACCAAGCACTAAGTGCTTATGTCATCTCGGACACAGGCTGTCCATTTTTGTTATTGTTATAAAACGAACTATGATTCTGTTCTGCCACGATCATGTAGTCTACATCTTGCAATCATAAGCGTAGTCTCATCAATATACTCAGCATAAGTACAACATACTCAACATAAGCCTACACGCTACCAGCATACTCAGCATAGGTGCACGAGCTCTTAACGCCCTCGTACCGAACCACCTCCACGTCGCTCAGCTCGTACTCGCCTCTGAAGCCACTCTTCCTAACACAGTGCTCGATGGTCTCCTCTTTATCCCATCCTTGCTCGGGAGCCACCTCAGGAAGAAACGTAGCACCGTACGATCTCCCCTGTTTCAGGAGCTTCACTCTTATGCCGTGCTTACCCAGCTCCCAGTCAAGAGCATCACCAGCATCTTCAAAGTTCATCAATACCGTGATGCCCACTGATAAGGACGAGAGCTCACCTTTCGAGATAGGGTGGAATCTCGTATCTTCAAAAGCCGCAATCTTAGCGTACTCTGCGATGCCCTGGTCCAATGGCAGTGCCGAAAAGGTGCCAATACACCCTCTCAGCTGGTGTGAGCCGTGCTTGTTGATGTTCCAAGTAACAAAGAGAGGTGCGGTGATGGCATCGGCTTTAAGCTTGGAGAGAGTCAGCGTAGGTTTCTGCTTGTTCAAGGCACACTCAAGCACGTGGAACGCATATACACAGTAAGGGTGTGCTGTTGGTGCCATGTTTAACTTATAGAGCGCTTTTAGAGCCAATTGATAGGTATAGAGCAAAGATATATCAGGGACATAATGTTTGCTGGTCCACGTGACGTCGCGCCTTGTTGCCCCACACAGGTTGACACAATCGGCTACACTATCGCTAACTTCATTAACCTTGTATTCAAACCCTTTGTGTATCCTCATTATACCCATCTAATATACAATTTCATAAAACAGTGGAGTCTCGAAGATTATGCTCCGATCTTCTTTGGCCGGTCAGGTGGACGTTGGAAAGCACCCGGTTTACGAAGACCAAACGTTGGTTTCTTTGGCACACCGAACTTCGGACGTTGAAGCTTTGCTGATGGTGTAGCTGTAGCGGTCTGTGGCGTTGGCTTAGGCGTAGGTGTGGTGGAGGTCGCTGGCGTTGTAGCAGGAGATAGTGTAGCCTGTTGTGGAATCGTTGAGATCGTTGGTTCTTTCTTAAATGGAACTGGACGTGAAAGTGCATTCTTTGGAACATTACTTGAAAGAGCAGATGTAGATGATACTGATGGTGGTGGTGCATAAGCTGGCTTCGGAATAGGTCTTGGTACAGTTGTAGAAACTGGTGGTCTTGCCACTGGTTGTGGTGCAGCAATGTTCTTCTCGGTAGACGTTGCAACGGAGGCATCAGCAGCTGGTAATGGAACTGGTTGTGATACCTGTGTCTCTATTGGTGTCTCAACTGGTTCAGATGATACAGCTTTTGGTGTAGGTGTTGATGTTGGTGCCTCTTCTATTTTCTTTCTCAAGATCAAAGGAATCTTAGCCTTCTTCAAAGAGAAGTTCGACAGAACATCACTGGTTCTCTTGAGGGGCAACGTTTTTTGAGCAGAAACAGGAGAAGGAGAGCTTGTGGAAGCTGATGATGGTTGAATACTAGAATTATCCTTCGATGAAGCATGAATCTGAGCTACTTGTCCAGCAACTAACTGCTGGCTCTCCTGAGAGACACCGGCACCAACATCAGAGGCTTTTTGCTGTGGTGGTGACAGCTGTGGCAGAGCAGCAGTAGCTGCAGATAAGAAGCTTGAAATATCAATGTCTGGAACATTGTCTTTAGACTTGTCATCAGTTTGAACCTTGAAAGCAGATATAGATCCCTTTGGTAAGCCAGGAATGTCTTCAACATATTCCTTCTCTGGTGGTGGCGGAGAAGAAGGCTGAGACCCTTGACTCAAGGCATTGGTAACCAACTGTCCAATAACCCTGGTTAACGTCTCTTGGTTAACACCGCTAGTATCCAACTTATTCATATTCTCCGTAATAATAGCAGTCAAGTCTTCCAGATTGGCACTCTTAATGATACGTCTATTTTTTCTCTTCTCAAACTCAGCTTCAATCCATTGTGTTTTCTTTTCACTGTTTTCAACACCATAAAGTTGGATAGCTCTCTTCTTCAATCTAGCTCTCAAGTCATTGTTTTGGTTTTTTAGTCTGTTTGCATCTCTCCATCTTTTCTTACGTTCACGATTCTCTAAACGGATACGTTCTTTTTGTTGTTCTGGAGTTTCATCTTTCGGTGGAACCAACTTCTTCTTCAACGCATTGGCTTTTTGTAATTCACGTTGAGCCTGAGTGTTTTGTGAAGTGTTAGACAATGCCTGGGAAATAGCAGCACCAATCAGTGTAGTTAATTCAGACGGTAAATTTGGCAACATAGCACCAATATTGTTCAACATGGTAGTACCTTGTGTACCAGTTGCAACGGGTAATTGTGGGGTAGACACCGAAGAAGCTCTTGATTGTTGAACTTGAGTGGACATTTCATCTTGCTTCTTGAACATCTGGTTCGCTAAGGTCAAAGCAGATTCCAGTGTAGCATTATCACTATTACGTTCAGTTGGGAAAGTGAAAACTGGAACGTCACCCTGAGTGGACACTTGGGTAGATTGCTGTTGCATTTGTGATGGCTGATGCTGTGCAGATGGTTGTTGAACTTGTTGTGGTGGTCGATTAGAAGGCACAACACTGCCCAATGAAACCAAAGGACCCTCGGGACGATGTGATTGTAATTGAGAAGTTTCACCGGATTGATCACTTTCAGTAGCGACCTGTTGATCCTGTACAGTTTGTTGTTCGTTTGAATGTGGGGCTTGAGCCTGCTTAATCTCACCAGCCTTTGAAGTGGACTCTGGTGTATTTCCCTCTTGAAGTTTAGAGAAGTACTTACCACTCGTCATAGTGGAACGACTCAATGCCAGTGTTTCAGCAATTGACAATGACGCCTTCTTCTTCTGCTTAGCGGAGTTGGCCAAATCCTTAGAAGTGTCTCTTGACAACAGCACAAGAGCTGGTGCCTTCTTGACTGAATCAATAATGGAGAAAGCTGGCGCTGGCTTCGGTTGTCTGATTTCCTTAGAAGCATCAATAGCGGACTTGGATAACTGCTGCTGCTGACGTGGTGGTTGTGCAATTGGGGACTGTGAATTCTGCTGTGGTTGCGGTTGACTCTGCACCTGTTGATGCTGCTGTGGCTGCTGTGGCTGTTGTGGCTGCTGTGAAACAACTGATGTACTAGGAGTAACGATTTGCTGATTCTGTTGAATCTGCTGTTCAGGAGGCACCTGGCCTTGAAGCTGTTGATGTTGCTGCTGAAGGAGAAGTTGTTGCTGAAGAAGCTTCTGCTGCTGTTGCTGGATCTGCTGTTGGAATTGAACCTGTAAACTCTGAGGAAGATGCTGCAATGTCTGAGCTAAAGGAACACCGGGAATAGTGAATTGTGGACCAGCCGGAACAAAATTAGGAACTTGACTAACCACTGGCTGTTCTTTCTTCTTCTTAGCAGTCTTCCTTGGTTGTCTTGGCTTCTTCTCCTTCGGTGGTTTCTTTTCTTTAGCTTTTGAAGTCTTTTTCTTAGTGGTCTTTGCTTGTTCAGTAGCAGTAGATTGCGACAATAGTTGGTCAAGTAAACCATGCTGAGCATCACCAGTGATGCTCATACTTTGTAACAACGTATTTGGATCTTCAACGGCCAGTGCCAACGCATTCTGCATGATCTGATTCATATCGATTTCTTCATCTTCAGCACTTGAGATGTTCAGCTGCTGTAGTTGTTGATGACTTTGAGACTCAGAATCTGCTTGATCAACTACATTTTTGACCAACTCTGCCAAAGCGTCTTTGAACATGTCATCCATGCCGTCATCGGTTTGTTCTGGCTGGATTTGTTGTTCATGTTGCGAATCATTGAGACTCTGAATTATCTGCTCCTGAAGTTGACGCTCATAATCGTATTCATGATGGTTCTCATGTTGTTGATCGACTTGTTCATGAGGTGTCACTTCATGCTGGTCAGCAGTAGCATCAGCATATGCTTGCATAATCTGGTTCTGCAACTCTCTTTCAAACTCCTCTTGTGTTTGCTCATGTGCTTGATCGGCCTCGGCGGTCTGTTGAAGTTGCTGCTCTGAATGGGAGGTGGTAGCTTGATGAGCACTCTGAGGCTGTGGCTGGGGTTCCACTGAAGAGTGCTTCTCTTGGCTCTTCTCAGCAGTGTTAAACACATCCAAGATCTGTCTTTCCAAGTCTTTCTCGTAGTCATGATCTGCAGTAGTATCCTGCTGGATTTGTTCTTCATTACTTTGACCGGGGGCTTCAGCAGATTCGCCCAATGCATCCATGATCTGTCTCTGGAGCTCTTTCTCATAGTCAACATCGTCTTGTTGAGTGGTGGTATCCGCGGCTTGTGGGGATACGGACGACGTGTGTTGGGGTTGTACTTCAGGAGTTGGCTCATGAGACTGTTGAACTTGTTCTTGTGGCTGTTGTTGTTCTTGTGGCTGTTGCTTCGACTCGTCAATGTTCAGCCCCTGCCGTATGCTCTGCTCCAGCTGAGCTGATTCATGCTGATCTTGTTCAAACTGTTGCTGTAACTGTCTCTCTACCTCTTTGGCGAACGAGTCATCATCATCACGAGACTGTGTAGCGTTCAACTGATCGTATGTGGCCTCAGCAGTGTGTTCCTGGGGCTGTGGATCATGAGCATCTCGTTGATGTTGTTCAAACTGAGCCTCTATTTGTCTCTGGATCTCTTTCTCAAAGTCATCAACAACAGCGTCATGGTTCTCGGTGTTCTGTTCAATGTGTATTAGCTCAGTCGGCTGTTGCTGGAGACCAACCGCCGTGGAAGGGGTGCCATTATCAACAGTTGAATGATCATGTTGTTGTTCTTGATGATCATCATAGACGATGCTCTCCATGGCCTGTTGGACGACGGAGGCCAAATCTGCCTCGTCGAAACCAACGTCGTTTGGGTCCATTGCCTCGATAGAGAAGGACGGAGGTCTTATAGGTATAGCGGTTTCCCCCCTTGTGGTGCCAATGTCTTTTGATGGTGTTGATTGTTTGTTTACCTTTCACGCGGTGTGGGGGTTCTCACGCGCTTAAGCAAAACAAAGCTCTCTGGGAGCACAACAACGATTGGGTCTTACCACGTGGAGAAGAAGTGGCTAACAGTGCTTGGGATGGTCGCTAATGCTGGTCTCCACGTTCTAATTGGGTTGCGGAGCTGCACTGTTGGTGTGAATAGAATCTGGGGTCTTATCGGCCTGTGGTGTGTTGATGTTCGTAAGCGTAAACAGATAGGGTTGGGAGTGACTGTTTAGTGACTGTGAAAATTTTTAAGCTCGTGGAACGGGAAGCGCGCAAATCCCATTTTTGCAGGTATTTCTTTGCTATGGTGTACGGGTGTCACAAGTAATCAGAGACATATATTCCCACTACCACAGGGATGTTCGCGAATTGTTGGAGATGGCGTATGTGCTGAGAAATACTGCTCTGCTGGTTACACGGGTAAACACCAGAACAGTGCCGCTGCCAGGGCAACGGTTGACACATTTCGTACGTCAACCTACAACTAGTGTTTCTAATCAACGATTTTGCCTCTTTGGGATAAACGGAATAAGCTTCTGACACAAGACGAAGTCTCCGTTAATCTCATGTGCGTGATGGTCTCGAAGTTGCTGTGTTCCAGTGTATAGGGTGGTTACCCTGTTTATAACACAGAATCACACTCGCTACTCTCATACCATTGAGCCTTGGGGTAACCTCCCCTCCTCTATTACACAATAGTTCAAGTGCTGTGCGTACAATGAGTGCTAGGGCTTCGCGTGGAAAATGATTCGAGGAAACAGGTGTTTTCTCCTCGTCTTCTACAAAGTTCAGGTAAACTATCTGTGGCACCAAACCCCTTTTAGCGTTGCCTTCGGTGTTCTCCATTACTAGGCAGTCGTTGTTCGCCGAAGCGATGCCCACTGATCGACCGCAGCCGAGAGGTCCACGGATACAGCGAAAGAGAGCCTTTAGAGCCTTTTAGCAGGACTAACATTACTACAAAGAACCCAGACATCACTATTGTTACCGAGGTGATTATATATATATATTTCAATATTTTCCAGACTCGTGTGAGGCTACCCATTTAGGCGGTTTAGCGCGCGGTTGCGAGTGTGTCGCGAACCTTAGTTAATTGTGGAGATGTAAACAAATGGCTTGTCCAGACTAGAAACAATAGGCTCACAACAGCGAGACAAGGCGGCGGTTACGGGCGCATCAACACATCTTTCGTGTTCTCTAAGATTACCCATAACTATGAGCTCGAATCAGTACAGCTTCCAGACACAGCGCGCTGTTTCCGCGTCGCAACACGCTGACTTACAACAACAGGCTCAGCGGCTAGCGGCGGAACAGGCTCTTTCAATGGAACAACAGGTGTGGTACTGGCGTGAACAGGATATCCGTCGTACTACGACTGATGGAAAGCTCCTGGACAGACGCCATGTTAAGTCTCCCGAGTGGTGGAAGAAAAACGATGCCGTTATAAGAGAACTGGGGTACACAGAGCGTCAGTTACATAAGGATCGAGTCCCTACACTCGTTGAGCCCGCAAGGGCCCGTCCAAACGATGAGTTCCAGCTGCCAGAGATATTCAGTGCTACACCGGCAAGACACGCCCCAGTGAGAGGTATGAACCTAGTGATGAGAGAGGACAATTGGACTTTAACTAAGCACGATAAGCTTGTGTCGCTTGTCACTTCCTTGATGGACAAGGAGGACGCCCCGTGGGACCCAAAGACAATGGACAACGACATGCAGGAGATCCTGCACTCGCTTATGGAGGAGTTCGTAACAGAGATCGTGGGTGGAGCTGCTCAACTGGCCCACCATCGCAAGGCGACCGAGATCGCTGCTGATGACGTTGAACGCTGGCTCGAAGTGAACCGTCCAGAGGTCAACGTCGAGGGCTTGAAAGAGGTGAGAACAGCGTACAACGAACGTGCATTTGGCTTTGACACGACACGCTACGCCTGGCGATGATCGCCACGGCCCGTATGTGAGCTTAATGTGTGTGGTTGTTTTGTTCGGCTTCGGCGGGGGGCTCGGCCTTCCGCGATAGCTGCCAATTTTCGCCCGTGTCAGCAAGAGATAACAATCAACAAGGCAGCCAACCGTATAAAGCCGCTGTCCAGCCCACATATTCGGCAATAACAAAGAGAAGCGCTTTTAGCTGTCGCACGACCTGTTGGAACAGCGATTACAAAAATGTCGCCACAGCCTTCTACTCAGACAAGGATTATCCAGTGTGCATGTGCCATCCTGTGGTGCTTCTTTGCAGCCGGTCCGGTGTTCGGCTTTGCTGCGCTCAAGCCAGTGCTGATCAGTGAAGGTGTTTACCACTACCTTTGTGACAGTGACTCAGTATGTGTTGCACAAGACCTGAAGTTGAACAAGATGTTTACCGTTGCTGCAGTTGTGACAAACGTTGCTGCTTTGCTCGTGGGAAACATCCTTGATCGTAGAGGTCCAAGAGTTTGTGGTCTCATTGGCTGTGTGCTTATTGGCCTTGGTGCTTTAACTTTAGCACAGTTTTTCAATGCTGTCATTCCAGACCCATTCATTACCGGTTATGTTCTTTTGGCCCTTGGTGGTCCATTTGTATTTATCTCTTCGTTCCAATTGGCAAATTCTTTCCCAAGATATTCTGGTATGATCTTGGCTTTGCTCACTGGTGCTTTTGACACTTCATCAGCAGTGTTTCTAGGCTACAGACTCATTTATCAAAAAATGTTCTATCTGTCCCTACAAAAATTCTTCACTTTTTACCTTGTGGTTCCACTATTTATCCTTCTATGCCAGTTGTTTATCATGCCAAATGATTCTTACAAGACCATGGGTAACGTTCAAAAATTGGCAATCGAAGGTTTGGATGAGTTTGGTCAATTACCACATGGTACTGATGGAAGTGCCCTTGTTGCTGACATCGATGAAAGAACCTCGCTGCTCAGTGCAAATGCTGAAGATATTGCAGGGTACGGCACTAGACGCACCAGTTTGGTCGCTGATGGCTCCCGTCGTAAATCTGTTTATGAAGAGTACGTTGAGAATGAATTGACTCAAAAATCAGGTAATATCTTTGGTATTTTAGATGGTGAACCTGTCTCAAAACAGTTAAGATCTCCATTCTTCTACTTGATGTGCATGCTTTGTTCCATCCAGATGATCAGAATCAATTACTTCGTTGCTACTATTCGTTCCCAAGAGGATTACTTACTTGGCGAAGACGCTGCATTGGCCATCAATGGTATCTTTGATATTGCTCTACCTATGGGTGGTGTCATTGCTATTCCATTTATCGGACTTATTTTGGATAACTTGAAGACAGTGACCGTGCTGTTTATTTTGGTTATGGTGTCTTTGGTCATTGGTGTTTGTGGACTGTTTGGTAACTTCACATTGAACCTGATCGGCATTTTGTGTTTGGTTGTTTACAGACCTTTCTACTACACAGCTGTTAGTGATTATTCTGCTAAAGTGTTTGGTTTCAGCACATTTGGTCAAGTTTACGGCCTGATGATGTGCATGTCTGGTATCTTCAACTACACACAAACGGCATTCGACTATGTCACAAAGAACTGGTATGGTAACAATCCAACTCCGGTCAATTCCATGTTGATCTGCATGACTGTTTTATGCGGTACAACATTGATCACATACATTTTGAAGGAGTCCAAGAACATCGAGAGAAGATCTCTGGAGAATGAGGCTGATAGAGCTCCAGTGATGGATTTGCCACAGTGATGATACAAATACAAAATTTCCAAAAAAAACTCTTTATATTTTATATAAGTTTGAATGTATTACATATGCACTGTTGAGGTCGATTGTTCAAAGGTTTGTAATGTAGATCAGGCCCACTTTCCAAGAACACTCATCAAGAACATACCGATCATCAGTGAGGCCATAGCAACAGCAGTCTTCAGTACACCGCTCTTAGCCAATGGTCCAAATATCCAATCATTAGCCCACATCTCCACCACACCAGTCCAAATCAAGACACCGGCACTGAAAGAATCGAGCGTACCAAGCGCTATGAGCGTACTTTTGTCATTACCATTAAACTTGGAGAGCACACCGATACCAATGGCCATCCCCACGGGTGTAATCACAGAGAAAATACCAGCCAAGGTGCATTTCTTAATAATTGATGCTTGCTCCAGCTGTGCAATACGAGATCCCAGTGCCAGTCCTTCAAACATTTGATGGAACAAGATGACGATGAAGAGCGTGATGAAGGAGGAGTCGCCGGCAACGACCAAGGTTATTCCGATGAGAACTGAGTGGAATATGATACCGGCTTCCATTGTAGCGACGGATATTGGATCATTGACCATTAGGAGACCGTGTGAGTGATCGTGCGCCATTTCAATGTCTTTCAAGTCCTCTTCCGATTTGGTCAGTGTAGGAGACGTATCACGTTTTCTCCATTCGGTGAGTCTCTTAGCTATGAACTCGATCACAAACGCTAGGAAGATACCAGCCATAGTAATAGCTGTCCCAGTAGACTCATAGGCAAGCTCTCCCATGCACTCATTTCCCCACATCAGCAGAGCATGAGTGATAAGATGTACAAAAGCAGTGGAAATTATGACTCCCGTACCGAACTGCTTGATGATGACGAAGAGAATAGACTCAAAGCTCAGGTTTAGTAATCTCCTTAGAACCATTGGACCAAAGACACCCAATGCAGATGTCACGAGAATAACAAACAAGAGCCCAATACGTAGTGGGATGTTGTAATCACGATCAACACGCTCGCACGTTACAGCTTCAGCAGAGCCTCCAACACAGTGCTCAACACCAGCGTGGAAGTGACAGTTCTGGCCCGTGGAGCTCTCTTCAGCTTTATCTTCTGATGCTTCTGCAACGAACTGAACCTCGGACCCAGAAGGGTCGATACAGTAAGTCTCTGAAGCATCGTGTACATGGCATGAAGTGTATGACTCTGGTCCTGTTGTGCCAGTAGCACCGATGATGGAGCCTTCTAGCCCATTTCCATCTATACAGTACTGAGTAGCATCATGGAAATGACAAGATGTGATTGCAGTTGTTTGAGCAGTAGCAGTAGTATTTCCAGAGGCGGTAGGAGAATCCGATGTAGTCGGCTCTCTAGTTCTTGTAACAAACACTACTGCTGGCGATGGCGTTGTCTGCTGGGGGTAGACTGAGACCACCACTGACGCAGCATTTGTGAGAGTTAGAAGTGGGAGAAGACCTTTCAGTAGCATTTCAGTGGTGCTTCTATGGTCAATTGATGGTAGGCAACCACACAAAGAAGATTATGAGGAACTTATGAACTGAAGAAGGTACTGTTCATGCCTCCCCTTGTGTATGCGGGGAGAAGTATTAGGCCACTCTGATTGGTGGTCCATCTTATAATAACAACCTCTGTGGCCTTGCCAAGTCGATGATCACAGATTCCACCTTGCTGGTTGTCTTAGCATTTATTCTGCTTTCGTTAAAGTGGATGCTTTGGGTGGTTTTCTCGGTGTGGAGTCCGGTAGCGGAAATCTGTTATATAAGTAAATAAGGACAGCGGGCTAAGCCCGATGAAACCGTTTCAGGACTGTTATGGTCGATTTGGCTCAGTAAGTGTAGTTTGATAGTAAATATGAGCTTTATAGTCTAAATATCACCATCAAGCGTCGAGACTGGCCAAGAGGACCAGCACGGTGTATTGCCAAGGGCTTGGGCTGCTTGGCATAGGCAGTCTCGGTGAACTTGCGTACTCACTATAATTGAGCATAAATAGTAAGTCGTGGGGTCCTTTGTTAGTGTAGTATCGTCCTTCATCGCTCCCATACCACAAAATGAGACTTTCCCTGGTTCTGCTGGCAACCACAGCACTCGCTCAGGAAGCCACCTCGACCATCTACGTCGATGCTACCGCTACGGGAGCCTACGACTGGACTGCTGGGTGGAATCCAGATATCCAGATACACACCTCGTGTAACAGAACACAGTATCTTCAGATCCAGCAGGGCTGGGAGGAGACTAAGCTGCTTGCACGCCAGGCTAGAGACCATACTGTTCATTTCGGTAACAGCTCAGAGATCTACCGCAAGTACTTTGGTGAGGCCCCTACTGCTGAAGTCGCTGGGTGGTTCCATAACATCATAGAGCAGGACAAGACCGGTGCTTTGTTCAGATGTGATGATCCTGATGACAACTGTCGCTTGCCTGGCTGGGCCGGTCATTGGCGTGGTGAGAACGGTACTGACGAGACCGTTATCTGCGATCTATCCTATCAGACAAGAAGATCACTGAATCAGATGTGTGCTTTGGGTTATACCGTTGCTTCTAGCTCTAACACCATTTTCTGGGGCTCTGATTTGTTACACCGTATTTGGCACACTGAGATCGTTGGTCAACTAACTGTGGACCACTACGCTGACACTTTTGAAGAGTGTCTGGACCTGGCTGAAAGCAGCCCAGAGGAAGCGGTGAGAAACAGTGCTAGTTTGAGATTCTACGCTTTAGAAGTGTACGCTTACGACATTGCCCTTCCTGGTGTTGGCTGTTCCGGTGATGACGAGCATGACCACGACCACAGCTCAGAGGATGCTACTGCTTCTGAGTCTTCCGGTGCTACTGCTACCCAGGCTACTGGAACTGAGTGTCACACTCACTCCGACGGTGAAGTTCACTGTTCTTGATTTTAGTAATGTACAGAATATATATCCCTACCTTCATAGATGTCACCCCATCACTCGAACCAGGAGATCATAAACATGAGCGAAAGTCCAACAAAGATAAAGAACAGCTGGGTGATACCTTTGAGCACCTCGCTTTTTCTAGAGTTCTCGGTCTCTAACTCCAAGATCTCAGGAATGACACCAACAGTGGCAATGTACAAGAACCCACCGGCAGTGAAAGGTAGAGTCAGATCGCCAGTGGTAACAGTCGTACCAAACAGCCCTGGGGAAACGTCCGAGAGCGTGTCGACGACCTGCGATGTGTTTCCCAAGTTCTGGATGAAAATACCCAAGAAAGTACCCAGATAAGCACCAACAGCGGTCAAGAACTGCGAGTTCATGGCCTGCCACTTAGTGAATCCACCCTGGATCAGCAGAGCGAAATCACCAACCTCGTGGGGGATCTCGTGGAAGAAAACCGCAAGACAGGTGGTCGAACCGACAGACTTTGAGATGTAGAAAGACGCAGAGATGGCCAATCCGTCTGTGATGTTGTGTGTGAAATCGGAGATGAGGTTCAGGTACGCAGAGGCCTTCACGCTGGCGTTCGGGTTCTCAATCACTGCGACGTCGTCACCATCGGTCTTCTTGTGCTGTCTCACCTCGGCATCGCTTGGACCGTGAGAATGGGAGTGGCCACTGGACTCGACGCCCTGCTGGTGGTTCAGAATTCTCAGGGACTTGTCGATGAAGAAGAAACTGATGAAGCCAATGAAGATAAACAGTCCCAGGATGGTGTTGCGCTTCTCATCAACCATAACAAAAGAGTGCTTAGTGTGGTCGACCGGCTCACCAACAAAGGTCTGTGGAAGCAGGTGCAAGAAGACGTCACCCAGCAAGCCACCAATGGCGAACGACACAAGCAGAGACAGCTTCGAAGGGTTGATCGACGCTGGGATGAAAGCCAGGATCAAGTTTGGTGGACCAGAGATGTACGTCGTCGCTAACAGCGCATTATAGGCCGGGTTCTCGAAGGGGAACAGCTTAGAGAACAGGTACTGGATAACGCTCTCGGACGCCTCTGCGTGCTCTGCAGCTTTCTCCTTGTTCAGCTCAGAGACAACGGAGCAGCTCTCGAGTCTCGCAGCGAGTGTGTCCAAGTTCAGGTCGCCATTGCTGTAGTAGAGCGAGTCCTCGACGGACTTCTCGGCCTGGAGCGGCTGCTGGACGTGCGCGTGCGCAGAAACGGAGAGTGTAAGCGCAGCCAGCGGTAGTAGCAGTGAGATCTTCATCTTCATCAAGAGTCAATCGCTTCTCGTTGCCCTCTAAGCCAATTGTGTCCGGCCTCGAGATGGAACTGTTCGCTTTTGCGGGTGTTCCCTACTGCGGCCACGTTCGCGGAGCTTACGTACAACCAATCGATATATTACATGTGCTCTATAGTACAAAGCCTCTTTCTTTTTAGTATACACTTCAAGCAGCCGCTACCTTCACTCTCTCCAGTACTTGTACGTCTCTGGAGCAGCCATGCTCACTGGCACAACAACGTCCTGCTGCTCAACAGCCTCTTTATCTTTTTCGCCCTGGTCCTCCTCTTTTGGCTTCTCTGCAATGATGGCCACTCTTGGTGCTTTAACGGCAATGTCCAACGCCTGCTGTGCTAGCTTGGCACCCTGTTCTGGGTCTTCTGACTTGGAGGCTTCAATGAGCTTGGTGCGCACACTGATTGCTTGTTTCTTCAGTGAGAGACGGTCCAAGATCAGCTCCTTACGTTGGTGAGCCAATTCGGCCTTCTCTTGGTTCATCTGTTTCTCTAGAATGGCCATCTTCTGCAGCTTCTGCTCGACCTTCGCGATCTCCAGCTCAACAAGGTCTGCAACCAGGTCGCTTGATTCCTTCTTAATCAGCTCTTGTTGTGCTTGGGCTCCTCCAAGGATTGAGCCCACGGTTAATTTGATCGCTTTCTGAACATCAGCATCACTGGTTAACAGGTCTTTCGATGCCAGTTCTGGATCCAAGTTCTTGATGAGGAACTTTATTGTTTGCATCACAGCATCGTTTATACTGTTGGTCTCTGTTGTGGCTGTCGTTGCATCTGTCGTTAATGTTGTGGTTGGCTTGGTCTCGGCAGCACTCTTGATGAGGTACTTGTCCTCAATTGGCAGTTGGATAAATTTGGTGATGCATTGTTCTTTTGACTTCGTAGTCACATGTTGAGAGATCTTCTCCCAGTCATCTTCATACATTTCAACACCCTCCAAAAGTAATAATGTCTCTTGATTAGACCATGGGGCGAACTCGCCACTTTTCTGTAGTCTTTCTAAACGGACAAAATCCGCAGAAGTGAAGTTACCACCAAAGTTACCCTCTTTGAAAGCCTTAGCGGAGATTGAGCCTTTGGTTTTCAGATTGTGGTATCTCACCTCGGTGGTGTCATTGCCGGTAACGGTACACGTGAATGACTTTGCGTTGATACCGGTGGTGACACGGTCAGATTCGTTCAAAGCAATGGCATCGTGTGTTGAATCGTATACGTTCTTTCTCAGCTCCATGTTCAAGGCATATTCAGAAGGCTGTGGTTTTGTTTCGGTCTTAGTCTCAACACCGTTGGCCTTCGATGTAACGTTGATCACCTGGGCATTTTCTGGAATGTATGGCTTCAGGCCATCAGGTGTGTCTAGTATTATTTGGAAGTGGCCTGTGTACTGTGGGCCGATCATTGATGGTTTGGTCTTCGGGTCGATCTGGTAGTTGATGAGCCCCCATTGCTCCAAAAAGGCGTGGATGCGGATGATAGAGGCGACGTCGGCAGCGATGTTTCTTCTAGCAGCGGTGACAGTCAGATACTCAGCAGCGTTTAGTCTGTAGGCGTTGATCATGAAGTTTCTGATGTCCATGTAGATCTTGTCGGTCTTAAATCTCGAGTTGTTGTTGAAGAACTCTGGGAGCGATTTCTTCTCAATCTCGTGGATCTTCTCCATATCGAACCACGACGCAAACCCGGGCACAATGACCGTCTTCGTCTGGCGTGCCAGGTAGATCTTGGCCTTCTCTTCAATCTTACGGGACTCCTCGGCGTAGTCAACTGTTGGCTCCTCTGCTGGTGCTGGTGCTGGTTCTGCTACTGCGACGGAGCCACCATTTTGGGACTCAGCGTCGTGCATCTCCACGTCGGCCTCAACAGCCTGTGACTGCTCTTTTGAAACGGGCGACTGCGCCTCTGATTCAAGTGGTGTAGACATTTATACCGTACGCGTCTCTCGCTGATTGGAACACAAACTGTGGTGGATGTGGCGCACTGGGCGGAATTGGCCGCTTCTTTTTGGTATGTATGTGTTTTCCTGGTCGCTGGAGATGATTCCACCGGTTCCAAGCACTGAAAATGGCGATTCTTAGCCTAAAGTGTTGCGTGTTTACACCCAGCACGGGTTTTCGCCAGTTGTCGTTGATCGTCAATTTTTGGTTCCCAGAGCCCAATTCGCGAAGGTTCGCGAACTCCAGGGAACCCCGTGCTCACATTTACGTCGGGGAAACACGTTTTGTATGGCAGCACACGCCACTTTGTTAGTGCTGACATTTACGCTAACCCGATCCGGCGCGTTAGCCCCTACAGATAAGATCTACTCGATCACTAGTGTACGCGTCAGTGTCTGGGTCTGGCTCCACGTTTCGGCTGTGTTGAAAGTACTTTCCACTGAAATGACATCAGATGAGCCTGAAAACACGGTGGCATCGCCCTTGTCGCCCGGATCCGAGGACGACGTCGTGGAGAAGCTGCTAGAGGAGAAAGACAGTGGAGCCATTGAAGAGTTCAAGTCGTTTGAGACGCTGGACTTTGATTTCAAGCTGGAGAAGCTGAACTCGCTTGTGAAGCAGTCACAGGTGTTCTCCAATATCATCTCTGAGACTCTGCTGGAGAGCTCGCTGGCGAAGAAGAAAGAGCGGGCAGAGCAAAAAGAGCAGAAGCCAAAGAAACGCACGACAAGAGCTAAGAAACAGACCCAGCTCGAGGACTTCTTCGGGCGTAAGATCAGCCAGGAGACGAGAGACGCTAAGCAGAAGCTCGAGAACGCAAGCACAGATCTCATTAAGCAGCCAAGTCTCGTGACGGGTGCTGTGATGAGAGAGTACCAATTGGAGGGTGCCGAGTGGCTCATCACGCTCTATGAGAACGGACTAAACGGTATCCTGGCTGATGAGATGGGACTCGGAAAGACGCTACAGTGCATTGCTTTGATTGCTTTCTTGTATGAACAGGGTGTTAAGGGCCCATTCTTGGTCGCTGCTCCGTTGTCTACTGTGGGTAATTGGACTAATGAGTTCAGGAAGTTTGCTCCCAGTCTACCTGTTCTTGGGTATATTGGGTCAAAAGACGCTAGAAAAGAATTGAGAGATGCACACCTCGGTAGAAACGGGTTCGATGCCTCTGTTATTGTCACATCATACGAGGTTCTACTGAGAGATACCGAGTATTTCAACAAATTTGACTGGAAGTTCTTGATCGTTGACGAGGGACACAGACTTAAGAACTTCAACTGTAAGCTGATTCGAGAACTGAAGAAGCTGAGAACGCAGAATAGACTTCTCCTTACCGGTACCCCACTACAGAACAACTTGAACGAGCTGTGGTCACTGCTGAACTTCATCCTCCCAGATATCTTCCACGACTTAGACTTGTTCCAGAGATGGTTTGATTTCAGCTCAATCACCGATTTGAAAAAAGACACTGATGAATCGACTAAGAAGCTTATCGATTCCAAAATTCAAGAGACATTGGTACAGAACTTGCACACCATCTTAAAACCTTTCTTACTTAGACGTTTGAAAAAGAATGTGTTGACTAACTTGGTTGAAAAGAAAGAATTCATCGTATATGGGACGCTTACACAACAGCAGCAGAGCTTATACAAAGGTGCGTTATTCGGACGTTTGAGAAATGAAGTGATACAGTTTGCTATGAGAGAACGTTTTGCAGTTTTGAATAATGGTATTTCCAAGAAGAGCTTGGAAAAATTCCTGAAGAATGAAGTTGAAGGTGAAAGATATCCAAAGAGGACTATTGCTCAAGAAGAGATGTTCTACAGAATGCTGAAAAAACGTGATTATTCAGAAGTTATACGACCAGTGTCTGATGTTGATAAAGAGCTATACGGCATCTTATGTGAAACTTTAGATCATATTTACCAAAAAAAGATGGCCAATATGGTGATGCAATTGCGTTTGATCTGTGACTCCCCATATCTCTTTTATTACCCATGGGATGACGAAAACGATATGCCATTGAAGAAATTGTTAGATACGTCTGCAAAATTACAGTTATTAGATCAATTGGTTCCTACACTGATTAAACAGGGACATAAAATTCTTATCTTCTCACAATTTACTAATATGATGGCTTTCATTCAAGACTGGTGTGATCTGAAAGGGTATAACCACTGCTATTTGGCTGGTGATTCGTCACAAGAAGAAAGAGAAGAAAATATTGACAAATTCAATAACGACCCAGATAGTAAGGTGTTCATATTAAGTACGCGAGCTGGTGGTTTAGGCTTGAACTTGATTGCTGCAGACTCTGTTATCCTGTTTGATTCGGATTGGAACCCACAAGTCGATCTCCAGGCAATGGACCGTGTCCATAGAATTGGTCAGCAAAACCCAGTGGCAGTGTATAGATTTGTTGTTGCAAATACTGTGGAGGAATTGATCTTGGCTAAATCAGATGCTAAAAGAAAATTGGAGAAGTTGGTTATCCAAATGGGTAAATTCCAGACTATGGGCAGATTGATTAATCAGGATGGCAACCTACTGTCAGATCCAAAGAAGAACAAGAAAGAACAAGAGACATCACTGGCTGAGGAGCTGGCTTCATTACTAGAAGATACCACTCTTCAGCAAAAAGAACATGACATCAAGGACAACAAGCTGTCGAAGGCAGAGCTCGATGCCTTATGTGACAGAAGTGAAGAGAGTTATACCAGATCTGCCGAGTACTACGACACGTTCCCTCACATTGAGCTGTTCGAGACTGCTACTTCGTTCCGGTAGTGATCTTCCTCCTCCATCTTGTCATATAGCATTAATTTCATAGAGGTATTCCCTTTTAGATTATTAGAGTATAGTCTCCTAAACCGGCAATTACCTTTTCGGGCCTTTTTGTGATTTTCAAAAAAAAGTGTCCACTAACGAAGACGATGATCTGTTTAGTATTAAATACCGTATCGTTAAAACTTGAGGAAACTGTCAGAACTTGACAAAGAAGCGCCATGGATCCAAATATGAAGATAAATATGCAGGTGGACCCTGATGAGGACACCGAGTGGAACGACATTTTGCGTAAGCACGGTGTCATCCCAGAGAGAGAGCCATCGCCTTCAGCACAATTGGAAGAGGTACTACAAGAAGCTGTCGTTAAGCAGTGGGAGAACAGATTGGAAGGCAAAGACTTGGAAGAATTGGAAGAATTGGAAGGTGAGGAAGATGAAGATTTCCTGGAAGAGTATAAAAAGAAGAGATTGATGGAGCTAGCGGAACTGACGAAGAAGTCTAAGTTCGGCAGAGTATATCCTGTCAATAAGCCTGAATACCAGGCTGAGATCACAAAAGCCTCGGAGGACTCGTTTGTCTTTGTTCACATGACACTACAAAGTGCTTTGCAAAGTCGCCTCTTATCGACTTTACTTCCGCAATTGGCCTCAAAATTCCAGGAAATCAAGTTTGTGGAGATTCCTGCGTCCAGAGCTGTTGAGAACTATCCAGAAGCAAACTGCCCGACCATTTTGGTATATTTCAAAGGAGATGTTGTGAAGCAATACATCACACTGACTCAGCTGGGTGGTAATGCCACAACCCTCAAGGATCTAGAGAAAGTGCTGTGCGACATTGGTTGTGTCAAGGACACAGACAAGAGACTCATCGTCAACAACCTTGATGAAGATCTGGAAGAGGCTCACAGACTCAGGTTCATGAAAAAGAGTGTCAGATCATCAAACTTGAGCGACGACGAAGATGATTTTTATGACTAATCGATCTCTATGCATTAGCGATGTACCGTAGTAGCCAATGGGCTTCATGTCTACGCTGGCATCCGAGCGACTCTCTTCCGCTCGGAATTCTACTACACATGATCCATGGAAAGCTCGCCGCGTGTGCCTAGTAGATCGTGGCGTCTGTGTGTGGAGATATGGCGTTAAAATTTAGAGTTGGCGCACCAATGGGAAATCCGCTTCGGGTAATCTAGCCTCTTGTGGACTGGCCAGCCTACATGTGTATGATAAATACTTGTGGCTCCATAAACAGAGAAGAACCAATGACAAATGCTCACGAGGTCGAGACCCACTGCGGTGTACCCCTGGCTTTGTTTGTTTTGGTGCAGCCGGTGCAGCCATAGAGATCGCCAATGTGTAAACACAGTACCACCAAGTTTCAAGTTCAGCTCCACCCGAGTGTACGAACGGCTCCACCCGGTGTCCACCTCTAAAGCTTCAGTAAGGGTGTAATAGGTATAGGCTCCACTAAAGGCTGGGCATTGCTCACTGCAAATGGTGCAATTGTATACAAGGAGCCCCACTACTAAACTTTGCGCAGTGTTAAGCCCTAAAAGTGCGAGTCGTTACACCCACACACCCAGTTGTTGTTGCGGTTTTTCGGTGTGGGGAAGCGGGACTACCTAATTGTACGTGTAGCCACACCTGTTACCGGTGCATCGGGAAAATCCCACAATAAACAAGGTGGTTGGTTTGCTCTGTGGGACCCATTCCCCAGCCATTGCCTACTAGCTGTGTACCTTAGCTCTTTGTACTCTACAGCTTGAGCTGCCCAAGCTCGTGAACCGAAGCCTGTCGTGAACATTTCACGACGTAAACCCCTTGCACCCCTCTGTCCCAAAGAGGGCAACTCCTAATTATAGACCGCATCACCGGTTCTCAATTGGGTCTTCTCCACGCGCCATGTCGTCAACGGCCGCTTACAAGTGCCTGGGATCGATGCAGGGTGGCAGGTGTTGTGCTTTCCTCCGCAGGCATCAACAGCGACACAGAAATCACCTCCGTGGTTCTTGGAATATATAAAGGTCCCGGTGTCGCCATGGATCTGTTTGTTCCATCACTCTCCTCAGTATCACACACATAAATTCCAACAATGCAGTTCTCCGCTCTCGCTTCCCTCGCTTTCGCAGCCGTCGCCTTCGCTGACTCCCAGGGCTTCGGTATCCTCGTTATTAGATCTGGTTCTCAATGGCAAAACGCTGGTGTTGCCGTCTCTAACGGTAAGCTCGAGGCTGGTTCCTCTTCCTCTGGCACTGCCACCGTCACTGACAGCGGTGAGCTCAAGCTCGCCGACGGCTCCTACGCCGTTGTCGGTTCCTCCTCCATTACTACCTCTTCCGGTAAGGGTTCCACTGGTTTCTCCATCACTGATGGTTACCTTGCTTACTCCGGCTCCGAGTCCTTCTCCATTGCTGATGACGGTACTGTCGTCGCTGGTGGCTCTGGCTCTACCCCAGTTGCCCTTAAGGCTGTCTCCACCTCTGGTGACTCCGTCCCTGACTTCTCCCCATCAGGCTCCTCTTCCTCTTCCTCTGTGGCCTCCACCCACACCATCGAGGCCTACAACTCCACCAACGGTGCTATGGGCTTGAACGCTGGTGTTGCTGGTGCCTTCGCCGTTGCTGCTTTGTTGATCTAATTGCCTAGTGCCATAGATATGTATACTACTTTTAATATACCCCGGTTCAATAACAAAACGCCATGTATTCAGTAACTATGCAGTAGGGTAGTGACCCTTCTCTGGTCCGAAGTATCCTCTTGCCGTCTTAGATATGGACAGCAATGAAGTCTGAACTTTACCACCTTCAACGCCTTCCGAAGACACATTGTTTCCCCACCAGGAAAGATCTTTGGCGTGGTACTGGACAGCGAAGAAGATGATAATAGCAGAAAATGCCAAACCAGAATCCAGACCAGCAGATAAAACGTAGTTGTACTTTTCAAACCATGCAACATATCTCTTTCTGATGTACCACATGAAGGCAAAAGAGACGTATACTGCTGGAGTGATGTATGACAAGTTGTACGGTGCGTAGACGTGGGCAATTCCATACACGAACAATGTTGGCTCAAACAAGGAGAACTTAGAGTACCAAGCTCTCTTATTGAAGAAATAATGGATGCCAATAAACAGTAATGCAAGGAGGAAACCAATGAGGAAACACCACTGCATCTCAGGGTATAAGCCTGAAAACACAATCTTAGGGCCAATGACACCCCAAAACACAGAGGACGAGTAGAAAGTTCTTTCACTTGGGCACGTGAACTTCTGTGGTTGATCAGAGTCACAGAAACCTTCAATATTCGACATCCCCCAATTCATCACTCCGATGACGGTAAACACCTGAATGAAAGTACCGATGATCTGTGCCCTAAACACAGCTCTTGGGGGTAACTTAGCATAATGACCGATCTTCATCGTTGATACAAAACTGTCAGCCTGACCATCAATGTTGTAGCCAAAAGCTTTCAGTGTCATAAGCGCAGTACCATTACCTTGGATAGCATAACCAATGATCAACTCGACCAAAACGTTTAATCCCAACTGAGCTCCAGTAACAGCGTATAACACAGTAAATGGAATCAAGAACAGCAAGTTAATGACAATGACAAAAACCAAACCCCAAACGGGAGTCTTAGACTCTGGATAGCCTTCGACACATGCAACTCCCAAAGCAAAGGATACCAGAAGAATAACAATATAATACCAATCTGGCACCTCTTTATACTTGGACATCATTCTCGAGTGAGCATCATCGAATTTTGCATAGTCGCTACTGTCATCGTGGAAAAATCTCTTGAAACTGAAATCGTGGAAGGTTTCAATCATATTTGCATGCATCATCTTAAAAGCGCTCCAAATAGTCTTCCACTCCTTGTATGTGTTGAAGACGAACGAGAGTGGATAGATCAAGAAATAGGACCCATAGACAACCAGGTTAGAAGCAGAGTAGAACGGAGGTGAATAGGCTTGATACTTAGCGTCGTCCAGCAGTCCATCGGTTAAAATCTCGGTCACAACAAAAGTCTTGCCGGTATTGGTGAAGATGGAATTAGAATTGATAGGCATGTAAGCAGTGTGTTTAATATTCTGGTAGTACAATCCAATGATCACAAAGAACCCAAGTAATGTACCAGCATACATGTTTATCACTGTGTTGAAAGGCGTTGCCAATGGCTTGACAGAGTTGGTCATCACATTCCAGTCAAAGGTGGTAATTGGGTTAAATCCCAAGCCTTTGTTGGATCCAGTGACGATGGCCAAGTTGAAGTTATCTGGCGAGATCCATGTCATCCAGTTGAAGGTGGAAAGAGCTTGGAACAAGTAGTCGGGAATCCAAAAGTAAACAAACATACCAACAAAACATATCCAGAAGAAGTTGTATTTGGATATTCTCCACCCGTGGATCAGCTCTTTTCTGTCTGGTCTAAGCAGGGCTCTGTTCAGTGCTAGAGTTGGAAGCTGCGTGGGCCACACAGCTCTCTCAGGGTATATAACGAACCTTCTCATAATTCCAGCAAATGATAAGCCAAGAAACTGCGAAGACAGTGCTAATGTGATCTGATACCCAAAGTCCAACCACGTCTGGCCGTAGAACATCCTCTGTGTGACGATATTGGAGGAAACATACACACCAGTACCGGCAACACCAGCGAGCAGGATACCAAACGTCTGCTCTTTGTATGAGTAAGGGCCTGGGTTCAAAGGGCCCAGCAATGGCACATTGACTTTTGGCATTACGTATTCCCAGGCTTTACCACATGGGTACATCAGCACGGATATAACCGGTGTGTACAGTCTGATTGACGGCTGTCTGTGGGAGAAGAACTCATTGACACCGGAGGCTATAATGACCCAGACGATCGCAATGGCATACGATCTGATAGTCTCACACTTCTCCTCCGGGTTGTTGAAGACATCGGTGATGGAGCGGACGTCTGGGTACGGAGAGTGGTAGTAGAACAGAGTAGCGCACACCTTGGCCTTGAAGTTAACCAGTGGGTCGTTGTAGAAGTCGGCCTCGCCGTTCACCACCGCATTGATGAAGAGACGGTCCTCAGCTGGGAAGTTCACGTCCTGATTGTACTCAACAACAGCCTTCTTGAAGATCTCGAGCGTCCTCTCATCGGTCATCTCGGAGAGTTTGTCCGACAAGTACATTAAGTCCGGTGTGAGGTGGTGCTTCTCGTCCAGGGTGAGGCCGTGGCCCGTCTTCTCCAGCAGATAGTCGTGGAACTCAGGGCTCAGTCCCTCGTAGAACGCAGTGGCCCTCTTCTCATCCCACTGAGGTTCTCCGGGACCATACGCAAGCACCTCGGTCGAGGCTACCTCTTTGGCGTTGCTAGTCTCGAGGCTCTTTGTGTCCTTGTCGCTCATGTTGGCGAGTTAAAATGCTGGGACATGGAGACAAGACTGAGAGCTCAATATTTGCAAGAGTCGCAAGGGACCTGTCCTGGTTATTCCAGACCAAAAGACGCCGTGGGGTTGCGCTGAGCCCAGCGTGCGCTAAAAGGGCCGTTATCGGCCGATCGTAGATTACTACAGTCACAGGGACTAACTCTATGAGGAGCTCGACCCAGCGCCCACACAGAAGTGTCCTCTACCGCATTCGCCGAGAGCTGCCGAGAGCTCTTCAAACGGGCACTTCTAGAGTCCCTGCGTCGGCCTTTTGTGGCCCAGCTGCCAAACCTGTCAAATAGTACACAGAACTGGCCAGGGACTGCGAGGCTGTATTGGGGTCTGGTGGGTCTAGCGGGGTCTGGTAGTCTCGGAGATCACCAACTCGGGACTCAAATTGATAAAGGTGTGAAAAGCCACAGTTTGTGCAATGGTACTGAGCAGTTAGGGCTAATTCGCATGGTGTTAAGGAAGTTATACGTGTATTATACATATTGTAACAGGCTCGTTCGAAAAAGAATTGAAAAGGGTTAGTTAGTTGGGTACTGGCCCATCTCAGGACCAAAGTAGCCTCTAGCGGTGTCGGAGATGTTCTTCAAAGAAGACCGGCCCAAACCACCCTCAATACCTTGGTTGGACACAGTGTTACCCCACCAGACCACGTTTTTAGCGTGGTACTGAACAGCGAAGAAGATTATAATAGCAGAGAACGCAACACCGGCATCAAACGCACCAGACAACACGTAGTTGTACTTCTCGAACCAAGAAACATATCTCTTCTTGATGTACCACATAAACGCAATGGAGAGGTAGATGGCAGGAGTGATGTAGGCCAAGTTATATGGAGCGTAGACATTGAGAATACCAATGAGGAAAACGGTTGGTTCGAACTTTGCAAAAAGCTCATACCAGGACTTTTTCTCGAAGAAATACTTCATGGCAATGAAGAACAAAGCCACAAGGAACCCAATGAGGAAACAATACTGCATCTCAGGATACAATCCGGAGAAAACAATTTTCGGACCAATAACACCCCAGAACACCGAAGCCGAATAGAAAGTACGCTCACCTGGACAAGTGAACTTCTGAGCCTGGTGTGGATCACAGAAGTCCTCGATGTTCGACATAGACCAGTTAAGCACACCCAAGACGACAAAGACTTGAATCAGTGTACCAATGATCTGAGCTCTAAAGACAGCTCTTGGTGGAATTTTAGAATAGTGACCCACCTTCATAGACGAAATGAAATTATCTGCTTGGCCATCAATGTTGTAACCGTAGGCTTTCAATGTCATCAAAGCAGTACCGTTACCGTTCAATGCGTAACCAACAATAAGCTCAACCAGAACATTTAGACCTAAAGAAGCTCCAGTGACTGCATACAACACTGTGAATGGAATCAAGAACACAAAGTTAATACCAACAACAAAGAACAAACCCCACACAGGAGTTTTAGTCTCAGGATAACCTTCCACGCATCCAATAGCCATAGCAAAAGAAATGATCAAAATAACAACATAATACCAGTCTGGAACTTCTTTGTACCTCATCATTATTCTCGTGTTTGCGTCATCGAACTTCTCCAAATCATTGGCCTCAGTATTGAAGAACTTTTTGACAGTGAAGTTGTGTAATCCTTCGAGAATGTTGGCATGGATCATCTTAAAAGCAGTCCAAACTGTCTTCCACTCTTTGAAGGTGTTGAAAATAAATGTCAGAGGATAAATCAAAAAGAAGGCACCATAAAGAACGAGATTTGCAGCAGTGTAGAAAGGTGGTGAGTAATTTTGGTACTTCTCTATATCTAATAATCCGTTAGTCAAAATGGACTCAACCTTGAATGGATTTCCAGTGTTGGTGAAGATTCCGTTGGAATTGATTGGGAGATAAGCAGTGTGTTTGACATTGGAATAATAAATACCGGTAATGAGGAAGAAACCAAGCAATGAACCAGCGTACACGTTCAGGGCCGTGTTCAATGGAGTAGCCAAAGGTTTATAGACATATGTAGCGATGTTCCAATCGAAAGTTGTAATTGGATTGAGACCAAGTCCAGAGTTTGTTCCCGTAATAGTAGCCAAGTTAAAGTTATTTGGTGCAATCCAAGTCATCCAGTTAAAGGTTGACAAAGCCGTGAATAAATAATTTGGCAGCCAGAAGTACACGAACATTCCACCAAAACACAGCCAAAAGAAGTTGTACTTAGAAATTTTCCAGCCGTGAATCGATTCTTTTCTCTCTGGTTTGAGCAAAGCTCTGTTCAATGCCAAAGCTGGAAGTTGGGTAGGCCAAACCGCTCTCTCAGGGTAAATGACAAATTTTCTCAGAATACCAGCAAAAGAAAGACCAAGGAATTGAGAAGATAAAGCAAGAGTCACTTGATAACCAAAAGACAGCCAGTCCTGCTGATAAAACATCTTTTGTGTTACAATGTTGGAAGAAACATAAACAGAAGTTCCAGAAACCGAAGACAGCAAAGTTGCAAACATCTGCTCTTTGTAAGAGTAAGGACCAGGGTTCAATGGAATCTTACCACCAAACCATGGAACCATGACATTTGGCATCACATACTCCCAAGCTTTACCACATGGATACATCAGGATAGAGAGGACAGATGAGTATAATTTGATAGAAGGCTGTCTGTGAGAGAAAAACTCGTTAACACCGGAGGAAATGATGACCCAGACAAGAGAAATAACGTACGCTCTAATGGTCTCGCATGGCTCTTCTACATCATCAAACACATCAGTCACAGAACGGACCTCAGGGTAAGGAGAGTGGTAGAAGGACAAGGTAGCGAACAAACGAGTCTTGAAGTTAACAAATGGGTCCTTGTAGAAGTCTAGCTCACCGTTGTTAACCTCATTAATGAACTTCCAGTCATCAGCAGGGAAGTTAATGTCCCTTTCGTGGTTTTCAATAGTAGTTCTAACTATCTCAATTGCCCTTTCATCAGTCATACCTAACAACTTGTCCAGCAAATATAGCAAGTCCGGGGTTAAATGGTCCTTCTCATCCAAAGTCCGACCGTGACCGGTTTTCTCCAAAAAATACTCTAGGGACTCTGGGTCCAAAGAGCTGTAGTAAAGACGGGCACGCTCATCATCCCACTGTGGGACACCGAACTCTGGCTCTGAGATGGCTATGACATCGTAAGAGCCGACCTCCTTGCCCTGGCTGGTAGCCGGCTCAAACGTCTTGGCGTCGTGTGAGCCCAGCTCCTTGAGTTTGATTTCTTCTTTGTCACTCATGAGGTAGAAAACCCAGTTCAAGATGTCTGGGTGTGGGGCTGGTGTTAATGTACGAGGTGACTACGCAGGATATAAGCAAAAGACACGTAAGAAAGAGGAAGGGTAAACTCACCGTATTTATAGAAAACCGATTCTTTAACCCCGGTTGCCGAGGCTATCAAAAATAACTCCACACGGCCGAATTTCCTGTGGTAAATCGCTATGTATACCATGCTAAGAATACCAAGTTCTATCGTGATCCAACAGTTGCCGCACGGTCTCACAGCTGATAAAGCTGTCATGATTGCCGCGAGGAGCATGCAGTGCTTATAGCAGTTGTGCGTTGATGCGTGCAGAAAAGTCCCGCGAGACTAATGCGCAAATTACCGACACGGGGGAGGGGGACTAGGGTGTCTTTAGATAAATATAGAACTGAAGAAAATTAAATCTACCGAGGATTCGAAAGTTGAAAGATTCGGATTAAAAATTGATAAGACTATACGAAATTTATTAAATAAGCCCCGTGCACTCCTGGTGCACGCAATCCCAACTCAGTTGGTAGGGTAGTGGCCCTTCTCAGGACCGAAGTAGCCTCTAGCGGTCTGAGTGATGTCATACAAAGCCTGCTGGCCCTCTCCACCTTCGACACCCAAGTAAGAGACGGTGTTACCCCACCAGACCAAGTCCTTAGGATGGTACTGGACGGCAAAGAAGATAATAATGGCCGAGAAGGCAACACTAGCCTGTAGAGCAGCAGATAAGACGTAGTTGTATTTCTCGAACCAAGCCAAGTAACGGGTTCTGATGTACCACATAAAGGCGACACTGAAGTAAACACAGCCAGTCATGTATGTCAAGTTATAAGGAGCGAAAACGTTAAGAATACCAGTGACGAAGACAGTTGGCTCCCACATGTTGAAGATGTGATACCATCTTTGCTTACCAAAGAAGACTTTGAGAGCGATCAAGAGCAGACCAACAAGGAAACCGATGAGGAAACAGTATTTCATAGCAGGATAAATACTGGAGAAAACAATCTTTGGACCAATCACACCCCAGAACACCGAAGCCGAGTAGTAAGTACGCTCACCTGGACAAGTGAACTTCTGAGCCTGGTGTGGATCACAGAAGTTCTCAATGTTTACCACAGACCAGTTGACCACACCCAGGAAGACGAATGCTTGGATGAAAACACCAATGAGCTGGGCTCTAAACACAGCTCTTGGTGGGATCTTGGCGTAATGGCCGACCTTCAGAGAGGAAATGAAACTGTCGGCTTGGCCATCAATGTTGTAACCGTAGGCTTTTAATGTCATCAAAGCAGTACCGTTACCGTTCAATGCGTAACCAACAATAAGTTCAACCAGAACATTTAGACCCAATTGACAACCAGTAACGGCATACAACACTGTGAATGGAATCAAGAACACGACGTTGATACCAACAACAAAGAACAAACCCCACACAGGAGTCTTGGTCTCTGGGAAACACTCAACACAAATAATAGCCAATGCGAAGGAAATGATGAGGATAGTAAGGTAGTACCAGTCAGGAACTTCTTTGTACTTGGACATCATCTTTGAGTGCGCATCATCAAATTTGACGTAGTCCTCGGTATCCTCTGTGAACAGTTTCTTCAAAGTAAAGTTGTGAATTGTGTCCATGAGGTTTTCGTGGATCATCTTGAATGCTCTAACAACTGTAGTCCATTCTTTGAAAGTGTTGTAGATAAAAGACAGTGGGTAGATCAAGAAGAAAGAACCGTATAGAACTAAGTTAGCAGCAGAGTAGAATGGTGGGGAGTACTGTTGGTACTTTTCATTGTCCAACAACCCATTAGTCAAAATCTGCGTGACGTCAAAGGTCTCACCTGTGTTGGTGAAGATAGCATTGGAGTTAATTGGAAGGTAACCGGACCATTTGACATTTTTGTAAAACACACCGAGAATAATGAAAAAGCCAAGGAATGCACCAGCATACGTGTTTAAAACGGTGTTCATTGGAGTGGCCAATGGCTGATATATATATGAGATAACGGTCCAATCGAAGGTTGGGATAGGGTTAAGACCAAGACCATAATTGGAACCAGTGAGAACGGCAAGGTTGAAGTTGCTTGGTGAGATCCAAGTCATCCAGTTGAAAGAGGAAACTGCAGTGAACAAGTAGTCTGGAATCCAGAAGTACACAAACATACCAGCAAAGAACAACCAGAAGAAGTTGTAACTGGAGATAATCCAGCCGTGAATTTTTTCTTTTCTCTCTGGTCTAAGCAGAGCTCTGTTCAGTGCCAAAGCTGGAAGTTGGGTAGGCCAAACTGCTCTGACTGGGTAGATAACGAACTTTCTCATCAAACCTGCAAAGGACAAACCGAGACATTGGGTGGAGATGGTCAGCACAAACTGGAAACCGAATGTCAACCACTCCTGGTGGTAGAACATCTTTTGCGTCACAATGTTGTAAGAGACATAAACAGAAGTTCCAGAAACCGAAGACAGCAAAGTTGCAAACATCTGCTCTTTGTAAGAGTAAGGACCAGGGTTCAATGGAATCTTACCACCAAACCATGGGACCATGACATTTGGCATCACATACTCCCAAGCTTTACCACATGGATACATCAGGATAGAGAGGACAGAGGAGTATAATCTGATGGAAGGCTGTCTGTGCGAGAAGAACTCGTTAACACCGGAACCAATAATCAACCAAATGATGGCAATGACGTAGGATCTGATAGTCTCACATGGCTCCTCTGGATCGTTGAAGACATCAGTGACGGAACGGACCTCAGGGTAAGGAGAGTGGTAGTACAACAAGGTAGCAGTTGTTCTGGCCTTGAAGTTAGTGAATGGCTCATTGTAGAAGTCAACCTCGCCGTCAACGACCTGGTTGATCAACTTCCAGTCCTCGGCTGGGAAATTAGGGTCCTCGAAGAACTCGTAAGTGGCGTTCTTGAAGAGTGCCATTGTTCTCTCATCGGACATTTTCATGAGCTTGTCCAGCAGATAGAGCAAATCTGGGGTCAGGTGCTCCTTTTCGTCAAGCGTGTAACCGTGACCAGTCTTTTCAAGGAAGTAGTCCAAGCACTCTGGGTCCAGAGAAGAGTAGTACAGTCTGACGGCCTCCTCGTCCCACTGTGGGGTACCGATCTCCTCGTGGGAGTCGGACAAGGATCCCACGTCGTGGATGGATGAGCCTTTGCCGGCCTCGGTCTTGAGATCAATGTCGTCGACCGAGGTCACGGCGATCTTGTGTTTCTCTTTGTCGTCCATGGTAGTATGCGGGTTGATCGAAGCTCCTACGGTCAAATACTGAAACTTATGGCAACGAGGAAACGAAAACTACTGGGGCCATTACGAGGTCACATACTAGGGAATGTCGAGCTTATATATGGGGGGAACGGCTAGTCTCGTTGGGGCGTCCCTAATGTCTCGCATCCTGATCTGCTGCAAGGCGGAAAACCACGATAAGGCGGCGAAAAGCCCACGAGAGAAAATGCCGACATGTGGATCAGCCCCGCTAGAGACTACAAACCTTACTGATAAGACTAGAGACTAAGGTCTGCTGGCCAAGCCTGGGAGATAAAACAGATGCACCTGAAAACACCGCTATCGCCGACCATAACCGTAACACAATATCGCACTACGAGGAACATCAAACAAGCCATTTAGGTGTTCCCACAGCTTATCTTTCTGTGTCAGTCCCCGAGTCACACGAAACGCCCGGAGCTGTGGCCGCTGCTGCGAGAATTTGGGAGTGCCTGTATCTGGTATATCAAGCCCTCAAACGCCGTTGCAGATCTTCAGACCAAAGACGAAATACTGCCAAGTGCAGTTGTGACCCCTCTGCGTCACGCAAGCCCCAAAACCAGTGCCGGTGTGTCCGGGACTCCGCGAGAACTACATGCTAGCTCTACTGTAATTTACACAGACACCCTCGAGTGTCGACTCGTCTCGACTATCGACATCGCTATCGCTCCATGCAAGTGTGGCTGTTTCACAGCTCAAGGCTGAAAAGTTTTTGCGATGCCCGATCACACGCCTGAGATTAAAGCGAGGCCCCCTCGAGTCCGGAGTCATCCCACTTCCTACAGTCGAGCAACAACTTCCACACTTCTTGGCTGTTTTGCGAAGTTGGAGAAACTTATGCGTGATTGTCGGACTATTCGGCGGTGTTATAATCATGAGACTTGTGGCTTGGGCCGGTATCACCCTAGTCCGCGCCTGAAAATAAGTCCCCGCATGCAACCGTTCGTCCTGGTTCACAGACTCGTTCCGGACTGTGGCAGGCCCTGTTGGGTCTCCTCCCACCACTGACGATACACCTCGAGGTCCTTCCCCTCGCCCACTTGCTGAGACACAGATGGCTTCAGAGATAAGAAACCGTGCATCGTGCCCACTTAGATACGGCTTTGATATGCGCACTCCTAGAGCAGAAGACTCTGCGCGGCCCTCGTAGTAGCCTACAAGGAGTTAAGCCCACTCTTGCACAATAACAGATTTTCTTAAGCAGCGATCTCCATATATACAGAGATTCCAGAATGCACACTAAAAGTTGCAGCTTTAGTGCGCGGGTTGAGCGATAGAACAAGCTATTCCACACGCCGTAGAGATCGAACTCTCGTCTCATAGCATACATTCTGATATTACGCTCTCTCTTGTTGTATGTATAGAGCTATAAGCTGCTACAAAGCTAGTCTCAATTAAATATTACTATCAATTATAACTGTGCTCCGAAAGGAGTGACGAAATACACAAAAAACTAGACTCATGGACTTGGGTAATGACCCTTTTCAGGACCGAAGTATCCTCTTGCAGTCTGGGTGATATCCAACAAGGCACTTTGACCGGCACCACCGTCGGCACCAGCGTAAGACACATTATTTCCCCACCAATCGATATTCTTTGCATGGTACTGAACTGCAAAGAAGATAATGACAGCCGAGAATGCAACACCAGCGTCCATACCAGCAGATAAGACGTAGTTGTATTTCTCGAACCAAGCCAAATAACGGGTTCTGATGTACCACATGAAGGCAATAGAGACATAGAGGCCCGGAGTCAGGTACGTCAGGTTATACGGAGCCCAAGTGTTAATGATACCATAGATGAACAACGTAGGCTCGAACAACATGAAGGTTGAATACCATTTTTTCTGACCGAAGAGGACTTTAATGCCAATGAATACCAAAGCTGCAAGGAAACCAATGAGGAAACACCATTGCAGTTGTGGGTAAATCGAAGAGAAGACAAGTTTTGGACCAATAACACCCCAAATAACAGAAGCAGAGTAGAAGGTTCTTTCACCTGGACATGAGAACTTTTGTGGCTGGTCGAGCTCACAGAATCCTTCAATGTTTGAGATAGACCAGTTAACAACAGCTAATGTAACAAAGGATTGAATTAAAATACCAATAATCTGTGCTCTGAAGACAGCTCTTGGTGCAATCTTACCATAATGACCAATCTTCATCGACGAAATGAACCCATCAGCTTGACCGTCAATGTTGTAACCATAGGCTTTCAGCAACATGAGAGCAACACCATTACCTTGTAAAGCATAACCAATAATCAATTCAACCAAAACATTAAGACCCAATTGAGCACCAGTAACAGCATACAAAATTGAGAATGGAATCAAGAAGACAAAATTGATGGCAACGACAAACACAAGACCCCAGACAGGAGTCTTTGTCTCAGGGTATATCTCAACACACAAAACACCAAAGACAAAAGACAAGACCAAAATAACAACGTAGTACCAGTCTGGGACCTCTTTGTAAGCGGACATCATCTTAGAGTGAGCATCATTGAACTTTTTGTAGGATTGAGCATCTTCTTGGAACACTTTCTTGAAAGTGAAACCTGTAAAGAACTCTCTAGCCTCAGTATACATCATAACGAAAGCATCTCTGACAGTATCCCATTCTTTAAAAGTGTTAAAGATAAAAGACAATGGGTAAACAAGGAAGAAAGCACCATAGAGAACAATGCTTGCAGCACCATAGAATGGTGGTGAATACTGTTGATACTTCTCGTGATCAAGAACACCATTAGTTAAAATTTGCTTAACGTCAAATGCTTCACCAGTATTTGTGAAAACATCATTAGAATTAATTGGGAGGTAAGCAGACCATTTGACATTGGTGTAATAACAACCAACGATGATGAAGAATCCAACAAGTGCACCGATATACTCATTAAGGACAGTATTGAATGGTGTAGCTAACGGCTTAATCAAGAGAGTCGCAACATTCCAGTCAAATGTTGGAATAGGGTTAATACCCATACCGTTAACAGAACCTGTGATTGTAGCCAAGTTGAAATTGTTTGGTGAGATCCATGTCATCCAATTGAAGGTGGAAAGAGCCTGGAATAAATAGTCTGGAACCCAGAACCACACAAACATGGTGGAGAAGGTGATCCAGAAGAAGTTGTACTTGGAGATCTTCCAACCATGGATCAACTCCTTTCTCTCCGGTCTCAACAAGGCTCTGTTCAAGGCCAACGTAGGCAGTTGAGTAGGCCAAACGGCTCTCTCCGGGTAGATAACGAACTTTCTCATGATACCAGCAAAAGAAAGACCAAGACATTGAGAAGACAAGATTAACAAGATTTGGTAGCCAGCACTGACCCAATCATTGCCATAAAAGAGCTTTTGGGTAATGATATTGGAAGAAACGTAAACGGTTGCAAATGAAACAGATGTCATAATGGTGGCAAAGATTTGTTCCTTGTAACTGTAAGGACCTGGATTAAGAGGAATCTTACCACCGAACCAAGGGACCATGACATTTGGCATCACATACTCCCAAGCTTTACCACATGGGTACATCAGCACAGAGATAACTGAAGGATACAATGTGATGTTAGGCTGTCTGTGCGAGAAAAACTCGTTGACACCAGAACCGATAATGACCCAGATGATGGCAATAACGTAGGATCTGATAGTCTCACATGGCTCGTTTGGGTCGTTGAAGACATCAGTGATGGAACGCACCTCAGGGTAAGGAGAGTGGTAATACATCAAGACAGCAGCGACACGGGTCTTGAACGACAGGAAAGCATTAGACTCGATGACTACTTTACCGTCGCAGACGTCGGAGATGTAGGCCCAGTCATCTACTGGGAAATTGATGTCGTTCATATGTCTGGCCCTAACGTCTCTGAAGATTTCCAGTGCACGCTCGTCTGAGGTGTGTATGATCTTGTCAAGCAGATACAGCAGATCCGGGGTCAGGTGGTCCTTGTTGTCCAAGGTATCACCGTGACCGGTCTTCTCCAGCAGATAGGCGTGCGCCTCTGGCTCCAGACTGTGGTAGAAAGCGGTCGCAGTCTCTTCGTCCCACTGGGCCACACCGACGTCATCTGTGGACTCGGAGATGTTCTCGTGGGAGCCAACGCCCTTGAAGTCGTCGAGCTCGAGCTCGTCCCTGGACCCGATCTCGATCTGTGTTTTTTCCTTCGACATCCTCACGTCGCCAGCACTTTTCTATCGATCGTGTGCTACTGTGACTTTCGTGAAATTAATATTCGGCGCAGAGGTGGGGTGTCGGTGCTATTTTATAAGCCCGCCGCTGGAGACTACGGGACTAGGGCCTTGTTCGCACATGACTGGTTGTGTCTCATAGGCTTAACTCCAACGCACGAAAGCACGTCCATATTAGTGGCCCCGTACGGCCTGGTATCACACCGCTGTCGACCGGCCATGGCCATCGCATCTCATCTCATCGCCCAGCCTACATTGTTCCTTCGCTCACCCACAAGGCTCGCCTTGGCATCCCCCCGTGCCAAAGCCCGTCCCGGCCCGCTTGCGATCGCCAGCCTCACAGGAGGACCCAACTTCCGGTGGTGTTTTTTTTCTTTTTTCTTCTCCCCAGCTCCGGGCTCTTTTAGAGTTGCTTACTGTGGCGCTGATAAGGCTGCCCCAAGAGCTGCGCTATTAGTCGGACTTTCACTCGTTGTGTAATGCCGCTTTTCCCGGCTTGGCTCCGGTGGTGTGTGGTGTGGGACGTGTGAAGGCACGGTCAAACGGGTGGGTGGGCGACTCGGAAATCCACCAATAGCAAGAATTTCATGCCACAGATAAGCGACGAGATAAGCGTTCTCAGAGAGAAAAAAAAGTCTAAAATTAACGGCTATGGAGATATACGGAAAAACAAGGGCAGAGAAGCACAAAAGCAGAGAAGCTCCTGGCAAAGCCTCTAAAGAGATCACCGGGTTTCAGACAACACGGCTAACGGTCATCAGCAGCCACTGCAACCACCAGGGGGCCAAAAGTCGTGCTTGATGCGCACCACAGCTTAAACCCCAATCGATGGAAAGATAACGCCGTGGCTGTCAGCGAGTCCCGCTGATCTCTGGGACTAGTCCCGGAGTCCCGCATGAACCTAAAAAATAACACTGGGACTAACGGCCTTTTTTAAAGTCCGACGCATACCAGGCCGTCCTCATTGGCCGGAGTCGCCTGTACTGTAAAGGATCCGAAAGCTAAAACCGTTTATCTTTCTAGTTTGGGGAAGATAGTCGTGTGGCTCTGTGTGGTGACTGTGTGTAGTTACACCGGGGTATAGACGTCCATCCACACGGCACTTTGTCTTTTTCTCCACACCACCACACCTTGACCACCACCACCACAACCCCTCCTTCACGTCTCTCCACAGCCAAGCATACTTCCATCCCCAACTCCACAACTTCCACAGGCGTCACAGGCGTCACACGTCGGCACGGCACTCTCACGCCCCGCATGTCTGCCTCTTCCCTTGTCCCCTCCTGCAAGATAAGGGTGGACCAATCGTAGAGTCTCTATGCCTGGTTGCTAAGGATCACCTATCTACCGTTGAACGGGTATCGGGCTTATTCTCACTCCCGGAAGCCCACCAACGGGCTTATCTCGATGGACCATAATCGGATAGCTGTCGAGATTACGCGAAGATGGCCGTTGCTTTCCGTCGAAGAGCCCGTAAACACCGCCGTATCGCCAGCAAATCACTTCGTAACGGCATGTGGATATATGTGCTATCACTAATCAGACCGCCACTCGATCTGTGAGATCTCAACATGCTCCCTCTGTGATCTCGACGCCAGTTGTGCAGGCCACACTGGATTCTTCTTCCAACCCCATCTTTTCGTAGCTGCATCATCCAACTGGTTTTCCAATCTGAGTCGAATATACCTGCCAATGTTGGGTAAGAACTTGTATCCATGCCCTGAGTCTCCACAGGCAACAAATATGTTTTGACTGCCCGGTAGCTGGTCCACAAGGAAATCACTATTCGTGGTATCGCTAATCCAGCACACTTTTGAGCTACCTAGCTTATGACCAACAAATCTAGGCAGTATCTTTTCCAGTAACTGCCGAACGTGTTCTTCTCCTTTCAAGGGGAAAGTGTCGTTTGGATTTTGGTCCTTGTATCTAGGTAACGACACCAGCTTCCCTTTATTATGTGGATCTTCAGTATGATTCTTTGTATCTGAGAAAACAAGTGCAATCTTCAACTGATGTGTCTCACTATCAGGTGGGAAGAAATATCCGTACTCAGCAGAGAAGAAAATCGGAATATCCTTATACTCTTCATACTCCTCATCACTCAAAGTGATGTGTGTAATGAACAATCCCAAAGAACTGATTTGATTGTCCAAATCAACCAAAAACCCAGTAGCTGCTCCAAGTGCAATGACAATCCTATCAGCCGTATGTACAACACCATCTTCAGTCATAACACTGGATGATTCAACAATCTTCTTGGCGCATCCTTCATTTCCAAATACAAATTCAACGCCCAATCTCTTACATTCTTCATACACTTTGACAAGGGACTTCCAAGCCACGCCATAACCAGCTTGCGGGTTATACTTTGCGTGTATCCCTTGACCAAACTTATTGTCTTTGAATTGAGGAACCAATTGACCAATCTCATCACCAGATGTTAATGTCTTGATACCGCTGACATCCTCACCCAAGTGTGCCAAATTATCAATACCTTGCTGCTCAAATTTCTTGCGATGTTCATTCTCTTTCGAACCTGGTGTCAACGTTAGTCTACCACTCTCGACGTAGACCCCATTGTACAACGGATCTTTCCTCCAAAGTTGCAGTGCTTCCACAGCCATCTTGGAATAGAACAGATCAGCATACTCAGTACGGATAATCTTATTGAGATCAGTAGCAGCAGACCATGGTGATGGAACAGCATATTTGTCAATAGCTTTGACTTTATATCCTTTACGAGCCAATTCTAGAGCAGTGGAGAGGCCAAAAACACCACAGCCAACAATAAGCACCGTCTCTGGCATGTTTTATATCCAATTGTAGCGTACAAGATGAGTCTGTATTGGTTGGTGTTCAAGTGCAAGTCGGGCTGATCTTCAAAGGGGCCTTTATCTTGTCCGGACCGGCCGGAGATGTTACCCAATCGGGCCAACTCCGGTCCGCGGCCGGCTTATAGACTCCATTAACTACACTTTAATGAACTGTACCGGTACAGCTTTGAGCGAGTGATGTCACATATATATAAGTGGTAAATACAATAACAAAAAGACATTATTTTCAATCAAAACAACAGTTAACGACCGAATTTCTTCAATTCGATGTATCTCAATGGAGGGTATAAGATACCAGAGATACCCATAGTCATCCACATACCCAAGTCACCACCGAAAGGACCGAAATGAGCAGCAGCAGGTCCAATGTAGTAGACTTGAGCCATACCAAGCACAGCACCAGCAATACCACAGATGAACGAAGCTGAGGCAGCAAGACCGTGTGTGATCACGCTACTGTTGTTCCACTGGTCCCAGTTGTATTTGAACTTGTGTGGCTCTTCTGGGTTAGGGAATTCTTTGGTGTATAAATGTTGGGCAAAGACTCTGAAGCCAAGATCTTCTTCTAGCAGCATGATGAAGTACATGGAGATCCAATAACCGATCATTGGCAAGAAGTTCGATAAAATAGTAGAGAAATCATCACGACCAGCAATTGCACAGATGAAGTAAACTACGGTAAAGATAACGGACCAAGCCCATCTTGGAACCTTCTTGAAACCCTTACCTGCCAACTGGAAAGCGAATGCACCTGAATAAGTGTTAATGATAGTACTGGCAATCAACGATAAGAACAAGACAACAACGAGGAATTTACCGAACCCGTTCCAGCGACTAAAGGCCTGCACAAGAGCACCACCAAATCCATGATCTCCATAAGCAGCAATATAATCTGGATCACTGACACAAATGGCACTCAATAAGTTACCGGCAACAGCGACGAATGTTGTTGGAACAATGATACCAATGAATGTAACCAAGAAGACTTGGTATTTTGGAGTGTCCTCTGGGAATGCGATGTAGTAGTCGGCAGTAATAGCACCCCAAGTAGCAGACCCAGACCATGTGATTGAGAACATTGAAAGCCAGTTACCAGTCATTTCCGGGTATGAAACAGCTGCGTTTGAGTACTCATAAATGACATCGTATTTGTTGGACATACAGATGTACAACAAGATGAGAGTAATGAAAACGGCGACGGCGTAGAACTTTTCAACCTTAAGCAAGACTCTAATACCAAAGATGGAAATGATGAAAGACACCAAAGAGACGATGATGATACCGATCCAGTTTGGAACTTTCTCATTGGACAAAGCAGTCAGAATCTCACCAGCCAAAACGGTGTTGACAATGGACCAACCAATACCGGCAATGACACAGCCTAGGATGGAAATGAACTTAACGAACCACCAGCCAAACAGATAACGAGCAGTGACCATCTGTCTGCACCCGGACTGTGGGCCCAAAGTGGAACAGAATCCAGACACAGCAGCACCGAAGTAGCAACCGATCAAAGAGCAGATCAACGACTGTCTGAACTCGAGCTCAAAGACAGTGGTGGTCAGCACAAACGAAGACATGTTCGAGACACCACCAGTAGCAGCGAACCAGAACCCAAGGACGGTCAGGAACTGGGAGTAAATGTTCTTATTCTGGGCTCTCTCCTCTGGTAGCACTCTGTCGATACCTCTCTCCTCGACACCGAAGGAGTCGAGCTTGTCGGAGATCTTCTGCAGTAATGGCCACGAACTGGCCTGCTTCTCGTTAGAGACTGAAGGTGTCAGCTGAGACGAGGTCTCGACCGCAAGGGCCTCCTTATCCTCTGTGAACTCCTTAGAAGACATTTGCTTGTACTTCGTAGGCGAGCTCCAACGGTCTCAGCCTGTGGACGTAAGGGTCCTCGTAGCGGTGTTATAAATTTTTTTTCAGATGCCGGCCTTATCTCTGGGGCGGAGAGAGACTGTACAGTTTGTTAGCTTCTCTTGGTACTGGGACTAAGGTACTACAGATAAAGAGAGCACGCGGAATGGGGGATAGACCGCCAACAGCACCGAAACACGAGTCTAAGGGTTTATATAGGCTCTCGGGCATGTGAGAGAGCAAATCTCTGGTTTTGGAGCCCTCTGTCTCCAGACTCTTTCAAAGCTCCCCTCCCGGTTTGTCACAGCTTGCGTCGATGTATGCGGCGTTTTAGTCCCAAACAGGAAAAGCTGATACCGCCGCCGGCCCGCTGGCTTACCGGTGGTATCGATGTGTGTTGCTATGTCTGGGCCCTATTCGCTTAAACACACCACTAATAGAAGATAGACAGGGTTGTTCTTGTCCAGGCAAAGGGCCCGAGCTGGTTGAGTTGGGCCTGGTCGAGTTGGTCGGAGCGAAAATTTCTTTTGCGAGCGGAGACTAGATGTCGGGGTTATGAGGAAAGGGCATCTCTCTTGGATGGGTTGTGGAGCTACGGTATTGGGGTAAAAACATGTAAATTTAATGTGTTGTCCAGTACCGTTGGCTAGTATATGCACATGCTGCTTCTTTTACTGCTTTCCGATAGCACCGTTGTGGGTGCCACGAGAGCTCTAACGATCTGCATCGGCCTTAGTCTCCCAGGCCGCGCGGCCCTGGCTAGGCCCCCGGTCTGATGTTAGCTGAACACCATTCTAATGAAGGATTAGATACTATTGAAGACCTTAAGGGCTATTGGTAGAAGCTATTTAGTGTTGTGCTTATCCATCGCAGTTAACGGTATACAGTCATTAGCGGATAACGCACTATATATGGTCCCGGTATGAGTTTATCCGAGTCCCTACATGCTTCGAACGTATAGATGAACGCTCTTTTGGTATGGTTCCCGCTTTACAGTAGATATTATAGCTGTTTGGAAGGTTCTACCCCACCTCTTCAGATAGCGCAGATCTCCGAGAGATAGATTGGCCGTATCAGATATAATCGCAGAGACAAGGCAACCACAAGAGTAAGCTCCGTCGGGCTTGTCGGGGTGATAAATCCGTCGGACAAACTGAGTTCTATACGTCTACAACTAGTTATATCTAATAAATGTACATTCAGTGAGAATACGACGAAGAAATAGCACGGGGAAGAAAAGGCAGAAGATGCTGTGTAGAGAAGGTATCAGTAATTCAGGCAACTGGCATTTGAACTGCACCAGCACCGAAGTTTGGAGTACCACCAAGAGTACCAAAGACATCGCCCAAGTACTCATCAGTGGAGTAAGCACCCTTACCGTAGACCTCGTCCCAGTTGTTCAAGATGTCATCGACAATTGGCTTACCAGCCAAGTAGATGTTAGTAACAGCGACCTTGGAACCACCCTGAGACACCTCGTTGAACCAGTAAACGGTATCGTTCTGGTACAATGGCGGAGCTCTAGCGAAGTCAGAGATGGTTCTCATGATAATGATACGGGAGTAGTCGACGAGACCGAACAAGTGGGCTCTCATCATCGACTCCAAAGTGGCATTATCCTCCTGTGCGGTGGAGCAGTAAGTAGCGGTACCGTTGGTCATGACCTGGGTCAAGTTACCAAAGTAGAAGGACAGGATATCACCAGTCCAGTAGGTGTCGGATGTGACGACGTCACACTTAACAACAGCTGGTGGCTGGTTAGCTGGAGCGTAGTCGTACAGAGCTCTGAACTCGGCGTTGGCATCGGTACCATTGGCCAAAGTGGCAGTGGATGCGAGCTCAACGGCCTTGTTGGCGAGCTTTGGGTTGACTCTGAAGATCTCAGTGCCGTACCACTCCTCTGGGAACGCCAGTGGTGAGGTGGTGTCGTATGGGAAGTAGCCGGTGGTCCAGTTGTACTTTGGCAGCACCTCTTTGGAGTCGATCTGGTGCTCGAGAGCGACCTGGACAGCGTACTCGGCGATGGTGACGGAGCCCAGCGTGACGAGCGACGGCTCACCACCAGCGATACCTGCGACGAGGAAGTACGTCTCGCTGAGGTCGAACAGTGGTGACAGGGTAACAGCAGTGACGGTCGCAGCAGCGTTGATCTCGGACTCGCCGGTGATGAACTGGCACACCGAGTAGTCAGCAGTACAGTGGATCCACGGGAACAGTGGGGACAGGCCCGGCACGGTGATGTTGTGGACGAAGTCCATGTTGGCGTACCACGTCGCATCGGCCTCGTAGTCGAACATCGACACAATCATCACCTTCGGCTTGTGCGCACTTGGGCTCTTGTAAAGACCGTACTCGTTCAGAGAGCCGCACGAGGACTCGCTCGTGGCCGGGATGGACTGCGTAGCATCAACAGTGACGACCTCCGTGCCGGTGATCTCGGTGGTCACAGTGGTGGACGTCGACCAGAAGGTCTCGGTGCTCTTCGTTGCACTGTCGCACGAGGTGGTGAGCGTAGAGGTGGTCACCGCACGCTTGGCGAGGTCCTGCTTGATGGGGTTGGCAGCTGCGAGCGCACACAGTGGGAGTAAGAGCTTCATGGCTAAGCTAGACTAATGAGCTCGACTAATGAACTTAGACTAAGCTCAGACTAACAGACTAACAACGGCGATCACCGCCTTTATATGTGGCCGGAGGCAGCCGAGTCACTCGCATATCCGTTTGGAGACACAAATTGGCCCTGATAAGCATCTTGCATGAGAGGGTCTCGGGGGCTTCGGGCGGGCTTGGACGTTGGTGTTTGTAGATGAGGTGCTGTGAACGCTGGGAAAGATCAATTGAGGTGGGAACCAATTGGGTGTTGAACAATTAGGCGTTGAGCAATTGGGTGTGTTGAGTTGTAGATTTTTCACCTTCTCTTCGGCGGAGCCCCTGAAAAGGCGGAGCCCAGCCTCTCGGCACGTCCCATTGCATTGGGTCGTGTGCGGGCTCTGTGGACGATGGGCTTGGTTACAGCCCACTGTTAGTTGGGGGTTGGAGCCGCTATTGGAGCTGCTCTATCTGCGTGGGGTGTGTAGCCGTGTGATCGCCGTAGAAGCCCTAGAGTATACGCATGCTTTGCGGAAAACACCTGCGCTAAGAGCGTTGGACTCCGCTCGTGTCTACAACAGAAGTAGTGCCATTAAATCCCCTGCAACCGGTACTTATCGGGGCTTATCTCTCCCCTAAAGCTCAGACATGTAGAGCTCTCGGTCTACCTGATAAGGAAGCCGGCGGTGTGGTCACAACCCCAGTTTGGATGTTCATCGCACGGTACATGCTCCATTGGGTATAGGGGTGGTCGTGAACCGGGCCTAATCAATAAACTATTTTTCACATGGTCATTAATTTCGTCTATTTTGGTCTTGCTCTAGAATAGAGCTTCTATCAATTGGTCTGACTCTATAACATTGAGAGCTCACACTCAATTGGTCTGTGCTTCTTTCATCATCTGCTCCAACTCACTCTTGGCTCCTTTTTTCGACTGCCTTTCCAAGTACAGATCATGGTGGTCCTGGATACGTTTCTCAATCCCGCCCCTATTCAGGTATCCAAACTCATTATCATACGAAGTAACATCAACAACGGTCTCAACTGTCTTACCACCAATACTAGGAACGTATGAGTCAGCAACACCAATAATGACTCCATCAACGTACTTGCACTGTAGAACACACAGCAATCTCTGAAGCACATCCATCGTCGTGTGTTTCGGGGAACCATCTCTGTAGACTCCAACCAACACAGTGCCGTATTGGTCTTTCAGCTCTCTCAATACCTCACTGTGGAATGGATTGAAAAGGTCAAATGTACCATGGACATAGCACCCATACTGCTTGGAACCAACTACCTGTAACTCCTTCAATTGGCCGTCAGACACGTACCACACATCGTCGAATGGCGTAGACCCGTCTTCACCTGTAGCAAAATTCTTTATAAGCTCTAAGTGGTCTCTGCATTCTCCACCGACGTCCTTGACGTAGTGCTGTTTGAACTGCGGCTCCAACAGCCTGTTGATCAAGTCTGTGGTGCTCACACCTTCTGTCCTCTTCACCAGAAGAAGTCTCCCCTGCTCTCTAACAATGCCATAGCAGTCATTACCGTTCGCATCGGTGGTTATATCGTCTCCATGGACAACGTACTTACACCCATACCTGTCCATCCACTCTGGCTGGGTCACGTACGGGGCGTTGATGATCGTACGCGTAGACCACTTGTTGGCCTCGACGGCCATCTCTCGTTCTTTCAGGTTCATCACAGTGGGACCTTTGTTGGCAGTGATTTCCTCGTCTGAGTGGACACCAATGTAGAGCTCTTTACCGTGCTGACGGGCCTGGAAAATGGCATTGGCGTGGCCGTGGTGGAAGAAATCGAAGCACCCGTCGATCCAAATCCGGGTGTCGTTCAGCTCTACCATCTCCTCGTGGTTTGCCTCCCAAATCAAGGCGTATACGTAGGTAGTCAATGGGTATTAATAGAGCTCGAGAGGCTCGGGCCTGGGGACCCGCGGTTTCGCGAATCACGTGTGTAGTGTACGGATGTTTTTCACCTAACACTATCTCCAACTATACAAGACACTCAATCCACGCCACAGAGTCTCACCAGCACCGATGGACTTCTATAACTCCGAGCCAGTGTACTGCTCCTTCTCAGACACCCACAACCTGCTGAGTGGTCGCTTCCACATCGCCGTTGACAGTGCTAAGGCTGTCAATAAGCGGCCAGTTGTTACTGCTCCACGCTTGAAAGTACAGTACAAATACCTTTGAATTGCTGTCAGACCATGCTTGGGTTGTGACTAACTCTTCACGTAGATCAACTATATTGTCACCTTCAATGACACCTTCATCCCGTCGGACGACGAGCGCGTTGAAGCGTTGATGAGTAGCTGTGCCTCTAGTCTAATCTGGAGGTCTCTTCAATACACTGTGGAGACCCGGTATTCCTCCATTTACACGTTTGAAGTGCATCTCCAGGACGACGTCATCACTGAGTCTGTACTGTCCAAGTTTGATACCAACATCGTCGATAACGATGCCGTGACACGCTTACAATACGTGACTGTCCATCTACACTACTACGCTTTGGAGTTCCGTCATGATGATTTCGTTAGAGAGGCCAACTATATCCATTACAACTTCTTGCTTTGTCACTGGGAACATATGATGCCGTTGGTGTTCAACATTCCTGCAAGGAGGATGTTTGCGATGAATTGCAACTTCGCCGGTAGCGTATCGTACTCACTGACTAACAGCCCAAAGATCATGATCAAGCTGCTGAGGATTGTGGACAAAAGCGATGAGTCTGTGTGTAACGAGCTCTCTGCTCTGTCTAGAATCAAGCGTAAGAGGGACAGGCTAGAGAAGGCATTGGCTAAAGAGGGAACCGAGGTCGCCTTCCCTATTCAGTTCTTTGCTTGAGGTCTATTCCGTCTCGAGAAATCCATCAATAGCTCGCAAGACATCGCTATAGTGCTCAACCAGGATGTTCTGGTGCGTTGCGTTTGGGAAAACGTCCACCGTGGAGTTGGGAAACAGTGTATTCAGTGCTTTCACACCTTCTTTATCAATGAATCCCGATCTACCTGCTTTAAGGAAAAGGGTAGGCGTATCTACAGCATCCTCGGCTTTATACGCTGGGAACACTCCCAGCTCTTGCAGAGCTCGATCGTCAATGAGCTCCAGTGCGACCTTACAATGGGGTTTCCCTTTGAAACTGATATTGCTTAAGAGGTACAGTGCCATCGGCACGTTCCCAACGAGCTCCACTGTTCGCTTCTGTAAGTCTCTCATCAAACTGGCCTGGCTCGTGTACTCATTGTAGTGTTCACCGCACCAGCTGAACGTCTCTCGCAGAGCATCAACGTAGCCCGAGAACTGCGGTCCAATTGGCTTAGTCACAGGAGCATTGTCGATGCAAATGAGCTTATCCACCTTTTCTGGGTGGTTCAAAGTATAGTTCATAGCAGTCTTTGCGCCCATCGAGTACCCAACGAGCGTAGCTCTCTCGACGCCAGCAGTCTCCATGAACCTCTCGAGATCGAGCGTCTGCAACGCGTAGTCCATCGAGGGTGTGTTCTCTGAGTCTCCATGGCTCCTCGCATCAACAGCATACGAGTCCAGCGCATGGTACTTCTTGTAGTGGTGCTGCATCGCCTTGAAGTTCTTCTTACAGCCGAGGAAGCCGTGGAGAAACACCATTGGCGAGTGCTTTCTCGGTGTTCTCCCTCCGTGGACTGCGTGGAATGCTGGTGTTATATAGTGTGCAGTGGATCTCGGTAAGCGCATTTCCCAGGCTGGTGAGCCGGGCTTATTGGTGGGTACTAATAGTGTAGATGGAGTCCGCTTTCGGCGATGGAGAGTGTCCGTACCGGGAGTGTCCGTACCGAATCAAGACATCATTAATCCCAACAATAGGCATATAAATCCCACTACACAATAGACTTATATAGAGCAGCCCACACAGCCAGAGCCTCAGACGATGCCTCGCCAACGCCAGGCTGCTAGGAGGATCGCCAACCTGGAGGTCGCCCCGATCGACGAGGACGAGCAGGCAGAGCTTGTAGAGCTGCTACGTCTCGAGAACATCGCAACTAACCAGCTCTTCATCAACGCTTTCACACTGATCTTCCTTGCACCGATCCCGCTGTTTGTGCACGTGAGGTACTGTCGTCGCTCGCCTATTGATGCCTTCCTGGCCATCGCTGTCCAGGTGTGTGCCGTTGTAAATGTGCGCTATTTGAGCTTTATCGATGTATCATCACTGCCTTTGGTACACTATACTCGCTGGATCAAGAATCCCATCGTGTTTCAAGTATTCATGAACTGTTTAGCATGCTTGATCACTTCAAGACGGTGGTCGTTCATTCCACACGCGACGAATTGGCTCTTCTTTACCCCGATTGTATCCAGCATAGCATCAACGCTTGTCGTCTACTGGGTTGTGGGTCTCAGTAACAGTATCAACGACTTGGAGCATCTTAAGTACAAGCACAAGTCTGCGTAACTACGAGGTGTTTAACTTTGAATTTATCGATTATAAGTTATCGAAAATACCGTAGATGGTATTATATGTGTGGGTCCAACAAAACAAAACATAAGAAAAACCAAAGAGGAAAATAAATCAAAAAGAAACTGTACAGCATCAAAGCACCTTTGAGAACCCTCCGATATAACAGATGGCAATCAGGTAAAGGTAATAAAAAGAAGATTCAACCAAAATAACCAACAAAAACGTAGGGAAAAGAAAATAAGGTGAAAAGGTATCAATAAAAAGTAGTGTATCAAGTGTTATTTACCACTAGACAATGCAAACAACAGTTTAAAAGCCACCTGGAAAAGATGTAAGAAACTGTGAGAAAAATAAAGGTAGAGGAGAAAGAGGGTTTAAAAAGCAATCTTAAAGTTCAAACCCATCCGAGAGAATTTTGAGCAGCAACAGGTTTGGATATTCTTGGAATGTAACTATCGACTTGTGACATTTCAGATCCAACAACTGCTGAGTTTGTACCTGATGATGGTAATCTGACACCAGCACCATACTGAACATTTTGAAGAGAATCAACAGATGCATTGGTAGAAGTTGGAAGAATAGAATTCTGTGCACTTTCCAATTTGATTCTCTTTCTAACAATGAAGAATCTGACACCGACAACAAGTAAAGAGATATAAGCAGAGGCACCAACAACAGAACCAATGGTGATTCCAGCAACCTTGGCCTTGTTAGAGCCAGTGTCTCCATTTGCGGTGACAGTGGCAGAATAATCCATGGAACCAGAATCCACAGCCATACCTTGAGCTGCAGCTGCAGCGCTACTGCTACTGGAAGAGGAATCGCTCGCAGCAGCTGTCAACTGTTCCAATAGTCCTGTCAATGGGATAGATGTATCAATCAACTTCGAGAAAGCATCATAAGTGGCATCACCAGAGTTATACAAAGTTGAAGAAGCATTCAATAGAGTTGTCTGCAAGCTAGCAACATCAGCAGCTGGGAAGTAAACTTCGGCAACAGTGATGATGTAATCAACATTTGTAGAAGTGAATGGTACCAACTGAGACACAGAAATGTTGGAACTATCAAATTTGAATGGAATGTTCAAGACAGATGGCAAATACTGGAAGATCTGAGCAGAAGCCAAAGAATTTTTGACAACAAATGGATAGTTCCATGATTCCTTGAAACCGATCGTGATCAATGTGTAATCCGATGGAGCAGTGGTCTCATCATCTGGAGCAATGGCTTTTGGTAAAGCAGATGTCTCAACAGAGGTTGTAGTGGAAGCCGTCTGATCTGGTTGACTGGAAGTAGGCTGAGCAGTAACCAGGGTAGTTGGCAACCAATCAGTAGTAGACTGTTGTTGTGTTGGTGTTGGAGCTTCTGTAGTGGTTGGTGCCACGTAAGAGCTCACTTCAGTCTGAGCAACAGGACTCTGAGATACAACCTCAGTGGAAGAGGCAGCAACTGGAGTGGAAGTGGTAGACTGTGTTGGAGTCTCCACGACAACTGAAGAGGATGCAACAGCTTCAGAGGTAGCCTGTGTTGTTGTAGCTGGAGTCTCGACGACGGCACTGGAAGAAGGACTCACAATCTCGGTAGTACTGGCAGCTGGAGTGGATGTTGTAGACTCAACAACTGGAGTAGTAGAGGTGGTACTAGCAACTGGAGTCGCGGATGTAGTAGACTCAACAACTGGAGTAGTAGAGGTGGTACTAGCAACTGGGGTTGCAGACGTAGTAGACTCAATAACTGGGGTTGCAGACGTAGTAGACTCAATAACTGGGGTTGCAGACGTAGTAGACTCAACAGCTGGAGTGGTAGAGGTGGTACTAGCAACTGGAGTTGCGGATGTAGTAGATTCGACAACTGGAGTAGCAGAGGAGGTGGACACAATAACCGGAGTGGCAGTTGTTGTCTCCGACGTAGAAGACAACAAAGTCTCCGATGGGGTAACAGCAACAGCAGAAGAAGTAACTGGAGTTGTAATTGGAGTAGTAGATGAAATTACGGTAGAACTCCATAGAGGGGTCTCTGTAGTAAGAACTGGAGTGACACTTGACGTTGATGGTACAGGGACAGCACTTGAAGTAGTCGAAGCTGTAAATGGATTTGTTGTGGATGGTGATACAACAGACGCAGAAGTTGTACCAGTGTTAGCAGAGGTGAAAGTTCCCAGTATTGACGTGCTATCGGGCCAGAAGTTGGTTGTGCTTGTTCCAGTTGCAGACGAAGAAGAAAGAACTGGGGTAACAGGGGACTCAGTGGTTGCGGCAGCAATAGATGATGATGCAGTAGTTGGGGTAGAAACAACTGGAGCACTCAAAGTCGATGTTGTTGGAACCACATATGGGTTTGTTGTTGAAGAACCACTTGAGAAACCAGAAGATGCAACTGGGCTACTAGTAGAAGTGGTGGAAGTTGTGTCAGTTGTTGCCTCAGTCCAAGATTGAGACACAGTCGATGGTGAAACAACAGTTGGAGAAGAAGTGGTGGTTTCCTCATCGTCATCATCACTTGTAGTGGTGGAGATTGAAGAGGATGAGCTTGTAGCGGTAGTGGAGGTAGTGTCAGGTGCAGAAGCTGTCATGGCCAAAAGACTATAGGTGCTCGATACCGACCCAGAAGAAGTGATATCTGTAGTGGTATCTGTGGTATCTGTGGATGTGGCTTCAACTGCATCTGTAGTAGTAGTGCCGCTGGATGTAGTAGGAGTACTAGAGTCTGTTGTGGTGGTAGGAGTAGTGGAATCTGCTGTAGTGGTGGCATCAGTAGCCGTGGTACCTGTTGAGCTACTAGATGTAGTGGTGTCGGTAGTACTTGCAAGAGGACTGCCAGTGGTATCTGTTGTAGTGGCATCTGTCAGGGAAGAGGTAGAAGCAGAAGCAATGGATGTAGTAGTAGCCTCTGTAGTCTCCTCGGCCTCTGTTGTATCTGTAGTGGCAGTATCTGAAGACGATGTTGTTGTCGTTGGAGACGATGTCGTACTGTCGCTAGTAGTAGTGTCTGTATTTTGTGTAGATGTAGGAGAAGTAGTAGTTTCTTCATCTTCTGTTGTCGATGCTTCCGTGGTAGTATCTTCATCTGTGGTGGCCTCGCTCAAAGAGGACGTTGTTGGAACAACAACGGTTGGTGACGAAGTCGTAGATACCAGTGTTGTTGTATCAGATGAAGAGTCCCAAAAAGTTTCATTTGAGGCTCTTTCAAGAGTCTCAGCGAGATCCCTTTTGAAGAGGTCACCCACATGGAAGTCAAAGGGCAGTGCAACGGCGAGTTGTGCGAGTACCAGGGCGTTAAGAACTCTCATGGTGGTGCTGCGTGTTCAAGTTTACTTCTCGATCCAGACAAGGGGTATAATGTGTGAATATGTGTATATGTTTCACGTGTATGTGGGTATTGCTAGTGAGTGGAATGGAGTGAAAAATTGTGCACTTCAAACAGTGAAAAGAGTGTGATTGCGGGAAGAGAAGAAAGAGAGACTAGAGTGAGTTTTGTAGATCTTTACCGGGTAGTGCTGGACAAATCTGTGTAGCGTCGATATGTGTTTCAGCGGCTGAATGTTTGAGATGGCCTTACTTAGCTGCTAACGGGCGGTTAAGTGTTCTGTATAGACAGAAGCCTAGTAAACGATCGTAAAGAACAGCTGAACGGTGGCCTGTGTGTTTGCCGCGGTGTTTGGCTCCGTGAAGTTTGTAGGAGTGGTGTAACCGCTGAGGACGCCAGTGTAGAGAGCTGTTGTTAAGCGCTTTAGTGCTGGGCCTGGAGACAGAGGGCGGCTATGTGTGCTTGTGTGCTCACAGAGCGTGGTCTAGAAGGGGAAGAGTTTTGTGTTCAGGGCGCCGTGAGCCGCTGGTGTGGTTTGACTACGGGAGGTAGGAGAGGTGAGAAGGGTTGAAGGAACCCATTTTTTGTTTTGATGTTTGGGGCGGTAAAAAACCCACCGAAATTCCGGTGGTGTGGAATGTGCCGTCCTTTCCTTTTTCAGCGCACACGCGTCTGATGGTGCGCGCATTTTGTCATTTTAAATTACTGTAATAGGCATGTCGCACTTCCCGAAATCCCTGTCGAGGCTGCTGTATCGGGAAACGTGCGCCATTTCGCGGGCCCAAATGTACCCCCATGTAGCCCCCATGAAAAAAGAGCGGAGGTCGTCATGGCAACTAAGTGCAAAACTCTATTGGCCCCCATGTAGCACAGGGGAATTGGAGCACCGGAGCTCTGGTGTTCATAGCTACTAGCGGGCGCAGGGGCCGAGATCGGGAGGTGCCCAGGGTGATGTTTAGGGATGCTGTTGAAGGAAGCTGTCTTTGGTGTCTGTGCTGTAATGTCTGCACAGCGTGTGCGCTATGGAATTCTTGGTCTGCGCTGCGCTTAGCCAAAGCAGCTTGGCGAGCTCCGAGATCTGCCTGGAATATCCTAGCGTGATCGGCGCGGGATCTAGACCGTTTCAAGGATCAGGTTTGGCACATTAATTAGATCTCGGTAGCAATTAAGAACGCCTTTTGCACGCCCACTTGACCCGAACACTGCGAAAACTGTCTTAAGACCGTGTAGTGGGTTCTGTGTACCACACTTATGGCCTAGGCCTTCTCCTCGGGCTGTAACGTGTTCATCAACATCCCTTTTGGTCTCTTTCCCATACAAAAGTGTTCTTTTTAGCCCCATTCTTGCAGGGGGATCCGCGCTAGGTTTTCACAGCAGATTGCTGCGCTTACTGCGGTTGCTAAAGTATAAATTGCCTATTTGGGAAATAGAAATGGCGAAACACGTTTTTTCGCAAAAAGAATTACGGAAAAAAAAACTAGAATCGACCTCGGTGAGGGTCGAACTCACGATCTCGCGATTAACAGTCGCGCGCCTTAACCAACTTGGCCACGAAGTCGAATTGTACGGCAAGTAAAGTCCGCGCATCAACCGGAAGCACTCTTTTTCGACTAATCTTCTCAGTATTAACACATAATACTTACAACCCACTATTCAAGAGCCCCACCTTAAAAACACAGTATACGGGCACGAGACAACACTCTGGTACTCAAAAACGAGAGAATAGGCTAGCACGTTCAGTGTATTGAGGAAGGATGACGGCTCCGTTCTGAAGAAGCCACACTTTCACCACAGAAAACCATCTCCCCTGCCCACAACTGGGCTCCGACACTCCGACACTCCGACGTCCAAGACCGCCGAGCTCTCCGACACTCCGACACCGAGGGATGTACTTGCTGTCTATTTAACTGGACTTATCCATTAGCTTGAATAGCGGTCGCAGCCCTTGGTGTTTCTCTTGTTGATCGCTTTGGAAACCGCTTTGGGAAGACTAAGCGCGCGCAATCACACAAACGTATGGGCCCAGTGCCACAGTGGAAATCCAGAACTAATCGGCACAAGGCTTCCCCAAGGCGATGACGAAAAGGTCGGAGTCGGTGGACCCTGATGGTGTGCTGCTCCGCTCTTTATAAGTGTGGCTCTCCGCCTTCTTTGCCTTTATTTTATCCATTGTAGAAGCGTAACAAAGATCATGAGTTACGGGAAGGACAGTGAGCTCGACACGGGGGAGAAGGTGGTCTCACACACCTCTGGCTCTTCGATTTCAGAGTCAATTGATGACTATATCCTCGACCACGACCAGACACAGCCTTACATCGACATCTCGGTGCGTGTAGATGAAGCAGAGACTAAGCGGAGAGCGACCTGGTGGTTCAAGACATCCATGTTCTTCTGGGACTCCATGGATAAGCACCCGAAAGAACGTGCTTTCCTGTTCAAGCTGGACTTCTTCCTTCTCACTTCTTGCTGCACTGGTTACTTCATTAAGCAGCTGAATCAAACGAACATCGGTACTGCTTATGTTAATGGCATGAAAGAGTACTATGATATGAGTGGTAATGACTACAACATCTTGACAACGCTGTGGACTGTCGGTTACATCATTGGCCAGATCCCTTCCAATTTGATCCTACACAGGGTCTCTGCTCGGTATTACCTCGCTGGGCTCGAACTGACCTGGGCTATCCTGACATTACTATGTATCACTCCAAAGAGCATCCATGGCTTATGGGCTTTGCGGTTCCTGATTGGGCTACTGGAGAGTGGCTACTTCCCGGGTATTGAATATTTATTAGGAAGTTGGTACACAAAGGAAGAAGTCTCTAAGCGTTCTGCCTTCTTCGGTTGCTCAGGCTTTGCGTCTGGTCTCGTCAGTGGTCCCCTCCAGCAAGCTATCTTGAACTCTTCCTTTGCCCACAAGCATCTCGAGCCATTCCAGTGGATGTTCGTCATTGACACAGTCATCTCGGCTCCAATTGGTATCTATACACTTTGTGTTAGTCCAAACACGCCTACAACGTCCAAGGCTTTCTATTTCTCCGAGGAGGATAAACTCATCGCCTTGGAAAGACGTCGTAGAGAAGGCTCACAGCTCAATACGAGAGAACCATACACTGTGAAGAAAATCATCTCTTTCTTCAACACCTGGCACATCTGGATCTTCCCAATTGTGTTCCTTTGCTATCAAAACGCCTACCAGGTGAACACTTCCCAAGTGTTCCAGCTTTGGATGAAACAAGACTTGAAGTTGAGCTCCTACTACTACAACACCTATCCAACAATCGTCACCGGTGCTGGTATCGCCTTGGGAATGACTGGTGCTTATGTTAATGACTTCTTCGGTGGCCGTCTAAATGCTCACATGCTCTACCTGGTGTTCATTATGGTGATCTTTGGTGCATCGGTGAATGCGGTGTATGACGTTCCACGAGGTCTTCATTGGGCCGCTTATTTCATTCAGGCTATCCCACTGCTTGGTCTTGCACAGCCGATGGTATTCTCATGGGTTAATCGACTACTTCACCACGATGATATGAAGAGAAATTTCGTTGTTGTCATCACTAATATGGTCACGTACATAACCTCGGCCTGGATTCCCATGTTCACTTTCAATCAAAACGATGCACCACGCTTCCACAAGGGCTTTATCTTCACTGCCTGTCTTGGTGGCCTTGGTATCATCACTACCACCATTGCATTGTTGCTGACTCTTAGGGACAAGAAAAGAGAGAGCTTCAACAAGGAGGGAAAACTGGACGTACAAGTCTCTGATGAAGAAGGCATCTAGTGTATTTCAACATAGTAAAGTAATCGTATTATTTTCGTTATTAGCATAAATAGTAGAACATAGCCATCAAGCATCAGTTATTAACAAAGTTATAAACGTTTGAGTTTCCCTCACCATTTTGACCACCGTTTTCGCTCTCTTGTCCCAAAAAGGTATTCATAGAAGCCAGATTTGTAAATGAGATCGTATTGGTGAAGTTTTGGAAATCGAATTCTGGGAGATTCAAGTTGAAATCACTCGGTATTCCATCACTCGTTGTATCTGACTTCGAACCAGACGTCATCGCCTCTTTGGGTTGATGAGCCGGGAACAACTCTGATGGATCGAAGTCCCCTCCGTTTTGTGGTAATGTGTTTGTGAACAGGTATAAATCCGGGAAATCCAAGTGGTTCGGTTGTTCCTGTTGGGGTTGTTGCTGTCCCTGTTGTGGTTGCTGTTGCTGTTGTTGAGGTCCGTTGAATCCTGGAATCGCTTGTGGTTGTGGCTGGATCAAAGGTTGGCCAGGTGTCATAGCCGGAGTTGTTACTGTGGATGCACCAGGTGTATTAAAGTCAACAAATCCCTGCCCACTTGGTGTTGTGAAAGCAGGTGTGAAGGGCATTGGGGTCCCTGAAGCAGACGGGAACATCGGAGTTGGAGCACCGTTCGTCTGGGTGTCGCTTTCTTTTCTGACCATTCCACTGACGAGCCTCTCTCTCAGCTTGGAGTCCTCGGCAAACCTCTGTAGGCCGTGGTGGATCAGCACCGCTACCAGGTAGTTCTTACCGATCTCTTGCAGAGCCTTGTGGCACACACCGTAGCACAGCTTCGCACTCTTGGAGATGGAAGCGTTTTTGGAGTCCATGTGACAGATGAATGTCAAGGAAGCGGTGAAGAAGACGGGGATCGTCAGGGCATGGCAGTACCTGATGTCGTTCGATTTCAGCAGCTTCGATGCGATGTCTGCGATGATGCGTGAGGCCTTGAAGACGATGCCCTCAGACGGGTACTGCTTTCCGTCGACCGTTCTGACCATGCTCGACCGGTGGACCAAGCACACAGCAGAGTAGTAGTACAGGTTCATGATGTTCACAGACAAGGGCAGGTGCTGGTGCGGCTGGTACTGCAGCTGCGGTGGGAGGTGTGACCTCCAGTTACTCATTATCATGTCGCAGTGGGTCATAATCAGCTTCTCGCGGTGTCTCTTGGTTTTCTCGGCCAGCACGCTGTACTGCTCCTGCAACACGATCGACATGATCTCGCTGAGTCGTATCATGTGGATGAAGGCCTCGGCATCGTGGCGTTGGAGGTCGCTGGTGAAGTCATCGGGAGTGAGCATCGGCACGTCGCAGTCCTCCAGGTGGATCACACGGGGTCTTCCAAAGGCGACCGCACACGAGATGTCTCGTATGTACAGGTTCCACCACAGGATGGAGCTGATGCGGATCTCCTGTGGGGAGAAGTTACCCCCGGTCTTGAGCATGTTGCGGTGGAAGCCGAAGCCCTGGGCTGCTGTGATGGCGATGCGGGTCCAGTAGAAGGAGTTGCCGAGGATGTCGTCGATGCCCTCCCAGAACCTCGAGAACAGGATCAGCGACTGCACGATCGGGATGGGGTCCTTCTCGAAGTTGGCCTCGTAGAGGGCCTTGGCCCGCTGGTAGAAGGTCGCGCTCGTGAGGTAGTTGGAGCCGTTGGAGTCGAAGATGAGCTCGTTGGACGAGATCCTCGACGCCGCAAGGAAGATCGACTGGAGCAGCAGCAGCGACGCCGTCCCCTCGCTGTACTGCTTCATGAAGCTCTCGCGGTCCACGATGGGCTCCACGGGGTAGATGTGCTCGAAGAACGTCTTGATGAGGTCGTCGCACAGGGGCTTCTCCGGTAGCAGGAACGCTCCTCTCAGCCTGAGGATCTCCATCTGCACGGTGTCGAGCCCGACCCGTGTGCGGTCGATGCTGTTCTTCAGTGCCGGTGGGACGTAGTCCTGCATTTGCACGTGCGTGTCCTTGTCCTTGTCGACTGCTAGCAGCACGGCCGTCGAGGCCCGGCCGTGGAACGACAGCGTGGAGAAGTGCTGCTTGGCGAGCTTCTGGTTGTCAATGGACGCTGAGCGTGACGAGATAGCAGCCAGGGGCTCGTTACGCCGCTTGCTCGCGTTGGCGACCGCAACGGGCTGCTCGAGCTCGGGCTGCTCGCGCTTGAGCTCGTGCTTCTCCTGGTCCTCCAGCAGTGGGCCCGACGTGTCGGGCTCCGCAGGGACCCTTCTGCCCTTGTTGCGGGCGTTCTTGCGCTCCTTGGGCTCTGGGAACCGGCAGTCACAGCCAAAGGTGAGGCAGTTCGTGCACGGGATGTGGATCGTGGCGTCGCAGCGCACTTTCCGCGAGTGGCACACCTCGCACGCCCTCGACGAGCGGTTTCGCTTGTACTTGACGGAGTACTTCTTGGGCTGCTCGTCGTCGTTCATTGGTGTGTGGTTTGTTAGTGTGTGGTTTGTTTGTGTGTGGTTTGTTTGTGTGTGGTGTTTGTGTTTGTGTTTGTGGTGTTATCTGTTTATGGATATGTGTTATGTGGGTTTATGGTGCGGTCCCAGCCTTGTTCTCTCCTTGCTTTGTTTTGTTGCAGCGCCTAGCCGTTGAAGAGAAGCTCGAGTTCGGGCTCGTATACGCAGGCAGCTGTAATGGAATTCCGTGAAAAGGGGGCTCACAAATACGGGCTCGGCGTCTCAGGACTTTGTGCCAACGAAGAGCCCAACAAATCAATGCCAAACAAGCAGCGGTTTTGCTCAACAAATGGTATTTACCGGCTCCCGAATAAGTGCTCCACACGCCCGTTAGCGTGGACACGCCGTTGCTGTAATTTTTTCAACCGCGGCCCAACCGCGGGCGCGGGGGGTTTCGCGAAGAGGGGAGTAACACCCGCACACCACGCGACCTCATCAACTACCATCTCACGCACTACGAGCTCCATGTACCACCACCAGCTCCATCGCCACATGAAGGACATCACGTGGAAGGAGATAGCCGCTGCTGGCGCATCCGTCGCTGCTGTTCTGTATGTGCTGAAAGATTTGCTGCGAGAGCAGCTCTCCCTTCTTCCTCCACCCGTTGTTGGCGTTGAAGGGCTCGTTGGTAATACGCCCATGGTGCTTGTGAAGTCTCTGTCGCAGTTCACAGGGTGCAACGTGTACGCTAAGCTCGAGTATATGAACCCTGGTGGCTCTGCTAAGGACCGTGTGGCGCTGGCTATCATAAGGGACCAGCAGGCTAAGGGCTCGCTGAAGCCTGGTGATTGTGTGTTTGAGGGCACTTCTGGCTCTACTGGTATCTCCATCGGTACAATGTGTAACTCGCTGGGCTACAAGTCGGAGATCCACCTGCCAGACGACACGTCCCCTGACAAATTGATCCTATTTGATACGCTCGGCGTTGCTCTGAAGAAAGTGAAGCCGGCGTCCATCGTTGACCCTAACCAGTACGTTAACTCTGCGTCCAATGCAAGTGAGAGACTCACCAACGACGAATCAACGCCTCAGGTCGGTGTGTTTGCTAATCAGTTTGAGAATGAGTGCAACTGGCAGATCCACTACAACACAACAGGGCCCGAGATTTATAGACAGCTAAAAGGCAAGATCGACTATTTCATCACTGGGTGTGGTACTGGTGGCACAATCGCTGGAGTGTGTCGCTACTTGAAGGAAAGAATACCGAACATAACGACAGTGCTTGCGGATCCACAGGGAAGTGGGTTTTACAACCGTATAAAGTACGGTGTTATGTACACTAATGAGGAGAAAGAAGGCACGAGACGTCGTCACCAGGTCGATACGCTGATTGAGGGTATTGGCTTAAACAGAATCACACGAAACTTCAGTCAAGGCGAAGACTTTATTGATGACTCAATAAAAGTATCAGACGAACAGGCTCTACAAATGGCTAAGTACTTGAGTGTCAATGACGGCTTATTCCTTGGGTCTTCAAGTTGTATCAATGCTGTTGCCGTGGTGAAGATGTGTAAACAGTCTGAGATCAAAGGTAAAAACATCGTCTTCATAAGTTGTGATTCAGGCACAAGACATCTAGGCAAGTTCTGGAAACACGCTCTCGACGTTCCTAATGATGTGACTTTGGAGGACATCATCGCCAAATAGGCAGTAAATAGACTATAGAATGGGGTATACAGCGTTTAATTATAGATGATAATAGTAGACTATATCATGTGTAGTATGATGTGACATGTAATCGTAGAGGATGAGTCTTCTATCAGTCTTGTCAGTGGTTGATTGAAATAAATTAAAAATGAAAAAATAAATGAAAAATGAAAAATAAATAAAAATGAAAAATAAAATAAAAATGAAAGAAACAATTACTACCAGTACTCAAATGGCCAGTTTCAGCGGCTACAAATACACCAATAAATGAATAGTAAGCCGACCGTTTTCTTGAAGTACCGTTTCCCTAGTAAACACACTACTAACAAACCATGAAAGGCTTAACGACGCTACCGACAATCCACTCTTTTGTTAGTACACGAACGATTCCAACGCTTCATGACTTCCACATCGACAAGGCATCACCGCAGCCGAATGTGATTGGAGCTGTGCCTATTGATGAAGCCAGTGTTCCACAGGTGAGCAACGTTATCCAGAAGAAGAAGCATGAAGAGAATGATCAAGAAATGGTGGATCAGGATCAAGAGCAGTCAGAGAATGATTACACGCTTGTTCACCATGTTGAACTGAAACGCTTCACGCCAAAGACTCTAGAGGAACAGCTGAATGAGGTGTGCCTGATTGGGTTTGTTGATGTTAGCAATGAGACTGTGGAGCAAGTGCTAATTGAATTGATGCGTGGGAAGTTTGTGTGGACTTACGTTGACGAAGTTGATTTGAAGGTTGTATTCATCAGATTGGAAGACGATGTCGTCACAAATTGTACAGAGATTTGGAAACTGTTAAAACTGAATGACATCGAGGTACAGGGAATGAAGTTGAAAGTTTCAGTCGACCAAAACACTAGGCAATTCCTAGAAGACACACTGGATAAAGACCCTGAATTTGATGTCGAATCAATTGTGAATAAGATCGCTGAAATTCTGGACAAGAGCAAGACTACAACGAAGAAGAATAAGGATATGGACTATGTTATTGATGAAACTGAACTGAAAGATATTCCAGCTGATGTATTGCCCCAATTAAAGCAAGATATCAAGAATTTCAGACTTAAAGCGTTAGAGAATGAGAAAAGGAAAAGAGAAAAAGAGATAGTGGAAGAGAAGAAACGTGCTAAACAGCAATTAAGGAAACTGTTTGAGAAGTTCAGAAATGAAAGCAATAACGGTTCAATGGCAATTGATGATGACAGTGATGAAGACGAGGATGATGATGATGGTTTAACAGACGAGCAATACGAAGAGCTACAGACCAAGAAAGAGCAACAGGATATGCTGAGACAGTTTGCAATGAAGCTACAAACAGTTCAATCTGAAGAGAAGAAGAACCTCGAATTGATCGCTGATTTAGCGGAATTGAAACAGTATGAGTCCGCGTTAGACACGAGTATCAAGCCAGAATATAAACTTGGTAAATTCCATCCATCTGGAAGAAACAAACAAAGAGAGTTGGAAGCTGATGATCTTGATAGAAAAGAAGAAGAATTAGAGGAAGAGACCAAGAAGAAGACTCAAGACTTCTTAAGCTCTATCAGTATACCATTGAAAATGACTACAAATACCAGCACCTCACAACAAAGTATACAGACCATTGCAGAAGACCAATTGGAAGCAATCTTGGCGAAAATCAGACCAAACGTCACCAACTACATTGAAGAGATCATGGGAGTCGCCGATGACGAAATGACCGATTATGTGTTATCGATTGTTAAGGACGAAAGAAGCAAAGAGAAGTTGTTAGCGGAACTGGAAGAACCAATGGGTGAAGACGCTGCACAATTGGCCGATAAAGTGTGGTCTGACGTTGAGGCGTTGGTGTGAGTATAGGGAATGTATGGTGTTGCAGTAGTACTATGGTGTACCATCTATAGTAGTATAGTATTAAACTAGTATAGAATAGTACAGTATTAGACTAGGTATTGAATAGAGTAGTATAGTACAGTATAGTACAGTATAATAATAGTATAGAATAGTATTAATATAGAATAGTATTAGTATTAGTATAGAATAGTATAGTATACTATTAATGGCCCAGTTGAAACCCCAGGCGCGAAACGCGTACGCGTAAACACTACCAGTACTCACTACTACTCACTACTACTAACTACTACTAACTGCTACTACTACTACTAACCACCACCACATGTCCACACCGTCCTCGCCTCTGCGGAGGTCTCCCAGGAAAATACGCAGCGACCAGCCCTCGGGCTCACCCTCACAGAGAACAAGAAGCTCGGTACTGAGTGATCCCGTGAGGTTTGGACTAGACACCAGCTTCAAGCTTGCGAGTGTGACGAACGGGTTTGCTACGTTTCCCTCGTCTCCCTCGTTTGGGTGGGACGACAACTCAACGCCCGACTGGTACCAGCTGATGGTTCCAGAGCTGCCTGAAGAGGAAGACGAAGAGTACCACCCCGAAGATGAGGACGAGGAAGAGCCCGATGAGGACCCAGGTACGGTCGCTGAGGAGTGGGAGTTCGACCTCCAGGAGCTGCTGCGAGACGCTGAACAGGACATCGTACTGCCCAAGCCTCTGAGCGAGATGATCCACGACGACGGTGATGGTGCTGACGATGACGATACCGAGTACGAGCCCGATGAGGACGACGACGACGATCACGACGAGGTGGAAGAGGGTGCGTACGACCCGTCGGAGTTTGACCTGGAAGAGCTCCTGAGAGACGCTCAGCAGGAGCTCGTTCTTCCTAAGCCACTGACTGAGCTCATGGAGGACCTTGAGAGCGACGACGAGGACTACTCGCCCGGTGAGGACGATGACGACGACGACGAAGACACACCGCTAGACTACGACCCGTTGGACTTCGACGTCGAGGCACTGCTGAGGGACGCCCAGCAGGAGCTGATGAACCCGTACACACCACAAGCACAGGAGAAGATGGCCAGAGAGGTGAGTAAGTCGATTGAAAAGCAAGAGCCCAACCTATCAGTGAAGGAGCTGCTATCGCTGAGAAGAGACCAGATGAAGCTACAGCAGGCCCACCAGCCACCCGTGTGGCCAAGGACAAAGGCCAATCACGTACCGACGTATATCATCAAACAGCCCCAGGTGCGAGCCCAGAACAACTACGCTCCACACAACGCAGGCACAACTACAAGGGACATTGGTGTGCTGGAGGAGTGCCAGTACTGCGACAGGATCTTCAAGGGCCCGAAGGCGTCGACACACAAGCAGCAGCACATCAAGCGGATCCACCCTGCTAACTACGTGCGAAAAAAGGGTGGTAAGGTCGGCACACAGAGGGTTATCCGGTTTGTTAGTTGATGTATGGGTCAGTTAATGTATCAAACGGGCTACTTGTTAGTTAATGCACGCATTGAAGTAGTTAATTAGTATACACTCAGTCCTGCTCAGCAATGGCCACGAGTCTCTCGTCGATGTCCTCCGGCGAGAGCGTGAAGAACTTGTCCTCGGTGGCCACGCCGACCTCGATGTCGTTCTTTCTGAACTCCGTGTTCAGCGTGTTGCTCAGCGTGATGATCGCAAACTCCACGACCGCCTTCCAGTCTCCATCGACGTCTTTCTTCTTCTTGAAGTGCTTCTCCAGCGCAGTCGTGAGCTCCTGCTGCTTAGGGCCCGTGGCGTTGGCCTTGGACCCGATGAAGTACCCGGCAGGGTCGCACTTGTACAGCATCGGCCCGAACTCGTCGTCCACAGCACAGAACGTGAGCGACACGCCCAACGGTCTCATGTACGCTCTCTGTGTGTAGATCTGTGCGAGGTTGGCCATTCTCTTGGCCAGAGCATCCACAGGCATGTCGTACCCGTTCTTGTACTTGAACTCAGCAGCCTCGGCACGGGCCCTCAATGCCTGGTTGCGGGCGTCTGCGATGGAGCCCGTGGCGACGAGGCCGATCTTGGACGTGATCTGGAACATGTAGCTGACGGTGCTTGGGTCCAGCAGCTTATCCGGCACTTTCTTCTGCGAAATCAGGACAACACACTCTTTCCCTGTGACGCCCATGGCGTTGATGTTGGACGCATTGATGGCCTTGAACGCGTACTCGACCTGGTAGAGGCGCCCCTCGGGGGAGAAGATGGTGATGTGTCTGTCGAAGCCTGCTGCCCCTGACATTGTGCGTGGGTTTGGTGGGTTTATTCGTGGGGTTGGCTTCCCTATGGGTTGGTGCTTAAGCTCAGTGGTAGTTGATTTGCCACTTTGGGGCGCGACCGTGGTGTGCGGGTGTACCGGGTACGGAACTGGTTACCCGGCAACGGTCGCGGTAAATGCTCACCACAACAATTGAAGAAGAGATGAGGGAGACAGACAAGCACAGACACACAGATAAAGCCAGACAAAGCGCATAGACAAGACAAGATAAGGCTCAGATAGACAAAGACCACATATAATACCCGAGACAGAGCATGACCCACACCTTCGAGACAGACACCAAGACGACGCGGTGGCAGCCCGTGTACACACAGAGCTTCAACAGCGCGTACCAGCCGCGTGTGTCGTACCACTATAACCCGCAGGTGTCGAGCTACCACTACGGGGTGCGCCACCCGATGAAGCCCTTCCGGCTGATGCTCACGGACCACCTCGTGATAGCGTACAAGCTGTACGAGAAGATGGACATATACACGCCGAGACCGGCCTCGAGGGAGGAGATGGAGGAGTTCCACTCGGAGGACTACATCGACTTCCTCAACAGGGTCACGCCAGACAACACGGCCAAGTTCCAGCACCAGATGAAGCAGTTCAACATCGGCGACGACTGTCCTGTGTTCGACGGTGTGTACGACTATAGTGCTTTGTACACTGGAGCCTCGCTGGACGCTACGCAGAAGCTCATCAGCGGTGCGTCCGACATTGCGATCAACTGGTCGGGTGGTCTTCACCACGCAAAGAAGTTCGAGCCCTCGGGCTTCTGCTACGTCAACGACATTGTGCTGTCGATCATGGACCTGCTGCGGTACTATCCGCGTGTGCTATACATTGACATTGACCTACACCACGGCGACGGTGTTCAGGAGGCCTTCTACAACTCAGATAGGGTGATGACGGTGAGTTTCCACAAGTACAACGGGCTGTTCTTCCCCGGAACAGGTGATCTGGAGGAGACCGGTATCGGCCAAGGGAAGCACTACTCTCTGAACGTACCACTGAACGACGGTATCGAGGACGAAAGCTATATCCGCCTGTTCAAGAGCATAATGGAGCCTCTCATCACGAGCTTCAAGCCCTCGGTCATAGTGCAGCAGTGCGGTGCAGACTCTCTTGGTGGTGATAGGCTGGGGTGCTTCAACTTGAACATCAAAGCACACGGCGAGTGTGTGAAGTTTATAAAGAGCTTCGGCCTACCGATGCTGGTGCTGGGAGGAGGTGGCTATACGCCAAGGAACGTGTCGAGGCTGTGGTGTTATGAAACAAGTATAATGACAGACGTTACACTGGACTCCAAACTGCCCGATAACTTACCTTTCAAGAACTTCTTCAACCCAGATTACTCACTACATCCAAACCTGGGTGACAAGCTGGATAACAAGAACTCGAAGAAGTACCTTGAGAACGTCAGAATCAAAGCACTGGAACATCTACGGTTCTTGAATGGTGCTCCGAGTGTGCAAATGAGCGAGATTCCACCGGACTTCAAGAAACTGACCAGTGAAGAAGAGGAAGAGCTGAACGAGCTGAACAATGAAGAAAGAGCCATGATCGATGCGAAAGACATGGCTAGAACAGGAGAGCTCGTTGAATGATCTAATGAACGAAAATTACTAGAAGAAACGTTTCTCATTAACACATTATATACGTAGAACTGAGCACCTATGCAAATGGCATCACTTCGACATCGTCGGTACCTGTTCCTTCCCAACAGTTCAAGACCCTTTTGAAACTGGTTTTGGCGCTTTGAACACCACCGCTTATCAATGACTGGAAATAGCCGGTTATTATTGTTTTATGTTCTTGTTCAATTGCGTTTATCCCACAGCAAAGCATTGGGCCTTGCAGCATCAACAAACGGGGCTCTCCAGCCTCGACAACAAGACCCGTTTCATTGAATATGAAACAGAGATCCAACATCTCAAAAACAAGACTCTGACACAGTGGGTGTGTTTTCTCCAATCCATAGAACTCGTTATAGACTTGTAGTAGCAGTGCATCGACATGAAGCTGGTGAATCAGATCAAACCATGAGAAAACGTTGTCGTTGACGAATCCATAACAGCTCCATGGCAAAATGACCTTGTCATTATCTTCACTCGGCTCATATTCAGGATGTGTTGGATTCTTGATATCGATCTTGACGTTAACGCTTGCGACTTGGAACTCTTTAGCAGAGTGGATCAAACTCATCAAAAACAGGATGTCCTTATTGGAGATCTCGTTCATGGCCCTTAACTTGATGAACTCCCGGTACATAACAATGGCCTCTGTGCTATAACCAAGGAATACGTTATAGCCATTCTCCAGGAGTAAGCCTGCCTCGACACCTTGTAGACTGTTCACGCCGTATAGCCCAACATCGAGTAGTTGATCCAGCTCATGCGCTTTACCGGTACCAACACTTCGAAGCCCTGCGAGGATCTCGATGGCCGCAAACCAGCTCTTGGCCAATAGCAAGCTCGGAGTCGTGTTATAGAACCTAATGTACTTCATGAACAGGTCTTTTGCACCTCTCAAATGCGCTCTCCAGTTGGACGAGCTTGAGTCTGAGCCTAGCAGCAAGATCGTGAGGATCAATGGCTCGATGTTACTCAAAATCTTCGTCTGGTCGTTGAAGACGGTGGATAAGTTCTTGAGACACGTCGATATGTACCTCGACTTCTCCTGGTCCTGGGCAGCGAGAGAGAGCATCGCTGCTAAGAGGTACGGCGACTGCTTAGCGTGTAGCAAGAGAATCTCGTTGAGCAGGTTCTGTTCCAACGGCATCAGCCACGCAGAGATCTTATCGTAGAACAGCTCGAGATGCGACTTGTGTGGGTCTGAGAGATTGAAAGAGTCCAGAACGTCCTGCTTCTTGACGTAGTCAGGCGAGCCTGTTAGGTCGATGAGGAAGTCCTCGAGATCGAGATGGATCGAGTCAATGATGTCGTGTGCCAGTGTCGACGCCTCGTTGATGATGTTCATCCGACGCTCCTCCGGTGGAGAGATCTCTGCCAGTGGCTCTGTTTGCACCTTACCATCGTCGTTGGCTCTAGGCTGTGGTGTGTTGCTGAAGTCAATCACGTTGAACATGACAGATGTGTCTTGGACCAGGGGCTTAGCCGTGGCTCCGCTCTCTTCACTGGATAACACACTGCTCACTGACCCAGCCTTAACAGGGGGCTCTGGCTGCACAACGAGGTTGCGGGAGTCGCAGAACTTGAACGACTTGACGTAGACACAAGTCTTGCCCAGATGAGAGCACTGCCAGCACTCGGGCTTGCCCTCGTCGCACTTCAGCTTCCGCCGCTTGCACTCCTTGCACCCGTTTCTCGAGTACTGCCTCTTCTTGGACTTCGTCTTCATGTGTGTCTCTCTTCAGGCAGAAAGAGCTCTCTTCTCTTCATGAGCCGGCAGAGATAGACAGTTGAGTGAAAACTGTGTGTGCCCGGACCGGTTTCTTTATTTACCAGAAATTTATATAAAAGGAGTGGACCCCGCGGCCCGCCAGCGTGTGAGAAACCACCAGCAGAGCACTCAACCGGCGTGCATCTCCACAACAAACACTCTCACACAGAAGCGGACGCCACCATTGGAACCGCCACACCCGGATTGCCTATAGTCGTGTTCTGTGTCGCTGTGCGCTTCGCTTAGGGCTACCACAAGCAGAAACAGTTTAGCCGCCCATGCCTGCTGTTCCATCAACACAAACAAAGAAGGAGGAGATGAAGGACGTCTACAAAGAGGCGCCATTGTACGCCAAGCTCGGGTTCGACTTCATCTCGTGGGCTCTCTCCATCGCCTTCGCGTGTTTCTTCAGAGAGATCCGCCCAAGAGGCGCCTTCCGTATCCCAAAGACTGGGCCTGTCATCTTCGTTGCTGCTCCACACCACAACCAGTTTGTTGATGCCGGTATTCTCGTCGGCCAGGTCCAGAAGGAGGCCGACAGACGCGTGTCGTTCTTGATTGCAGAGAAGTCCATGAAGGTGCGTGGCGTTGGCGAAATGGCCAAGCTCGCACTGGCGATCCCTGTCAAACGAGCCCAGGATAACCTGAAGACCGCCACGGGTCAGATCTCGTTGGACCCACACGACCCTTTCAAGATCATCGGCCACGGTACCAAGTTCACACAGGAGGCTCAGGTCAAGGGCTTGATTGGTCTTCCAAAGTCTAAGGGAAACACCGAGATCGCCGAGATTGTGAGCGACACCGAGATCATCCTGAGAAGGGAGTTCAAGAAGAATGCGATGGAGGTGCTAAAGACCAAGACCGATTTCAAACTGGCTGATAAAATTAACCAAAGAGACGTTTACGAGAAAGTGTTTGCCCACTTGGCTCATGGCGAATGCATCGGTATCTTCCCAGAAGGTGGTTCTCACGATCGTACCGATCTCTTGCCATTGAAAGCGGGTGTCGCTATCATGGCCTTGGGAGCAATGCAACACCATCCGGGAACAGATGTTAAGATCGTACCATGTGGTATGAACTACTTCCATGCTCATAAATTCAGATCTCGCGCCGTCATTGAGTTTGGTCATCCAATTACAATTCCAAAAGAGCTCGTTGATATGTATGCTGATCCGAAAACGTCTAAAGAAGCTATTCAAAGAGTCCTTGATATATGTGAATCTGGCTTAAGAGCTGTCACCGTTACTTGTCCGGACTACGAGACGTTGATGGTTGTGCAGGCTGCTAGAAGATTATACACTCAAGGTAAAACCTTGCCTATCCCATTGATTGTTGAGATTAACAGAAGACTAGTAATGGGTTATCAGCACTATAAGGACCATCCAACGATTATTCGTCTCCGCGAGAAAATCCTTCACTACAATCAGGAATTAAGAAATTTCCATTTACCAGATCATGATGTTGAAGATGCTAAAGTGGACTATATCAGAAACACCGGTCTTGTCATTTACAGAGCTTTGAAATTGTTATTGATGATCATCTTAGCTCTCCCTGGCGTTTTGTTGTTCACTCCAGTTTTCGTTGCTGGTAAAATGTATTCTAACAAGAAAAGACGTGAAGCATTAGCAGGTTCTGCTGTTAAGATTAAAGCTAATGACGTGGTTGCCACTTGGAAAGTACTAATAGGTATGGGTCTTGCCCCACTCTTGTACATTTTCTATTCATGCGTTGGATTATATTACTTCAGAGACACTAATATCAACAAATTCATTTTGTTCTGGGGAATATATATCTCTTCTGCATTGGTCACTTATTCTGCTTTAACATTTGGTGATACCGGTATGGATCTATTCAAATCCATTAGACCTCTATACCTGTCATTAGTCTCACCAGATGCTTTGAGACAGTTAAAAGTTACAAGAAGAGAATTGAAAGAGGACATTATTTCAACAATCAATGAGTTGGGTCCACAGTTGTTCCCAGACTTTGATCATTTGAAGAGTCAGCAATTCGATGAAGAATTGGAAGAGAAAAAGACTGAAGAACTCAGAAGAAGAAGACGTGAAAGAAAAAGAAGACAAAGAAAAGAACAAGAATCTGACACTTCAGATGCTGAATCTATCTCTAATGCTTCACTGTTTGGTTCCTCATCTGATGCCGAAAGCGAATTCTCCGAAACTTCAGTTGACTCTGCTAACGAGGCTGAGTACTCTAGTGGAATTTCATCCAAAGTCGTTGGTGCCTTGAGAGAAAGAAGACAAATTGAGGATTCTGATGATGAGTGATCTTCTGTTGTTCTCTCTTTCGATTTAACACATACAGCATTTCCACTCACTTTTGCATAATTATTCAATTCAATCAAAGGGACATTTTGTCATTCTTTTACTTTAATCTTCTTTCTTCATCATCTATATGTCTAAATACTACGAGAAGTATCTCTAACGATAACAGTAGCAAATTTATTTTTTGTTCAATAATGAATGGATCAAAGGGATCAAACTTCTATCAAATAATACATAGCTTCATCTCCTGCTCTTTTTCGATCTTTTATAAGCATTTTGTATGTGTAATCCCCATCATCACAACTCAAATGGTTCCAAGTCTGGACGTTTCTGGATTCTCTTCTTCATACCAGAAGCAGCCTGCTTCTCAAAGGTGGTAGCATCTTTCAAGTCACGACCAGCGTTATCCAAGTCCTTAACCTTGTAGATACGAACCATCCAGTTTTCTGATGTGAACACTTCCTCAACAACGTTCAAGTCTGGTTCTTCTGGGATGATCTGGTTACGAACTCTGTCAACAGCAGGTCTTCCCAGTCTCTGATGCAAATCAACAAACTTGTGGTATGTCATCTTATACATTAAGGAGTTCTTCATGGTCTCCGTAGCGTCTTTATCCACTTTGTATTCGCCCTTTTCGGTGAAGAAGTTTCTCTCCTTAACCTCATCTGGCCAAATACCCTCGGCAATACGAACCATCCACAAGAATTTGTTGATATCATCACCGGAATAACCGAGGAATCCACCAAAGATGATCAAGACGTAATCGACGTCGTGCTGTTTCAAAATCTTGTAGGAGACCTCCTCGGAAGAGCACATAGCTTTACCAACAGTGGCGATATGTGTGTTATTCCAGGTGTTGTTGTCAACGAGTGTGGTACGGTCAGCCATGCCTCCAATCTGGTAGCCATAGTCCCACCATGCCATAACCTTAGCGTCTTCAGCGGTGTTCATACGCAACCAATAGTAGGCCTCACGGTAGTCGTCAATGAGAGTTGGGCTACCGTCAGCTGCTCTTGAAGAGAGAACGACCGATGGAGAGGAGTAGGCATTGGAAGTGACCCAAGTACAGTGGAACACAAACAAGTAGAGGTAGAACATGAATGTACCGACCACTGAGAGTCTTGAGAGTAAGTCCAAGATCGAGACCTGACCATCGGTTTTCTTGGTTTTCTGTTCAGGCTCGTCTGTCTTCAGCTCATCGAGGTAAGCAGAGAAGTCCAAGTAGATGTCGAACAGCTTAGACAGAGCCACAGCAGCAGACACACAGATGATTGGGGTCAGAGTCAGCATCAAACGAACCATAACACCGGCAAAGTACGAGCACAGCACAGAGTAAGCAATGACGAACACGTGCTCGTCCTTCAGGTCCTGGAAGAGCAAGTAGATACCAGCTGGGAACAGCCAGATCAGGAACTGTGTGTCGAAGAAGAAAGCTGGCCATGCGGTAGGCTGGTGCTCAGAGACGGAGGCGATGATTGGGATGTGGATCTTGGCGTAGTTTGTGTCCCACAACGAGTAGAAACGGCCAGTCCATGGGGCAATGAGTCCAGCGTAGGTCAGCCCAACCAAAGCAGCAATGCCCAGAATGATCATCAGCACAACAGACACCGCAAGCACGGACTTGAACTGCGTAGAAGGCACGTTGGAACGGATGTAGTCACCGAAAGCGACGATCTGGATGAGACCAAACACACCGAGCGCAGCCATGTGGTCGTTCGAACGGATCGGCAGGAAGCCCACGAACGGGATCTGCATCGAGGCCAGCGTGCCAATGGCGTACCACGTCGTGTACGAGGTGTAGAGCTTGTGGTTGTAGCGTCCCATGAGGATGAGGATGAAGACGTGGAGCGGGATGAGGTTGGTGATGAAGACGTAGCCACCCCAGGCCGAGACCATGTAGAAGTAGAAGCCCGCGGCCCACGCAGCCCAGAAGACGGAGCCCTCCTTCGAGGCCTTGATCCAGAAGAAGAACGCAGCCATCAGCAGCGTGATGGCGATGGCCTCGTTGTCGTAGGAGCCGGCGACGGATCTCGAGATGTACCCCGGGGCGATGCCCATGAAAGCAGCAGCGAGCAAGCCCGCGGACTTGTCCTTGATCTCGGCAGTGAAGAGGTACGTGAAGTAGGCCGTGACACCCGAGAAGGCCGGGGCCAGCATCACACAGATGTTTCTGATGTCAACAGGGAGGCCTATCTTTCTCAGAGCGTGCCATATGGAGCCCGAGGTGACCATGAGCCCCGGGTAGAGCGTACCACCGGTGACCCTGCCGAGGGGGTACCACGTTCTGTCGTCGAACCAGTTGAGGAAGTCGTAGTAGGAGTGGGAGACGAGGTACTTGGTCGCACGGAAGTTGAACCACGGGTCGAACTCGTGGATGATGGACTCGAACCGGATCACAGAGAAGAGACGGGAGGACACGGCAGCACACGCGATCGACACGAGGATGAGCGCTCTCAGCACGAGCTTGACGCTCGCCAGCGTCGTGTGCGACACTTCGTAGGCCATTGTGTGTTTGTGTGGGTTCTTAGCCGTGCTTGTGGTGGTAATGTAGCGGTATTAGATGCGTGTTCTGCGCGTGTTGTGTCCACTGGCCACGTCGGCGAAAGGTGTGCGGGTGTTGTGCACTTCCGGGCCGGGTCACGTGCTGATTAGCGCACTTCCGACCCAAGTCCGAGCCAGCGCGCGCGGTGGGGCCGAAAGTGGAAACTTCGCTAAGGGCTCATGAGGGGACCGGTAGGGGACTAATAGTCTCTAATTTCCCTTTGAGGCCTTCCCAGTGTGCCCAGCGTGTGTAGTGGCACGTACTTGTGTGTGGAGCGAGTTTACTGCGTATTAGCCTCGGTTTGCGGACGCTGAAGCCGGCCTGTGAGAGAGATGGGACCCGAGAAGAGTAACGTCCAGGCTGAGGAAAGCGACATGGACCACGCCAGAACAGACGAAAAGGCTCGCCACGACAGCGCAGACCACATCCCACAGCCGCCTGTGGACCACTACGAGCCACTGCAACCGATTGACAACGAGATTACGTTCCAGAAGCGGACGGTCCCGAAACAGCGGACCCAGAGCGTGCAGAGCGTGCTGTCGAGTGTGTCGCTCAAGAGCTTTGTCCACCAGAAACAGATGCTCCAGCCGAGCCAGAGCCAGCAGCAGCAGCAGCCAGGGGCCCAGGCGTTCATCAGTGCGAAGACCCACATCCAGGCACCGGCGACTGCTGCGTCGTCGAAGAGACGGGCCTCTTTCGAGATAGGCCAGAGGCTGCCGTTTGAGAAGGAGGACAGGGACGACAACGCCGTTGTGAGCGACGACGAGCTGAACCAGGAGGAGCAGAAGAAGCTCACGACGGATGCGCTGAAGCGACTGAGCTCGTTCGGGAAGTTCACCCCGGCCGAGGTCGACATGACGATACCCACAAAGAGAGAGGACGACGACACCGTCCCGTTCCGCTCATCCTCGGCCTCACAGATCCAGATGCGGCCCCTCTCAGCACAGTCCTCGAGGGTGCTGAGCCGGAACGTCTCGAACCTCTCGCCGGTACAGCACTCCGATGTTGATGTCGAGCCGGACTCACACAACCCGAAGGACTACATCGGCCCTGAGCCGGTGTCGTCGCCGGGTAAACTGCATATCACACTACCACAGAACGACGTCCACACCGCAAGCATGGTCCCGACACCGAGCTCCAACAGCAGCATCGACAACGCGAACCTCAAGACCATCAGCGACCCGAAGAGACCGATGTACCTGCCTGCTGTGCTTCGCCAGTCGAACACCAATCTGAAGCCCGAGGACGTCCAGCACATCAACGAGCAGAACTCACGCAAGTACTCCAAGAGCTTACTACAGGAGGCTGCGCACTCCATCAGATCGCAGTCGTCGCACTGGTCTCTGAAACTGGACGGCTCGTCTACGAAGTCGCCCACGCGGGCCCACTGGCGTCGGGACATAACGAGAAGATCGTGTGCTCTGTGTGATAAGTCGTTCACGTTCTTCGAGCGTCGCCATCACTGTCGTCGGTGTGGAGACATATTCTGTGCTGAGCACACTTCCCATCTGCTGAAGCTGGGCCTAGATGCGCAGTTCACCCTCGGTGGTACAGGGCTTCTGTGTAAAGTGTGTGACAACTGCTGTCGTGAGTATGAGGCGTTCGTTAAGAGAGAGCTGGGCGACGCTGCTATCAATGGAGTGAGAAGATCAAGTAATGCCAACGGTGATGATCAGTCGAGTAAGAGTAATACAGAGGGGAACAACGTCGTTGGTGCCGTTCCTGCTGACTGGAGCTGGAGCTCCTTTTAGCTGTGCTAGCCATTTTTAATACAAGCGCATACTTTTGGAAAATAGAGGCTCATTGTAGTATAAACGAAGAGTGTAGCAGTATAGCTTATAGTGTGGTGTCCGGGTGTGTGGTGTTCGGGTTTATAATTTCTCCAACTATAATCATGTGTAATCCACGTATAAATTAACTTACGAGGTAAAGCGGTTCTTACTAGTAGAACAACTATGTTATTCTTCCAGTGGTATTATCCGGTAAGCCTAATATTTACAGTTTAGTAGTTTTTTTGAGACTAGCATAAATGTATGGCTTTAGAAAGGAAAACAGTATAAGTTTATCTTTGAATGTTGACTATTTTGTAAGCTTTAGACTGAAGTCCTTTCAAAGACAATTTGAGCTATCTACAGATATTACTAGTAGTTTTTATATATACTTGATCACTCTCATACAAGCCAATAAGAGACCCAATCATTTAATCCGATAGAGTGAAAAATGGTTAGGAGCCCCGATACAGTGGAGGATTCCGGGCTGAATGAACCACACGTCAACAGTGAGCTCTGTGGTATTTAAAGCTACAAAGCCACGACTCCAAAGCCACTGTTTATCATTGGAGACTTGGGGTTTCCAGCTACAAAGAGAACTAAGATCAGGAAAGAGAGGGCGAAGACAATGCCACAAGAGAACGTACACATTGAGGGTACTGGAGAGACACATGTGGAGCCAGTGGAGACTGGCGTAGAAGATGACTCCACGCCCACAGAGCCCGCAATTGAGGACGACGAGTTTGGTGACTTCTCAGATGCTTCGTTTGATGACTTTGAAGAGCCACAAGCTGAAGAGCCGGTGATAAAGAGTGTGTTCCCACAAGAGCTGTTTAAGGACCCCGAGCTTCTCCGGCCGAGGGTGGACTCGCTCTGTAACGAGGCCTTTCCCAGACCACTAGACCCGTTCGAAGTCCCGCACGACACATCGATCCTCAACGAGCGGTCTACGCATCTGCTTGAGAGACTCGTTGCGCAACCGTACCTGAAGCCCTACAACTGGCAACGGGGCTCGCTGAGGAGACAGCTGCTGGTAACGCTGGGCCTGCCAGACGACACTGTTGTGCACAAGGAACGGTCCAACGGGTTCGACATGGAGAGCTACGTCGTGAAGAGACTCGAGGAACTACACATTGGAGGAGACGAGAAGAAGACGCTAATGGACCACAGCGAGGAGACGTTGCGGGAGCTCGGTGGGTGCGTGCTCAGCGAGGAGCAGATCGTGGGCATGTCCGAGCACGAGCTCGAGGAGCTCATTGCGAGTCTGTCTAGTAACATTGCGAGTGTTGAGAAGCTGCTGAGTGTGTGGGAGGACGAGAAGGCCCAGCTTGAGGAGGACCACCGGACGTACGAGAGCGTGGTGGAGAACCTCGTGGGCCACACGCAGAGGCTGAGACGCGAGGAGGCGCTGAGACTAAAGAGCCAGAAGAAGGAGGGCCGTCTGGGCCTTTTCAAGCGGAAGAAGAAGGTGTGATGTATAGGTTATACCACAGACTAGTCCCGCTACCACCTAGACCCGCGACAGATCAACACCCGGACACCTCGGGCCTCGGGATCGCCCGGAGCGGGGATCAAAACATTAATCCTCGACGACATACCACCACAACCTACACACCGTAGTAAACCGCAATAAACATGGCTAAGTTCTCCGAGGAGCGCTACCTGAAGGCGGACGAGATTGAGTACGAGTTCGGCGGCGTGCCTGGCGTCGTCGGCATGGTCGTCGGCTTCCCACTGCTGATGTGGTACATGTGGATCTCTGCTGAGTTCTACGGTGGCCAGTTTGCTGTTCCAGCTCAAGGAGAGTCCTGGAAAGACTTCGCTAAGCACCTCTACGCCATCTTCCTCGAGCACGGAGCTCCGGGGGCCCAGGCGTGGAGAGTGTTCCTGACGTTTGTGCTGGTGCAGGTCTCCTTCTACTACGTTCTCCCGGGCGTGTGGACCAAGGGCCAGCCATTGAAGCACCTCAAGGGGAAGCAGCTGCCGTACTTCTGCAACGCGATGGCGTCCTTCTACACCTCGAACGTGATTGCGCTGGCTCTGCACTTCACGGGTGTCTTTCCCCTGTACACGATCCTGGACCTGTTCGGGCAGATCATGACGTGTGCGATCGTCGCTGGTGTCTCCTACTCGGTCTTCCTCTACGTCTTCACGCTGTTCGTCACCCACGACTACCACAGAATGACCGGCAACCACGTCTACGACTTCTTCATGGGTGCGCCGCTGAACCCACGCATCGGCATCCTCGACCTCAAGATGTTCTTCGAGGTGAGACTGCCGTGGTTCATCCTCTTCTTCCTCACGCTGGCCGCGTCCCTCAGACAGATCGAGGACTACGGCTCTCTCTCTCCGCAGATGGGCCTCATTCTGCTGGCCCACTGGTCCTACGCCAACGCGTGTGCGAAAGGCGAAGAGCTCATCGTCCCAACGTGGGACATGGCCTACGAGAAGTTCGGCTTCATGCTCATCTTCTGGAACATCGCCGGTGTCCCGTTCACGTACTGCCACTGCACGCTCTACTTGTCGTACCACGACCCGGCCGAGTACGCCTGGTCGACTCCGTTCATGGTCGCCCTCTACACGGTCTACGTCGTCGCCTACTACTTCTTCGACACGTGCAACTCGCAGAAGTCGTACTTCAGAAAGAGACTCAGAGGCGACCTCACCGTGAGAAAGGCCTTCCCATATCTGCCATACCAGTACATCGACAACCCGAAGTACCTCACCACGAAGCTCGGCTCCCACTTCCTGGTGGACGGCTGGTGGGCCTACGCGAGAAAACCACACTACACCGCTGACTACACCCAGGCCTTCATCTGGGGCTTGACCTGTGGCTTTGCGTCTCCACTGCCATGGTTCTTCCCAGTGTTCTTCTTTGTCGTGCTGCTCCACAGAGCCTTCAGAGACCAGCACAAGCTGGAGAGCAAGTACGGCGACGACTGGTTGAAGTACAAGCAGGCTGTTCCATACATGTTTATTCCATACGTCATCTAATGGCATTGGCTTTACATCTGCATCAATACTGATGCTAGCCTTTAACAAGAATAAAAATACTGTCATGTGTTATGGACACAAAGCTACTTCCTTTATAGTTCAAAGCAGATTGTAAAAATAATATACACAACATGATCTTATAATAGCAGAATTGAAGTTCCGAAACAACACATCATTCATAGTCATCATCACTGACAACAAAGTCATCCTCGTCCTCGTCCTCATCCATTGCACTGTCCTCGTCAGAGTCTGGTAATGCATAAGACTTCTTAGCAGCATTTCTACCAGATCTGGCTCTTGGCTCCACAGGTGTATCATCTATCTCGATATCAAGATCATCGAGTTCAGCACTGATGTCCATCTTCTTATTCTTAGACTTTGCTGGTGCCTTTTCTTTTGGAGCGGCTTTAGGCTTTGTAGGAGCTTTGGTGGTAGTTTTCTTGGTATATTTCTTGTTATTGGAGAGCAATTCAGTATCAGAATCATTGAAATCACCATCAGACATCTCATCATCATCATCATCAGAAATGACACTTTTTTTCTTCTTCTTAGCAGGCTTGGTTTCCGTTGGTTTGATGGTCTTGTTGATGGTTTTCTTACCAGCCTTGGCAGCCGGTTTGACAACAACTTTTTCATCATCACTGAGATCAATGACGTTGTTGAATGTCTTTTGTACTTCAAGCTTTTCATCCTTGTCTTCGAGATCTAGATCGAAGATACCTGAGTTGTCTTTTGTCGGTGTACCATATTTACCACCTTTACCAAACAAGGTAGTGAATTGTGGCTCAGAAGGTTCTTTCTTCTTTATGAAACCATCAAGGCTGGACTGCTTAGAATCAACAGAAGGTTCAATCTTAACACCCGTTTCAGATGTTTCAGATTTGATAGACTTTTCGTCCTTAACACTTGGTGTACCTTCTTTTTTAACTCTAGTCTTTGGTGCAACATAGTCTGGGATTGGAATCAATTCACCTTTAACAGAACTCCACTTGTCCTCGTCCTTCTTACCTTTCTTAGATTTTTTCTTTGTCGATGAACCCCAGTCATCATCATCATCAGCAGCTCTCTTACGAGACTTCTTCTTTGGACCTGACAACAACGTTGTTCTTTTGGCTTCATCCTCAATAAGGAACTTGTTCCAGCTGGCTAGGAAATCGTCTAAGTCATTGTTCCAAATGTCTTTAGCCGATAATTTGAGCAGCTGTGTTAGCTCATCCTCTTTATTGGCCTTCTGTTGAAGGATCTTGGCATATCTTTCTTTAGTTAAAGACCAGATAGCCATTCCGAGTAAGTAATCGAAAGACGACAGAATATTCTCTCTAGAATGGACATTGGCGTCTTCATCTTCAACATCACTGACAGAACCATCCTCTTCCATCATAGTCTCATCGCGAGTCAAGTCAGCATCATCAGATTTGGTGTAAACTGGATTACCCTTTTTGTCAAACTTAGGGAAGTTCAAATCCTCCAACTCTTTGATCAAATTGACTCTCTTCTTGTTGCTGACGACTAACTCACCATTGATGACAAGTTTGAGGAAACGAGCTTGAGCACATAATTTAGCCAATTCATTTTCCAGTTGTTTAGCCAGGTGGTCTTTTCTCTTCTGATAGTATTCGATTCTAACATAGTAGAAGTCTTTCATGATTTCCTCAACTGTTTCGTATTTCTTGATACGATTCTGAGAATCAAAGAGAACCATGTTAGTCAGGTTGATCACTTGTGAGAGTTTGAACTTTTCATAAAGACCAACGGCCTTAGCTTTTCTCATCTCCTCATCAGATAGTGTGACAATAAATCTGATTCCAAGACCATGCTTCTCTTCAAAGTCCTTGATCCATGGTTTCATCTTGTCAGTACCAGCAATACCTTGCAGTAAAAACTCTTTCATGTTGGATATCCACAGCTTCGGAGGAAGTTCAGTGATGGCCAGAGTGTTAGCATCTAACTGCTCGATCTTACCAAACATTTTGTATCTACCCTCACCAATCTTCTGCACTTGGCCATCCCAGCCCTTGAACCAAGGTTGCATCTCCTCCATCTCCTCGTTGTTCATAAGAGCACGCAGGTTTCTGACAATGTCCTCTGGGTTGTACTGTGGAACCAAAGTGGAATAACCAGTACCAATACCTTCAGCACCGTTGATCAAAACCATCGGAACTGTTGGGATGTAAGACACTGGTTCAACCAATTGACCATCATCTTCATTGTAGTCCAAAAGAGCACCATCGTCTTTGTGAAGAATATTGGAGGTGAGAGGACTCAGAGCAGTGAAAATGTAACGGGGAGCAGAAGCATCCTTACCACCTAACAATCTAGTACCGAATGCACCATTTGGTAAGAGCATGTTTAAGTTGTTAGAACCAACGAAGTCCTGAGCCAAACCAATGATAGTCTGAACTAAGGATTGCTCACCATGATGGTAAGCAGTCTTCTCCGAGATATAACCAGCTAATTGTGCAACCTTGATTTCGTTCTTCAAGTTTCTCTTCAAACAACCAAACATAATCTTTCTCTGACCTGGTTTCAAGCCATCTAAGACACTTGGAACAGATCTCTTCAAGTCGTAGATGGAGTGAAGACGTAGATCGTAGTTGATGAACTGCGTGATACCAACAGTCTCTTGTTCATAACGGTCATCATTACCTTCTTCGACAAAAGAACCAATCCACTCTTTTCTGTCATCAGCCCTGTTCTTAGCAAAAGCCAAGTCAATCGATTCTTTATCTTCGTCCTGGAGAATCTCAAAGGTTTTCATATGTTGAACCAAATCAGAGAAATATTCACGGCCTTCCTCCTGAGTAGAGGTACCCAAACCTTTGTAGTACTTGTGCGACCAGGTGTATCTGTGAGACTCTTTTTCAACCCACTCCTCATATTGAGCCATACTGTAGAAGGCGATTGTCTCTTTTCTTGGTTTTGTGATGTTGACCTTGACAATTGGCGTGATAAATTCAAGCAGGAAACCGTCAATCTTCAATAATTCGGGCCATTGACTTTCAATAAAGTTAATCAACAAACCTTTAATATGGGAACCATCAGTATCCTGATCTGTCATGAGCATAACACGACCATATCTCAAAGATTTGGTGTCTTCATACTTTTTCTTGTGTTGTAAACCAATAATCTGTTTCAAGGCATTGATTTCAGCATTATTAGAGATCTGGGTATGAGAAGCTTCTCTGACGTTCAATGGCTTACCACGTAATGGGAAACAACCATAGTAGTCTCTTCCGACGACAGCAAGTCCAGCAACGGCCAAGGCCAAGGCAGAGTCACCCTCTGTCAAAATCAAGGTGCACTTATAACCTTCCTTTGTACCAGCCATGTTTGCATCGTGGAGCTTTGGTAAGTTGGTGATTCTAGACTTTCTGGAACCATCAGTCTTCTTCAAAGCTTTATCAGCGTTAGCCTGGGCAACATCCATGATCTTTTCGATGAACTCAGTCTTCATGATGCTGGCAACGAAGTCATCTGGAACTTTACAGTCAGATCCAAACTGTGGTTTTCTTGTACTCATTTGCTCTTTGGTTTGGGAAGTGAATGCGGGGTTCTCAATCAAACAATTGACAAACAAGAACATGTTGTTTCTGATCTGGAATGGTTTGACCTGTGTGTTCTTGTGTTTTTTCTTGATAAGTTCACCGATCTTGTCAACAATTTGGTCAGCTATGTAGGTGACATGTGTACCACCAGAAGTTGTGGCGATGGAGTTGACAAATGAGATCTGGTTGAAACTGGTATCTGAGACACCGAATGCGATTTCCCAACGACCTTTGGACTTCGGATCATCAATTTTCTTGTAGATGATAGTTGGCTTCTTTTGAGCATCTGATTCCGACATCTCACCTTCGGCTAGCTTCTTCTTGTTGAGTGCCTTGACGTACATCTCAACGTATTCCTTGAAGTTCCTCACCTTAAGCTTCTCACCGTTAAGGTAGACGTTGACACCTTTGACGGTACCAGCCAAGTCGTACACACGACGACGAAGCACACCAAGGATGTCATCATCGAGCCTTTCCATATGGAACTTTTCAAGATCCGGCTTGAAGGTGATCTTGGTGAACTCACTCTTGGTCTTGACGTTGGTGATGGAGGCCTTCCCGACAACAGACATGTTGTTCTTCCAGGTCTGCTTGTAGAGCTTCTTGACGTTCAAGTCCGCAGTCTCAACAGTGAACTCCGTGGAGAATATATTACACAGCTTGGAACCGTAACCGTTTCTACCACCGGTGACTTTCTTCTCATCGTCGTCGTAGTTGGAGGAGGTCAAGAGGTTACCGAAAATCAGCTCCGGAATCCACATGTTCTCCTTCTGGTGGTGCTCCACGGGGATACCTTTACCGTCGTTCTTCACAGAGATGACGTTGTTCTCAGCATCGATGCTCACATCGATTCTGGTCATGTTTGGGTCACGGATCTTGTTGTCGGCAGCGTTGACAAGGATCTCATCAAAGATCTTGAAGAGACCAGGAACAATCTTCACCTCCCTCTCAACCATCCCCTCCTGCTCAGCAGAGTACACCCACAGCCGCTGCTCCAGGGGCTCTGTAGAGCCGATGTACGTGTCTGGTCTCTTCAGGATGTGCTCGAGCTGGGAGAGCTTCTGGTACTGCTCAGTGGCATTCTTCTTCTTCGGGGTAGACGCCATCGTGTTGATGTTGGCTTCTTGCAAAGGCGGCATTTTGCGACACAGCGGCAGTGTCCGTTTGTAAAACAGCTGTGTTGGGAAACGTCGCACGGTGGTTAGGAGGAGCTTCGGGTCCTTGCGGTGGGTTTTTATAGTTGAGGGAGGAGGGACGCGTCTGTTTATGTTTGTTTACTTTTCGCGCTTTTCACGCTTTTCGCGAAACCAAAGTAGGGTAATGGACACAGCTTAGGGACAGCTTCTACGGACTGGTAGTATACAGTAGCTTTGTGTATTATCTCTTGAACAGGAGGTTCAGTAGTGAGTTGGACGGCGTTTCAGAGGGCTGCGTGCTTTGGGCTGGCGCAGAGGCAGGTGCCGTAGCTGGAGTTGGCGAGCTGGCCGGGGACTTTTTCAAGAGTTTGAGCAAGTCGTTAGCTGGGGTGCCCTGTGGTGGTGGAGACACTGGCTGTGGTGTCTGCTCATGTGGAGACTGGGCTGGCTTTTTGTGTAAGAGCGAGAGTAGGTCGTTGGACGCGGTAGAGACTTGTGGAACTGGTGCAGCCACTTGTTCGACGGGTTTCTTCTTCAACATGCCTAGCAGTTCAGCACTGGCATCGGACACTGGAGATGCTGTGTCCACCTTTGGACTCTGTGTTTTGTGCAGCAGTCCAAGGAGCTCGTTCTTAGCAGACACGTTCTCTTGCGGTGGAGAGGCTGGTTTGTTATGAAGAAGACCCAGGAGTTCGTTACCAGCAGCGTTGGTAGTTGGCAAAGGAGCACTCACTGGCTCTGTTGGTGTTGTGCTGTCTCTATACAGAAGACTCATGATCTCAGCTCCAGCATTGGTGGTGGACGCTGACTTTGAGGTTGGAGTTGGAGTGGTTTCTCTTTGACCAAGCAATTGGGCAAGCAGTGGGTTACCACTGGTCGGTGGGTTGTAGGAAACGTCACCAGCACCGGATTCAAGTGCATCTAACATAATAGCGGAACCGCCATTAGTTGGAGTTGGATCGTCGTCGTAACCACGTGTGTCTTCAAAGTTGTCGAAGCTGCTATCTTCATCATCATCGTCGTCGTCATCATCATCAGAGAACTGGATAGTGGAAACACTAGCAGCTTCATGATGATCTACTTCATCTTCCTCTTTTTCTTCAATCTTGTTCTCTTCAACAGCATTCTCTGCAATAACATCATCAAGAGTTTCACCCCTCTTCAGTAGCCTCATCTTCTTTTTGGGCTCGGGGGTGTATGTCTCTTTAGGAGTAGGAAGTTCTTCAGATTCTGGACCATTCTCTTCTTCAGCAAAGTGGTTTGCAACTTCATCTTCGTCTTCAGATTGCTCAGGCTGTTCAGTTTCGTCAAACTCATATTCCTCGTCAGTGAAGGCCTCAAAAATTTCTGCCTCCTCATCATTCTCTTCTTTGAAGTTCTTGATCATCTCAAGTAGTTCCTTGCTTGGAGGTAATGGTGTCAAATGGCTTGATTCTTCTTCATAGGAGTCCTTTCTATTCGAACTCTTATCAGTCTTCTTATTGGAATTTGTGCTCTTTGGAATATCATTTTTTTTTGGAGTTTCAGTTCTTTTTGGAGTATCAGAACTCTTTGGAGTACCAGCTCCCTTTGGGGTTTCAACTTCTGGGGATTCTTTTTTCAATAATTTGAATTTCGGCGTGGAACGACCATTGGCTATTGGATCATTGTGTGCTTCTGCAGTAGCACTCTCCACCTTTTTCGGCTTCAAAAGGTTCATTAAATCGAGAGAGGCTTTGTTGACAGATGATGGTTGAGAAACAGGAGGTTCTTCTTTCTGCTCCTGTTTGTCATCAACGGCAATACTCTTTTGAGATGGTTGCTTATGGATCAATGCTAATAAGTCATTTTTGTGCTTGTCGTTATTATCGTCATTACTTCTCTTTAACAAAGAAATTTTCTTTCTTGGTTCCTCAGGCCCTTTGCCCATCAGTTGGGATAGGAAACCCTTTGCACTGTTCTTGTCATCCTTCTTGGTTAGAATACTCAGCAGTTCTTTACGTCCTTCATCATTTCTGAAACTCAAACTTGGTCTCTTTAGTTGATCTGTAGAAGGAGGAGGTTGAATATGTGCTGGTCTCATCTGAAGTGGTGGACCTTGGAACATCACCGGGTTTATACCGTAAGGAGCAAACTGCATGGATGGTGCCATACCCATAGGTGGAATAGCTGGTGGTGCAAATGGAGCCATGAACTGCTGGAATGGAGGTGGTTGGAATCCAAATGCCGGCATTGGATACATAGGCATGTGTGGTGGGATGTGCATGGTTGGATGTTGTGACATGGCTTGTTGGTCTTTGATCTGCTTCTTGGCAGCCGACTCTCTGATGAAGTCCAAGAGGTCTCTTCCTGGGTCGTTGACTTGTTGCTCCTCTTCGCCAATTCCCAACATCGACTTAAGCTGGGCCTCGACCTCAAGCTTGAGCTGAGTCTCATTGATCTCACCTCTGTGTTTCTTAGCGTAGTTAATGAGAGGGCGGATCATACCGGGAACCAAGAAGTACTTGCTTGATTGGTTTTTGATTTTTTTGCTCAAACCTCTGAAATCGACCCACTGTATACTATTAATCTCATTTCTGGCGATCGGTTTGAACTCAAAGTCCTCGGGGATGTTTTTGCAGAGGTATATCTTGTAATGCTTCAGTTTCAGTGTTCTTTCGATGTAGTCATCCTCGTTAATGTATGGTGTGATATCAAACCCAATCTCTTCTTTGACTTCCCTGGCAGCACAGGTGGCGTCATCCTCATCCTTGGCGATCTTACCTCTTGGGAAAGACCACGAGTTCGACTCGGTACCCTGAACAAGCAAAATCTTGTTCAATTGAGCGTTGAACAAAGCAGCACCCCTCACTGGGATAGACTGCTTGTAATTGGAGAACTCCAGAAATCCCTGTTCGGGGTCGCCTCCCTGCCAGATGAGCGGGAAGAGCTCAATCAGCTTCTTGGAGAAGTTCTTCATCTTCAGCGACGGTAGTGACGGGCTCAACAGGCGGACATAATCAAGGTAAAACCAGTGGGCCTCTTCAAAGAGGAAGAATACTCGCTGTGGCGTGTTAGTTAGTTCGTTGCTCGGTGTTTCAAAACAGAAGCACACTTACAGAGTTGGTGGAGAGGTCCTCGGCGGGCGAGTTGATGACGAAGCGCACTAGGAGGTCTTCTAAGGCCCTGTCCAGCGGCTGGCCCTTAAGGCCGTCTCTCAGCTGGATGGACATGTTTCTGTATGTGTGTGGTGAGTGGAGTGTGCTGGTAGCAACAATGCTTGTCTATTTGCGTAGTTATTAGCTTCTGAGTGTATTTTCTGGTTGGTCCCTTTTGATGGTTTGGTTGGCCAGCCTTTTTCGATGTTGAGCGAGAATTCGCGAAAACAAAACACCCGCACACCAATTGTGTCCCGGGCTCGGGCTTCCCCACCGGCATTTATAGCGTCTTGGCTCGGTCCTGGTGTGTAAAGCTGCTTACAAAAGAAGCACATAATGTCTCTCAAGGTTGGCTACGTTCCAGAGCACTTCAGCACCCCAATCGCTTTTGCTCAAAGCAAGGGCTTCTTCAAAGAGCGTGGGCTCGACGTTGAGCTGATTCCGTACCCATCGGGATCGGGCCACTTGATCCAGTCGCTGGAGGACAACTCTCTGGACGTTGCGATTGGGCTGACGGAGGCCTTCGTTAGAGGCATTGCTCAGGGTAAGGAGAACTACAAGCTCATTGGAACCTACGTGAAGTCCCCGTTGCGCTGGGCCGTGAGCACCGGGTACCACAGAGAGATAAAGGATAAGGCCGATCTTGCTGGTAAGAAGATCGGTGTGAGTAGAATTGGGTCTGGTTCGTACGTGATGGCCTATGTTCTGGCTCTCCAGCTGGGATTCAAGAAGCCATTCTTCCAAGGGTTCCCAATCTTGTCCACTTTCAAAAACTTGAGAGACTCCGTCAACGAGAAGGAGGGTGTTGAGCCCTCTGAGGCCTTCATGTGGGAGTACTTCACTACCAAGAGATACTACGACAACAAAGAGGTCAGGTATATCGGTGACATATACACGCCATGGCCTTCGTGGGTGATCAATGCGAGAACTGAGCTCGTTGAAGGTAAGGCCACCTTGATCAGTGACTTCATGGACGCCATCAGTGAAGGTATCGAGTACTTCAACGAGCACAAGGACGAGGCCGTTGAGTACATATACAACAACTTGGACTACTCTGAAGAGGATGCAAAAGAATGGATCAAGACCGTCGAGTTCCAGGACTCGAAGAAAGTAGATGTCATTGACCAGGAGACAGTCGTTAACAAGACATACAAGGTGCTGATTGAGGCTGGAGTTCTGGAGGACTCCGAGGAAGTTATAACACAGAGACTGAGAAAGGGTGTTACGTCTTTATAAATATGTATGTACTTTTATATGAATATGTATAATTTATTACCATCCGAAGTTTTCTGTGTGCAAGTAGACTTCCTGAACCGCTCCCGAGAGGACCTTCGTCTCGAGAGAAGAGACTGCATTTCCACAGGCCTCTTGAACAGAGCCAGAGCCACAGCAGATGAAAGCCGTCTTTTGTGCGAGCTGTGTTTGAAGAAGAAGAGTCTGGAAGTCTGGTTTCATGCCCTCAAAGATCTTAATATTTGCGTCTAAGCTGGCATCGGCTTCCTTGGCTAAAATGGACTCGGCATCAGAACTCGACGCAGTGGTTTGAGTGAGCTGTGTTCTCGATGTGACTATTGTTGGTGGTTTACCTTCTTCAGATCCACTGATAAAGATTTTGATATCGAAAACACTCAATGATTCTGCCTGGGAAGCTCTGGACAACACAGAAATCAGCTCTTCACGGATCCATTCAACGGCTTCTGGTGATCTTACTACCCACATGAATTCCACTTTCTTAACACAGTTAGACGCATTTAGCAATTCCTGGGCAACATAGCACAAGAAAGGTAGAGTAACAGAGACACCAGTTCCAGTAGCAACAAGCACCAATTTGTCGAAAGCTAGTGGGTCACGGTTCATTCCACCGTAAGGCCCATCAATGAAGCACTTGATTTCCTTTTCAGCTTTCTCATCTTGAAGTGCCTGGTGTAGTTTCCTGGTCAGTCCCTTCTGTGGTTTCACAATCAGCTTCAACTGACATCTTTCATTGGCTTTTGGAATCGTGAGGATAGAGAATGGGTGATTGTCCAAAGTGTGGAGTCCACACATGAACCTGATAAATATGTGTTGGCCTGGCATCCAGTCAAGCTCTTTAGGCCCGTTGATGGTGACTGAGACTTCGTAGACATCATTGGAAAGCGGTCTCAAGCGGGCAGTCTTAGACTTGAAAGCGAACTGGTTCGGCTTGAAAGTGGTCTTAACAAAGACTCTATAAAGCATCTGAAACCCCCAGAATGCCATGGTCGCCCATAGGTACTTGTCTGAGGCTAGTGAGTCGTAGACATGGTACCACAAAGTAGCGATGTAAGCGACGCCGAAGAACCAATGGGAATGGAACCAGACCTCATAAACCAGACCTCTAGAGAGCCTTGTACTGAGGATACAGAGGAGGAATAGAAATAGCAATGGAGGAACACCGTTTTTAAATATAACTTCATTGTCCCAGTAGTATTTGACACGGCCCATACCACCTTCTCTATAGCTCTGAGTCAGGAAGGGGAAAGTGTGCACCAACGCAAGCAGCAGAGCAGCCCAGCCCAGTCCTTGGTGAAAGACGTTTAGTTTCTCATACGAGACACCAGTGATAAAGGAGATGAAGTTTGTCTTGCCGGACATCACTATCAGAAAGGGCGTCAGAGCAGTAGACATGATACCAGTACGCACAGAAAGCGGTGGAGACCCGAAACCACGACATGGTCTGAGCAAATAGCCAGGAACAAAGGACAAGCAGATTATGTATGCAAATGAGAGGGCAAAAACCGCAAGAGTACCAACATTAGCAGGCAAACCCGTGATTCTACACAAGATCAATGGGATACGGCGATACGACAAGTACCTAGAAACTCCAGCGAGCCTATCAATGAGCCCAAGCCTCAGCTGCTTGTGGCCCAGCTTGGAGTTCCTGTAGCCCCAGTCGACATACAAGTAGACGCCTTTCCTCAATACAGCTAGAAAGAGAAGAACAACGCCAAAATAGCACGTCCAGATACCGTAGTTTCCCTGATATCCCCAAGCGTGGGTACCAGTCTGTGAGATGGTCTCGTACTGGCTATAAGCTGGTTTGTCCATGTCAGCGACACAGTCGAGGCCCATGTAGGTGACGGTCATGATGAGGCGAGTGTTATTGAGGCTACAATATGAGCTATGGAGTGCATTACTGGGTGGGATACCACTGTCTTTATAGTGATCTGATCAAGATCGAGGGTAAATTGCTCATGCGAGATTAGTTCAAGTATTTGCGCACGGCAGATATGGGCTTCTAGACCGGGAATAAGCACAGCCGTCGCATATTGGGGGACTCCTAATTGGCCAATTGGCGAGTATATATATAGAAGAGAGTATCAGCCTATAGCGAACTGTATTGTACCTCGTTGGTGCAGTTAAAGATCAGATTTAGCCTCGCTCATGAACTTGGGAAAACCGATTACGCCTTGGGGTATGCTGGAGAGAATATGGGCCAGAATATATTCATGAAAAATTAACAACTCTTAAATAAGCAATACATATTAAAACAATAAATAACTTATGATCACCAGCCAAAGTTCTCGGTATGCAAGTAGACCTCCTGGGCTTCACCTGCTAAAACTCTCGTCTGTAGAGAAGATACAGCATTACCACAAGCTTCCTGAACCGAACCTGTACCAGAGCAGATGAATGCCGTTTTCTGGTAGAGATTTTCGTCCTTAAGCAAGAGAGAAAAGTCTGGTTTCATGTCGTGGTAGATCTTGATACACTCAGAGAAGTTGTCCTTAATTTCCTCCGATTCACTTAGAGACTCATTAGTAGGGCCGACTGGCAATTGAGCACTAGAAGTGATAACGCGGGGCTGAGTGCCATCAGTAGAATTGGTGACAAATATCTTAATATCAAACAACGAAAGCATGTCTTCCTGGGAAGCCTTGAAGAGAACTTTGTTTAGCTCGTCTCGGATCCATTCAACTGCGGACTCAGACTTGACAACCCACAAAAACTCCACCTTTTCCACACAATTTGTGACACTCCATAAATGACCGGCAATATAAGACATGAAAGGCATAGTGACGGAGACACCAGTACCAGTGGAAACTAACACCAGCTTATCAAAAGCCAATGGATCACGGTTCATACCACCATATGGACCGTCGATGAAGCATTTCAGCTCTTTCTTTGTCTTTTCATCTTGCAACTGGTCGTACAACTTTCTGGTTAAGCCCCTTTGTGGCTTGACGACCAGTTTCAACGTTGATTCCCCGTTATGCTCAGGAACGCTCAAGACAGAGAAAGGATGGTTATCCAAGGTATGCATACCATGCATGAATCTAATAAATATGTGTTGACCAGGCAACCAATCCAGCTCCTGACTGTCGTTTATATGTACAGAGACCTCATAAACATCACCTGGGAGCAGCTTCAACTGGGCGAGTTTGGACTTGAAAGAGTACTGATTTGGTTTGAATGTGGTTTTCACCATGACTCTATAGATCATCTGGAAGCCCCAGAAGGCCATTGTAGCCCACAGATACTTATCAGAGGCCAGTAGATCGTAACAGTGGTACCACAATGTTGCGACGTAAGCGATACCAACGATCCAATGGGAGTGGAACCAAACCTCATAAGCAAGAGCTCGAGACAATCTTGTGCTTAAAAAGCACAGCACAAAGATGAACACCAACGGTGGAACACCGTTGACGTATAGATAGTTAGTCTGCCATTGCAACTTCAAGTTCGAGAGACCACCTTCTCTCACTGGCTGAACAATAAATGGGAAAGTGTGGAGCATGGAGAGCAGGAAAACTACCCAGCCCAGGTATTGGTGGAAGATGTTCAATTTCTCATAGGAGATTCCGGTGACGAAGGAGATGAAGTTGGTTTTACCAGACATGATGATGATGAATGGAGTAAGTGCAGTGGCCATAACACCAGTGCGTGTCGCTAGAGGTGGAGACCCAAAGCCAAAGCACTCTCGATAGAGGTAGCCTGGAGCGAAGTTGAGACAGATGATGAAGATGAAAGACGATACAACAACAACAATCGTTCCCAGATTCGCAGGCAGACCTGTGACTCTCGACAGTAGCAAAGGAATACGCCGATACGCTACTGTTCTGCTGAGAGCAGCGGCCTTGTCAAACACAATGAGTCCTCTGAACCGTTTGATACCGAGCTTGGTGTTTCTGTAGGACCAATCAGCATACTTGTATAGCACTTTCCTCAGCACAACAATGAACGCAAGAGCAGCAGCGTAGTACATGCACCAGACCGAGTAGCGAGCCTGGTAGCCCCAAGCGTGTTTCCCTGATTGGGAGACGTTGTAGAAGCCCATGAATGTGTCATCCATGTTGGTGATGCTCGGGCCGAGACACTCCATGCCCTTGTAGGAGACCATACTGTGGTGCTTTACGGGTAGGGACTGTAGATCGGGGGTCTCAGATCGACTATTGGCTACGATTTAAGCATAATACCGTTTATATAAGAAACAATGTACGGACATAATAAATTTGCTCGTCTCGGGAAGATATAATTTGCTCGTGTTGGAGCTATGATCTATGTGGCTTCGCTGAAGATTCGGGATGGGAAGTAACTGCAAAAGGGGGAGAGGCCTAAGCACGAGATCGGACTCGTGCTAGACGTAGTGCTCAATTAGGATGTAAACAATGAATGTAAACAATGAATAGTTGGTGGGACATAAGTCCTAAGATGTGTGGTACGCGCAACACAGAGATGCGTGCTGGTGGAAAAAAAATAAAAAAATAAGTGCTTTCACTGTGGATCGAACACAGGACCTTATGAACTTCAGTCATACGCTCTCCCAACTGAGCTATGAAAGCAACTTGTTGAAAATACTTCGAGCCAATGCCACCGGCTGAGAGTGTCTGGTAGGGGCACCTCCCTACTATTTTTAGCGGGTTTGAGCCCAATGATACTATAATAAGAGTACAGACATTCCAGGGTGGTTGAAAGGTGACTTTTCAGTGATTTCTCAGAGTGCTGATCAAGCCATAGCGCAACGTTCTCTTACAAACCCGACCCCGTTTAAAGCCGTTCCCCGAGCCGAACACATCAACAATTTGTCCGTGAACTTGACACATACACCATCACTTGGACAACAATACAGTGTCGAAATGAAGCACTCAAGCTTCACGGATAGGCGTATAATAGTAGGTAGAAGCTCGGTATTGCACTTTGGGAGGAATGACTAACAATTGCGTAGCTTAGTGGACGAGATGCGGTAACAATGGGTGCTCTCATCAAAGGATGTATGTTAAGCCACTTCGATCATCTCTACAGAACGCTAACATTGGGAACAGCTGCATTTGGAGGATCCTTGATTCTCAATTTGCTCTTCAGATATCAAGCATTGTTCATTGAAGAGTCCATAAAACATGAATTGCAAGTACTGCTCTAAGCTAACGTGAAAGACAAGGCACTAACAGTATCGCAGTTTCCCATCTATACAGGACACAATCACTAACGCATACCCGTATCGCTCTGTGTATCAAATGGTCATTGCCATCTGGTCATTTGTGAACGTTTTAGTGATCGGGCTTTTCTTCGTCACCATCAGGTCTAAATCACCAAGCACAGCCAAGTACCTCACGCTCATCCAGGCAATAAGACAGCTTTCCCTTATCTGCTTCAGTTGCATACCACCAAAGTATGACATCAAATCGAGCACCAATTGTTTCGTCATTTATACATTGTCAACGTTGGCATGGATGCACTTGTATCAGCTCAAAATTACATCGAGAAACATTTCACTAAACAGGACGAGGAAAGTAACGAGGGATATACACGCCTTATTGATGACTATGTCAACAATCTGCTATTACAAGCACCAAATAGAACATATCAATGGATGGTACTCAGTCGGTTCTTTCTTGCAATGGATAATGGTGGGTGTTGATAGCCATTTCGATTACTTAACAGCCAACGAATTGAGAGATGTGAAGTTCCAAATAGACTTGAATGATCATAAATTTGAGCATTTGGTTTAGTCAAAGTCGAGAAACATTTTTAAAAATCATATAAATGGTTAATTGAGCTCATTAGTTGAATGTAGCTCATATTATAGTCGTTAAAACTCATCAGTTCCGAAATTAGTACACCTGCTAATAAGCGCGTACTCGGCTGTTTATGAATTTTAAAAATTTCGAAGTTAGCTGGTATGGCGCAGTGGTAGCGCAGCAGATTGCAAATCTGTTGGTCCCCAGTTCGAATCTGGGTGCTAGCTTCAACAAATATTTTTTTGCTATTTTTATCAATGAATAGTACATTATACTTAGAATGCAAATGATAATAGACTACAATGACACAAACATAAATAGAGCAGGACATTAAAATTTTTTCATTAACTTATTTCTTCAGGCCTTTTTTCTTAGCTTACGGTTGGCAAAGTCAATAACCTGGGCATTTCCTTCTTTGGTAACAAAGAACTTTTTCTTAACAGCATCACTCCAGAGTAAACACCCAATATCCTCAGCATAAGCAGCCAGTAATTGGTATTCTTTTTCAGTTGAGAAGTCTGTGAAGAGATAACCTGGGAAGTTGAGGATTCTATCCATTTCCAATTGCCACAGTTTGATCTGATCGGCGATTGTTGGCTGAAGGATGTGCAATTGTTCCTTGGTGTTGGAGTCATACTCAGTCTTCTTCTCCAGCACTTCTTCAGCCGAGCGACGAAGCTGTGGATGCGCATGTGTTTCCAAGTAAGAGATGATCTGTTCTGCGGTGATACCGTTCTGTAAGGCCTTTCTAATGGATTCACGGGTGATTTGCCCTGTAACCAAGTTGGAGAACCTTTGTTTGAGATGGACAAACAGGTTCAGCACAGCAATCTGTAGTGGTGAGTTTGTGTAGGCGTAGAGCTTGAAATTTGTCTCAATGATGATCGTACCAGCGTTCTCAATGTTTGACTCTGCGTAGGCATTGTTCTTGGTATGTTCAATGACCTTGTTCATGGCAGCAGAGGCGGATCTCAGAGTCGTCGCATCCGAGGTTAATGTGGTCGCAAGTCTTGTTGGATAGAAACGACGGGACGTGGATTTGCGTTGGTAGATAAGTCCGTAATCTCGAAGGTCAGCCAACATCACCTCTTGTGTCTTGGTCAGCGCAGACAGCGCATAGTCCTTGCCCAGTTCAAGAGAACCAAGCATAAATATGAAGTTGAGAACGTCAACTTCGTCCATGTTCTGTGCAGACGCATTCTTCAGGTACTGTAGTAGAAGTGTCCAGAGCTGGGCATTAACGTCCTGTAGCAAGAACTGGAACCCTGCGTTTGTGATCTTCATGTTCTTCAAGGACTTACCCTCCATCAAGCCACTCAAGTTCAGCAGTCTCAAAACACCGTCACCCGGTATCTGGTCCAGCTGCGTGCCCACCATGTAGTGCAGAATCGTTTCCCACTTACTAGCAGCGTATGTGTCGAGGAAAGAGATGTCCACTTTGTGAGCGTCCTCGGCGTCGCACAGAACACCAAAGGAGTTGCCTATATCCGTGCCTGTGAGCACGTTCTTGAAGCTCTTTCTGAACGTGGGGTTCAGCATGGCTTTGCCACGGGCCTCTTTCAACAAGTGCAGAGCCTTGAGCGAGCGTATGGCCTCGACCTGGTCCACCGTCCCGTTGGGGTTGATCCACTTGTCGAAGTCCGCCACCAGCACGGGGTCCTCGTTGAAGATCATCGACATCACATAGAACTTAGCCAGAGACGGCAGCAGACGGAAGATCGCAAGCGACGTAGCAGGCTGTTTAGGTTAGTACTGGTTCCACAGAGGCCCTGGTCGAGCTCACTCACTGACTGGTACAGCCTTGCCTGGACGGAGTCCGGCAGACCCTCGAGGTACTCGTTGACGTTCGACTTGAACAGCTCAGCCATGCTTGTGGCTCCTAGTTGCTCGATACGAGGAGAGCACAAGTTGGTGGTACCCGAGCCATAATGGTGAAGTAGGCGCCCCCGGAAATCCACGCACATCCGAGGGCCGGACCCCCGAGATGGCTCCATAAAAAAGTTTGTAAGCGGTGAGGGCATCGGTCTCACCAGGCGCACACCACCACAAAGAGCTCCAACAACGAGCTCCAGGCGTACACGAACGATGGTGACGAAGCGCAGGAACAGTGTCCGTGGGAAGGACGCGAAGAAGGCGAAGGAAGCGCACGACGAGGCGTTCAGCGAGCTGCTGAAGCCCGTCTACAAGGGAAAGCACCTCACGGATGAGATCAACACCGCTAAGGACAAGTGGAACCTGCTGCCGGCTTTCCTGAAAGTGAAGGGCCTCGTGAAGCAGCACCTGGACTCGTTCAACTACTTCGTGGACGTGGACCTGAAGAAGATCATCAAGGCCAACGAGCTCGTGCTGTCGGATGTCGATCCCGAGTTCTACGTCAAGTACCTCGACATCAGGGTCGGGTACCGCTCGAACGCTACACACATTGACCCCATTCTGCCGCCGCACGAGTGCCGTCTGAGAGACCTCACCTACTCTGCTCCGATCTACGTCGACGTCGAGTACACGAGGGGCCGCAAGATCATCATGCACAGGGACCTTGAGATCGGGAAGATGCCCATCATGCTGAGGTCCAACAAGTGCACGCTCAATGGCGCCTCCGAGGCGAAGATGGCGAGCCTGAACGAGTGTCCCTTGGACCCTGGTGGGTACTTCATCGTCAACGGTACCGAGAAGGTCATCCTCGTGCAGGAGCAGCTGTCGAAGAACAGAATCATCGTCGAGGCCGATGAGAAGAAGGGCATCGTCCAGGCCTCCGTCACGTCGTCCACGCACGAGAGAAAGTCCAAGACCTACGTGGTCACCAAGAACGACAAGATCTACCTGAAGCACAACTCCATCGCCGAGGAGGTGCCGATCGTGGTGGTTCTGAAGGCTGCTGGTATTGTGTCTGATCTCGAGATCATGCAGCTGGTGTGTGGCGATGACGCAGCTTACCAGGACCTCTTCGCCATTAACTTCGAGGAGTGTGCCAAACTGGGTATCTTCACGCAACACCAGGCTCTCGAGTACCTCGGTTCCAAGGTGAAGACCATGAGAAGGGCCAAGCTGACGATATTGCAAGAGGGTATTGAGGCCATCGCTACAACTATCATTGCGCATCTCACAGTCAGTGATCTCGATTTCAAAGAGAAGGCCCTCTACATGGCCATGATGACGAGAAGAGTGATCATGGCTATGCACAACCCAAAGATGGTCGACGATAGGGACTACGTTGGTAACAAACGTCTGGAACTGGCAGGTCAATTGATGTCTTTACTCTTTGAAGATTTGTTCAAGAAGTTCAACTCCGATTTCAAGGCTAACATCGACAAGATCTTGAAGAAGCCGAATAGAGCTACAGAATTTAACCCACTTCTGTCCATCAACGTCCACTCAAACAACATTACATCTGGCCTCAACAGAGCCATCTCCACTGGTAACTGGTCTTTGAAGAGATTTAAGATGGAAAGAGCCGGTGTTACACACGTTTTGTCAAGACTCTCGTATGTCTCTGCATTGGGTATGATGACGAGAATCTCTTCTCAATTCGAGAAATCCAGAAAAGTCTCGGGCCCAAGAGCGTTGCAGCCTTCACAGTTTGGTATGCTTTGTACATCAGACACTCCAGAAGGTGAAGCTTGTGGTTTGGTTAAGAACTTGGCCCTCATGACACATATCACTACAGATGACGAAGAAGCACCAATCAAGCAGTTATGTTATCTTATTGGCGTTGAATCTATTTCCATTATCGATTCAGCATCACTACATGCCAATTTTGGTGTTTACCTGAACGGTACGCTAATCGGTACTACTCGTTTCCCAGCTAAGTTTGTTTCATTGTTCAGAACTATGAGACGTTCTGGTAAAGTCTCTGAATTCATCTCGATCTACACAAACTCACATCAAAAGGCCGTTCACATCGCCACTGACGGTGGTCGTATTTGCCGTCCATTGATTATCATTGAGAACGGTGCTTCCAAGGTCAAGGCTCACCACTTGCTCAAACTCAAACAGGGACGTATGCAGTTTGATGACTTCCTCAAGCAAGGTCTCGTTGAATACTTGGATGTCAATGAAGAGAACGATTGTTTCATTGCATTGTATGAGGATGATCTATCAGATCAGATCACACATTTGGAAATCGAGCCATTCACTGTGTTGGGTGCTGTTGCTGGTTTAATTCCATACCCACATCATAACCAGTCTCCAAGAAACACATACCAATGTGCTATGGGTAAGCAAGCCATTGGTGCTATTGCATACAACCAGTTCAAACGTATTGATACACTGCTGTACTTGATGGTTTATCCACAGCAGCCGATGGTGAAGACAAAGACCATTGAACTGATCGATTACGACAAGTTGCCAGCTGGACAGAATGCTACTGTTGCCGTTATGTCATACTCTGGTTACGATATTGAAGATGCCTTGGTATTGAACAAGGCTTCTATTGACAGAGGATTTGGTCGTTGTCAGGTTTTAAGAAAGAACACTACAGTGCTTAAGAGATATCCAAACCACACGAAAGACATTGTTGCTGGTATGAGAGTTAATGAGAACAATGAACCAATCTTCCAACACGCTTCACTGGGCCCAGATGGTCTTGGTGAGGTTGGCACAAGAGTTGAGAGTGGTCAAGTCTATATCAACAAGTGTGTTCCAACAAATGCTTCTGATAGTATTATGAATCAAAGTGAAACTGAGCACAGGGAAACACCGGTCTTTTATAAAGCCCCAGAACCTTCATACATTGATCAAGTTATGATGTCTGTTTCAGATAATGACCAGGCTTTGATCAAAGTGCTACTGAGACAGACTAGAAGACCAGAATTGGGTGACAAGTTCTCCTCCAGACACGGTCAGAAAGGTGTTTGCGGTATAATTGTCCAGCAAGAAGATTTGCCGTTCAACGATGATGGTATCTCTCCAGATATTATCATGAACCCACATGGTTTCCCATCTCGTATGACTGTTGGTAAGATGATTGAACTGATAAGTGGTAAAGCAGGTGTTTTGAACGGTTCTTTGGAATATGGTACTTGTTTTGGAGGCTCTAAGTTGGAGGACATGTCCAAGATCCTAGTCGATAAAGGGTTCAATTACTCTGGTAAGGATATGCTTTATTCTGGTATCACGGGTGAATGTCTCCAGGCTTACATCTTCTTTGGTCCTATCTATTATCAAAAACTGAAACATATGGTGCTGGATAAGATGCACGCAAGAGCTAGAGGCCCAAGGGCTGTGCTAACAAGACAACCGACTGAAGGTAGATCAAGGGATGGTGGTCTGAGATTGGGTGAAATGGAAAGAGACTGTGTTATTGCATACGGTGCTTCCCAGTTACTATTGGAAAGATTGATGTTGTCCTCTGATGCCTTTGATGTTGACGTTTGTGACAAGTGTGGGTTGATGGGCTATAATGGCTGGTGTACTACGTGTAAGAGTGCAGAGCACGTTGTCAAGATGACCATTCCATATGCTGCTAAGCTGTTGTTCCAAGAGCTGCTGTCGATGAACATTGCTCCAAGATTGAAACTGGATGATGTCTTCTGATGGGTAGGTTTGGGTTGTACTAGGGTATTTTTAAGTCATTAATAACATTTGCATAGATTCGTTAGGATCGATTTTGTTCATATACAGTCATAATTCGTAGCGCAGCATCATTGGCCAGACTCTGGGTAAACAAGTGTGTAGTCCATCCTGAGTCTCTTGTATAGATCCTTCATTGTAAACTCGTCATCAGAGATTTCATCATCGATCATAGATTTCTCCGCTTCTTTCATAGCAGCATCTTGCTCCTGCTCCAGCCTGTGTACCACCCTCTGCTGTTCGTCCTGTGGCAGCTCTGACTGGGCCACCTCGCCGATCTTGTCCTGGAAAGAAGTCTCAATTGAGTACTCCATCGAGTCTCTCAGGCTCTCTTTCTCCCTCTTGACGAACTCGCTCTTCCCTCCAGCCTGGTGGACTTTATCCAAAGCAGCACTCAACAGCAAATCAGACGCCCTCTGAGCAGCGTCCCTCCACTTCTCCACCAGCTTGGCATTGGCCTCTGGCTCGTTCTTCACCAGGATGGTCCTCGCTCGTTTGAGTGTTTCGAGCCTGGCTTTTTCACGTCTGATGCGGGAATCCAACTCCGTCTCTTGTCGTTTGAGTCTCTTGAGGTCATCGGACGGAGAAGAGAGAATCGGGGTCGTAGTCCTGATAGTCTCTGGGCTCTCTTCGAACGAGCTGTAGGACATGTTCGGTGGAGGCGACAACTCGGGCTTTGCAGTGTCGTTCAACGAGGGCAGTCTCGTAGGCAAGGACGAGACCCTCGACTTCGTAGGCACAAGCAATGTAGGCTCTTCGGCATTAGCAGCAAGCTGGAGCTTCCGTCTCTTAGCAACGGTGAGGGACTCGCTGGACTCGGGACTCACGCGAGGAAGCGGAGTGCCTGGGCTCTTTACGGGGATAACAGCACTTAAGTCCTGGTCGTGTGGTGGGACTGGGTCGTGTGTGTGGGTGGCACGGGGCCTCTTCATTGGGAGGTTGATTGGATGCTTACTGGAGGTTTCATGGGCTTTATTGGAGGTGTGACATTAACAATACGCGAGATACGCGTCTTATATGCAAAAAAAAACAGACAGCTCACGACCAGGATCGAACTGGTGACCAACAGATTTGCAATCTGCTGCGCTACCACTGCGCCACGGGAGCATCTGATAACATTCAAACGGGAGGCGCGGGCTATGAGCTGGACGAGGAAGTGTTTGAGCTGAATCGATCACCTTAACCGCCTCAAACGCCAACTTTAGGCAGCCGCGCGATTCCCAATTAAGGAAGCCCACTATATGTGACCGGAGAACCACCGGAGAACCAGCGTCCCGCCCGCAAAGCCCACCACACGTCCTCTTTCAAACCCCGCCCCGCCCGTTTTCCCTTTTTCACCATTAAACCCCGACCAGCTCCGCCCTCCGCTCCGCCCGAACGCGAAACCCCGTGCTTTTATGCAAAAATGCAAGGCCTTCGAGTATTCGAACCCCGAGGGCCTGCAAGTACATAAGAGACCAGACGGTACGAAAGACTGGGGAGACGAGAATCAACAGAGAGGAGACAACATAGAGAGGAGAACACACGGATGGAACGAGTACCGAAGTTCGAGACGCGGTGGTTCATCTGCACGATGGCCACGGGCATTTGCACCTCTATCCTATACAGCTATCCGTACCCTGCTGTGTGGCTGCGGAGAGTCTCGTACATCATGTTCGCACTGTGCTCATTGTCGATGGTAACGACGACTGTGCTGTTCTGCGTACGGCTCGCACTAAGCAGGCAGTACAGGTGGGACGTCGTCTTCAACCTGCGCCACAACCTGTTCGTTGCGTGTGGTGTGATGGGCTTCACGTCCTGGTTAACGGCGATGCACCTGGTCACCGAGCACAGGGCCCCACTGCTGTCGTACGTGCTGTGGTGGGTGTCGAACCTGCTGTCTTTGGGTGAGGGATGGGCGATTCTTCTGTGTATCCTATCAAAGAGCGGGCTCAAGCTCCGCCAAGTCAAGGCAACGCTGCTTCTACCCATCGTCACGTTCACAGTGACAGCAGCATCTGGAGGGGTCATCGCCCCGTCGCTGCCACACGTCCTGAGACAGTCCACCATCATCATCTCGTTTTTGCTGTGGTCCAATGCCATGGGACTAGCATTCATCACCCTCACAGTCTACATCCACAGACTCATCGAGCACAAGTTCCCCTCTAAGGAGTCGATCTTCACGTCGTTCATCCCCATCGGGTTCCTGGGCCAGGGTGCTTTTGCAATCCAGCTGTTCGGCAAGGACTACCACGACCATTTGCTCTCGATAGACACCACTGCCCAGATCCACGCCGAGGTCTTCCAGTACACCAGTGTCCTTGCGGGCCTGTTCCTCGAGGGACTGGGATTCTGCTTCACGGCCTTTGCCATCTGGGCTGTTGTTTCCCACGGAAAGCACCCTTTCCACTTTGGCTGGTGGACCGTCACTTTCCCACTGGGCACAATGGCACTCGCTACGCACGAGACCAGCATCGTCATGGGCTGGCGAGCCTACTCGGTCGTCTCCGCAGTGTACGGCACGTTTGTGGTGCTCTTCACGCTGCTGTGCATGTGCCTGTCTCTGCGAGAGTGTGTTCTTTGGCTGAGCTCTCCAGCTGAGGGTGGGTTGTCCAAGGAAGAGGACTCGTCGCTGAGCGAGGTGTAGCTGGTGACTGACGACTATACACTGCATTCACTGAGCATTAAGCACTTCAAGCATTACTACTGAGCATTCCACTGAGCATTCCACTGAGCATTGATTACTAAGTATTCACTGGGCATTAATTACTAAATATTCACTACATTCACCACGCATTATTACCAGTATACACCACATTACTAAGTACTCACACGAGTCCCGTCCCGTAGTCCCTCGCCTAGGCGCCACACTTGGCGAGTCCCGGCCTATATAAAACGGGCCTCGGCCACAACCCGCGCCCACAGAGCAACGAGAGCTCAACAGCAATTTAATGGCCAGTGCTAGACTCACACAGTTCACTCGCCAATTAAGCACAATGGCTCCTGTTCCTAAGCACTACAACTACCTCGTCATCGGAGGCGGCTCCGGCGGCGTCGCCTCCTCGAGAAGAGCAGCATCCTACGGTGCAAAGACATTAGTCATTGAGGGCGCACACATTGGAGGAACGTGTGTCAACGTTGGGTGTGTTCCCAAGAAGGTGATGTGGTACGCCTCAGACGTGGCCAAGACGATTGGCGAGGCCAAGGAGTACGGCTTCGACGTGGACCCTGCTGCTGCTAAGACGTTCGACTGGGGCTTCTTCAAGCCGAAGAGAGACGCCTACATCCACCGCCTGAACGGTATCTACGAGCGCAACCTGGCGAAAGAGGGCGTGGAGCTGGTGTACGGGTGGGCCAAGCTCGTGTCGAAGGACACGGTGGAGGTGACCAAGAAAGACGGGTCCCTCGAGACGTACACTGCGGACAAGATCCTCATTGCGACGGGTGGAAAGCCCGTGCAGCCCACGATCCCGGGCCACGAGCACGCGATCGACTCTGACGGCTTCTTCAAGCTCGAGAAACAGCCCAAGAGGGTCGGCATCGTCGGTGCCGGGTACATTGGCGTGGAGTTTGCGGGCTTCTTCCACGGCCTGGGCTCGGAGACCCACCTGATCATCAGGGGCGACACCGTGCTGAGAAAGTTCGACGAGTCGATCCAGACCACCATCACGGACCACTACGTCGACATCGGCGTTAAGGTCCACAAGCAGAGCCAGGTCCAGTCCGTGGAGAAGCTCGCGTCGGGCGCACTGGAGCTGCGCCTCGACAACGGCACTTCCGTCGAGGTCGATGAGCTGATCTGGACCACTGGCAGACGCTCTTTCCTCGGGCTGGGGCTCGAGAACGCCGGCGTGGAGGTCAAGAACGACAAGATCGTCGTCGACGAGTACCAGAACACCACTGCTGAGAACATCTACTCGCTCGGCGACGTCACCGGCGAGGTCGAGCTGACGCCAGTCGCCATCGCAGCCGGGAGAAAACTGTCCAACAGGCTCTTCGGCCCAGACGAGTTCAAGAACCAGAAACAGGACTACACGAACGTGCCATCTGTGATTTTCTCGCACCCAGAGGCCGGCTCCATTGGCCTCAGCGAGAAGGACGCCCGTGCGCAGTACGGCGACGACAAGATCAAGGTGTACAAGTCCCGCTTCACGCCAATGTACTACGCGATGCTCGAGCACAAGTCCCCAGTCTCGTACAAGCTAGTCTGTGCGGGCCCGGACGAGAAGGTCGTGGGACTACACCTGGTCGGGGACGCGTCCGCGGAGATTCTCCAGGGCTTCGGCGTGGCCATCAAGATGGGAGCCACCAAGGCCGACTTCGACAGCGTTGTGGCCATTCATCCGACGTCTGCCGAGGAGTTAGTCACCCTGCGTTGATGGTTGGATGTTGTGTGCAGATTACTGATAAATGTACAATACCACTGATTAATGTACAGATGCTACTGATGTAATGTAATACTGATATGTACGGATTCATACTACTCATATGTAAATGTACAGACTAATGCTACTGACATGTAAATGTACAGATTAATGCTACTGATATTTGAATGTACAGAGTAGTACTACTGATTGTAAATGTACAGATTAATACTACTGATATGTAAACATACAGAGTAGTACTGCTTATATGTAAATGTACAGAGTAGTACTACTGATTGTAAATATACAGACTAACACCACTAATATGTGAATGTAACTAATACTGCTTATATGTAAATGTAACTAACACTACCGATATGTAAATGTACAGACCAAGACCTCTGATATGTAAATGTACAGATCAATACCTCTGACATGTAAATGTATACTGATACGCACATACTACGCACATGTAAATGTACAAATTAACGTTGATTTTGTAAAACAGATAAACCACCCAAGACTTAGGCCTGAGCAGTCTTCAAGGAAGAGGCTCTTCTCTTCTTGACCTCAGCCTTCTCAGCCTTTCTCTCGTGCAATCTCTGGGCCAACAACTGGGCGTACTCAGCAGCAGCGTCCTTCTGGGCCTGGGCGTTCTTGACCTTCAAAGCCTTCAAAGCTCTCTTTCTCTGCAAGGTCTGTGGAGTGACGAGACGCTGGATCTTTGGAGCCTTGGTGTACTTCTTCTCACCCTTGACGATCTCTCTTCTGATGACGTACTGTCTGACGTCATCCTCCTTGGTCAAACCGAAGAACTTTCTGATGTTGTTGGCTCTCTTTGGACCCAATCTCTTTGGAACCTGGGTGTCGGTCAAACCAGCAAGCTCACCCTCACCCTGCTTGATGATGACGAGGGACAAGACGGCGAGGTCGGCACCAACGATGGCACCTCTGACGGACTTTCTCTTTCTCTCACCAGTTCTTCTGGCTCTGTAACAAGAAACGTCCTTGGTCAAGAGGAGCTTGACACGGTTTGGCAACAAGACACCCTGCTTCATTGGGAAACCCTGCTTGTCGTTACCACCGGTGATCTTGAAGACGTAGCCCTTGAACTCGTCGCCGACAGAGTCACCTTCAACCTCCTGGCCGATTCTCTTGTCGTAGAAGACACGGAGACGGTGCTCATCGTCAATCTCAAAGGTCTTCTGAGACCCGTTGGCTGGGTAAGCAATGTTCAACTGTGGTTTGTTAGTATAGTTCCTGGGGGCTCGCTGGGACGTGGACTGTGGATAAGAGTAGACACATGAGTCTGTGGACTCCTTAGTGAGTGTATGAGTGTATGCTACGGTGATCCACTTATGTGACTGCGATGGTGAAAAATCGCACAGTAAACGTGCTTGAGAGTGTGAAACGTGTGTATCGTGTGTATGTCGTGCTTCTATGGTGTGTATATGGTGTGTGTATCTGCTTGGTGGAGGCTGTGGTTGCCTTGTGATCTCCTCATGGCTATGGCTCTGGCTCTGGCTATGAGTGCTCTAGCAGGCCGTCTTTCTCGCCGTTGTTCGACACGCTTGTTTGCGTGGTGTGTCCACTCTCGCTCGTTCCGTCCAGTCGTCCGTCATTTCCACATACTTTCATGATTGCCGATGCTGCTTCTCTTCCAACCTCCTGTTATGGACTGAGTTGTACTGCCAGACAAAATTAAATTTCACGGTGCGCTCGCGAAGGTCGAGCAAAAGTGTGAGTGGGTTACCAATGTGGTAATATTCGCGCCCTGGGCCACATCCGCGAACAGGTGCTTTTTCGCGTAAGCGTGGCGGTGTGTGGGGTCGCGGGCGTTTCGCGCCTGTGCTGTGTGTGACTAACACCCGGACACACCGCAGAGCCTTAGGGCAGCGACAGCGCGCACGTGATACACACGAGGGCAGCTATATAATACCCACCGCTAAGCCCCGGACGCGAGGCGTGTTTAGGACAATGCAACTGCAATGCGACGGTTATGATGCAAAGAGACTGTAGAAACGTATCTAATCTACAAATGCAGATACAGAGTTTATAGTACAATGGAGCGATTTTGTGGTTTAAACGGAAAACAATAACAATGAAAGCAATATAGAACAGTGTGTATATAGTATGATGTGCATGTGTGGAGGCCAGGGACGGGCCAGGGACGTGCCAAGGGTATTGCCAAGGGCATGTCAAGGGCCCTGCCAAGATCACCTCTTCTCCTCGTTCTTTTTCCTCATTTCCTCGAACTTGATCTTTCTGGCGTCCAGGTCCCCGGCGTACCTCTGGTCCGCAGCCTCCTTTTGTAGATTTTGTAACGGCGAGTCGTTAACAACAGCGTCGTTGTTCAGCATGGTGTGTTTCCTGATCTTGTTGTTGCCCGGGTTCGAAGTACCTGGCAAGGGCAGCATGTGTGGTCCAGCAGACGACGGATAGGGTGTATTGCCCGAGCCGAACGGGATGTTCCACTCGTTCGAGTAGAAATTCGACGGTGAAGGGAACAGATCAGGCACGTACCGTGAGGGCAGCCCAGCAGTGAGCGGAGTCTGTTCACCAGCGACCAGTGGCTTGACGAAGCTGTTGTTGCCGTTGTTTGGGCCGTGGTAGTGGGCCATCTGCTGGTGCTGCTGTGGTGGGGGAGGCAGGTTGAACAGCGCAGACGGTAGTGTCGCAGAGACCGGGGTAGAGTTATTGGACATAATCGCCAACGCCGGCTTCAGATCTTCGCCACTTTTCGAGCTCGGTGGGGTCTTGTCGCCTGTCTGCTTGGACGACGCGGACTTGTCGACGCCGTCCTCACGTTTTGTAGTGTCGAGCGCAGTCAGTGTCAAGGCGGAGTCGCCCGGCTTAACACCCTGCGCCGGTCTTGTCGGGTCTGAGGGAATCTCCACACGCAGTATCGGACGCGAGCTGATGTTGTTGTTCAGAGAGCGGGCTCTCGAGCTCATGAACGGCGAGCTGTGCGGAGCCTGCGACGTAGGCACCACCGACTGCTGCTGCGGAGGTAAGGGCTGGTGCTGTGATTGTTGCTGGGGCAACGGCGAGTTCGCATAGCTCGTCATCGGGAACTGGTACTGCTGAGGGAGGCCCTGCACCTGGTACGGGGTATAGTTCTGTGTGGGCTGTATCGTCTCGACGACGGGGTTGTGTGGAGGGTGCCCCCACTGCGACTGCGGCAGCTGGTGCTGGTGCATCTGCTGTGGGAACGGGGACGGCATGTAGACCTGGGACTGGACCTCGTGAGCTGGTCTAGGCGTCGGAGCCAGGTCCTGTCGCTGGGACTCGTCCTTGGCACGTGACGAGCGGGGCGCCGAGGCCGATGATGCGGATGTTGATGGAGTAGCGTTGGTTTTGCGTCTCTTCGCGGGCTTTGGCTCGTCGTCGTCTTCGTCGTCGTCGTCGTCGCTCGAGTTCTCGTCCTCTACGGAGAAGCTCACCGAGGACGTGTTTCGCTGGTGGCCCGAGCGCTTCACCCTCGACACCATCTGGTAGTCGCCGTAGTCGGCGGGGGTCTTGACGTCGTGCGAGAAGTAGTCGTCCTTGTAGTTCGCCAGCAGACGGTCGGCGTCCACGGACGTGTACTCGTAGAACTTGTTGTTGTTGTTGCCGAGGATGATCACCGCGAGGTCCACCTGGCACAGCACGGCGAGCTCGTGGGCCTTCTTGAAAAGACCGGCTTTTCTCTTGACAAACGTGACCTTGCGGTTCCTCTCATCGGTGATGGGCTGGATGGAGATCTTTCTTCTGCCCATTGGTCAATGTATGCGCGTGTGCGTTGGGCAGCGACTCCAGTGTGGTAGGCAGTGGGTAAGTAGTGGACACACAGGGCTAATGGGTGTGTGGGATAGAGGGTACAGAGAAGACCACGGGGAAGAGGTAGTAAATGTCGCACAGTTACAAGCACACTTAGGGAGAGTCGTTCAGGGGCTAGGGAAGGGTCGTGGGAATGCGATTGGGCTGCTCACACTCTTGGCTTGGACTTGGGCTTGGTTTTTCGTGCTGCCCTTCGTTTGATGGGGGCTTTGTCTGTAGACTTTTTCAGTGGTGTTGATAACGAAGGCTGTCGAGGTCTAGGGCCTTTGCGAGGGGAGGGACTTTCAGAGGCGGGCTCTTCGAGAGGACTTTGCGAAAAGCGGGCACCAGAAGGGACTTAACAGCAGTTCAGAGGCGCCTAAGACTGGAAACAAATGTAGAGCTGTGGCCGACGAGTGCAGTTTTATTTCGTTGTGTAGAGCTTTGATAAGTTGGAGTGTTGCTATTTTTAGTTGGAACCCGCGAAATGGAAGAAATTTTGATGCCGCTTTCCACCTTTTGGCTGGGGAAAAGCGAAAAAACGAAAAACACTGGCGGGACAACTGGCGAGCGCCTGGCGAGCGCATGGCGAGTAGGCAGTGCCACATTGTGCCATAGGTGCTGTGACAATGCTTATTTCCGAATGAAGAGCGCCAAAATGGCACATAAAGAAGGCAGTGCAGACCCTTTACGTCATTGCGGAGAAACTAAAAAACACACAAAGGCCCAGGATGATGGCTCGACACTTCGTGCTTCGCGCCGGTTGTTGCACACTTAGGCATGGACAATGCGCTTATGCACAGGGGGACAGCTCACGCACAGTGGGCCAACCTTCCAACCCCCGTGGGAGACGACGTCTCCCCCCCCCCCCGAACCCTGCAACCCACCTCGCTTTGTATGTCTAGTGACGTTGTGAGCCCGGCGGGAGACAATTGCGCTGGCGCGTAATACAAAACCGTTGGGCGTGGTTAGCTGAGGAGTTAAGCGATTGGCGAAATTGGACGATATATAAATTTAATATGAGGGGGCCCGCTACTGCCATATAGCGGACGGCACGTAGGGGGTCCGGTGTTAAGCGATATAGCTTAACACTCTGTGCAACCGAGCTTTACCGTATTTATTTATACACACCCAACATCATACGCCGTATGCAGAGGAGCTGTAGATTACACCATGACCCAAAATTCAGGTGTGTTATCGATTAGTGAAAGCGCCGCTAAAAGGGACTAAAATGTAAAAAAAAAACATTAAAAAATGAAAAAAAACAACCGGAAAAATGAAAAATAAACACCGTAAAATGAAAAAAGAGAAAAACAAAAAAGAATAAAAACCATTAAAAGCAGAAACCCCCTAAAGGGGTAATTTGCGCGAGCCCGCGATCTAGGCGAAAAAAATGGAGACTTCATGGCTTTAAACCCAATGATCACACTTATGTCTCGTCACATTACTCGCTCTAAACCTTTCCCTTCCTCGAGAAACATGTCCACAACGAGACCACTGGTGGTCTCCTACAAGGCCCTCGGCCAGGTCCAGAGAAGCGCGGCCAGAGCGTTCTCGTCAACGAGGATCACTCCGAATGAAGACAAGAAGAAAGCCAAGTCGAGTCCACAGCAACAGGTGTTTGACCCTCGGTTCATTGGACTCACGAGAGACATCTACGTGCCTGTCTCGTACTCAAACCTACCATCTGTGCTGTCCCAGCCTCGCACAGTGTGGAACTGTTTACTCAGAAGACTCTACACGCTCGGTATGAACACCATTCAAGTCGCACTTCTACGCTGGCAGACGGGGATCAAGCCACAGTTCCTCAACTGGAAAAACAGTGCTATTGAGAGCTACGTTGCAACCAACAAGGCCTTTGCCAGTGGAGATCTTAAGGCCATCTCGAAGGACGTCTCGGTGTGGGTGGAGAAGTCACTGAAAGCGCGTATTAGTTCGATTCCCAAGGACGTCAAGCTGGACTGGAAATTAGTCAAGTTCAACGAGCAGCCCAAGCTCGTTGCGTTCAGACCAATTATGCTGCCAGGAAGACCAGTCGAGTACGCCCAGGTCGTCTATAAGTTCAACACAACACAGGAGCTCGTGAACGTCAACTTGAAGACCGAGAATGTGAAGAAGATTGAAAGAAAAGTCACCGATTACGCCGGGTTTGTCATTGATTTGGATACTGATAAGGTCATGCTAGCTGGTACAGTGTTTGAGAATGGCCCTAACGATAGAATGCCCAAGCCAGAGGACATTGATCAGAATCTGATCTTTGAAGATATGCGCATTAATGGCGACATCTACAGAGCTCCACCACAGATCAAGTCGTCGTGATATGAAAAGCGTGTAAATATATGTATATAGCTACAATAACATCTGCATTAGTTCTTATAAAATGATATCATACATGCACTTAATCACTTCTCAGCACCCATGGTGCCCATAACATTGACGTACCCTCTACCGGGTTTCTTTTTTCTTCTGGTACTAGCACCAGAAGATAGCAGTGAATCTAGATCAGACACCGTTTTCGTTGGTCCATTGGATGGTGGTTTACCACCCGCAACTGGTGGACCACTCTTGGAAGGACCACCACTCACAACTGGAGCCGTGGAGGCTGCAGTCTCAGACATTGAGTCAGAACGTGGTTTTCCAATAGACGATGGCTTCTTCTTAATGATTGGTGGAGGTGGAGGTGGTGCCACTGCTGCCTGTAGTTCCTCAGGTGTAGCGTTCTTATTGACCCATCTTTTCAAATTCTCATCATAGACAAAGTTGTTAGCTTCGCCCAATTTGGCCTTATAAACAGTTGGACCATGCTTGTCTTTCTTGAACCAGCTACCGAACCAGCCTTGTCCTTCTTTACCATCCAAATTATCACTCTTTTTGGAATCCTTCTTCTTGGAAATCTCTTCCTTGACAGGCTGATTTTGTGTACTTGCATTAGTAGTACCAATGTCATCATCGTCATCACTGTCTTCATCCTCAACATAATCCTCATACTTTTCATCGTCTTCTGGAATACTGGTGATAGTATGCACTCTTGGAGGTTCATAAGTATTCAATTGAGTGGCTGGTGGTTGATAAACATCCGAATTCATGAATGATGCAGCGGACGAATTATCAGAAACAGCAGACATTGGGACGAATTTAGACTCTTGGTTTTCAGCAGCATATGGCACAGTTCCCATTGATGACTTTCTCGAAGAGTTCTCAGTACCAGGCTGGAATGGCTTGAAATTGTTTTGGACAGGAGAATATGGTTTCTGCGTTTGAGGCGCATATGGATTCACTGGGGAACCAATAGATGCCTGTCTAGAATGGAATTCAGTTGCAGACTGAGAGCCGTAAACATTGGCCATGGAAGGTTTCTCAGTTTGTGGAACCACCGGTGATACAACTGGAGATGTTGCCTTCTGTGACGGAATTGGGTCTGGAACAGATGGTTTATAACCATTGATTGAGTAGAAATCAACATCCTCGGAGACACTTGGAATAGCAGCAGCTGGTGGTAAGTTATCGACTGGTGTATAAGATTTTGGAGTAAATCTTCCAGAGGCTTTACTCTTAGTTGATGGCTTGTTGGAGGATTTACCTGGTGCATGAGGAGATGACTGTTGAGCAGGAACACGAGGATCGTATGGATTAGACACAGGAATTGGTGCGTGCACTGTAACATGAGATTCTGGAATCTTTTGTTGAATATCTTCAGGAACATCCTCTTCAATGTGCCTATCTTCTGGAACAACATACGGCGTAGCAGAGGAAGATCCCATTTCACTTTGAGTCACAGAAGAAATCGTACGATTGAAATAATCGGCCTTATTTGGAGTCTCTGGATCGAAATCATCATCGCCCTGGTCTTCGTATCTATTCTCAGTCTCAGCTGTTTGACCTGAAAATTCATCAATGTCCGTTTGATTGGTATTCTCTTCAATTTCCACGGATCCATTCTCTTCGACATTAGGCTTGATAACAGTAGACAAACTGTGATCCAATGTGGAATCATTACTTTCCATTGCTTGCTCTGGAAGATGTACTGACTGCTCATCAACAACAGGCTGGTAAGCTCGAACCGGTGGAGCTGGAACCTGTTGAGCCTGTTCTGGTTGATTAGAGACAACATAGGGCGGGTTTGGAGCATGAACGGGTTGCTGTTGTGGTCTTTCCTGAGATACTAGCTCATCAAGAGAAATTCCAGATTGCACATCTGATCTTTTACCTTTTGGTGGACCCATTTTTGGGCCACCAATCTTAGGAGGTGCTTTTAGAGGAGCAGGCACAGAAGGTGGAGCACTCACCGGTGGAGAAACAGATGGAGCTGGTATTTGTTGTGCTGGGAAAACTGGGGTAACAGAAGCAGGTGACCCCAACTGACGAGTGACAGGAGGAACTGGTGGTTGATATGGAGCACCATTTTGAGAACCTAACACGGGTGGAGGTCTCATCATCAACTCGTCTGCACCACTGGTATGAGAATGAGTGGACGACCTTCTAGAAACAGACTCAATGGAAGCAGCATATTTTGAAGTTTTTGACATTGGTGAAGTTGTGACACTCTCAGCTCTAGTTGGTTTAGGACTAGAAGTAACAGATCCCGTTTTATGAGAAAACTGTGGTTGATTATAATTCTGCTGTAGCATACCAATACTTGGTGCTCTTGAAGAAGTATTTGGAGCGTATGGACGAGATGGAGGTAGGGTACCGTTGATGTTAGAAGGAGCATAAGGGCTGGAAGACACCTGTCCTCTTCCTTGACTCTGGAGATCAATACTTGGGGCAAAGTTCATGTTGACCATAGAAGCGCTGCGAGAGACAGCTGGACTGAACTTGCTGAAGAGAGCATTGTCTTTAGTTTCAGTCTGCGGTTCATCACCAGAAATCAGCTTGTTTAGACCCTTATCAAGTGTACCCCAAACTCTGTCCAACTTTGGCTTAACGAACCAACCACCTTCAACACCAGCACCAGATAATCTGGCACTTAAAGACTTAACAGTATGTAAAAAGACTGGATCAGATCTCTTGGACGACTTGAATGCAGCATTGGCGGTGTCCAGATACTTTTGTCCTTCAGTGAGCATACCGTAATCAATCAAGTAAGCAGCATGCTGGAGGAAAACATTGGATAAGTCAAGACCCGGTGTCTTATCTTGCATATAGTTACCATATAGCTCAAGATACAAGGTACAGGAAACAGATCTGGAAGATGGGAAGGCACTAACAGGAGCGTCAGCAATAACCAATAGGATATAAGCAGGAACTAGTTCGTTACTATGAACCAAGAACTGAGCAAACATTGAGAGAAATTGAGGCAGACATGGTGGGTTGTTGTTGACAACAGCAGTAACAATAGATTTCCAGTTCAGAACGGCCCATTCACTTTTGTGAGGGTCACTTGAAAGCATCTTTATAACATTTTCAACATCGCCAGAAAGAATCCTGAACAACACGGGCAAAAAGTGTTCTTGGTCCCCCTTGAATTCATGGTTGAAGTAATTCTCGATCATACTAAACCAAGACTCTCTGTTGATGATACTAGATATCAAAAAGGCCAGTGGATAATCATGGTTACTCAGTGCCAAGTTCAAAGCCTCCTTGGTGTCACCATTGGAAATTTGAGAGACTAGCATTCTCTTATTTATTGGAGCTCTTGGTTTGTTGAAGTCCTCGTTGTATGAGGTGGCATTAGAAGGCTCAGTATAGTTAATAGTTCCACCAAGATTGAAGACACCCGGTGCCTTTGAGATCTTGTGCTTTAACAACTGGATCAACAGCAGCTCATCACTTACGCTTATGTAATGTCTCTGAGAAACTCTTTCAAATTGTCCATCAAGGAACTTCTCAATAGAGGCCACATTTTTCTTGGAAATAGACTGGAACTCCTTCAATGAATCATCTTGCAAAATCTCTTCTGTCTTCATGATTCTAATGCCTGACTGGACACCGTACTGTAATGATGGAACGAAAGAGACAACTTTGGAAGCGTTACTCCAAGAGAAGATAGGGAATTGTCTGGTTAACAACTGCTCTGGATTTGAAATGATTTCAGTAGCACCACCATAAATACTCTGCTGGCGATTAACATTCTGCGGAGACTGTTGTGTTGGATGAAGGGACTGCGACAGCTGTGGTGGCTGTGACTGTCCTGAAGCATATTCCCCAGAAGACTGTGGGACATAATTTTGTCGAGTAGGAGGTGGAACCACCGGTGGTACATTGGCCTGTAGAGTATGCCCGGACTGTGGTTGAGCAAGTGCCTGTTGACCGTACTGTGGTGGAACAAGTGTCTGTTGAGCGTACTGCGGTGGAGCAAGTGTCTGTTGACCGTACTGGTGCTGTGGAGGAGCATTGAGGCGAGCTTGGTCCTCATCGATTTTTTTCTGCTGGAGCTTGTGAGCACTAAATGGATCGTATTGAGTAGCCGATGTGCTCTGCTGTCTTCTGTGATTTATAGGAGCATATCTCATCGAGCTTGGAGTTACTGGCTGATGAGAAGGAGACTTGATAGCGGAGTCAACAGATGATGGGGCATATGAAGCTGTACCAGTGGTTTGGATTTGAGGTAGACCATGAGGTTGGGCAGTGGTCATGACGGAATTCATGTGAACAGGAGCAACATGTCCTGGCACAGTGGCTTGACCATATGAGTTTTTGTTATTAATCATATGCGATATCTGTGGTTGTGGAGACAGTGGCATCTGAGTTGAATGAGTCTGCTCAGGAAGAGATGGTTTTCTAAATTGTCCATGGTGGGAAGCAGGAGCTAGAGGAGGTGGAATCAAACCGTTGGAACCAGTACCCACTGGTGCATATCTCGACTGTGTAGAAACAGATTGAGGTTGTGCTGGAACATGTGCTTGAGCATAGGGACTACCCATTGACTGGACTTGCTGTTGCTGTGGTGGATCATACATGGATTGATGTGAAACACCAACCTGAGGAGGAGCATATGGGTTTGTAGGTCCACCAATAGCATGCGGAATAGCGGATGAGTTCAGTGGAGATGTCGTCACACTGGAGATGGAACCTTGACGTTGAGCAACCACTGGAGGTCTTGAAGGTGGTCTTGTTGGAGGCTTAGAGATACTTTTCGGAGGACCAACTGGTGGATTCATACTTTGTCTTGCTGGAGGGAAGCCATATTGCTGAGCTGGGGTAGACGAGCCAAGACGTGGACTCATAGAAGCAACGGAAGATGGAACCCTCGATTTCTTGACTGGAAGTGGAGGAAGTGGTAATTCCTCGAAGAACGAAGACACCTTCTTCTTGACCACCGGAGGAGCAGTTGGCTGAGAATAAACAGTGCTTGGTGGACCTTGATTACGACTTTGTTGCGGCATGATACCCGGAGTAGAAGACTGTGTGCGTGGGGCATATGGATTTGAGACAGGTGGTTGTGAGGAAGCAGTTTGTATTGGCAACTGGTTACCTACTGGGGAAGCACGGGGAGGTATACTTGCAGCTTGAGCAGCCTGGTACTGCTGATTCATCTGAGCTGAAGAAAGCACCTTGGCTGGCTTATGGACATGTTTTTGTGGAACCAAATCCATTGGGAAGTCGTAAGCATCGGACTTTTGCTTCTGCTCATTCAACTTCCGAACATCAAGATGGTGTGGTGGTTGATGAGGTTGTTCATAAAACTGCTGATGACCTTGAGTCTGGTTTTGCAGTGGTTGGTAGAACTGAGATTGATGCTGAGAAACCTGCGGTTGAGCTATTGGTTGATATTTTTGCTGTGTGACATGGTTTTGCTCTTTATTAGAAGCAACAGGCTCTTCTGGCAGAAGATCATCGTCGAGCATCTCATCATCGAGATCGATGAATGCAAACTTGTTTACAGATCTGGAACCGGGGGTCCCTTCAGTACTTTCAAGTGAAGTAACACTCTTTTGGCCAATCATAGACGCAAAATCATGGGTAACCTCATCAAAGGCACCTGCCTGACCCTGAGAGGGTTCAGCTGCAACCGGTTCATGAGGCTGTGGTGCTTCATTAGCTTCCGAATCAAGTAATGAGTCAGCATCAAGATCAAGATTGGAAAATTTGCTACCAATATTAGCCACCTCAGAGGTTTCCCATGGCAATGGCGTAACTTCTAAGCATGCAGATGGTTTCCCCTGTTCAACTGACTTGTTTTCATCCTCAGTTAAAGCCGAAGCTGAAGACTCCCATGGTAATGGAGTAGCAGATGAAGATGCAAATGGATTTACCTCAGTTGATTGTGGCTCATCAGAAACTGGGGCAGCTGATTCACTTACAGATGGAGTCTCAGTCGATGCAGTGCTAGAAATTGGAGGCTGTGCAACTGGCACAGAAGACTCAATGCTTTGCTTTTCTGGTCCCGAAGGTTGTGTTTCCCAAGGAAGGGCAGACACTGTTTGGGACTCAGTAGCTGGGACTTCTGTCTGTATTTGATGGTAAGGCGTTGCACTGGATTTTGAATCAGGCTGTGCATGATGTGAGACTGTCTCATTAAGCCTGGACTCCTCGATGGCAGATGTTTGAGCACCGGACATTTCAAGTTGTTGTTCAGGAATCAGAGACACTTCGGCAGTGATCTGGGAGAGTTCTAGTTCAGAAGCAGATGTTGGGTTTTCTTGAGTCTCAGTCTGTGTTGGAATGGTTTCAATCTGTGCTGGGGCGGTCTCAACTAAAGTTTCAGCAGCTTCAGCAGCCTGGCTTGGATAAGGTGTCGCAATTTTTGGGCTCAGAGATCTATTGGTGGAGTTCTGAGAGCTAATAGCAGTAGTCTCCCAAGGAAGGTTACCACTGCTATGAGCTGGTAGAAAGTCGTTGGACGACACTTCCACCGGGCCGTACGCGTTCACGCTTGGTTGTGGAGTATAAATCCCTTCAGCAGCGGCCTCAACAGTACTCTCCGGCAAAGGATCAGCTTTAAGGACAGGCTCCTCAACATGTGTTACCTCAATGTGGTTTTCCGGTAGGGAATGCGAGACTGAAGCATCAGCAATTGGCTCAGCATCGGCGACGTGTGGCTCAGCAGCAGATATTGGTACAGTATCAGCAGACAGTTCAATAGTACCCCCATTGGAGTTACCCTCATCAACAGGAGGTTCAGTCTGTGTTGTAGCAGCGGGCGTGTCGACACTTTGTTGTTGATCTGTGCTCAATTCGTCTCCCTTAGCGGCCCCCTCGCCCGATTGGCCCTCTGGAAAAGCACTCACAGTTGTAGAGCCAGCAAGGGCAGCAGCAGCTTTCTTTTTCTGCTTTTTCTTGTTCTTCTTCTTCTTGGAAGCAGACATTTTAGTCTCCACGGGCGGCGGTGCTTGTTGAGACGCGGCCACGGTCGTTGGCTGACTAAGCGCTGATTCTGGCGTGTCACCGGACATGGCTGGTTTGTGACAGCGGTGTTTGTTTCTGGTCAGCTAAGGAACCGCAAATGAAGTGAGCCAGTACCGTCCTTTAGTGCTCGGAGTGTGAAGCTGACGTGTGCTTTGGTAGTAACGTTGACCTGTTGATGATTCGGTTCGCGCATAAAACGCGTTCGCGGGGATATTATATAAAACGAGTTCGCGCATCGGGACACCGCGGTGTACACTAGGAGCTCTATCAAAAGGAAACTATATTGGTGAACATTTTCAGCTAAACAATCATTCGTTGTAGTGGTAGACCAGGTAGTTTGGCAGGCCAAAGACCTGATAGCCGAGTCTTTTGGCCATCTTTGCGAAACCCTCGGTCTCAATGAGGTGGTAGAATGGGAATGGAGGGAACATGGCACCGTCTCTGTGGACATCGGCCTTGACGAGAACAGCAGCACCTCCAACACCATCGAGCTCCATTTCAGCGTTGACATCACCGTTAGGATCGTAGAAGTGGGCCATCAGTGGTCTGTAGGTGGCGATCTCTGGGTAGCCCTCAACGATGATCTCATCGTCGGCCATTTTCTCAGCGATCTTGAGACCTTCTTCACTTTCAACCCAGTTGTTATAGTCATATGGTCTGATGGAGTCCTGCTTTTTGTCCTCATCGTAGTAACGTTGGTAGCAGTTAGCAGAAATGACTGGCTTATCGTGAGAAACCAAGTCCTGGATCAGTGTTGGTGGGGCTTCAACGATATCGGCATCTAACCACAAGACCCAACTTGTGTATGGGCCCAAAGCGGAGAAGAGCAACGAGTTTCTGGCGAGAGCCATTGAGGCTCTTCTCTCTTTCTGGACACTCAAGGCGTGTCTGTGCTTTTCAGCCTGAGACGCAAGGGAATCGGTGTCCTGTCTCAAGATGGTAATCTTAGAGAATCTGTTCTCTTTCTTACCGGTCTGTACTTGCTTGATGGCTTTCTCCAGCTTCTTCAGAGCCAAATCACCGTCCTTGGTTCTTGGAACAATGAACCCCAGTTCAAGCAGGTCTCTTGGGTAGGTCAATCTCAGCAAATTCTGCCAGTAGTCATTGTAGAATCTTGAAACAGGGGTCAACACTAGCACCTTCTCCTTGTTGTATACGGCCATTGGCGTAGAGGCCAGCTTGTTCAAGTCATAGTGAGAGATGTGATCGCCTGGAAGGTTTCTTGGAATCGCATCCGGTGTTCTTCCAAAAATTCCACCCTTCTTCACTTTATAGCTGTACTTCGACTGTGGCTTGGAAGATGCAAAGAAGAGATAGTAAAGGAGCACGATTACCGTCAATGGACCAAGCACGGCCAGCGGGCGTCTTCGTATCTGACGCAGGAGCGGACTTCTGTTAAGGGCAGCCTTCATCGTTGTGTTTGTGTATGGGCTATCTCTTTAGCGTGCCAAAAGAACGCGTGTACCTTTCAGTAGATGAAACGCAGCACAGAATGAGAGCGGAGGGGCACTTGAAACGCTCAGAAAGATGTAGAGAGACCCTAATCAACCGCACGAGGGAAAGACGAGAACCAAGGGTGCTTCAGGCTCAACAACCTCTGGAAAAATGGGCCAGAAACGTGTGTCTCCTAGCTGGTGGACGATGTTTTGATCCGAAGTTTTTCCACCAATTCGCGAATCTGGCCGGGCCCCTGGAGATTGCCTAATTGGGCCATTACGGGTGGGTATTATATATAGCACCTACAACTGCATCATAACATCAAAACGTAGCAATTAAAGGTCATTAAACTAATCACAGACAAGCTTATTTGAAGACCTTACCGTCAGCGACTTCTCTGGACTCGCCGTTGATGACCATTGGCTTGTCCCAGGCGAAACAGTCGTTGACGAACTCCTTGTCCTCTGGCTTGGAAGCGTCCAACTTCTTGAAGCTGTAGGACTCCCAGTCTGGAGCAACGTCGAAGACTGGCTCGTGCTCCTGGCCTCTGATGAGGAAGGCAGCAACGATACCGTTGTTGTTGTTCTCACCGTAGACGATACCGGAACCGAACATGTACTTGGTGGAACCAGACAATCTGTTGAAGAAACCACCAAGCAAGTTGTTGGACATGAAGGTCAAGGTCAACTCGTCGTTGTACTTGTAGTCGACTCTCCACAAGGACCACTCAGTTGGGTCGTAGTGCTCCCAGAACCATGGGAGGGCAGTCTCACGGGTCTCCTCGTTGGAGTAGGTTCTCTTCCACTCGTCCAAGTTGAAGTTGGTGGACTTACCAAGCAACTCCAATGGGTGCTTTGGCTTCTTTGGCTCCTCTGGGGCAGCAGCAGCTGGGGCAGCCTCCTTGGCAGCTGGCTTCTCAGCCTTGGCAGCCTTTGGAGCCTGTTCCTTCTTCTCCTTCTTTGGTGGAGTGTACTCAACTGGCTTCTCAATGAACTCAATGTCCTTGATGGAAGCGAGAGCTGGGTGCTGGATCACAGTGGTGTACCATCTGGTGAAGGCTGGGTGGGCCTTTCTCCATTGAGCACCCCACAAGTACTGGAAACCTCTAACGGCGATGGAAGCAACGAACAAGTCGGCGAGGGTCAATCTCTCGGAGGCCAAGTATGTGTACTCGGAGAGACGGGCCTCGAGAACAGCAGCGATCTTGTCAACAGCAGCGTTGGCGTCGACGACGTTCTTCTTGTTGAATGGGACGGCACCGACAACTGGCTTGAAAGCGTTACCGATCTGTACCATCAACTCGGAGGTGGCCAAGGACATGTATCTGATGATCTGGTGGAAAGTAGCGTCGTCCTTACCGAGAAGGGTCTTGTCACCGGAGAGGGAGATAACTGTGATGAGAGGTTAGTTTCGGTTGTTGAAAGATCTAACCAGACATTGATCCAAATCGCCATGGACCGTTCCACCCGACAAATTGCCGTCAATTGATTGGATTTCAGAGTGTAATTCCTCGACATGATTTATTAAGACAGGGATAACTGTTTAAAATGAATGGGTTATCATCATTGCAAACAAATGGGCCAATTTGGGTGAAACGTGGTTACCGGCTTGATCCAGCGAGGGACACCGGATCAATTGCAGAGCGAATCGGACCTGCTGGTTAGTTAGACAAATGGGGACACATACGGTGCAAGTTAACGGCAATGGCCTCGGTCAACTTGTAACCCTTTGGGCCAATGAAGGCTGGGAACTTAGCGAGAGGGAAGGCCTTCTCGTAAGCAGCATCCTTGTGGGCGACGGTGACGTCCAAGTCAAGGAACTTGACCAAACCCTGTGGCAAGATAGATCTGGCGTATGGACCAGCGTAAAGAGTACCCTGAGACATTGTGATAGGTGAATAAAGGGGTTCTACCAACTACATCTTATACAAAAGTGAAAAACGTGGACGACGCAAAATTTTCAACAGAGGCGCGAGTGTGGCGCGAACCAGGGCCCCGAGAGTGTCTCGCGCGAAACCGTTTTATATGGGGCAACGCGGTCGGGATTATTTCGCGAAATTGACTCAGGAATGCCGTTTTGCGAAATAGTTCGCCATTACACCGCCATTTTCGCTGTTCCTGCGCATTCTGAAACCGTTCGCGACAAATTCCGTTGTTTCATAAATTGAGTGACGCCTCAACTTCACGTATTTGTATGGGAATAATCGTCTGTTTCCCACTTTGCACCACTTCCAGCGCTGGAATTTCGCTTAGTGAAGGCACAAGCAGCACAACATGGCCGAGACTGTACCAGAGAAGGAGAAGAAGAGACCGAGACCGCTGGAGCTCAACCATTCCAACCTCACCCCCGGCGATGCTGCCAAAGATATGAAAGAGTACGCCATCAAGTGTGTGAGCCCGGGGTTGCCACCGCTGAGCGCAAAGATGAGATCGACGGTGATGATGTCCAAGACAATTGAGGCCCAGCAGCGCCAAATCATCGCTCAGAGGATCGCAGTCACGACTCCAGGCGGGTCTGAGGTCAAGGACAAGGACACAGACGACACAGATAAAGATAGCACCGAGTCAACGAACCCACCCTCGTCCTCGGGCCTCACTGAGAACATGGACAACCTGTCGATCCCGCTATCGGCCTCATCCAACAAGCGTCTCAAGCGTGATAAGGTGCCCACACCACTCAACCTGGGCCACGCACAGTCCGCTCCACGGCCACTCATCAAGTCTGCTCCCATCTACAACGTCCGCCCACAGCACTTCACGCCGGTCACAGGGAGACGCTCACACTTCAAGAAGGGTGTGCAGCCGGTGCCACAACGTCACGTGCTCGGTGTGCACGCTCCTGGCCCCCACGGCGTGATTATTCCCCGCCAGAGACCTATAACAGCCCAGGAGTCCTCTCAGAGACAAGCAAAACTAGCATACCCACACGTCCCATACACCGCACAGTCTACGCACTTCAGCCGTGGGCCAGTGCCAAGCACGGCGACCACACTGAGAAACCCGGCCAGCTACCGAACAGGCCCTCCCCTCACACACCAGCAGCTATCTCGCTACCAACAGCAGCTCGCGTACCAGCAACTGCAGTGGGCCAAGTTCAAGCAGTACCAGGAGTCGCAAAAAGTGAGTCACGTGACGGATGTTTTCCAGGGCGAGGGAACAAGATTTGCACCGCTGGAGGCGCAGCCACTGAGTGCACAGAGAAACTTCTTCGACTTGGACCCAGCACCAGTGAGACCACAGGTTGTGACTGCTGGAAAGCGCAAGGCTAAGGACAGAATCACCGAGGAGTCTGAAGACGACGACGACGACCCGGAGAGCGCTGCAATTGAGGACGACGCCCAGGTCGGCACTGAGCTACACGAGGACACCAAAGTGGACGGAGCTCTGCAGCTGGGAAACAACCTGTTCAAGTTCGAGATGGAGAGGTATGGGGAGCCCGGGTCCGACAAGGACAGGTTCCTCAAGCACTGTGCTGCTGCGTGGGACCAGTTCGTCAAGATCCCATAGCTGTGATACCCTAGACCTAATGCTGTAATATGAGTCACTTGACCTGTAGATATAGTGTAGATATAGTGTAGATGTGTAGAGCTTGTAGACCTATGTGTAGGCCTATGGGCAGACCCATAGTATATGGTTACGAGCGCTGGCCTGGTAGGCGCAACACGATATTTTTTTTCTGACATTTTCACACACCGCAATTGGCCTTATGTCTCGTCCTCTTGTAGGCTCAAGAGACTCGTTTAACTATCGAGACCCGACAAACGAGACCCGCCTGAACGAGACCATGGCCGTGGGTGTTGTTAAGTCCAAGCAGAAGCTTGCGCCCGAGAAGGAGCGGTTTCTCCAGTGCTGTGCGGACATCACGCTGGAGCTCATCGACTCGCTCAAGACGTCTAAAGAGATCAACCTCAACGGGCTCATCATCCGCAACTCCAAGAAGTACAAGCTCAAGTCGCAGCCACGACTCACAGACGTGATAAACGCCATCCCAGACCAGTACAAGAAGTACCTGCTGCCGAAGCTGAAGGCCAAGCCCGTGCGTACAGCGTCCGGTGTTGGTGTTGTTGCTGTTATGTCCAAGCCACACAGATGCCCTCACATCTCATTCACCGGTAACATCTGTGTGTACTGCCCGGGAGGCCCGGACTCTGACTTTGAGTACTCTACACAGTCGTACACGGGGTACGAGCCCACGTCGATGCGTGCGATCAGAGCTCGCTACGACCCGTACGAGCAGGCGAGAGGGCGTATTGACCAGCTCAAGCAGCTGGGCCACTCCGTCGACAAGGTCGAGTACATCGTCATGGGAGGAACGTTCATGTCGCTGGACAAGCCGTACAGAGAGGACTTCATCACGCAGCTCCACAACGCGCTCTCAGGCTACAACGGCACGGACCTCGACCAGGCCATCAAGTACTCGCAGCAGTCGCTGACGAAGTGCGTGGGTATCACCATCGAGACGAGACCAGACTACTGTACGAGAACACACCTGGACGACATGCTTCGCTACGGGTGCACGCGACTGGAGATTGGAGTACAGAGCGTGTTTGAGGACGTTGCAAGAGACACAAACAGAGGCCACACCGTCAAGTCTGTGTGCGAGACGTTTGCTATTGCCAAGGACACGGGCTACAAGATTGTGAGTCACATGATGCCTGATCTGCCCAATGTGGGTATGGAGAGAGACCTCGCCCAGTTTAGAGAGTACTTTGAGAACCCAGACTTCAGAACAGACGGTTTGAAGATATACCCAACGCTGGTCATTAGAGGCACTGGTCTGTACGAGCTGTGGAAAACCGGGAGATACAAGTCGTACAATGCGAATGCGCTGATCGACCTGGTGGCTAGAATCCTGGCTATGGTGCCTCCGTGGACGAGAATCTATAGAGTGCAGAGAGATATTCCTATGCCACTCGTTTCGTCTGGTGTCGAAAACGGTAATCTGAGAGAGCTGGCGCTGGCGAGAATGAAGGACTTCGGAACCAAATGTCGTGATGTGAGAACGAGAGAGGTTGGTATCCAGGAAGTCCACCACAAGGTCCAGCCTGACCAGGTTGAGCTGATAAGAAGAGACTACTACGCTAATGGTGGCTGGGAGACGTTCTTATCGTACGAAGACCCGAAGCAGGACATCCTGATTGGTCTTCTACGTTTGAGAAAGGCATCGAAAAAGTACACATACAGAAAGGAGTTCAAGTCACAGCCGACCTCCATCGTTAGAGAGCTCCACGTCTATGGGTCTGTGGTCCCATTGCACTCGAGGGACCCAAGAAAGTTCCAGCATCAGGGATTCGGTACGCTGCTGATGGAGGAGGCCGAGAGAATCGCGAAGGAGGAACACGGCTCTAAGAAGATTAGTGTTATCAGTGGTGTGGGTGTCAGAAACTACTACGCCAGATTGGGATATGAGCTCGACGGACCGTACATGTCCAAGGTTATTTGATTTAGGTTTGCATTGAAGGTTATAGAGGAAGCTGTTGTAGTTACAAAGCCCGTAGAACTACGACTCAATCAGGTCAAGTGGTCAAACATTTATAAAGCACATGAAGGTCATTAAGTTTTAGCACGTATTAAGAAGTGTACGTATGTGAAACAAGGAATTGGAGGCTGATTATACGTATCAGATTATGTGCACCACCAGAGGCGAAACATCGAACTGTGAATTGAAAAAAACGTAGCGAAGAGAGCCTCAGTGAGTCCAGCTCAGTGGAGGCATCATATTACTGTTAGCGAACTGGCCACCTTGCGGGTTAGGCACCTCCTGTCTCTGCGGCATCAGCTGCCCGGCCATCCTCTGCTCCTGCGCGAGCTCGGGCTTGTCGTCCTTCAGGTTGGAGTCCCTCTCGTGGAGTTTCCGGTGTCTGATCATGTTCGAGCGCACGCTAAACAGGCGGCCGCAGTCGGCCCAGTTACACTGGAACGGCTTCTCGCCCGTGTGCGAGTACAGATGCGTTTGCAGCGAGGACGGTCTCTTGAACTGCTTGTTGCAGATGCCGCAACGATTTCTTCTGGCGGTCTCCTCCGTCATTCCCAGGGGCCCGCTCGTCGACGACGACGACGACGACCGCTTCGACGGCTTGTGCTGCTGCGACGCCTCGTTCGGGTACGTCTGCGATCTCTGGTGGAACGAGTTCGCAACGTGGTACTGCGGGTCCAGCACGCCCGGGAACGGCTTGTCGTCGCTGGGCATCCCGGGGTGTGTGAGGTTAGGCAGCGAGGCCGTCGACGCGCTGGACTCGCCGTGTGGTACCAGCGAGAAGTACTGGTCCGGGGCCCCGGGCTGCTGCTGGTTCATGAGGGGGAACGACGCCGGGGGGTAGTACATGGACTGGCCCGGCACCGGCTGGTGCTGCTGGTGGGGTACGAACTGCGTGTTGAGCGGGTTCGGGTCGTAGAAGAACGGGGCCATTCCTGGCGGAGCAGACACCGAAGGTAGCGAGAAGGACGACGCCTGCTGCCCGCTCGACTGTGTAGTGTAGTTGTTGTGCACGCCGGGGTGCGATGCCGGAGGCGCCTGTGAGAGCGCAGACGATACCGACGAGCTCGCCGAGCCCGGCTGGTGGTACATCATCTGCTGTTGCATGAGCTGCGCACTGTTGAGCTCTGCTGAGGGCATGCTGTGTGTGTTAGCGTTCATCTGGACGTGGGGCAGGGGAAGATGTGGCTGCGACGGGACGTACTGGGCCTCGCTCTGCGAACGGGGAGAGATCATGACGTATTAGGGTCCCTTCTTCAGTGAACGGACGTGCTGTGGGTGATGCCCTTTAATGAGCTTATAACGAGAAAAGGGCTCTCGTGAGTGGAAACAAAATCTTCGCCGTGCGGAGAAGTGAGAAGATATGCGATTTGTGAGAGCTTAGCACACTGGAGACTGCCGTACAGGGAAGTAACTCCGATACAATGGAGAGTGGGAATAAGCTTCTGATGCTTCGCCAAGGGGACAGATGTGAGACGAGAGCTTATGCGTTCGGGAACAAACCAGTGGGGACAAACGCGTATCGGCCGTGGGTCAGTATACGGAGCTGTGATATATGAGGCGAGTGGAATGGTAGCACCAAAGCTAGCAGCGCTGGTGAGATGAAGCCTGTAGTGTGTGTGGCTAGTGTGGGGCCTGGTGACAGGGCGGCTGTTGATCCGTGGTGAAGATAGCCGGGGCAGATGTGGAATTCGACGAAGTAGTGAAAAGTCTTCAAGTATCACCGAGTCCCTTCGCACAAGAACACGTGAGTCCCTTGTAAGTAGTGCTGTTGTGTTCGCTTACTTCGATATGCCAGAGTTCCTAGCAGGTGCGGGAGGTGCCCCAGACTATATACCGTGCGAGGTGCCAGACTACCAGTTGAAGGTGAAGAGCTTCGACTCTGGAGGTGCCGAGAGCTGCTGAAAGCGCAGAGTACAGCAGCGATATATGCACTGTGCTGTGCATAACACATGGCCCTGCTGCAGTCGGTATGCCTCCTAGGAACCGGGACTGGTCTCATTAGCCTACTTCTCCCCGGAATGGATTGTTGTGTGCTGAGTGCTAAAACTTGGTGAAGAGGGCTGGGGCTTGAAATGTTCGATCTCGTCTTCTGACCTGAGGACCGTCTTTTCATTTTTTCGCCTGACACCGTAATAGTACCGTAAGAGCTCACCCAGACCCCAAGTCTAGGCGATGGGGCATCCTAGTCTCTCAGGCGTGCATGAGGTACCCACTGCATCACGCACGTCTCTGGCGCGTCAGGGGAAGTGCGCGACCCGGCCCGTGCAACACTCACGTCGAAGCAGTGCCTAAGAGCTTCCGCTTTCGGCAAAAAAGCCGCATGTGCCTGCTGTTGGCTGCGGTGGGTTAAAGCGGCATGCTGCGCGAACCGTGGATGCCTCGTCAAGCTGAATTCACTATGTGTATGCACTGTGGAGAGTCCGATTGGTTGATAGGTGTCTAGTAATTTTGGTTGAGTGGTAATAGAGCACCCAGTGGGTTCCGACATAGAGCTCTGCAGGTGTTTCAGAGACGAAGATTTCTAAATACAAGCTCTCCGGGATACAACAGCTCTCTTTCTGGGGCCAACGCATTTCTCCAATTTCTCAGGTCCTGGTTCTGAGCCTTATTGTGAAGGTTACTATAAAGTGCACCATGTAATTAGGCGTGCACTGTGTTTAACTTGCCGTTTCCGTAATTTCAGTTGATGTGGGCACTGGTGTAGTAACATGTGTCAAATGATGTCGAGTCACAGCTGTGTTTGAGGGGATGCCTTGTTCAAAATAACTTTAAGTTAATTTGGAGCTGTAATTGAACAAGGTTACTCTTTCAGGAGTTAATGTCTTCCTGGGACCTACTAAATGCTAGTTTTGCGGTTTAGACCATCAGTCGACTTGGGATACTGTCGTAAAACCGTTGAAACAACCGCCGTGTGTCATGGGGAAGCGCACTAACCGCAATAAAGTTGTCTTCTCCCCCGCATCTCAAAGAATTTGTTGTATTACCTCTCCTTCTAACGAAACACCAGGATTGAATGCTATAAGAGGCAAACCGTTTGATCCCAGCTTTGGATCTCAACGTTGATCTTCAGTCTCGCTATACTTCGAAGGGACCGAAAAGCTCTTCAGGGATTACGATCCTCTAATCCTTCAGAGGTCTAAACTGATCTTTACTATACGAAGACCCACTATCGCTTGCTACTGTCTTCACTACCTATGTAGACGTATACAATGTCTTTTATATTGATACTATAGTATATATACTTTAGCTGGACTTCAATAAACATGGGAAAACCTTTATCGCTCTCCACATGTCACGTCACAATCACAAAGCCTCGCGAGGTATCGCAAGTCTTCTACACCGACAGCGCTGATCTCTTTCGCTAAAGCGTAGGTCCGGGCCCCGGAACCTCAAAATTATTACCCCGAGCTTGTACTACGTTACTAAGTTGTTCAAGGCGTTCTACTCTGATTCAGAGCCTGTTTTATGAATCGAGTGTTAGTGACGCTAGAGTTGTTCAATCTCAATCCACGCCACGGCACAGTGACGGGTTAGGGAATAGAAGCGGCAGCTCCTTACGTCTCGCAATTCACAGATGGGCTCTTGCCGTTATACGTGGAGCCGAACGCCAGCAGTGCCTTATATCTGCACTAAGCTATGAACCCTGGTGACTTCTGCAAGCTGATTAATAGAGCCTTATCCACGTTGTTGTTACTAGAATTGAAACACTTGTAAGGGCATGACGAACACCCAGGAATACGCGCGCACGGAACTCGCTGTAGTGTAGAAGCATCCGAAATTAGAGTAAGAGAGCGGTGGCCTGTTCAGCTAAAGTGATTATGGGGGTAAGTGGAGGACTAAGATATGCTCCCTGTGCATCCGGGAGGTGTACAGCCTCGACACGAAGACTAGAGCGTTGTTGAAGCGACAGCGTAACTCGATGCAGCCGTATTGCGCTCGAGGGCAGAAATGCTACTGAATTGTGAGATTTGATACCCAGATGACTACTCTCCCAGCTGGAGCACCGAGGCAGACTTCTCCATAGTTACTATCGAGGTGTCTGTCATGGATGATGGGTCCTAGGAGATTTGCAGGAAAAAACTGTTCCTGTACAGTCGCAGGGGTCTACATGAGTCCACATGCCGATACTTGCCCAGTTACCGTAGCGTGCACTCTCTCCACCATCCCTGATACGTCTCTATATGACGGCAAAGTGTGGTATGAGCGAAGGAGCCGCGTAGTCGTGGTTGTTGTGGGAAAGAGAGACCAGGGGTGTTTTGTGCCTAGCATGCGTACCTTGAAATTTCTGCTAATAGCCGACATGGCGTTTCCAGCGCCACACATTTATGTTCCTGATTGGCGCTGGCTATCGTAACGAGATTCGTGGACGGAGGCGTGTGTGCTACACTGTAGATAGGTCCCTTCGCTCTGAGTTCCTGTGCCAACCAGTAGATCCCCGATGTGATCCACAAGAGATCTGGCTTCATATGGCTTTAGATTGGGATGGATCTTCTGGAGATCCTATTGGCTCTGCACCTCCTTGCTGCGTGGTACGACTCACAAGGGCCCGGGCGTCTCCGGCCAACAACCGAGGAACTGGCTGTGATTGTTCGCCTTCCCACCGGTATCTGTCATGTACATTGCAAACTCGTGGTAGATCGGGAGAAAACAAAATTAGATAGCGTGGCCAGCGTAGGCCACGCGGCTTTTGCCTAATCAGGAGAATCTGCCGTAGCCCTTGCTCTCAAGGCTAGATCTTTTGCTTAATAGATGGCTGCGACGAATCCACCCAACCGTTTTCCTAAAGTGTTTAGTGCATCGCTAACGGCCACCCCAGTAGTAACTGCGATCACTATCAAGAGTCTCGGAAAGCGTTCGGAAAGCATTCTACAGCCCACGATACAAACGCAACAGCGACCGCCTACCCCCGAGATTGGAGTCACTACGAACTTGCACGGTCTCAAACCCCAAAGTCTATCTCGTCCGGCTATTACATCGCTTCACAGCGTGGTGTCTCACTGTTGCGGCGACACCTCGAGTCGGCGTACGAGTCTCTCTTCAGAAACTTCTGATGACATGAACCGGCATCACTTGGCTGGTCAGGGGTGAGTCGTGATTATGTTGGGACACATGTTTTGGGCGCACCAAAGTAGGCTGTCAGATCTACGGAATGTTGGTGGTTACCTATTGTAGTCTCACTGCCCGTTTGGGAAACGGCGAATCGTACCCGGGAAACCGAAACAGAGCTCCACCGCTACCTCTGGTCTCCAGCTTTCAATGCTCAGGCTCGTTGCCCACCACTCCACCAAGATGCCACATATCAAGGCACCCGGCTGCGTTCCGTTGTCAAAAATCTAAAAGTCTCTCAGATCTGTGGAACAACGCAAGGAGGTCATACCGCCGGAACCCCGGGCGATCGATTCGTATGCATCTTTTTATCGCTTCCCCAAGTCTCTGATAGGGGGAAATCGCAGTGGGATTCATAGCTGTGCTAAGCAGCGTAGCAACTCTTTATTGTTGTGTGCTAGTCTCTGATATACTGGTGTGGGCCAAGACGGGCCGGAGTTCGAGGCCGGATCCCTGCACTGTATCCGTTTTGGTCCTTAGCTGGGTTCGTAGTTTGCAACTTGAGTTCTAGGTTATCAGTGGCACAAAACTGTAATATATATATAGCATATAAGCTTTGCTTCTAGACAAAGGTATACAAATGAAGGATTAAACTCGAGCCACGTTTTAAAAGGCCTCATACGTGACGGCTGAAGCATTGCACCTCATAAGCATCTGCTGGCGTCGATCCACGTCAAATGGGAACCAAAAGTCAATTTGCTGATACCGTGGATCAGGAACATTTGACGGCTCGCAACACACGGCGACGTCTCGAGCTTCACACAATCGTTGCGAGCCGAATAGAGCACCACAACTGCAGAGTCTACCTGTACATAGCTATATAACATACTAGAACGAGCAACTCGAAGCACACCCGTTCCACAAGGAAGTTGTTGGTCATTGCGATGCTTATGTCGCACCAAGCATGTGCGTAACATCCGCAGCAACGGGGACTGGAATCTGGCAGAATAGTCTCGCGAGTCTTGTGCGAAGGTCTGCTCCCGGGTCGTGCGGTTTGCTATTGTGGTCTGACTATTGGGCTTGTAGCAGATACCTGTGATGAAGCCAGTGTGGGACCTTGGTGATGTATATCAACAGCTAGTGGTATAGCTGGGCTTTTAATTAGTATCATAAAGAATTTAACAATAGTCGTAAATATCCCACGAATTACAGCGGTGATCCGGATAAACTAGGTCATCACTCAACCCACGCAGCGCGCGTATTTGCTACTTTACCAGTCGTATTGAAGGTGCTGTTTGAGATATTCACAGATTGTGGGAGTAAAGTAGCTATATATAGGTGGTTCAGTCAGCTATAGCGTCCTGGCTCCTCTTTCCACTCATTTGCGTGAGCTGGCTGCACCCATGTGGTGGAAACTGCCAATAGTGAGACCGTTTTCACTCAACACTTCATGGTAATATCTCATACGAGAGCCAATATGACGGTTTACTTCTAGTTCAGTTTATGGAGCACCGAGACACACAAATTCATCCCAATAATCTTTACTGCAGCGTCCATATCTGGACTTCTAACTACAATTATTGGCTACAATGTGAAGCCATCCAAGCACCTCACGCCTACTAGATGTCGACATAGAAAAATTTCGTCATTATCGTTTAGTTGAGATAGACAGCTTTCTTAACCCGTCTATTCCAAAGGTGCCTCGCCCTCCGATTTTCACAAAGTCTATACCTCCATTGAGACTTTTCAGTCTTTTCTGGAATTGGATTCGATTATGGACGAAGGTGCAATTTAGCTATAGGGAGTATTTGTTCGCAGAGCATAAAAACATATGGAGGTGTAGTCGAGTCTTCTATGTATACCAATCCTCCCCATTCATGGCCCAATCAGTCGATTGTAGCCATTACTGTCAAACCTGAACTAATAGAGCTGTGCTGCCACGTTTCCCAATATATCTTATGATTGAATGAAATTGTTGCAAGGAGCATAAAACGGAATTACATTTGAAGGCCGGGGAACAATTTGTGACTACAATCAAATATATGCGCTGACTTCACCCTCCCCCTAGCTTTGAAACGAATCTGCTCCGCCTTTGAACAATATTCCTTTCAAAGTAGCGTCTCGAACATTAGAAGTCTCGTATACCGATCAGACCGTCCCAGATCCCAAAAAGTGTGAATCTGATGACAAATACCAAAATGGGTAATTTCATTTCCCTCAAGCATTGATATCTATCAACAGTCTTACGACTTCTAAATGTCTGAAATGGTGAAGTTGTTTTCGATATTGGTAGGACTTTTCAATCAAAGCATAATTAACTAGAAGTAGTTCCCCTTATCAAACGTGACAAGCATCTTAAGTGTGCGCAGCTCTACGAAGCAGATTTGCCTTGGCATACATCAAAGAGCTCTCACTCTTGCTACTCACACCGAGCAATTGCTTAAGCTGCTGTTACTACCATTTCGAGGAAAGTACTAACCAGAGTGGTAACTAGATCACCAACTGGAATCGAGCCACAAAAGCGTATACTAGTTGAAATTGATCAGTGAATCCTCCTGTATTGTCCATGCCAGCACTGTTCATCACAGCAATGACCCGGATAGACCGCATCATGTATCTGCAATGAGAGCCATATTCAATCGCAGCTCGCTTGTGTGTGCTACAGATGCTCTTCAGGTGCCCTAGTCCCGAAATCCCTAAAGTCCCAACCTGAGGTTACGTCAGTAGAGGGGCGTTTAGTCTGCGTCTAGCGAAGCTACTCTGTTATATTGCAAGCTCTCAGGCCAGGCGTGGTCTGTAGCTGAATGGCTGAAACGAGCATAGAAACGTACATGCTCCTTCATGCTCATCAGTTACCTCCACACCTGTGTCTTGCATATTGGCCAAACACGATACTGTAAGCGTGATTTCGTACTCAAACGGCCACACCGGCTTAGGCTCTCTGGTACTGATAGCTCTTTGTACACACACACCCTTTCTGGACACTCACTTGGCTATGAATTCCCTAGATGAACTCCCTAGACCCTTCGTATTTCCCAGTCCGTGGTCTGGGCCAGTTGCTCGTACTCTACAGTTCGCTCGTACATTCCATGTGCCAAAAAGCCCCTTCGCCACACGGGCTGTATAGATAGCGTGCCGCACAATCACGTAAGACAGTATATTTCTAGTCCTCATCCATAGGGACTTGTATCACTGAGAAATCAGTACGGTAGCGAACGTCTGTCACAGAGATCGCTTGCTGCGCACCGCACATCCTGCTATACTTCCACGGGAGCCATGTATAAATAGCCTGTGACCTGGATTGGTGCGAGTCTAATCAGGATTTGCAGGATCTAAGTGATCTTCGAAGAGCAACCCATCACCTAGTTTAGTATCGCCTAAGAGCATTTCTTGGTCAGGCCGGTGGTTGCCGTAAGAGCCTACGCGAGTTTCAGTCTCTGTCCACATATACACTTCGTAGTTATCTATGCTATCTCCTGAGGGTCGCAGCGAACTGTGCGTAACGGCCATACATAGAGACACATCTGGCAGGTCTTGTGTGGAGTCGATGGGAGGTACGTAAATTATAATGATTCGAGCGATGCTATCATTACCAGCACGGCTAATACAGTGGTGCAAATACAAAAGCTTATAATAGCAGTGACGGGTTATATAATACAGTCAATCCACACTCTCATCACGAACAGCAGAAGCATGGGATCGGAAATTGAAGCATCTTCATTTTTGGGGTGGAGGGGGTTTCATACACTCTCTCGTGTAGAAAAAAGAGACAGAAGATGACAAAAGAGTGTCTGGGGCAGGGCTTTAGACAGAGTCATGAAAACAGAACAAAAAGAAGAACACGGGTTCTATAGGGGAATGCAATTTCATATTAGCAGAAAACGGAACAGACAAAAACTGGGCATTAGACAAACGGATCAATCACTTCTCCTTCTGCTCGTCGTACGGCTGCGAGGTGTACTGGGGCATGTAGCCGTAGCCACCGTACTGGGGGTACTGGTAGTTCTGTGCACCGCTCGCCCCGGCAGCGGCGCCGGCACCGGCACCAGCTGAGACACCGTTCGCAGGCTGGTTCCCGTAGGCGTACTGGTACTGGGCCCCGTAGTACGGGTAGGCAGCGCCGTAGTAGTTCTGCTGCCCAGCCTGCTGAGCACCGACGGCCTGGTGGGGCTGGGCCGCAGCCTTGCCGTCAGCGGTGAGCGACGAGTTCGACAGCGACGTCGGGGTCAGGTAAGGCGAGGTCTTCACCCCGGCCTGTTGTGTGGTGGCGGTGGTGGCGGTCCCAGCAGAGGCCGTGGACGGAGCACCAGCGCTCTGCTGGGCAGGCAGGGGCTGCTGCATCACTGGGGCCGGGCCTGGGATGGCGCCGGCCTGGTACCCCCACTGCTGGGCCGGGTTGGCCTGCGGTTGTGTGGTGGAGCCCTGCTGGATCACCTGCTTGATGTCGCGGACGAAGAGCGGGTACAGCAGGTCGACGATGCCCTCTCTCTGGGCCATGGCGAGCGCACGCTCGAAGGGGATCCACACGCCCTTGAGGTGCATCGACCCGATCTTGACCACGTCGCGCACCTTCTCCGACTTGAGGATGCCGTCTCTTCTGCCTCTCGTCATGTGTGCGACGTTCAGCAGCTTCGTCCCGTTGATCATGTTGTTGTCTGCTCTTCTCACCACGGACACGCCGTTGGCGTCCACCTGGTAGCACAGCGTCTTCTCGTCCTCCCACATGGTGGTGGTGACGCGGGGTCTCGACCCGACAGGCTGGACCTGGCCCACGCCAGAGGCTGCTGCGGTGTTGATGCTCTGTGTGCCCTGTTGGGCGGTGCTGGCGATGGCCCCAGCTGCGGCACCGGCCCCGGCCATCATCTGGCCCTGGTACATGGGAGTGTAGTTCTGGACGTAGTTCATGCGCGAGTAGTTGTTGTAGTCTGGGTACGCCTGGGCTGTCTGGCCCGAGGCTGACGCCTGGACTGGGTTGGCTGTCTGGCCGGCCTGGTAGTAGGGGTACTGGTTCTGGAACTGCTGCTGCTGCTGGCCATACGCTGGAGGGTACGACGAGTAGTAAGGGTACTGCTGTCCCTGGGCGGGCATCTGGCCGTATCTGTAGGCGTCGTCCTGGCCGAGCCCGTTCATCTGGCCGGAGGCGGTCTTCTGGGCGTGGTTGGCAGAGCCCTGCTGGGCAGAGCCGTTGGCGCTGTTGACGGAGTTGACGTTGTTGACGTTGTTGATGCTGGAGCTGTTGGCGCCTGCGGAGGAATCTTCGTGGGAGATCTGAGGGGTGGACTCCAGGGACTTCATTGGGGGCAGGGACATGGTATGGGTCGGTGGCCTGGACAAATGGGGGGCGTTTGACACGGTAGGAGCCTCTCGAGTGAAGATGGTCTCGAGCCTGAAGGGAAGAATTCAAGCTTTGTTTTGAAAGTTATGAAGATGGGTCCTGGGCGAAGTGCGCACTGCGCGGTGGAATATGTGGGCCTGTGAAGCGACGGGTCGCGGGAGAGACAAACCAGCAGCGGTAGGGCCCCGCTCTGGCGCGGGACATGCAGCGAGGTGCGTCACTCGGACACAAGCGGACAGTTGAGGCGTCCAATCACCACGCTCACACACCCCGAACATGCGCAAGATTGCTGAGGAGCGCCGCCAACAGCGTTCCAGAGAGAGAAGTTGGCCCTACTGATGGTCACCCAGATGTACCCGTTGCCTTGGTAGCGGCAAGAGCTCAAATGCTTGCCAATGCTCGAGACATCTTGTGTCCCGTGGTTCCCGCAAAACTGCTTCGCTACGATTGGTCGCAAAATAGTTCCAACGGATAATCATTAGTGTTCAAATGGCAATATAGCTTTACGCAATCCATGTCCCCTCAATTGGAGACTACGGCTATATGGAATCTATGTCCCGTGTCCGCCCGGCTTTCCAGCCAGGAGCTTTTTTACTTCATGCGCATCACGCACATAGCTGTGAAACAATTTCTCTCAAGAGCGGACTGCTAGACCCTGCTGCGGCTTCGACGCCTTAAGAAAGTTTCAAACAAGTGGCCTAAGATTTTTCAAGGGGTAAACCACATATGTAAAAGCACTGATACCGAACACAGCATTAACAATAGACGAGGCTAAAGCTAAGCACAGAAGCGGTTGAAACTGGTGTTATGGCGGCTTTCAAAAGCTCCTGAACATACCCGGTGGTCCGTACTATCACAAAAGTCTTCAAATGTTTGGAGTCCAAAAGTTGTAACCCGGACGTCCTATGTCTTCCGTCCCCTCCCCGGCCATTTTTTTTTTGGCTTTAACGTGTCTCGTCTCGTGTTGTGTGACATCGCAGTTGTCAGCCAATTTTTGTCTGCTCTATATGAAACAAGGGCCGTAAACTTCCGGTACCCTCTTCTCCTCCCTGTAGTTATGTAACTGTTTGTCAGCCCCAGTGCTTTGAGGTCCCTCCGGTGTCTGGGAATCTACTGTAAAGTCTGGAAGGCCAACAGAAACTTCCATACACATCATACAAAGCCAGGTGTTGGTTGCTGTGATGTGTGAGCACTTGTGCGTTTGATGGTGGGAATCCATTTGTCCCGGGATTTAGGTTTGTCCATATCGATCCAGCGCACCTCCGCAAAAATAAGACATACTGCACAGGGCGAAACTGGCGTGTTTCCTCGGGACAAAGTGCCCTGATCGGGGCCCGGGGAGCTTCTATTGCTTTTTCCGAAGTTGAGCCAGAGGAAAGGGACACGAAAGGATTGGTTGGCTAAATCCGGCCCGAAGAAGGCCCAGATTCAGTTCCGAAATTGCACAGTCCCACAACACGCTACTGAGTAACACTACCGTGAAAAATTGGCTGTTCGGCACGAGCGAATGCAGACTTACCACTCATTTGTATACCCATTACAAGAGACACCGACGCTTGTTCATGGGGATGTGGCCACGCCGGTGTCGCAGGCTGTGCACTTTTCTGCCGCCTTTTCGCCCCATCGGGCATCACGACCGTTGGATGTTGAGGCCGGGACAGCATACACAGATGCAAAACGCGCGTGGTCGACGACGAACTATGGAACCGAGACGCCAGTTGTAGAGAAGGCGTAGAGGGGAACAAGACAAAGACGTGCTTTATCACTGTCTAAGCCCGTGAAAAGAGCGGCCATGTCTTGGGCGTGCCTCACAGCCTAGGCTGTGAGATCTATCGCGAGACACAGCACTTCAACAGAATGCTGTGCAGATGACGAGGCACGGTAGGTTCCCACGAGCAGAGACAATAGTCGCCAAGGACCCGTAGTCTGCTCTGCAACGATACAAATGTGCGAGTTCGGGGTGCACACACCGTCGCTACTGCTGGCCAGTAGGGATCAGCACCAGTGCGAGTGCTTGCACATCTACCGAGTCGCCAATGGGCTCACTTGTAAATTAGCCCACAATTTGGTCCGATCTCTAGCACAGGAACATTCAGTGGTGCTAGTAAACGCCTATCATCAGCGATCCAATAGAGACCCAGCTGGCGTTGGTTTCGGTCTCTGCTGAGCGGAGTTTCGCACAGAGAATTCTCCGCCTAAAGCCGATCACAGCCCACCACCCACCCATCCCTCCAAAGACCACCCCTCAACATGACCACCCCTCAACAGGACCACCTTATCACCACCACATACTCAGCTCATCTAACACCAGCAGCCGTCCTACACACCCCTGCGCACCAGATCCGAGCCTGTGCGCTCTGTGCAGCCAGGACAACGCACCCGCAAAGCCCGCCGCTGGGACATTTGCAGGACATCGAGCGGGTTCGCGGCGAGCGGTACGCGCAGCATCAACAACGCGACGCGAAGAAAACGCGTCCCTCATCAACACAGCTCCATCAACACAGAGCTCCAGCAACAGAGCCGGTATCAGAGCCAATGTTCAGAAGCACCAAGAGAAGAACCGCTGGCCGGAAGAACTTCGAGACGGTCGCGCACGCGACCGCGGACACGTACCTCAACAACGTGTACAACAGCTCCAAGCTGACGTTCTACACGCTCCCACCCGCTGGCGAGATCACGCTGGACGAGTTCGAGACGTGGGCCATCGACCGTATCAAGATCCTCAACGAGATCGAGTCGTGCCTGGTGAGAAACAAGGGCTACAAGGAGATCGAGGCCGTGGTGCAGCCGATGGTGCAGTCGACGCTGCCGTTGAACTCGACGAGCCCGGAGAAGCTCAACAGGGAGAGACAGAAGGACTACTACTCCCACTTCATCCTGCGACTGTGCTTCTCGAGATCGAAGGAGCTGCGGGACAAGTTCCTCAAGAACGAGACCATCCTCTTCAAGATCCGCTACAACACGCTCACGTCCGTGGAGCAGCAGCACTTCGTGAAGAACCTGGACATGCCGTGGGAGTTCACGTCTGAGGAGGAGAAGAGCGAGCTCTCCGCTAAGCTGTACGCGTCCATTGCGCCGTCGCTCGGGTACACGCTCAACCTCTCGGACGAGGCCCAGAAGAGGAAGTACTTCGAGCAGGAGGAGTTCATCAAGATCCCGTTCGAGTACGTCGCGGAGTTGCTACCGCAGCGTAGTATCTACTTGTCCCGGGGTACGGCCTATGTCCCGAAATTCCAGCAATTGCAGCTTCTGCTGAACGAGTTCTCTGCGAAATTGTCCGACGCCCTCGTGTCCACGTCGCACGCCTTCCCTTCGCTGGACGAGGACGACAGAATCCTGCCGATACTGACCCATTTGTCCTCTGGTGCGCTGCTCAACCTGTCCAGTGACGAGTACGGCATGTCCGAGAGTGCCAACGACATAAACTCGGTCTCCGTCAGCTCTAAGGAGATTGTATCGCAGTTCCCACTGTGTGGTCAGCATCTCATGGCCAGCCTCAAGACGGACCACCACTTGAAGTACCACGCTCGTCAGCAGTTCACTCTGTTCCTCAAAGGCGTTGGCCTGAACCTGGAGGACGCTCTACAGTTCTGGTCGAACGAGTTCACGAAGGGCATGGGCCTGGACAAGTTCAACAAGGAGTACAAATACAACATTCGCCACGCGTACGGTATGGAAGGTGGTAGAATCAACTACAAGCCCTGGGACTGTCGCACGATTCTGTCCAAGCCAAGACCTGGCAAAGGCGACTCGCACGGATGTCCATACAGGGACCTGGCATCTGATGCGTTAGCATCAAAACTGAGAGAAATGGGACTAGAAGACAGAGACGTGCAGCAGGTGCTGGAAATCAGTGGGAAGGGCGAGTACACGAGTGCGTGTACCAAAGTACTGGAAGTCAAGACTGGTGGAGGTCTGAACGAGCACGTTGTGCACCCGAACCTGTACTTTGACAGAATGAGAGCCCACACTAAGCAGAAGGAGGTCGCTGCTGATGCCTGACCATTAATCGCATTGTACAATTATGATATCTACGTACCATTTATGATCATCTACGTAGACTAATTGTCGTCATTTCATAAAGCACACTATGTACACGGTTGTACGGCCTAAGCACGCACACTTTTGTAGAGCTCACTTCTTGCTCTCTTCCACCACAGCACCTCCCTGTTCGAATGGAGCGTCCTCTCTGGCCTCCTCGATCATCGGCAAGATCCCTTGCTTCGCCAAAGCGAGCTGTGTCTGTTAGTATACGCTCACTCTACGCTGTAACGCTTTCAACTTACATCAACACACGCCTTGTAGTCGTACCACAGGTCCTCGCACTCGTTGTTCAAGCTTTTGCCCTTTAGAAACTCTGGTCTTTGTTAGTCGGTCGCTCTTATTTAGTACCCGTATAGCACTCACTCTCCGTGTACCAGTTGTTGAAGCAGTCGTCGTACTGCTTTTTGGCTTCGGTACACTCTGGGGCCAGACTCGAGGACATCGCGTTACCCATCCCTGGCTTGATCTGGTAGTTAGGAAGGTATAGAGGGTTGGTGTGTTGATGGCCGGGCCGGACAATTTTTCGAGAGATGGGTGTGCGCGTACCGGGGATAGACTAGACACTACTGCGCACTACTACACTTCTATAAACTACAATTACTACAATCACTCAGACCATAAAGTGGACCATACAACCACAGAACCATATAATAGACCATATATCTTACCACTACACACCTCACTCCCCGTCGCTCCAGTCCTCCGCGCCCCCCTGCGGTGGCCTGTCCAGGAACGCATCGAAGTCGTCAAGCACGGGCTCATTAGCCCCAGAGACGTCCGTAGAGTCGTTGATCCCACTCACGTTGTGCAGCAGCTCCTTGACGATGTTCTGTGCAGCCTCCCTCGCCGGTGTGCGGACGAGCTTGCCCGTCGTGGCGAAGTTGAGCGTCACTGGTGGAGAGATGTTCGGGGTCCCGGAGTCGTCCATGTCCAGCTTCTCCACGGCGAAGCTCTGCGACAGCCTATTGGCCACCCGGCTCACCTGGCCAGGCGTACGCAGCAGCTGGCCCCCGGCTCCGTAGCGGGGCGTGTTGGGGAATCTTTGTGTGGTGTCATCTTGTGGCTTTCTCGGGGACCGGACGGGGCTGAACTGGACGTCGGACATGAGCTTCGGGGTCTCGATCTCGAAGGGGGAGGAGTCGAACCTCTGTGCGATCATCGACTTGCGCTTCTTGCGTGGGGTGGCCGTGTTCACCGCCGGCGAGTGGGGGTGCTTCCTCGGCGAGACCTCGACCTTGTAGTCTGTGTCGCCGTTGTGGTGCATCACGTAGTGTCTCGACTCGGACGGGCGCAGCGTCGGCGTCGTCTGGTTCACGTCTGTGCCGTTGGTGTTGGACAGGTTCGCACTCAGCGGGATCGGGGGGAGGATGCTGTCTGTGGTGTCGAAGCCCACGTCGCTCACCTTGGGCATGATGGGGTTGTCGCTCTTCTCTCCGGCACCGGCGCCGTCGCCGGCAGCACTCACCTTCACGGGGCTCATCTGCTCGTTGGAGTCTCCAACTGAGACGTCCTCCACAGGCTCTTCGGAGTGGTCCAGCTCCTGGACGGCCTCCTCGTACCCACGCAGCTCCACGTTCGCACTCGTCTCGAGGAACGTCTTCCAGAAGTTCACCCCGCTCCACACCTTCTTCGACTCCGCGTGGTACCGCTTGACGATCGGCACCAGCTTCTCGTTGATGATCCGGTGCGACTGCGCAAACGACTTGTCGATGCCCTGGAGAACCAGCGTGATCTCCTGCTCGAGTCGCTCGAGCTCGATCGCCTGCGACGACGCCTGTGAGAGCGACGCGTTGTTGGCCGAGGACGTGAACACGGACTTGCGCCTGTTCCCGCCTTTCTCGGACGTGATGGAGTACTTCTGCGACATTGGGGGTTCTTAGCTGGTTCTAAGCGGGTTCTAAGCTGGTTCTAAACGTCTCGTTGGTGTCATGCTTTGTTTACGCGTCTGCATCGCCGCGGCCGTGGTGTGCGGGTGTGCCCTCGGAACTTGCTTATCTCCGCCCGGATCGTGGCTTCGCGCTTATTTCCTAATGCGGGCATGACACAACCACCCCGGACAAGCACGATGTGGGCTGGCAGGCTGGAATTGGCTGTTCCTAGCTTAGAAACTGGTAGAGGTAAAGGTGGTCTCTAGCAGCTGAGGCTCTGATCACCAGAATCAAATCAATGGAGAGAGACTCGCCAATTTCCCCGCCAAAGCGCATCCTCGACAGGCTCACGCCTGTCTCAGTGAAGAGACACAACTACAAGACGAGAAGAGCTTCATGTCGCTTCAACTACGGCTCGTCCCACAGGACACTCACCACCTCGGAGGTCTTCGACAGGGTGCAGAGATGGAAGTGCGAGAAGAAGAGCCGTACCCAACTGAAGAAACAACAGCTGGAGCAACGGCTGCTTAATGCCCAGCGCAACCGCAGTGCGGTGATTGCGGAGAGAAGAGAGACGGCTAGGAGGTTCTCTGAGGAGTCGAGGGTTTGGTACCACTTGAGGGACAGGATGGATGTGGAGACTGCTATTGAGACTGCTGTTGAGACTGCTATTGAGGAGACTGCTATTGAGCCTTTTGCTGATGAGAGTCCAGCTATGCACCTCATCGCCCACCGCATTCGCACACATTTGCTCAAGAGAAGTATACACAGGACTCCGCTGCTGGAGCCGTTGGACAGCACTACTAGCACACCGTACGACGAGATCCAGAAGCTTGTGCAGATGCCCGATTTGAAACTCGCTGTTAGGGAAACACTCCAGTTATACCATCTATCCAGCCCGTTCCCATTGATCCCCATTGAAAACGTCTTCCTGACCTCGCTGCTACTACTTTCAGACCACATGACGAACTCGGACGGTAAGGTGTTTGATGCTTCTTTGGGTCCAAATGCCGAGGCAGAGTTCGGGGGGTACTGTCCACGGTGGATGAAAGATCTTCACATCCTCGATGACAGCTTCGTGAAGTTCCTGAATACTAGACAACTTGTCCTATCTCGTCGTCTTCTACTACGGTTCCAAGTCTGTGTTATGAGCTCAGCCCACAACCACGATTCTAAACACCTTAAGCTGCTATCCACTTGGAGACAGTTCTGTGACTTGTTCAGAGTCACACAGGTGGCGTATCTTTCCCGTTGTCTCTTACTGCTGTGTAAGGCAATCGACGTTTTGAAGTGTGGTATGGCTATTGAAGAATTCGTTGGGTGTGTTCCAGAGTTTACTAAGCTCAAGTCATTTGAGAAGAGGAAAACCACTCTGGTAAGACAGCTGGCCCAATGGAAAAGACTTTCCCAAAGGGACGTACGCTGGTGTTTTCTGGGTGCTGATTTGCCTCAGAGATCCATGGAACTCTTTGCTGAGTTCCAGTTGCATAGCAGATCGAGAGTCACTGTTGCTGATGGTGGTATCATAATTCCGCCTGGATTCTCTGTTGAAGAATGGCAGAGATATCGGTTGTACAAGTTTTTAGATGATTACCTTGCTGGATTTGCTCATTCTGGAGTCAGCAAGATGAAAACTGGCCGAGAAACGGTATCGAGCGGATTTTCCACTTCAGCAACCGATCTCGACACCATGATGACCCAAATCGGCATGGTGTCTTTACAAGAGCAGCGCCATAGTTGCTCCAGCGTCGAAGAGAGCGTTGAGTTGAGTCTTAACCTCTTTGGGTGTTTGGGAATACAGCTGACCAATGAGGAGTCCGAGTTTGTCATGCAAGGTTGGAAAGCCACCGAGCAATGCTTATACTTCAAGCAAATCCAGAATTTGCTTGTTAAACATGGATGTATTCCATCAACGAGTGTCTCTGGTTCACTGTCACTCTCAAGCTACTTACACTGGTGGAAAAACGTGATGGACAAGACCATTTCCGAGCATGTTAGCCACGCTGTGGAAACCCTCTCTTACGGCGATTTCGCATACCAAATGGCGGTTTTCAACTTAGGGCAGAGGTGCTCAGTTGGGAGAACGCTCGACGACTACGCCGAAGAGATAAGACTAGAACTACGGTTCAGCACTGGAGAAGAGCGACCGGGGATCCCAGTGAGCACCTTGGTGGTCGAGAAGATTGTCAGTTCACTCCACACGCAACAGAGGCTTCCATGGCTGCTGGGAAGCATGGAAAACGAGCTGCGGACGCTCTACAAAGAGCTGGCTTCTCTTGGAGACTGCATCCTGTTCGTCCTTGGTGTTTGCGAGGACGACACTCGTGTATTCCAGGTGCTCAGTCTTGTACCTGCTGAGAGTAGAAAGCTGTGCTATAGATGGAGGGCTCTTGTGTCTATGAACCTGAAGCTCTTTGCCCGCATTTACGGGCGTGTATAACTAATAATAAGTGCTAAACTCTAACCCTAACCATAACAGATTCTCAACAATGCACTGGGTATTCTTCTGTGACTCGGAGTTGTGCAAATATGGTCTATACATTGGGCCATACCGCTCCCACAAGTGGCGAAGACACGTCCCGATGTGGTAACTCCGGATCTGCGCACCATGCCCGGCGTTTCCCCAGTGTTACCTTGGTGGTTACAGTAAAGGGCCAGAGATCTGAGGGGTGAAACACAACAATCGTGAGCCGGAGTGGCCCTCGCTCGTGTATGCTGGGGCCTGCGCACACCTTGTAGCCCTCTTGGCGGTGGTTTCCCCTTGGGGCGCCATCCGGGCCCACTCTGGCTAGGTTTCGCCACAGTGCCCGATGCGGCATGTTGGGGCGCCGAAAATGGCGCCCACTGTATGCGCCAATTTCCTCGCAACCCAACACCGCTTAAAAACCCACACTTCCCCAAATCTTTCCACCACCGCTATCAACTCCACGGCTACAGCGACAGCTTAGGACGATGAAGGGCAAAGAGCTGCGCATCGTGGCGCTCCTCGCCATCGACACCGTCTTCTTCCTCATCGAGTGCATCGTGGGCTACGCTGTGCACTCGTTGGCGCTCATCGCCGACTCCTTCCACATGCTCAACGACATCTTCTCCCTCATCGTCGCCCTCTGGGCCGTGCGTGTTGCTAAGACGAAGAACGCCGACGCCCGCTACACGTATGGCTGGAAGAGGGCCGAGATCCTCGGTGCGCTCATCAACGCCGTGTTCCTGCTGGCCCTGTGCTTCTCCATCCTCATTGAGGCCATCCAGCGTCTCATCGAGCCCACCGTCATCACGAACCCGAAGCTGATCCTGCTGGTCGGCACGGCCGGGCTCATCTCCAACGTCGTGGGCCTGTTCCTGTTCCACGAGCACGGCCACTCGCACGGCCACACCCACGCCCACGACCAGTCCGACGAGGAGAGCTCTGTGGGTGCGCTGCTGCCAGACAGCGTCGTCAACAGCTACGACGAGCGCACGGGCCTGCTCAACGGGAGATCCAGCTCGTACACACACGACGCCAACAACGACTACCACGCCGACATCAGCGCAGCCTCCAACCACGAGCACGAGCACACACACGAGCACGAGCACGAGCACAGCCACGACGCGAAGGAGACGAAGAAGCGCTCCCTCAACATGCACGGGGTGTTCCTCCACGTGCTGGGCGACGCCCTCGGCAACGTCGGCGTGATGCTGACGGCCATCTTCATCTGGAAGACGGACTACTCGTGGAAGTACTACTCGGACCCGTTCATCTCGCTCGTGATCACGGCCATCATCTTCTCCTCGGCGCTGCCCCTGTGCAGAAGAGCGTCCCGTATTCTGCTGCAGGCCACGCCTACACACATCTCCGCAGACAAGGTCCAGCACGAGATCCTGAGCGTGGACGGCGTCAAGTCCGTGCACGACTTCCACATCTGGAACCTCACCGAGGACATCTTCATCGCCTCGCTGCACATCGAGGTGGACGCGTCGCCCGAGACGTTCCTCGTAATCGCCAGCGAGATCCGTGCGGTGTTGCACAATTACGGTATCCACTCCGCTACCGTGCAGCCGGAGTTCATCGGCAAGAACAACATCTCCGCAGAGACGTACCAGCAGTTCACCAAGATCGCGTCGGGTAAGTTCTCCTCGAGAAACAACTCCGTCGAGCACCTCCATAGTGCGGCCGATAGCTCCACCATCGGGGCCTACGGCAGCACAGGCGACAGATGCATCATCGACAACGCACTCAAGTGTAACACTGAGAACTGCCTGGAGCCCTCCGGCGACCACTAACTGTAACTGTCTGCGTTGTGATGATTGACGATACCTCTCTGTGCTACTATATGCTTCTGGCCTCCTATACAGTGTTCTAGTATATAAGTTCTAATATTGACGTTTGTGTTATAAAGTGACTAGAGTTCTATTGACGTGTGTTATAAAGTGACTAGCATTGACGTTTGTCTACATCGCAACGAAGAACATCGTTGTAGCGAGGAAAACCAGAAATGCGAATGAGCTCCGTCTCTGGTCTCCCGAGGAATCACCATTCCTGGTAGCAGATAGACTAGGCCTGGAAGTAGCCACTGGTGCACCATCAGTGGTGATATCCATCGACGCCCCGGAAGAGTCTTGGTTAACCTCGCTGTCGTTGAAAGTGGACCAGGCCCTGTATATGTAGCTGTTTTCGTACGAGTCCCTGGTGATGTGATCAAACCCACGCGAGGCGTCCCAGAACATGAACCCACCAAATTGACTAGCCTGGTTCAACGTGGTGACACTGTCATATAATGTATTAACATCGGTGACGAATCCAGAACTGGCTGCTTGCCTTGAGGAAGGCAGCCCAATGAATAACTTGGTGCTATTATGTCCATTACGACTGATTTCCTCTGTCCACTCGAGGAAATTAAACCCATTCGAGTGCAATTCACACTCTTTGTTATTGTAGAACTGGACGTAGATATGATCAAACTCAAAATTCTGAATCAAATCACCCATATGTTTCTCTGGAAGATTACACTGTGGAGCAGCTGTGAATGTATAATGTTTTGACCCGTGCTCTTCTGTGAGTCTCTTCAATTCCGAAGCTAAGGCAGTGTAGCCAACCTGGTCTGTGGTTTCAATATCGAAGTCAAACCCGTCAATTGATGCATCTCCGAACGGTCTATGATCCGATGATCCTTCGCCAAAATGGTCCCAGAGGGTTTGAGCGAATTCTCTAGCCTCATCGTCATCTTCAAATCCGTAGAGCTCACTACCATCAACCTCTCCACCTATTGAAAGAAGCACTCTCTTACCCATACCTTGACACGTCTTGATATCTTTACCCACAGTGGGGCAGACAAAATGCCCATCATCGTCTTCATTACACATATTTGACAAGTTCAACACAAACCCATCGGGACTGTGTGTGCTCTTTCTACCAAACTGTGACACGAAAGCCAACACCACGACATCAACAGAGTCTGATTGACAGTAGAACGATAACTCGTTCTGTTTCCTCTCACCGGCTTCGGCTTGGCCCCAATATACGGCAAACGACTGGTTGGTGTTGAAATGTGCTGAAACGCAAGTGAGCACTGTCACCAGTGGAGTGAGGGTTGAGAGTCTCATTGGGGTAATACTGATCTCCTTATACAGGATGTAAGCAAATGGGTTTTCACTCTAGTTTCTTATATAGGTTTCTGGTATGTGTTGTAAAAGCCGACTGAGCTCTTATGCTATTAGTGCCCTTGTTTTCTGCCTAGACGTTCCACCCCGAAGAACAAATATCTTCTCATGCTGGGAGTGCCTACCGTTTTTGGCACACCCATATCCTTCTCAATTAGTGTGTTCATTAGATCTATCCAAATCAGCCCAATCAGCCACACCGGTTTCTAATGATTTAGTTATAAGAGGATTTGGTCTGTCAACTAAGACTCACCCCACCCATCCCCACAAACAAACACGTCCTCGGGGTGACTCCTCATGGTTTCTTATCAAATGAGTATATCTGTAGCAAATGAGTATATCTGTATCAAATGAATGTATCTATGCTTACACGTGCTGCGACCTTACCGGGGACCCTGCAGATGCACGTATATTAGCGTTTTCTACGACACGCGATGACGACACGTGAAGTGATAAGTACATCAACACTGCGAGAATATTATTTATCTCAAAGCATAAATACCATTTAGTCCTCCTGTCTATAGCTAAGCCACGTTTATTGCTAATTACGACACAATAGACCATGAAAGAGCTCATCAGAACACCTCTTAAGCCGGGAATAGCCCGGTTCTACACCATCTACACTCCGCTAGCCACTCTACTACTCTCTGCTGTGTGTGTGGCCCTAATGGCCGTCTTCCGAGTGTCATGGCTAGTCCAGCTGGACAACACCAACATGGACCCGAGTGCGCTATTCTGGGACGATATCTTCAACCACACGCACACTGACCTTCCCCTTAAGCCATTACCACAGGCGTTTCGTCTGTATTACACAAAGTACTGTGCTGGCGAGCTAAGTGACGGGGTGTTTACCCAGAGCTACTGCAAGAAATACAGGTATCCCAAATGCATATTTGCACCAGCTGCTTACTATGAAGCTGTCGGTTACAGTGCGTATGCGGAGAGTGAACATCCTCTGTTCTGGCTGTACAACACCGACGAGCCCGAAAATGCTAAGATCGCACTAAACGATCTAACGGCATTATGGGTAAGCGCACCTCTCCTGGTGTTTTGCTCGTGTGTCAGTGCGTATATGATTGCAACAAGGGACCCACCAATGATACCAAGGTCGTACGAAGGGAGCGTTCATAGACTGACGTGGTGCGCTGGAGTTTTCTTCGGTTTTGGACCGGGTATGATTATTGGATTCACCCAGAATTGCATTGACACCATGAAGACAGTCATGCCACAGTTTGGGCCCGTTGTCACAGAGAACGACAAGGCTGTGTGGAAGATTGCAGTTGCAGGGCTCTCTGTAGGACTAGTACTGTTTGTATGGCAACAGGTCTGGGCAATGATGGCGTGGTGTCATTTATACATCAGACACACTGATGACGGCTCCGGTTTAGCGGATTACGAGTTGAATAAGATATTCACACTCGAGGACCCAGACCCAGCTGAGAAGATCTATGAGAGAGCAGAAGAGTTCACGAGAGCTGAGAAAGTCTCTGAGAAAGCGGAAGAGACTACGCCCGAACCGGCTCCGAAGAGTGATCCTGATTACTTGAAACGTAATTTAGGTGTGTGATTCCATTAGTTTATTAGTTTTATGCAAATAGATTTATTTTGTTCGTTAGCAACTTAGCTTAGTAGCTCAGTGGTCCTTCTTCTTCTTGAATCTCAGTAGCTTACTCCACCCGTGGTCTTTCTCATCTTCTAATGCATTTCTGAGGTCTCCAGCACTCGTTGAGTGGCTCAGCTCCGTCGCTGAGTGTGTCACGCTCTTCACCTGTCCCCCAAAAGTCTGTGTGCGCTGGAAATTGCTGCTCGATGGAGACGTTGTTCCGATGCTTGAGTCTGTTGAGGCTATTGAGCCACCAGACGAAACAGCAGCCGGTGGTTTCAGGTGGTTCTTGAGGAAAGACGAGAACGAGGAGATCGGCCCAGAGTGGGAAGAGTGCGTGGGACTTGGCGTGTCGAGGTGTAGACCCTTGAGATCCCTCGTCATTACCGCACCTTCATGCTCTTGTATCGCCGTGTACTTTGGTTCTCTACCCAGCGAGGAGTTGTTGGACGGTGGTGTTCTGTTTGTGGTGATAGATCTTGTGTTAGAGTCGGTTATCATCTTCTGCGAGTCCTCCCTGGAGATCAGCTTCTCCTGCTCGGACAAGAACTTGTAGTAGATGTTCTCTCTCAGCAACTGCAGCACTGCGTTCTTGGCCGGCAACAACGTCAATGGCGAGTGGTAGAGGATCTTGGTGTTCTCGTACTCTGCGAGCAGCTCCTTGTACACGCTCGAGGGCAGGTTGATCTCGTACGGCGAGTTGTTCAGCACGTAGTACGTGATGATGAGCTCGAACTTCTCACCGAGCTCCTCCTTCAGCTGCTCACGCACCTCCATCTGTCTCGCCGACTCGTTGTACTCCTCCTCCGAGGAGCCCGATCTCACACGCTCGCTCGAGCTCACGTTGCACAGGCACGCGTGCGTGTCGTCACACTGGTACCCCGGCTTGAACAGCGAGTCCCAGTTCCTCTGCGATGAGTGGGTATGTGTCCGACAGCACTCGGGCGTATCGGCTAACTCGGGGGTCTCGGGGTTCGTCGTCGTCGTAGCAGCAGCAGAGAGTGGCCCCTCATCAAGTGGTTTCTGATCGAGTGGCCTCTGATCAAGTGGCCCCTCGTCGACGAAGGAGCGTGTGTCGACGTCGTCCTGCGTCTTCACCATGTGCGGTATCGTGAGCTCGCTGACGAGGTTGCTGATGTCGTTGTTGTCGAGCGAGGAGACCGAGACACGGTGCTCGTCGCTGGGCTCAGGGAGCTCCACGATCGAGGGGTGTCTCCTCCTCGACGAGTTGGTGAAGACGGTCGCAACAGAGTGCTTCCTCTGCTGCTGGAGATGTGTCTGCTGGAGCTGCGCAGCCTCGTCCTTGCACTTGAGGATCGAGGACTGCCGCTTGAAGATCTGGTTCCAGATCTTCTCGTAGTGGTAGATCTCGATGAGGAACTTGAGGTTCTCCTGGCAGTGCGACGACGTGATGAACTGCTTGAACCGTTCGTACGAGAAGTACTGGTCCTCCTGCTGGGCCTCGAGCGACTGGTTCAGCCTGCGGTAGTAGTCCTCGCAGCACTGGTTGACGAGCGACTCCAGCGACGGCGCCTTCTGCCGTGGGGTGGGCATCTCGCTATACCCCTGCTACTACGACTAATGTCATGGGATTAATGAGGGAACACCTCTATTAAAGCGTATGCTGTGGGTCCCCGCGAAAGTGAAAAAAAATTTCTTTTTCTGGTATGTGGCTGCTTCGGTGCGATTGGGGAATTCCCCTTTGAGGTTAGACGTTTTGAGGTTACATCTTCTAGGAAGGGGTAGCACACAACCTGGGAGTTGTGGTTCACTGTGTGTGGTCCGTTTTGGGCTCACCTGCACTCTTTTCCACACCCTCTCGCCCCCATAGAGCCTCTATCAGTGGCCACGCGCAAGCCTGGGCTAAAACATTCCGTGCAGATCCCCAAGAGCTTCTAGAAAAACACACAATCCCGTGCGTCAATTGTTGGGTCTTTGCAAGGTGCTTTTTCTTGCGGTCTTCCCATGCGGTAGGGGCCCGTGGTGTGGCCGGGAGAAAACCACTATGTAGCAACAAGTGCAAAGTGCTCAAAGCTGCGCACAGGGAGACGGACGTGTGAAGGTGCTTCTGTATAGTGAAGGTCCTGTTGTTCAGGGTGCCCACTTTCCCTCCTTTTGGACAGGCACCACCGTGGAGTCATCACGGAATCTTCTGCCGCATACAAGCAGTACCAATGTGGTGGCCTTACAGTGGCTATTGTGGGGTTGTACAGTTAGCTTGTACTTTCTCTGTCTTTACCCAGCAAGTCAAATAGATCCAGCAATTCATATGAATTCAGCAAGTCACAGTCTTGGAAGTGCATGACATTGACTATGCCCGACCACTTATCCGCGAGTTGCCCAACACGGCCTATACGTAATCCATAGCTCCTGGGCTTTAACAAAGGATATTGTTTCATAACACCTGCTCTAATAACAAATAACCCTGAAGAGTAGTCAGCACATATTGCTTCAAAATCAGCCAATAACAAATAACCCTGAAGAAATCAAAATTGAGGTATGGCTCCCCTCCTCGTGGTAGCGTCGCGCTGCCATACTAAAGTAGTACATAAATTCAAATTTAAGATATTTTACACTCCTCAAATTACAGACTTAGAGTTTGTGGAATTAATCCTTTTCACTTTGAATGTGATAAGATACACGAAAAATATTATATTTTTTTGCTTTCAATTTATAAATTATAATTTTAGTTTCCAACTTCTATTCTGAATTGAACAAAAACAGACTACCCTTTTTGAAAAAATATAAATTCCAACTAAAATTAATTAGCATTTAATTCTGAAAAACAACTGAAATTTTTACAAATCTGGTCATAACCAAGTCATAAAATAATAGAAGAAGTATGATAAGTGAAAAAGCAAGAAGCCCTGGTAATCTTGAAGGGTCTCTCGGCATTGCCATATCTAATAGAAGCCATACAATTATGGAGTGTCTGTCAAATACTGAAAAAGGTTTATCGTCAAGCTACAAACAATATATCAACACTGAAATATAAGTGATTTTAATGATTTTACAAAGCAAATGCATGACATCATCCTCTCCTTCCCATCCCCAAGTCTACTATATACCGTTTTTAACTGTTTGGGGTGAAAGAAACATCAACATCTTCAACTACTTCAGATGTTCTCCATCAACAAACCTGGTTGACCTGGAACAGCAGCATCAATGATCTTACCAGTGATCGAGATTTGAGCATCTTCACCGGTAAGAACGTTCTTACCAACCTTGGCACCATTCTTGAAGCTAATCACTTCAATCTTCTCGACCTTAACGGCGGATGCAGCACGCTTGATGTTATCAAGAGCAGTAACAACAGCCTTAACCTCATCGAAGTTAAGTTCTCTGTTAAACACAACAGATGGAGACTCCTTGGTCAAACGTTGTTTCAAGTTGGAAATGAATGGCATGGCACGCTTCATATCTTTACCAACAGCTTCCTTGATAACTTTGTTGTCATCCAGTGATTGCTTCTCGAATAACTGACGAACAAGCTCGATGTAACTGTTCTGCCATTCTGGGAAAGACTCAGCGATGAAGATAGTCAATTTAACTGGCTTGGATTGATCAATCTCAGCTGGCTTACCACCTTTCTTCTTTTTGAGCAAAGCACCTTCAGTCTCACGAATAGAACGAGCAAGAGAACGGAGGTATTCAAGGGACTCAGTGATAGCGAAGTCAATCTTCTTCGAGGCTCTTGGGAATCTGACATCCTGAACGGTGGTCTTATTACCCAAAACTTCTCTCCAGATGTATTCACCGAAGTGAGGAGCAATTGGAGTCAGCAACAAAGCCTGTGTCTCAATGTAACGCAAGACCAAGTCCTTGTGCATAGATGTAGAAACTTCACGGTAGTAATCACGAGCCGTTTGGTAGTCGAACAAACCAGTTTTCAAGGCACTCTTATAGTTCGTCTCTGCGTAGTGTTGGTAGGTCTGCTCAATCAAATCGTTCAACTCGTTCTCGAAGGCCAAGTCGAAGAAGTTGAACTCGCCAGTTCTGTAAGTGCCAATGTTCTTGACGGCCTCTTCAGACCACTCCTTCAAAGTAGTCAAACGTAAAATTGCAGCATTAGCAGAGGACTCCTCAAAGTTGGCATCTTCAACAGTGTCACCAGCATCGGCTAGAGCAATACGGGAAGCATCAGCACCAAACTTCTCAACAATCTGCTCCAAGGTCATGAAGTTACCAGTTGACTTGGACATTTTATTGTTGTTCAAAAGCAAATGACCATTGGCACGAATACCAGCTGGCCAGTAAGCCTTAGGGAAGATGGCAGTGTGGGTGTAGATGAAGAAAGTCAAATGGTTTGGAATTAAATCCTTACCAGAAATAGAGACATCCAATGGGTAGAAATACTCAAACTCTCTTCTAAGAGTCTGGAGAGCCTTGAGCGGAATATCGGTCTTGATGTCATCCTTTCTCAAGAAGATATAATCGAAGACATCACTGGTCATCTGCTCAGCAGTAATGCCAAACTTAGCAGGTTTCTGACCGTAGTAGTCTTCGTGTAACAAGTGACAGATGGTGTAGTAGGCCTGGTAGATGGTGGAATCGGAAAGAGACTCAACAAGGTATTTCTCATCCCATGGCAACTTGGTACCCAAACCGTAAGTACGACAAACAGCCCAGTTCTTCAACCAGTCTAGAACACCTTCAAAGGCGTTTCTAGTCTCAGTGGTGAATGTGTTCATGTTCTTCAGAGCTTCAACGGCCTGGGACTTCCAGTCTTCTTCACCGTAGTCAACGTACCACTGGTCCTCAAGGGAAACGATACAAACATCACCAGAACGGGAGGTAACGATAGCCTCCGGCTCAGAGTAAACAAAAGCGTCACCAGACTTGATCAAGTCAGCTTTACACTTTGGCTTTGCAGCTTCAACCTTCTCACCCTTGTAGGCACCAATAGTCATGATACCGTTGTAGAAACCCTCCTTGTAAGCAGCCTCCTTGGCGGTAGCCAATTGAACAGAGTCCTTTGGAGACTGAATCTTCAACTCCTTACACAGGTGTTCAGCACAGAGGTCACCATACTTTTCGGTCTTGATGACAGAAACTGGCTCTTTAACCCAGTCTTTCTCAATACCGTAATATTCTGGCTTATTCTGAAGGTCCTTGGTGGTGATATAGTCGTCTGGAGAATCAGATGGGACACAAGTGACAACACCGGTACCCTTGGTGGCCAAAACGGTTTCCATTGGCAAAACTCTCAGCTCCTGGTAAACAGACATTGGAGCCTTGATCTTGGAACCGATCAACTTCTTACCGTTGACAATGGCAGTTGGGGCGTAGACACCACGGGTTGGAGTGATCTTCTGGTAGGACATGTTCTTATAAGCACGTTCGGTGGTGATGTAGTATTCTTTACCATTATCGAAGATACCGTAGTCAATCTTTGGAGAAACGAAACAACATGTCTGACCATACATAGTTTCTGGTCTCAAAGTGGCAGCGACCAAATAGACCGGCTTAGACTGATCGAGATCCTTGGCGACAGATGGGTCAGCAAACTCTGTGATCTGAATCTTGATACCAGTGTACTCTTGTGGGGTAACACCTTCACCAGACTGTCTGTCGTGATCCATACATGGCTGGCCATCCTTCTCGGAGTAGATGGTGTATCTCTCACCGAATTTGATCTTACCAATGTCTTTGAGTCTCTGAACTTGCCATCTGACAAACTGGTCGTAGTATGGGTTCATATCAGTGGTGATCATGGAACGACGCCAGTCGATACGCGCACCAAATTTGTCACAGTCCTTCTGACAGAGAGGTGGGAAGTACTCGAGCCAGTAGTATGGGTCAGCAAACTTGTAGAGCTCAGATCTGTCGATGCCGAGCTGGAGCATGATCTCAAACTGGTACTTACCACGACCTTGTTTAGCAGCAGCCTTGGTCTTCTTACCCTTGAACTTACCGTCCTGAGCCTTCTCCTGGGTCTCCTTTGGCTTCTCCTCTTCCTCTTCCTCCTCAGCAGGAACGTTCAAGTAGTCCTTACCAAACATCTCGGCCTCACGCACTAACTTATCAGCACACGCCTTGATTGGCATACCAGTACAGTGGAAACCGAGCGGGAAGAGCGCTCTCTTTCCTCTCATTCTCTCGAAACCAACAGAGAACTCAACCTTGGACAAAGTGAAGCAGTGGCCAGCGTGGAGAACACCGTTCATGTATGGGTAGGCCATGGAAGACATGAACTTTGGGTACTTCTCATGGAGCTCATCAGCGGTGATCTCAACACGCTCCTCCTCGAGCGATGGGGCGTTCTGCTCGAACGTCTTCTCCTCAGCCCACTTGCTCTGGTACTTCTTCTCAATCTCAATGAGAGCATCTCTTCTCGAGGTCTGTGGGTGTTAGTACTTGTGTCACTGAGTCATCTCAAAGCTCAACTCACATTCTCGAGGACGATGGTCTTAGCCTCAGCCATTTTTTGCGATTTGTTTTGGGAGCAAAGTTTTAGCGGTGCAAAAGAAGCACGGTCTTCAAACAGCAATGGACAAGCAAAGGAAAAGTTTGTGGTGGGTTTCAAGAGTGTTGATGAGCGGCTAGTGATGGCCGTTTTCTGTGGTCGACTTTTTCGTACGCGGCCGGGTAACTTTCGCGGGATGTGGTGTGCGGGTGTTTGTAGCCAGCTTTGTGGTATGGGCTCAGTTGAGTACTACACAGGCTTAGAACAGGGTATCGTGTATTAAGTGGAGGGGACTTCAGTTGGCGAAGAGAACGGGCTGCGACGGGCTGACCACCCTGGAACTGTAGTTTGCAGAAGTATCAGTATCAACGACATCCCACATTGGTCTCGGTCTCTGTGGGTGTGGAGCTGGTGGTCGCACAATCGCTTCAATGTCTTGTTGTGTCATAGATCTCGGAGGTGGTTTTCTCATAGGCATGTTTAGTTTTGAGAGACGTGGTGGTGTTTGGAGAACAACCCGGGGAGGAGCAAGTGTTTTTGTAGCGTTGCTTGCTGGGGGAGCCATAGAGATTGGTGTAAACTTGGCTCTCGTGTGAGACCCGGCAGAGCTTTGAGTTGTGATGGAGGATTGCTTCGTGATCACTTCATCAGAATCATCGAACGAGTATTCAGATCCAGAACTGGAAGAGGACACTTCGGCTTCTGGTGAAGAGTCTAGTGAAGAAGCAAACGACTCATGATGTGTGTGTGTGGAGGGAGGTATACTTCCGAATGGTGCGTTTTGCTTGTAAATCTCGATGATGGAGCCATAGCTCTCCCGGCTCTGGTTGTGACCGTGATTGGACTTATCAAGAGTAATTGGCATAGACACGTAGCGCATCTTAGGCACAGCAGGCAGCACTTTCTGTTTCGTTTGTGATGAGATCTCTGGTAGTGGTGGAAGAGAGCGACGTGCTTTTGGTAGGAACTTTGGGCACGATGCAGAAGGGAGAGTGTCTTGAAGAGCCGGTGGTGGAAGAAGGTCTCTGTCAGCACAAGGGGTGACCAGATCAAATATCGGGGTGCTCACAACTCTTCTTCCAGGTGCACTGCGGCCACCTCTGAACCTCGTCTTGACCCTGATTGGAAGCTGGTCCAGTCTATTCTTGCCGTCCCTGGTCTCCTTCAGGTGCGGAATCTCGAGCGACAGACTGTCGAGAGATAAAGGCACAAGGTCCTCGGCAGTTATATCGTCACCTTTGAACTTGCGGAGGTATCTCATGGGGTTAGCACTTGTGTGGGGTCGACTAAGATGGGGAAGCTAATCTTGGTTGGCAGGGCACCCACACCATTATATAGACGCCGGCGAAGCCCCACTGCACCGTCTCCACGTTGGCTGCACTTCCCGATCTGGTAAGGACCGGATCCGATCCTTGTTCCGCCACTGCCGTCAACTAAGAGTCGCATGGGCCTAAATACTGTGGAGTTTGGGCTGATAGTTGATGCTGGCTTCGCGCCTTCCTGATTTGGACATATAGTCCGGTACGGGCCACACCGTAACAACGGTAGCGGTGGCTTGTGTTGACAAGGAAGGCGGGCTCTACCGACTCAACCACGGGGCTGTGCGTTTATTGGGCCAAGGATACCATGCAGAGAAGCGTCTTCAAGAGCGCTGTCAACCTCAAAAATAGTTATTCCCAGTTTTAGCAGCACACGAGTGCTAAACTTAGTCCGATGATGGCTGGCTGGACTCGCGGAAAGCACATCAGCTATATAAACAGACGAGGAGTATGTGGTTTGAGGTTGCAGGGCCAAGAGACGGAGGGCACAAATGGCTTGTTGGCAGTTGGACTGTTGTTGCCACGCAGTCGCAAGAGTTTGCACTGGCCAATTATAGGTGGAACGGTCCCTGTCGTAGTAATGCTGCGCTGCTTAGTGTAGCTCGATCCATATCTGGCCCATATCTGGGCAGTAGCGTAGCTCATTCACACCGAACCCTCAGATTTAGTACCATTCACACTACTTGTTTGAAGCTCTTGCTGTTTATATTGAACTAAGTACTTAGCAGAGTGTCTCAGAAAACCCGGACACCTCATAGTGAAGCCGCCTTTTTTTTTTCTTAGGCCTCGATGAGCTGAAAAAAAATGTACTAGCGATGCCTTCTCTGAGTGGTTTCTTCTCTTAAAACACACTAGAAAAGCTGTTTAGAAGATGTCTGAGCTAGCAGCAGAGACTCTCAAAGTACAGGAAGCCGGGTCGTGCGAAGAAGCCGACACCAGAATTGGCAGAGATGATCCATTCCAGTTTGGGCAACGGACATTAACGAATGATGAAGACGTGTGGAACCACAACGCATGGGATAACGTCGAGTGGGGCGAAGAACAGGTAGTCGAGGCCGAGGAGAAGATAAAGAAGCAGTATGAGAGTCCAGTGGACGACTTCGATAAGGCCAAGTACAACTCAGATCCAGCGCGTTACTGGGATATCTTCTACAAAAACAATAGAGAAAACTTCTTCAAAGACCGTAAATGGCTACAGATAGAGTTCCCGTCGTTGTATGCATCAACAAAGGAAGATGCTGGTCCAGTTACCATCTTTGAGATTGGCTGTGGTGCCGGTAATACAATGTTCCCTATTCTCAATGAGAACAAGAACCCAGACTTGCGTGTGATTGGTGCTGACTACAGTAAGAGAGCCGTTGAGCTGGTGAAAACAAGTGAGCATTTCAACCCAGACCATGCCCATGCTTGTGTATGGGACTTGGCTAACACAGAGGGGGCTCTTCCAGACGGTGTTGCCGAGAACAGTGTTGACATTGCCGTGATGATCTTTGTGTTCTCTGCACTGTCACCAGACCAATGGAAACAGGCGGTGGATAACCTGATGAGAGTGATGAAGCCTGGTGGTCAGATCTTATTCAGAGATTACGGGCGTTACGACTTGGCCCAAGTGAGGTTCAAGAAGGGTAGATTGCTTGACGACAACTTTTACATCAGAGGTGATGGTACCCGTGTGTACTTCTTCACAGAGCAAGAGCTGAGGGACATCTTCACCCAGAAGTTCGAGGAGGAGAAGATCGGCACCGATAGACGACTCATTGTCAACAGAAAGAGACAGCTCAAAATGTACAGAATCTGGTTACAGGCCGTCTTCAACGTTCCAAAGTGAGTACATTTGTATTTATTGCATATTCAGTTCAGACCATCATTATATAGACACAGGAATGATAGCAAAGTGGAGGAATCCATCAACGTACAGAGCCTCGTAGTACAGCTCAACTAACGGGGTCCCTGCCGGTACCACAATGCCGTGAAGAACAGGCTTGGCCATGGTGTAGCTCGTCGCTGAGGGAAAGAGCTCTGGCAATAGCTGGTGGAGAACACCACCAAGACTCTGCAGTTCACCCGTCCCATCCCTGGGCGAAACAGGAAGGTCGATGACCTTGTCGGAGACGGTGATGTAGAATCTCGCAGGAATGTGTTTCATGGTGTCCACAGTCTTTGGAGTGATCTTGTTGAAGATGGACCAGAACTGTTTGTACTCGTGGTTGTGCACGGAATCCCATAAGGAGTCGGAGTCGCCCTTAGACAGCACCATCATCGGCTTAGCAGTTCCGTGCATCACGTAGCAGCACTCCTTGACCTGGTTCATCCAGTGGCTTTTCAGCGTGTTTATCGACGAAATAGGCAAGAGGTAGTCGTCCGGGTAGTTTCTGTAGCGCAATGTCAGTCTCCAGGGCTCGCTCTTCACGCTCGTTTCAGGGTCCGTACCGGTCATCACATCGCACAGCACACCAATGGGCCAGTTCCAGCGTAGTGGCACGCCTTCGCTCTCGAGCCACCACTCACACCGGGTCGACCACTCAGGCACAAGCAGGTGTGGCTTGAAGAAAGCGAGCATTTCAGTGTAGAATAGCGGGAAGTAGGAGTTTCTCGGAAGAAATTTCTGGGAATTCCAGTTAGTACACACAGCTCTCCAGGCAGATTGTGGAAACACTCACGTAGAGCTCATAGGCCCGTGTCATCTGGTTGGAGTCGTTGGTATAGAGCGTGATGATACACGGGACCGCACCGTCCCACAACTGTCGTGATATCTCGGTCATCTGCGACCCAACTCGGCTCCTTTTTTCGCAGGTTGTGGTATACAGCGCACTGAGGTGAGACGAGCCTTTGTGGGTGCTTAAATTGAGAGGATAGCACTCAGTTGCTGCGTTGTTGAGGGCTGCGTATCGTGGTTGTGTCAACTCCGCGATTTGTGTCTGATGTTTTTTCAGCCATCGCCAAAACGCATACTAAAGACCGCAGCTGAAGCACTGTGGACCACAGAAGCGCCTACAACCTCGCTCAATGACCCACGAAGAGGTGGAATTCTCGTCCAAACACATCTGGGATGACACGGCTGCTTTTTTCCCGTTCCAAAACACGTTTTCTGCGGTGCTGTTCCACATAAACCCGCTGCTCACTAAGGAAGAAACACACAAGAACACGATAGCGGTGTATGAAGAGCTCACGAGGAGGCTCAAGCCGTGGGTGGAGCACTACGTCTGGGATAAGGGTGGTGTATCTGCTGAACTGTGCACCGAGAAGGGCTGTGATTACGTGTACCTCGAGCTGGAGCTCGGAGACACCGACGTTGATGAGTGGCTCATCACGAGTATCTTATGGCAATTATCGGAGAGCTATGACGATTTGTATATCCGTTGCTGGGACTCTGAGGGAGAGCACCTATTGATTGAGTCGTGGGAGTCGCTACCTGAGTGGCTTGTGCCCGAGTCGGCTCGAAACAGATGCTGGATCAACCATAAGAGGGTCGTTATAGTACCCGAAGTGTTTTACAAAGACCGTGGGTTAACGATGGAGGAAGCACTCAAGTTCCTCGAGAGAGCTGCTTACAAGTGTTTGCGAGTCATTGAGATCGACAATTGTATTGCAAGGAAGTGCAGAGAGTTCCCAGAGAAAGCATTAGAGGGACAAATTATCATGGAAGTTGAACTGTCTAGACGTGTTGCTGGTGTGCTAATGAGGAACAACAACTGTGTGAACCAAGCCATTATAGACCATCTGAAAGAGCTTTCCATCACAGAGAATGCACCCGATAAGAAATATCCACTTGTGGAGGATCCAGTGCTGCTACGAGTGCCTACGAGGGTCGAGAGCTATCTCATGCTAGATCTCTGGATGAAGCAGAAGGGACCAATTATTGACTTTAGCAGAGAGGGTGGACATATCACAGATAAGGCTGTAACGGAGTACATAGAAAGGCATGATATAGAGGAGAATTACGCGCCACTGGACAAAGAAGTTAGCACTTTCAACGAGAGAGGAGACGTTTTACAAAGAGAGCTACTCAGACAGATGAGAATTGATAAGACAGTGGAACCCAAGCTGGACTTTGGACCACCAGAAGAAACAGTTACGCAGGAGTTTGATGAAGAAGGTATGATGCGAAAGATGGAGCAGTTTTTCAAGGATAACGAGTCTGGATTGGACGGTGTTGAGAACAGAGCGAAGACTACCAAGGGTACAGTAAAGCTAGAGGAACTAAGCGAAAGTGAGGACTCGAGTGAAGACGAGGACAACGCGGAAGCACAAGCTCGGGAGTTCTTGAAGAACGAAAACGTCGACATCGACGAGGACGATTTCTTTGAGTTCTTCGCCAAAGAGGCCCTGAAGATGTCTGATGAGGACCTCGAAGCCTTCAGAAACATGGAGCTGGATGAGGATGGTGATACTGAAAGAGATGAAGAGGACACAGAAGAGTTCACGGACCTCAACCACAACATGAAAGACTCTCTAAAAGAGCTTCTGAAGTCGCTCCAGGGTGGACTCGACGGGCCAGCTGCCACCTTTTTGCAGAACATGAAGTGATACATCGACAGTACTCACCTAGTTGATACCCCAGATAAATAAAAAAAAATAAAAAAATAAAAAAATAAAAAACAAAAAGGTAAACAAACACTCCAACTACCATCACCACCACCACGGCTATGACGGAGACACAGCCCGTGCGAGACACGGCGGGTGTCGTCAGCGTGGCCCAGTACGCTATGAGAGCACCCAAGCAACGCCACAGGCCGTTGCCGCCCATGACCACAGCCAAAAGGAAGCCAGTGGGAGCTCCCGTGATGGAGCTTCCCGCTGGGTTTGAACCAGTCTCCTCCAGAGTCGCCATACACAGCGCTACTGGGATAGCAGTCGAGCTCTCAGAGCACAGACTGGCGGATCCCGTGACGTCATATTTCATTGGGCGCAACAACAGCGTCGCCATCGAGCTCTACAAGAAACACCGGCTGGCGTACTACTTCATCACCAAGGGAGAGACCCACCCTGCGAACTGGGTCTATATGAGCGACCGTAAGCTGGTGGACGAGCTCTCACAGCTGGCGACCGTGGTGGACCTGAAGCTCTGCGCTGAGTGCTTTCTCGTGTGCTGGGGACGCCGTGAGCGTCGCCATGGGTGTAAAGACAACACGTTCTTCCGGTGTCGAGGGTTTGCTGCTAGGGCTGATATGATGTCGCTGGGTCACATGATCATCACGGAGCTGCCGCAGCTGACGGGGGTGCAAAGAGAGAGCGTGGAGAGGTTGATTGAGGAGCAGCGGATGATTTTGGAGAGCCCCACGCCCGAGATCCAGAGGGAGGAGGAGAAGTGGAAGAGTATGATCAAGGAGGAGTGGAGAAAGCTCATTGACCAGAGAAGAGACGTAGCCAAGGAGCAGTACCAGGAGAAGAAGCGTAAGTCGGGCAAGGCCGACCCAGACGGAGAAGAGTCCGAAGAAGATGAAGATGCTGGGCAGCCACCGCCAAAAAGCACTAAGCACATCGCACCACCGCCAAAAAGCACTAAGCACATCCCACCACCGTCCTTAGCAGTTTTTACAACCACGTTTAGCTCATTCGTCACGAAAATCATCTCCTCTCCGAAAACACACAATGCTATTGAAATAACAAACGCCGTGGACGAACTTCTTGCTGTGCCACACGTTGCCACTACTTTGCTTCCCTACATCCTTTTGGATACAATAACTGATGATCTCCGGCTTTCGAAGTTTTCAGAGACCTTTGAATTCACACTCGATGTCAAGAATATGAAGTATGTTGTGTATGACAAGAAGAAACAGTGTTCCTTGGCTATCATACTTTCAAACAAAGGAGGGGACTGTGGATGGATGGCTCAAATTTACTTTGGAGATAACTCGGATTCAGCAATTACCACGGAAGACTCATCTTTCAGCACAATTTGTCAATTTCTGGTGCTATTCAGAGCCTTGACTTACACATTATTATATCTTATTGGGAAAGGCAGGGATCTCCCTAACTCTACCACTATATCTACATTTATCACCTCTGTTTTTTTGTCCGTGCCATATGCACCAGAGGACGCTCTCAGGGCTATCCAAAGAGGAGTGTGCTCTCACATTTCGAAATAGCTTATGACGTTATGACTACTAAAAGAATTACTAATGAAGCTTATGAATCTTATAAACTACTGACTATACAAACACTCGAAATAGAAGTGTGATATCGAACGGAAGAAGAATAGACTAGAAAAGGGTTGGGGTAACACCCTTCTCGGCGAGACACGCGGCGTACTCGTCGATGGTGAAAGAGGTAACGTAACAGTCCTGGTACAAGCACTGCGTGTCTTCACCAGAGATACACTCTGCAACGTAAGGTGACTCACGTCTGAGATACGTTAAGTAAGTGTCCATGACAGTCTGGTTGTTGATCATGGCCTGGGCGACTCTGTGCCAGTAAGTGGCGTTCAATGGCGCAGTTTCTGGCCACTCAACTGGGTAACCCTCACGTGGGGTGTACTCAAACTCCCATATTGGCTCCTCAGAGTTGTTGACGAAGGTCTCATTGAGTCTCATGTAGTAGTTTCTGGAGTCAACAATGCCGTGTGACTGCTTGTCGATGGTGTAGTATCTCCACGATGGATTGTTATTGACCATTGGGGTGATGGACTGGGAAATCCAGGCGACTTGGATGGCATTCTCCTCCTCCTTGGTACCGTTTTCGTATAAGATATTGAATTGGTCAGAGTGGGTGTGGCCATAGAAAGTAGCAGCAATCGTGTATGGAGAGAAACGCTCAAGGACCTGTCTGTAAGCCTCTGCTGGAACTGGGAGACCTTCCTGGACCATTGGGATGTGGGCAATGATCCACACACGCTGGTTGTTGGCTTCAGACTCCAAGAGCTCGTCAATCAAGAATTGGAGCTGGCCAAACGAGTCAACATCAGTAGCATTCCAGTAGCAGTACAAGTTAGAGTGGTAGTAGACGTTGGAGTTCAGCGCAATAATCTTCAGGTTCTTCTCTGTGGTAACGGCGAAACCCGTGTAGTGCTCTCTAGCGTAACGAGCTGTGGATGCGTTCAGCCAGTTGTAGTCCTGCCACAAGTCAGACATGAGCTTAGCATTGTAGTCGAAGAGGTTGCTGAATCCAGACTTCTTCTGAGCCAGCTGAGCATAAGGGAAAGTGTCGTGGTTACCCAAAACAGGATACATTGGAAGGTTGCCCAAGACATTCTTAACGTCTCTGAAGATGGTCTCTTCTGAGGCGATGGTCTTGTTGAAATCGATGTACTTGTCCTCGTCGTGATCAACCAAGTCACCTGTGAAGATGGTAAAGTCAAAGTCTATACCGAGCTCTTGCTGGTACTTTACAACAGACAGCAGAGAGTTGTTAACCAAGACCTCTGGAGCATCACACGTGTAGTGACCAAAAGTGAAAACCGGCTGCCAAACCGAGTCGTTACCAAACACATCTATCTCGTCACCCTTGATGTAGTTGAAGCTGTCGTCATAGTAAGCCTCGTAGAAGGACAGATTAGCAATCTGTTCAGAAGACAAGCCCATGGCTTCGGTGAAGTTATAGCCTTGTGGTGGGAACTCTGCTGGCTCGGAGTGGGAGGTACAACACATATAAGAAGAACAGTTATTTTCACCACCAATGAGGAAATCAGTCTGAATATGGAAGTCAGACAAGTGGAGAACGTTGTAGGTCTCGCCAGACCCAGCCGGTTCAACCATATGCTTTGCTTCTTTGGCTGGCCATCTATCAGAAAGGTCAATCTTTGGAGTCTCTGGCATTGGACAAGCTCCGTCACCTTGGTAGTAACAGTAGAGCTGGCCGTCGTAGCTGCTAGGGTCCATCAACGTGAGCAGGTTTGCGAAGTCGGAACCTTCACCATCCATTTCAACCGTAGTACGGCCATAAGTCAAGTTGCAAGTGATCTCGTCATTACCAGAGTTGATACACCACTGGGTGAATACCGGGTAGATGAGCTCAGGTCTGAGTAGGGCAAGAGACTTACCGAGCTGAAGAGTCTTGATACATCTCTCACACTCAGTGTTGTTGGAGTAGGAGCCATTGTATGAGTTGATCGATGTCAGCTCGGAAACGAAAGTGGTGATGAGCTGAGACTCGTCTGGTGAGAAGTTAGACGAGGCTCTGTCGATCTTGTACTGAGCAATGATCTCTGGGTTGTTGTAGAGCTCAGCGAGTGGTACAGCAGCTGGGAGAGCAGCAGCTACACCAGCCAAAGCTAGCAGAGCCAATTGAGGATTCATTGTGATCTGGTGGACAGAAGTGGTGTCATCGCTCTCGGAGTTCTAGACGGGGTTCACCCCGGCTTTATAGGAAGCAATATCTGTTTAATAGCGGAGAACGTGGCCATGGACCCGTGCCCTATTGGTACCGCACACAGTTCCGATAATATGCACCTAATATACTCAGATCGAGAAGAAAGCTCACCACGGTAGATCCTCAAGTCCGCTAGAGCGGTGGCAGATCATCTATAGTCCCTCAGTCTTCTGTTAACAATTAGTCCTGGCTTCTACTGCAATGACATGAGTTACGGAAGCGATTAGGAGATTACTACGGAAGCTTTGCAGTTCCAAGCACCCAGACTAATACAGTGGTCCAAAGGAAAAGGGGTGCACTTGTGTGTTTAACAGTCACTTGACCCTTGTAGAGTACTTGTGCTTCCTTTGTCGAAACCGCAGATCACACGTGGGAGACCACCTCGAGATCGTATTTTAGGAGGTTGCGCTTTGGACGTATTAGGAAACTGACAAAAGCTTCCAGCCTGTGATTTATTCGAAATAAATGCATTCAGGAGGTCTTATAAATCCAATTCAATTTGCGTTCTTGGGCTATAATTGATTTGAGCTGCAGACAGCCTGCGTCAACTTCCCAAATAGGCTATGTCCCTGATCTACAAGCTAGTGAAGCCATTACTGCCACAGCGTGATTAAAGCCTATTAAACTCACTAGGTTGCTCATAAGCATTATGTGAATCCAGAATCCGGAAGAATGGCTCGATTTTGGGCTTAGCAATGTGTTAGCTTCAAAGCCCATTCAAGGTGATTGTGTAGCCCGGTAAATCTTCTCCGGCTAAGTCCGAAGTCAAGGAGAGCATGTTCATTGTTTATATAAGAGGCTACAAATCTCGTAGGCTAGAGTACCCATATTGATTAGATCAGATGTTCCCGTATTTCAAGTAGACTTCAACTCTTCGTTCTCGTAGCGCATTGCGAACTTCTTGCGGCCTCTAACTAACCAATAGATAACCGAATAAGCAGTGAAGGCCACTAGGACTGCAGAGGCGTAATTCATTGTGCCTCCGGACACTGGCATGTCAAATGGAAGCGAGAAAAAGACCACTTCAAAGACTGTCCATGCTAAAGTAACATAATTGGCTAGCAATCCGAACTTCCCCATCCAAAAAGGGCCATGTGGGATGTTGTTTCTCCCTTTGAGAAGAAGGAATACCACCGGTATCGCATAGGAGAGCTGGAGGAAAACAACGCATGAAACGACCATAGCATTATATGCTGTGGTTGAGCCCATGTAAATACACCCAATGACTGCGCTCCAAAAGCAGGAAAAGAAGTGTGCCTTTACAGGGAGACGGGTCTTTGGGTGGACCTGTTTCCAGTAGCGGGAGCCTGGAAGACCGTCATCTCTGGAGAATGAATAGCAGAGACGGGCTGTCCAAGTATGGCATACGATTTGACTTGTGACTGCGACTAAGAGCAGCAGTGTTTCTAAAAACAAGGCTACTTTTTTACCACAAGCTTGGTTGAAGATGTCAAGAATAGGAAAACCTGTCACGGAGTTCACAATTGAGTCAAGGTCTCTTATACTGAAGAACATTGCAATAGAGAACAGAAATGCTGTAACCATTCCGATACCGCATGTGGACAAGATAGCCTTTGGGATCCAACGCTCGGGCTCATACATTTCCTCAGCCATATGTGTAGCTGCGTCTAGACCTGCAAAAGCCCAAGCTGGATTGATTAGACCAACCAGGAAAGCAATACCAGAAGAAGACCACCCCGTGTTGTTTGTGAACTCAACGAAAACGAAGTGTGCAGACTGGTAGTGACCTCTAGACATAATCACGACAACCAGTGAAGAAATAGCGAACGTGAATAAAGAGAGGTAAAGAGCAGATGAAGACAAAAAAGGCAGTGGACCATCCCAGATATTGAAGAGCAAGAAGAAGAGATTGCAAACCTCAAAAGTAACGAAGATTACCCACGTTGCTGGAGGTTCGGTTTTCCCATGCGATAGATTGTACATCCCAACAACAGCATAAGCAATGGAAAATGTCACAGACGCAGAAGTAAAAACTGCACCACACCAGCCATAAAGACCGCACATGTAGCTCCAGAATCTTCTTTGTTTCTTGGGGGCCAGCTTGAAAGTCCAGTAGTACTGTCCACCAGAGCTTTCCGGGTAAGATGAGACGAGCTCGGACAATGTAACACCAATGAGGGACGCAATGACGCCCATGATAATGAGACCATACATAATTAAGAGTGGACCACCAGAGGAGATACCAGCTACGAGAGTTGCTGATATACCAGCCCATGAGTTGGTGAGACCGAATCCACAACCAAGGACAGACCAGACGTTGAACCTCTTTCTCAAGACGGGAATCGAGAAGTCACCATCACCTCTCTCGAGACTTATTTCTTCAACATTTCCCTGCTCCAGACTGTCTGGAATTGATACCTGGGTGGTCAGTGTGTGTTTCTTCTCATCAGTTGGTGGGCTTGAAGAAGACATATTGTTGCAGTGATGCTTGTAGGTTAAATGGCGATGGTGACATGGACAGCGAGCGAGTAAAGGAAACACCTCCAGGAGAAGTTCTAGCTACAAGTATGGACCGCTAGTCTATCTTCCAGTCTCATGTGCCACGATAAGGTCTGTGATCTTCATGTTCAGCCTTAGGCCACTGCGCGTATCTTACGAAAATGGCAAAAATTAGCTGAAACACGATGCACTCTGTTGGGGATCTGAATAGGACCTCGATGATCTACGGTGATGACAGACACATGTGTCCATGAGAGATGTAAGTGCTTATGGCTCTTTTGGGATCGATATTCCCGCGCAATGGTAAAATTACCCTTTGGTGTTTGTTCAATAGAAGTTCACTCTGTTTTCCAGATAGGGCAAACAACACAGTCGCACGATACTCAGGTCACAAAGATGGAGACCGCTAGTAAGTACACCAAATAGTCGGTCGGACCCAAATACTTATTCAAATACTCTCAGCACTCAACAGTAAAGCAACGTTGAGCCGAGCTTTCAAGTTATCATGGCCCTATTTGTGCCCGAACCGTTCCAGTGAGCAGCTATTGTTCGCGACAATTGCCTGATTTGGCTTATCACCTTATCTGTTACCAAAGATCGCTGATGCCTTCCAACTTGGCCCATGTGATCGGTGTGAATTAGGCTATATAGCTACAAATGTATTAAGGTATAAGGTAAAAACGTCACTTTTTTGTAGGCTGATATAATTGTAGTTCTTACAAAAACGGTCTTGAAGCCGGAGGTCCGTTTGGTCCAGTTCAAACCTTTGAACACTCAATCATAATGTCTGTGGAATCTTTTCTCTTCTACAGTTTAGGTACTTATGAGAGGACCATCCGCTAAAAGCTGACTTGTGACCTGAGAAGCTTTTCTGTAACTTACTAGCCTCCATGTTGTTGAATACCGTACTGTAGCTTAGTAGAACAGTGCATGTATACATACCTTTAAGGACTAATCTGTTAGTACTGATCATATTTCAGGCAACAGTATTATCCAAAGTTGTGAGTAATTCATTCCGGAAAACCTATCGTAGTACAGTTCAAATTTAACTGACATGAGATCTGGTGAGGTGTTGCTTAATTTAACGCCATCTGTTGGTATCTGGATTCCACAAATTATTCGGCTTCACTTCCTTCAATAATGAAGAAGGCCTTGGTCATCTGGGTGGTAGCAAATCCTTTGCATGATATCCAATGTGCACGCCCACACTCGGGACTATCTGAGCGGTGCTTTGACAGTTCTTTTTTAGCAGCCGGCTTGTCTTGGTATGCCATTTTGCGACAAGAGGAGCACAATAACAGCTTCTCATACTTCAAAAGCTCTGAGAGGATGCTATCTGGTGTGAAAAAGGCAACATTGCATTCCTTAGGGCTGGTTAACTCACGGTACTTCCGTGACCATGGTGGAGGGGCTTTCCTGAGGAACTGACGCCGTTGTTTGTCGGCTTCTTTTCTGATTCTTTGAAACGTTCCACCGATTTCTGGGTTTATGATCACCACAATTTTCTGTAAAATCATAGTTCTTAGCATAAGCTTGGACGGTGTGTGGAAGAAGATCTCTGGGGCAATCTGAATAAATGACTTATGGGATATCATGACATTGACCTTGGAGTCTAAGAATGATGCTTCAGCAGCATCCATTGGAGATACCGAAGTGTTTCTAGTTATCTCCAGACCTAGTCTTCTTTCCTTTTTTTGTAACGATTTGAGGCCATACTCTGTGAAGTGTAATAAAGTATGACCATTGCGGTGTCTTTCTTCGAACGTCCGGGGGAAATTGAGATCTTCACGGTCGTCATAGACTGTCTTAACACCAGACTTCTCAATGAGTAAGAACCTTGGCTCTCCAACATTCTGCGTCTGGAAGCCCTCGAGTAGAATGTAATCAAATTTTCCCGTTCCGCACTCAGTAGTGTGTTCTCTAAAATGAGCATTATCCGTGTATAAGTCACAACCAACGGTCCATTTGAAGCATTTTCGCTTGCACTTTGAGCAGAGAGCAATCTCAGAAATAGATAGAACCGAGGAGAACTCCTTATTTGGCTTGATTCGCACGAAATTGGCATCCTCGGCCTCGAGCAGTTGTGTATATATCGGAGACCACTCAATGAGACCAGCCCAGCGTCGCAATCGTGGAAAGACAGGTGCAAGCGTTCTCTGCGAAGCATATGGGTTGAATATCTCATACTTGGTTCTGGTATGGATCAGCAGCCGTGTCGGCTGGTGGAAGATCAGTTGTGTACCAATTCTGACGAAATTTGGAGCCATGGGCTTGGCACTTGGCCGATATCTGACGTTGAGCGGTCGTTCCGGAGCACTCGTGGCCATTACAAAGTCGTGTGTTTCTTCGAGTAGTTGAGCAGTGGACTGTGGTGATTGGGCTTGAGATGTGGTTTCCTCTGGCTGGTCCGGGCCATCTTCGATGCTCTCTATCAAGTCGACAAACAACGGGCGAGACGACTCCACTTTGAAGCCCAGGCAGCTCCTGAGGTAGACGTGCTCGCAGTCGGACTGCTTAGCAGTACCGAGAAACGGCTCTCTGGGATCAAATGTGTAGGAATCACACCGGGAACAAACAAGCAGAGGCTGTGTCTTGAACAGCTGCTGCAGCGTAGGGTGGGAATTGACCATGATGGTGTTCGCTGTGCTGTCCTTGCGGAAGGGCTTGTATATGGACGGCCACACCTCCTCTGTGTACACTGGCTCGAGGCCCTTACGGGCCACGGGCAGAAGCTCCATGGGATTAATCAAAACAATGTCCTGCTTGGCCTCGACTATGAGCTGTGTAGGCTCGTGGATAAACATGTGCTCTCTGTTGAAGGGCTTGAACTCGCCCCTAACATCTTCGGGAATCGACTCAATCGGCATCACACAGAGGGATCTCTTCTCTGCTTCTATTCCTCTTCCAGGTGTGTAGTTGAAGATAACGTTTCGAGAATTGTGTGAAGTCCGCGATTTCTATGCTGGCCCTACCACGTGGTGGTTTGGGCACTCCGCTTAGCTCAGCCATGGGTGGGCGTATGCAAGCGTAGATCAGTATTAGACAGTCATCTCTTTCTATGCGTGTTCACTGGATGGAGACAGTGTACACACACACACACACACACATATATATATATATAAACCGATGTGGAGTGCAGCTAATATAGCGGTGCTGCCCGAGCCGTTTGTTATGGGCACCATCGAGCCTCAGCTCTTAGTGGTACCTTTATACTTCCACTGTTATCCAGAGGCGACGAGACTGTGCCACTACTTAAGTACAGTAAGAAATATAAGAAATAGACCGTCCAAGTCCACTGGCTCGATCACTCCTCTAGAGCCAGGGCCCCTTACGTAATCCCGTAGTTAGCCAATCACAGCTGCAGCCCGTAATATACGGCGCGCGTCGAGACACCGCCTTGGCTTTATGTCTCGTGCAACAATAAGGCTTGCACCTCTTTCCGCTTTCAATAGGCCAAGAAAACACAGACTGGGACTAGACCATGAGACTCGGTTTGTGGATTAGTGGGCTACTCACCTTAGCAGCAGCCAATGAGTATCTAGAGTTGTCGAAGCATCAACGCAAAGTGTGTTTCCATGTTGATACCCCAGTGGAGCTTACGCTCAATGTTACCGAGTACGCTGGTGACGAGGCGTCTGAGCAGGCCAGAGTCAGCTTCCAGCTGGACGAGACTGTGGAGTTGATGGTGTTCCGCAAGAACAAGGTGGACGAGAGCTATGAGTTCCGAGGACAGCACTTGTGGCTGTCTCAGTGTGTGCCCGAAGCTCTGGATATGGCCTTCTGCAAGAAAGAGGACTTGGGGAAGCTCTTGTACAAGGCTGCGGAGGAGGGGTACACTCCGCTTATCAACGGAATCTATAAGCCTTACAATGGATCTGATGAGTCGGAGTCCTCCACCACTGTGAAGATCGACGAGAGAGGCTACTACTGTGTTAGGTCCTCCTCACGCTGGGCCAAAACGTATAAAGTGGAGATCGAGGTGGAGGACGGGCACTCTTTAAAAGCAAACACAAGAGACTCTCTGAAGATTTCTATTTGGTCCTTAATAACCGACTTTATCCTCCTAGCCATTACTGTTGTGCCATGGATGGGTTTGAAGACGCCATACATTGTCAAATGGCAAGTGGTGAGTCTCTCCATTGGGTTACTTCTCATACTATGGGACTGCTACGAGCAGTGGAAGTACAACTTTGGCAATCTCAGTGGAGACGGTCTTAACTCTTTTGCCTACGACTTCACACGTGGGACCACTTATCTTTGGGTAAGAACGTTCGTGTACTACCAGTACTCTGGTGAGTTCACGTATGACAAGATAACAGACTATGACTTTGATGGTGTTACGTGGTTCATCGTGCTGCAGTTGGTGCTTGTATACCAATTCATTGTTGATGGACTGACACACCTAACCGGTTCGAGCTTGTCGGAGTTTGTGACACCAGTGGTAGCTACGACGTTGTCATCAGGGGTTACTGCTATCAACGTACTAGTTAAAGGCTACATCTACATTCGTATGTTCCAACGGTACTCTCAGTCTGTCAGGCTGTTCACAGACTTCAACAAGGCGAAGCACCCGACTTTGAAACAATTTCGTGCTCTATTCTGGATGCACTGGCCGAGTTTGTTCTTCTTTAGCGCAGTATATGGTGCTCTGCTTGTTTCCCAGTCTCTCCTTTTACCTTCCATGTCGACGTATTACTCAGACCACTTCACCATCGACGGGGTGTCGTTTGGAGAATCCTGGAGAGCAGCCATGGTCTCACAAATGCTTATATTCTTTGTCGAGGCCTACGTCCAATGGAAATACTGGACACCACACTACTTCGACATCGTGGCTGCACACAAAGAGAGGGAAGAGTGAGACTCGCTCCATCGTCACACCTATATCTGCTGCGTGTATCTTTACGTCTATATTGCCTATACTACTTCTACATCTAGAAACACGGTCCTGGCCAGACCGCTTCTCTCCGTCATAGATGTAGCTTGATGAGCTGGGTACTAATGAGGTCTCGTAGGTCTTCGAGAGACGCGTATTGTTCGACTACACTCAGCTTAGGGCACCAGGCAATGGTATGGTAGTGCTACGCAGTCTTAGATTAGTATTGGCCATTGTATCTTTCTATACTGTACACTGGGTGGGCCTATACAAACGTAAGGCAGTATTAGACATGTATCCTCTTCTATGCGTGTTCACTGGGCGGAGACGGTGTACACACACACACATATATATATATATATAAACCGATGTGGAGTGCAGCTAATATAGCGGTGCTGCCCGAGCCGTTTGTTATGGGCACACATCGAGCCTCGGCTCTTAGTGGTACCTTTGTACTTCCATTGCTATCGAGAGGCGACGAGACTGTTTAAGCACAGTAAGAAATAGACCGTCCAAGTCCACTGGCTCGATCACTTCTCTAGAGCCAGGGCCCCTTACGTAACCCCGTAGTTAGCCAATCACAGCTGCAGCCCTAAATATACGGCGCGCGTCGAGAACCCGTCCTGGCTTTATGTCTCGTGCAACAATAAGGCTTACACCTCTTTCCACTTTCAATAGGCCAAGAAAACACAGACCGAGACTAGACCATGAGACTCGGTTTGTGGATTAGTGGGCTACTCACCTTAGCAGCAGCCAATGAGCACCTAGAGGTGTCGCAGGATGACACTACTGTCTGTTTCCACGTTGGTAACCCAGGACAGCTTACGATCAATGTCACCGAGTACGCTGGCGAGACCAGGGCCAGGGAGGTGACATTGATAGTGTTCCGCAGCAGCAAGGTGGATATTCACTATCCTTTCCACGGACAGCACTCCAGGCTTCTGATTTGTATGCGTGAAGCGGTGGAGCTGGGCTTCTGCAAGAAAGAGGACGTGGGAAAGTTCTTGTACAAGGCTGTGGAGGAGGGCTACACCCCGCTCATCAACGGAATCTATACGCCGAAGTCCCCCAGCACTGTGGAGATCGACGAGAGAGGCCACTACTGTGCTATATCTTTCTCGCGCTGGGCCAGGACTTATAAGGTGGAGATCGACGTGGAAGACGGCTCCTCTTTGAAGGCAGAGACAAGACACTCTCTGCAAGTTCTTACGTGGGAAATTGTATTCAACATCATCCTCACTGCGATTGTCGTTGTGTCGTGGATGGGCTCGCAGATGCCGTACATCGTCCAATGGCAAGTCCTGAGACTTGCGATTGAGCTTGCTCGCCTGGCATTGAACTACTACGAGCAGTGGAAGCTCGACTTTGGAGATGTCGAGAAGGCCTTCCGCTCTTTTCTCTTCAAAATCACATTCAATACCCTCTCTCTCTGGACTAACACGTTCATGCTCTACCAGTACTCTGGTGAGTTCACGTACGACAGGCCAGGCTTGGACGGTGTTAAGTGGTTCGCCGTGGTGCAGTTGGCGATTGTGTATGCCCTTGTTTTTCATGAATTGCAGTACTTAACCGGGTGGACCCTATCTGAGTTTGTGATAACAAAGGTCGCTACGGGGATCATCATTGCTATCAGACTACTGGTTGGAGGCTACATATCCATTGGTATGTTTAAACGGTACTCGCAGTCCGTCAAGCTGTTTACAAACTTCAACAAGTCGAACCATCCGACTTTGAAACAATTTCGTGCTCTGTTCTGGATGTACTGGCTGCATGCGTTCTTCTACCCCGTTGCAGTTGCAGTTGTGCGTCTTTTGCCGAAGTTTTCACCTTCCATGTCGTCGTATTACTTGGATTACTACACCCTCGATGGGGAACCGTTTGGAGGCGTAGAGAGATCGGTCTTGGCTCTGTTGATCCTGAAGTTCCCTCTCGAGGTCTACGTCATGTGGAAATACTGGACACCACGATACTTCGACACCGTGGATGCACACAAAGAGAGGGTGCAGTGACGAGCTTCTACGCCCGTAATGCCTGTACTACTCTTACATCATTCTTTTCGTCTGATGTATATATCTTCTACGTTTGAGCGTCCATGTCTATACCTCTACATCTATCTTCGCGTCTATGCCTAAGCTTCTACGTATATATATACCTATACTATGTCGTCTATATGGCTCCACCGTAGTAGCAACGCAAGTCGGCCCTTTGAGGGACGCTTATGGTTCGATAGCGTCACTACTCAGCACCAGACACAGGATGGCAGTACTAAGTTTACAGTAGTTTTGAAGAATTGTGTTTTCTTCTTCATTGGAAGGAAACAATGATCCGATATAAAGTGGTAGGAATGTAACTCATAGCGTTGTTGCACTAACCATGTGGTACGGCCACACACAGCCAATCACTGAAGCCCGTAATTTACGGCGCGCGTCGAGACACCGGGCCGGCTTTATGTCTCCAACAACAAGGCTCACACCCGTTACCACTCTCACTGGGCAAACGACTGAGACTAGACAATGAGACTCGTTTTGTGGATTGGTGCGCTAATCACCCTGGCAGCAGCCAATGAGCACCTGGAGGTGTCGCAGGCTCGGAGTTCTGTGTGTTTCCATGTTGATACTCCAGTGGAGTTTACGCTCAATGTTACCGAGTACGCTGGTGACGAGGCGTCTGAGCAGGCCAGGGTCAGGCTCCAGCTGGACGAGACTGTGGAGTTGATGCTGTTTCGCAAGAACAAGGTGGATGAGAGCGAGATCCGAGGAAATCAGTTGCAGCTGTCTCGGTGTGTGCCCGAAGCTCTGGATATGGCCTTGTGCAAGAAAGAGGACTTGGGGAAGCTCTTGTACATGCCTCTGAAGGTGGGGTACACTCCGCTTATCAACGGAATCTATAAGCCTTACAATGGATCTGATGAGTCGCAGTCCTCTACCACTGTGAAGATCGACGAGAGAGGCTACTACTGTGTTAAGTCCTCCTCACGCTGGGCCAAAACGTATAAAGTCGAGATCGAGGTGGAGGACGGGCACTCCTTAAAAGCATACACAAGAGACTCTCTGATCATTTCTATTTGGGCCTTAATAACCGACTTTATCCTCCTAGCCATGACTGTTGTGCCATGGATGGGTTTGAAGATGCCATACATTGTCAAATGGAAAGTGGTGAGAATCTCCATTGGGTTACTTCTCATGCTATGGGACTGCTACGAGCAGTGGAAGTACGACTTTGGCCATCTCAGTGGAAAGAATTTTAACTCTTCTGCCTACGCCTTCACAAGTGGGACCAAGTATCTTTGGGTAAATACGTTCGTGTACTACCAGTACTCTGGTGAGTTCACGTATGACAAGATAACAGACTATGACTTTGATGGTGTTACGTGGTTCATCGTGCTGCAGTTGGTGCTTGTATGCCAATTCATTGTTGATGGACTGACATACCTAACCGGTTCAAGCTTGTCTGAGTTTGTGACCCCAGTGGTAGCTACGACGTTGTCATCAGGGGTTACTGCTATCAACGTACTAGTTAAAGGCTACATCTACATTCGTATGTTCCAACGGTACTCTCAGTCTGTCAAGCTGTTTACAGACTTCAACAAGGCGAATCACCCGACTTTGAAACAATTTCGTGTTATGTTCTGGATGTACTGGCTGCTTGCGTTCTTCTTTAGCGCAGTATTTTGTGCTCTGCTTGTTTCCCAGAGGGCCCTTTTACCTTCCATGTCGACGTATTACTCAGAACACTTCACCATCGACGGGGTGTCGTTTGGAGAATCCTGGAGAGCAGCCATGGTCTCACAAATGCTTATATTCTTTGTCGAGGCCTACGTCCAATGGAAATACTGGACACCACACTACTTCGACATCGTGGCTGCACACAAAGAGAGGGAAGAGTGAGACTCGCTCCATCGTCACACCTATATCTGCTGCGTGTATCTTTACGTCTATATTGCCTATACTACTTCTACATCTAGAAACACGGTCCTGGCCAGACCGCCTCTCTCCGTCATAGCTGTAACTTTATGAGCTGGGTACTAATGAGGTCTCGTAGGTCTTCGAGAGACGCATATTGTTCGACTACCCCCAGCTCAGGGCACCAGGCAATAGTATGGTAGTGCTATGCAGTCTTAGATTAGTATTAGCCATTGTATCTTTCTATACTGTACACTGGAAGGAGACAGAAAGATGTAAAGAGAAGCTCCTAATATAGCACTGTGCCCGAACCGGTGGTACGGCCACACCCGCGAACTCGCTCGACGTGCTTCGATCAACACGAACAATTGAAGAACGCGCTCTCATCACACGAAGAGTGGTACGAAGAGGGGCAGAAGCGCGTTTCCTCTGCTAATAGAGACACCAAATCGAGCCCAACACACCAAGTAAACCTGAGGATTGCAATGGAGCTGCAGGTGGTGGAGGCTGTGAAGCCCATGTATAAGGAAATGGCCGTTAGGCTTGGAGAACTTCCAGATCAATACGTGCCACTGGGCAAGTTCTGCTACCTCCACAAGGAGAGCGGGATTGCTGTTCGCTGTGGCGCTCCTGCTTACTTCGAGTTCCCAGATGAGAAAGCTCGGTTCCGTAAGGTTTCAAAGCAGGAGAGCCAACGTCTGTTTTGGGAATGGAGGAAGATGACCGAGAAGCTCGATGAGGATTACGGTCCGAACTTCATCAAGATCGGCGGAGATGTGTCCATGTTCGAGCTGTTTGAAGACTTCCCTGTTGCTGTGTGTACCAAGTGTAACAAGATGGCATACTCTCGGTCAAACACTGACAGTACGACGCTTTTGCACGGTGATGGGTCTTGTTCACTGAGTGATCTTCAGATCCACTGTGGGTTTGAGATTGAGCACGAGGACAGCTTGTTTGTGGTGCTGGATCCGCATGGCCCGGCCGGTCGTAAGTGGGCAGCTCGTAACACTGTTGGGGTCCAAGAATTAGGGATTAAGGCCGTGGAAGCACAGATTGAAAAGGGGAAACGGAAGAGGAAGAAGAGATCATCATCACGTCCAGTGGATGAAGCACAGACTGATAAGACGAAGAAGAAACCATCAGAACAACCAGTGGACGATCCTAGAAGCGAGAAAGCACAGACTGATAAGACGAAGAAGAGACCATCAGAACATCCAGTGGACGATCCTAGAAGCGAGAAAGCACAGAGACCTGATCAAAATGGTGATGTGCCAGTGGCTTCTCTTATGAATAGCCTCCCAATTTCTGAGGGCCCTAGAGAAGTCGAACCACCTGCCGTATACTCAGCCACCAATTGGCAGACCCTACTCCGCAAAAGAGTATCGATGGCTCTCGACTGTTTGAGAGAGAAAGAACCATGTGCTGACTCCATACTGGACGCATCAGAGGCGACGTGGAATGAGATTCTACAGTCGGGTCAGTGGCTCTACTTAGTCCACGTGATCTTGTCGACGATGAAGCAGACCATTGATGCGGACTGTGCTCGCTATGAATCATACCGGTGCATAATCGGATGCGGATTCATCGAGGTCCACGAGCTCAGCAGGGGCCTCAAAGTAACCGTGTCTTTCTCTGTTGACGTGAGCAGAGACAACGAGAGAGGATGGAGTATCAGATTCCTCGTCTCTGAGACAACCAAAAGCGCCAGACCAAAGATCGGATACAGGGACAGATTCGAGGCCACGGACTTCGACATGCTGGACGTTATCCAATTCGCCGTGGTGCAGGCCGAGTTCCTGAAAGAGCTGATGGTGTGCTGCGCTGAGATCGACGCACCGTTGAACCAGAACATCATCTGTGAGGCCGCTTTCCAAGCTACCAAGATGGAGCTCGAGCCATTAGTGGCCATGAAACAGATGCGTATTGGCCAGGCTAAGATCTTGGGGCACCGGTGAGCCAATGATCGATGAATGACGTGACTGTTATATACTATATACTGCTTTACAATCGACTAGTATTCCACCCCAGCTATAGCCTTTGTATGTGGCTCGGAGCCCAAGTCCGCCTATCGCCGCCTATCTCCTTCAATGTATCGACCCCCATATTATGGAGACGCGTTAATTTGACGCGTCGAGCCCCTCAAACAGAAGAAAACCACTAAACACAAGTAAACAAACAATGGAGCCACACTTAGGACCCAACTTCGTGTCCCTCAGTGGGTGCAACGTCGCCTACCACAAGCCCACGGGGCTCGTTCTCTCTGTTAGCTGTCGAACTATCCTCACACCAACTGGACGCTTCAGGCTGGACCACCCCACGGCTATGAAGGCTATCGAGGATCAGAAGCTGGACATATCGGTGTATGATAGATTGTTTGAGAATGCTGAGACACAGAACTTCATCATTGTTCAGGACAACGGCCTATTGTCTGTGCTGGAGCCCCTGACGGTGTCCGTGTGTGGGACGTGTAAGAAGTACTGCAACACAGCACTGAATGGTAATGGCTTCAAGGACCACCACCAGAGGAATGAGGGGTGCAGAGCCCGGCTGGAACCCAACTTGAAATTGAAAGGGTTCCGCATCTTCATGGCGAAGAAGAAGAGCGTGTTCATCCTCGTTGATCACGTGACCCCGACATCTCCTACACCAGAGCCCGACGTTGTGAAGACCCCAAGAGACCAAGCTTCGCTTGTTGGTCCAGCTGAGCTGTTCATTGCTACGAGCCCAAGAAAGGAGTCCACTCCGAACGCTAGCTTCACCGGTAAGTCCGTCACAAGACATGGTGATCCGCTTTCCTATCCAAAGAACACATCTTGCGAGTCCTTGTCACCAAGTACCCTCCACTCTTCCATAAGCTTCACTTCCAAGTCTGTTGATAGCTCTAGTGCTTTACCAGCCGTGGAAACCCTTCTTCCCCCAAAAGCATTGTCATTCCGTGTCCCGTTGGGTGGATCACCAAATGCTGTGTTACGTGAGAGAAGTACTTCAGCTAGTGGTACACCAAAGATGAGACCTGGCTCTCTTCAGAAAGCTACATACTCCCCACTAAATGACACCACTACCGAACTGTACGATGCCCGTGTTAGGCTTCAAGCTCCTGCTACACCTTTAATTAACCACAACTTTACCGGTGATGCAAAGAGACCTTATGATGTGTCTATGCTTCCACCTTCGAAGAGAACAAGCTTTGCTTCCCAGTCCATGCTGCCTTCTATCAGCAGTATTACTGTTCCTCCAGAGCAGTCCAGTTCATTGACCGAAATCCGCACAGGTTCATCTAAGGAAGTTTCTGAGGTCCTGAACAGTGCCAAACGGATGCTACAACAGGCCCTGTATAGGGAAGTGCAAGTCATCACGGTCCCATCAACAGCCTATGTTAGCAAGCTGATGACGCCGGGAACGATGGAGAACAAGATGATCTCACCTACACTTCTTCTTCAGTGTGTACTCTCCCGCATATCTACACTGGACGACCGTCACGTTGCGAGCATTACCGGTCCCTGGGGATTGTCTATCACGGACTCATCTGGATCTTTTGAGATTGATCTGTCTGTGCGTCCTTCTTCTAATGGGCCAGAAGACGAGTGGTCGATCCACATCAAGATTAGATACAGGTACCAAAGAGGTATGTCCACTTGCAATGAGCTGCAATGGTCTTCCATCGGGTACGCTGCTGTTTGCGACACGATCCTCTCCTTCACTGCGATCATGAAGGAGCTATTTAACACACCACAGTCAGTGGATGTGTACTCCACTTTGCGAATGGCACTGCCTATGCTTGTGCAAGTGGTCCAGGCCAATGCTGTCTCTGGTATTGACGTTATAAGAGGTTGGCTCAACGACAAGATGCAGACCACTAACCAGCGTCGGGTAACCCTTGCCGGAGCCCCTCTTGGCTGATGACGCAATTGGCTTTTGCTAAAGACTGATAATAATTAACGGCTGACTCAGGGTGAACTAACGGCTGAGTGACTAGGATCTACTACGGCTTAATGACGAAAATGGCTAATGTGGACCCTGTAGTGCATATCCGCGTAGCCCGCTAATCCCGAGCGTGTGTCTCCACCATAGCTTCAGGCCTAGCTGGAACCACACTTAGTAATCGAGCACAGCCACACGTACTACGCAATTGAGAGGGACCCCAGCATCTGCTAGACCACACAGTTCCGGTGATCGACCCCCGTAGACTATCAGATCGTTGGTGATCGGAGATTGCTTCCCCAGATCGAGGCTGTGTCACGAAACTCGGCCGATATTAGACGGGTAGCCATTGTGGGTTTTACCGATAACCAGGACCTTAATCTAATTCGTACAAATCTCCGTCTAAGTCCATGTGCAGTGCATCTGGAGAGATATGGGCCAAGACTCAGCCTCTAAGTGGGGGATGCTTATAAGCCGTTGGGGCTGCACACGTAGACGGGTACTAAAAGAGGATTAATAGGGCAAGACCTATGCGCATTCCACGTGATATCCAGCCCACGCTGAGTAACACACACAGCCCTACAAGGTCTCTCAGCACACGTGCAGAGTCCACTACAGCCATAGGCTCCAATGGGAGCGGCTTCAGCGCCGGCACCATCGGTCTCGTCATTGGTGTTCTGGGCAGTGTTGCACTAATTGCCGGTGTTATCGTCTACTGCAGATACTTTGGCCGCAATAAAGACACAGACACAGCTGAGGTTAGTGCACGCAGTGTACCCAGACATGGGAGAAGAGCCCACCCACGTCGTGCAGAGACAGAGCCACTGCCGTTGTATCGACCACCTACGCAGGACATTAGAGAGCCACCTCCGGCTTACATCAAGGAGTCGTCTAGATCCAGCGACGCTTCCAGTGTTGAGTCATCTTCTAGTGCCCGTTCTGCTACGGACTCTGCACCTGGTGATACCCATAGGTCCGCACCAGCTGATGCCGGGCCCACACCAGACGATCCTCCGACGTACCCATTGTCTAGAGAAGCGTCACACAGCTGACCCCAACTTATGTTTAATTTCCGCAATCCACGTTTTACGAGCTCTCGAAACTCGCTGTAGGCACTAAATTGCACTTAGAACAGCCGAATCGTGCCGTTCCCCCCACCAATGAGAGACGTGTTTCCCCACAATCCAAGCATAGCTGCTAGTCCTGTCAAGACGGCTGCGCCCCGTTCGGAGATACGCTCCGACATCCCCGCTAAGACCGCGCTGCTGTCGCGAAGGCACGGAAACGGAATTATGGCTCTTATCTCAGCACAGAGCAGCCCACAACTGGACGCAATTAGAGCTCTCAAAGGGGATATTTCTGCGTGGGTTATCACTTCTGAAGCCCATAAAACCACTGTCCTTGCGATCGGGAGAACAGAGCCTTTGGCAGTGTTGCTTGTGCGCTTTTTGGTTGAGATCTGAGTGATCTACGGCTATCACACGACGCAAAGACGATTTGACTTGAGACTACACTAAAGACCCATTTAAAGCCAAACACTGGATATTACGGTGATAATAACAGTGTCCAAAGACTGGTATAGACCGAAACACACAAAACAGCTCCAACTCCACTATGCCTGCGCTTACCACGCTTAGCGACCCCATATTGCTTCATGCTAGAGACGCCGGCGACTCGCTCAACCACAGCACCATAGGAATAATCATTGGTATCCTCATAGTCGCATCGATACTGTGTATTGTGCTTTTGAAGTTCGTTGAGAGGCGTCGCATGGCCAAAGGAGCGACGCTGTTCTCGGGAGTACCGCAGTCAGGACACCCTATACAAGGAGAAGGAGCACTGAGATACTCGTCACGGCCAGTAGAAGCAGAGAGAGTGAGAAGAGACTATAGAGAGGACGCAATGAGTGCTGTGGATCCACTGCCGTTGTATGAGCCCCGGAAAAGCGGTGATGGGCACATCGTACCCCCACCTCCGGCCTATACTAGGGATTAGTGTGTGTTGTTGAGTACTCTTTGTGGATTGGGTTCTGGTTGACTGGTTTAACTGCTGTGGAAAGCAACAGTCTGGTATGCTTTGTTCTCGGTGTTTCAGGTAGATCTTGGGAATGGTGTATATCTTGGGAATAGTGTATATCTTGGGAATAGCGTATATCTTGGGAATAGTGTATATCTTGGGAATAGTGTATATCTGGACGGTAGCCTCATTATACAGACGTCCTTCTTCACTATCAAATAAACAAGACAGGTGTCTATCGTTAATATCAGTCTCATGTAACTCTTTCACTAGAAACATTACAGCCGTTTTCTATGCTGTGGACACTCATGTTCCAGTCTCGTGACCAACACACTAGCGAAACATCCCGTGTAACCAGTGACTCTACTCGCTACCTGGCCAAATCTATAGGACAGGCCCGTAAACACTGGCTTACACGTGTATATGGTACAGATGTGGGCTTAACCGTTCCTGCATGACTATATGCCTGGATATACGAGCGCTATACATCGCGCAGTAGAAAGACAGCCAGCCAATAAAAGCGAGAGCTGTATACACCGCAGTCTCGGCACACAACAGACTCACTAACCACATCAAAGAGAGCCCAAACACACAAATACCCGTTGTACGCCCGCTGTCTATGCCCTCGACCACAAGGGTCCAATGCTGGCCCTACCGAAGTGGCCATGCAAAAGAGAGACCGCTTTAGGCCGCTCCTTTACAGTCAGGTACGATTATTATTTATGTGAAGGGGTTATTATTTCGGCGTGGAGTGCTGCTATTAAAGAGCAGGGGTCCCACTTAGATCCCACACCACAGCATGTTGCTAATCTCCACCAGCGATGCCCGCTTTACTCACGCTATACGAAGCTATCCACTCCGCAGACTCGAAACGAGTCATCTACTCAGGCGGCGACTACGACGACGACTACGACGACGATCTCGCCAAAAGAAAGAGAACCATCATCATCGGTAGTGTTGTGGGTGGTTTTTTCTTCATTCTCTTAGTAGTCAGCTTAATCGTCTCGTGCTACAGGGCCAGAAGAAGATCACAACAGTTAACACAGCAGTACGTTTACAACGTCCCACACAGCGTGTATGTACAGAGCACGGATGAGAAGCCTCACCAGATGGTCGAAGTGAAAACTGTGCGTGTTCCACCGGCTGTCGCCTTTAGCAACGCCCTATAAATGTTTCCTCTCCTTTTTTGCTTAAATGAGTTGTAGGCTTTCATATACAGCGAGTATTAGACTAGATCTCAGACCAGATCTCCGCTTCGGGCATCGAGAAGCCCCGTTTATCCGAGCTCAGGACCCTGCGTCTTATTATCTAGAAGAGGCTTCACCTATTATAACCACAGGCTGTCGCTGGAGCACGTAGTGTCGTTCACAGCGAGAAGACTGATACTTAGTTGGGCGTGTTGACCTGGATAATCGCGTGGTAACCAGTGAGGGTGCTGTTAACACTGGACCTCCCATTGAGAGTGCTCGCTCCCTCGATGGGTCCATTATCATACACTCCCACACTCCCAAGTATTTCTCAAATAGGAGTCTTGGCCGTGCAACGATCTAAATCAACTTCTATGTGTGGATCTACGGTGCATACCACTATGCGTGTATTATCTCGATGCAAGTAAATCAAATAGCAATGCAAATGGAAAACCAATAGCCAATATATAAAGCAAACCCGTTATAACTCCTAACCCGCTCTTTTCTTTTAATCCCGAATATCATAGCATTCTCCCTCTCTTCACTCCAGCTCGTACCCTCTCTTTCTCAGCTCCTGGACAGTCCAGATCCACGTCAAAGCCGCAGCGTCGACGTCCTTAGACAGACGGCTTTGGTCTTCTCGCTTCCCAGTGGTCCCAAAGTAGCTCCCGTTCTCCTCCAACAGCACACTATGAGCCAGTGCACATCTCAGCGTAGAGTACGAGCTCTCCTCCGCAGTGCACCCCATCAAGTACGCAAAGAGCTGGAATGCCATCCAGAACAGCGTCCCCACAAGGGGGATACGCGTCCAGTAAGTGAACACACCAGTAGACATGACAAACCCGGGGTGCACACTGAAACAGTTGATCTCTGGGTGCTTCAACGCGAGGATCACCATGTAGTGCATACCAGCACACTTCGCCATGGAGTACCTGACCCAGGAGAACAAGATATCGGGCCACAAACGAGACACCAGCGAAGAGTCCTTATACGCACACGGAGGTGGAAGTAGAGCCAGTCTGTGCACAGCACTTGTGGTGTAAATGACCCTCGCACCTGGCTGGAGAATACCCATGAGCCTCTGCGTGAACAGCACATCAGCGACGTGGTTCGTCTGGCTTTGTACCTCAAAACCGTCAACAGTGTGGGCGTAGGGAACAGCACCAGCCCCGACTCCCAGAATCAGCACGTCCAAGCAGCTCTCTTTGTCCAGTAAGTCCCTAGCAGCTCCATCAACAGACCGGAGATCCATCAAGTTCACAACGAGCCCTTTCAGTGTACCCAGCAGGCGCTGCTGGTGAGTGTGGGCCTCGATAAGGGCACTAACACGCCGCTGAGCCTCAGCCTTCATGTCTCTGATGGCTCTGTTGACCTTTCCCTCGCTTCTACCGGCAACGTACACAACAAAGCCGTGGAGATAGAGGTGTAGAGCTGTGTAGAAGCCCGTGCCAGACGTGGCTCCCGTGACGAGAGCAACGCGACGCTCCGTCCGTGGGTTGTAGTACGGCAGAGCCTCGGGCAGTGTGTCCATTTATGTGTGGTGTAAGTGGTGTTTGGCTATTAGTGTGTGTATTAGTGTGTCCTCATTGTTAGGGGTTGAGGCTTTATATTTTTTCGCGGTTATGAGCACTGGATATGTGAAATGGTTACGAGCACTGGCCGTTTCGCGGTGATGAGATTAGATAGGGATATATATAGAGATATAGGTATAGAGACGGGGGTATAGCTAGGTGAAGATGGGTATGTCCTTAGTAGAGCTGCTACAGCGTGTATATCGTTCCGATTGGAAGTTGCTATGCGTTGGTAATGGTATATAGAGGAGACCTCATCACTACTTATTTCAGCCAGATAGGTGTTCATTATGGCCTCACAGCTTCTCGTACTCGAGCTTACCCTCCAGCTTCTTCGTCTCTGCGACTTTTCTGACGGCCTTCATCAGGTCGTTCTGCATGATGTAGTCCCTGTCTGCTCTGATGGCGAAGAAACCCGCTTCTGTGATGACGTTACGGATGTCCGCACCGTTGAAGCCATCACTCATCTTAACAGCAGCCTCGAAATCGAACTCACCCTGCTTAGCCACCTTCGCAGAGTGGATCTTGAAGATCTCCAGACGGCCAGCCTCGTTCGGCAATGGGATCTCGATCTTACGGTCGAGACGACCGGCTCTGAGCAAGGCCGGGTCCAGCGTGTCGGGTCTGTTGGTGGCCATGATGACCTTTGTCTGTCCGAGGTAGTCGAAACCGTCCATCTGGTTGAGCAGCTCCATCAGCGTACGCTGGATCTCACGGTCAGCAGAGGTACCCTCGGAGAAACGACGGCCACCGATGGCGTCGATCTCGTCCATGAAGATGATGCACGGCTCGTGCTCCTTCGCATACGAGAACATCTCTCTGATCAGACGCGCAGACTCGCCGATGTACTTGTCGACGATGGCCGACGCAGGCGAGAAGATGAAGTTGGCCCCGATGGTAGCAGCCACGGCCTTCGCCAGCAGCGTCTTACCCGTGCCCGGAGGGCCATACAGCAGCACACCCTTCGGAGGCTTGATGCCCACACGCTGGAACAGCTCCGGGTTCTTCAGCGGCAGCTCAATCACCTCTCTCAGCTCCCTCACCTGGTCGTTCAGCCCACCCACCGTCGAGAAGTTCACCTCGTCCTGCTTGAACGTCGTCATGTTGTACACCAGCGGGTCGACCTCGCGCGGGAGAATGCGCATGATCGTCAGCGTGGTCATGTCGAGGGCCACGCGCACGCCCTGCTTGAGCTTGTCCTTGTTGATGGAGTTTCTGCAGTTCACAATGTACCGAGGCCCCGACGACGCCTTCACGATGAACCGCTCGTCGTCGAGCTGTTTCAGCACCTCGCCCACCACCTGGCCCACCGTCTGGAGTGCGCTGATGTCGTGCTCTGTCTTGTCGTAGTCGTTGTCGAGGTCGCGTATGCTGAAGCGGAGCTCCTTGAGCCGGCCCTCCCAGTTGCGGTGCTCCACGAGCTTCTGCTTGAAGCGTGTGAGCGCCTTGTCACGAGCCTGTTGCTCGGGCGTCTGCTGCGGCTCGGCCTCGGCGCCCTCGCTGAGCGCCTGGAGCAGCGGGTCGTTCTCTTCTGCCATTGGTCCGTCTGTGTGCGCTGTGCGGGCGTGTGTTGGTGCTGTGATGGGTCTGTGTAGCTGTTGTGGCTATTGATTTCGGTGGCGATAATTGAGCGCGCGAGGTGTGCGGGTGTCCCGGAAGTGTTCGCACCCCCGGATCTCACGTCTCCAAGATTTTTCACCATCGGGACACAGGCTCGATGGAGGGTAATTACCCATACACAGCTATCCACGACCATGGAGTTCCACGCGGTCATCTGCTGTGGCAGAGGCGTGAACCTCTCGCCGATCTCCGCGCACAGGGAGAGCGGCGTCCCGAAGGCGCTGCTGCCCATCGCAAACAAGCCCATGATCCAGTACGTGCTCGAATGGTGTGACCAGGCCCCGTTCGGTCACATCTCCGTGGTGTGCGACGAGCCCAGCATGGAGTCCATCAAGGACGCCGTTGCACAGTACGAGAAGCACAGAGCCGAGAGCGCCAAGTGCTGTGCGATCTCGCTGGTGCAGTTTGACGGGGAGTCCACCGGCGAGATCTTCGAGCAGTTCATCGATGTCGAGAAGGCCTCGAGCGAGTACGTCCTCCTCCCGTGCGACTTCATCACGGACCTGCCACCGGACGTGCTGATCGAGGAGTACCGTAACCGAGACGACACCGACGTCGCCATGTCCGTGCACTACCACAACAGCTTCGAGAGCATCGACAAGAAGAGCCTGACACACTACTACACAGTCCACTCGCAGGGACGGCTGCTCGACATCGTCTCGAGGGACTCGGTCACACAGAGCAAGCCACTCGAGCTCAGAACACAGATGGCGTGGAGGTACCCGTCCGCGACGGTCTCCACGAAGCTGCTGGACTCGTTCATCTACTTCTTCTCCACCGAGGCCCTCCAGGCCCTGCGAACGGATGTCGGTTTCCGTGGCCGCTCCATCACGAAGCTCGTCCGGGACCTGGCACGTCGCTCGTGGAGACACTCCGAGCCAAAGGGCACAATTGCGCTGCTGGTGATCCCCGACCAGTGCACGTTCATCAGAGCCGATAACATCCCAGCCTACATGGAGGCTAACCGGTACTTCATGGGCATCAAGGCCCGAAACACACCACCGCAGCCGAAGGGCGAGAAGGGCGTTGCTACCGTCGGCGCAGACTCGTCTGTGGGCCAGGGTACCACGCTGGGTGCTAGCACCTCTGTGAAGAAGACGATAGTGGGCAACAACTGTGTTATTGGCAAGAGATGTCGCCTGACGGGGTGTGTTCTGCTTGATGGCATCACGCTCGGAGATGAGGTTTTCCTGGAAAACTGTGTTGTGGGCCAGAAGGCCGTGGTGGAGAACAAAGCCAGACTGACCAATTGTAATGTCGAGGGACTGTACACCGTCTCGAGCGGTGTCACGTCGAAGGGTGAGACCCTCACGAGTCTGTACATCGCCAATGGCGACTACGAGTCCGACACCAGCGACGACAGCGACTACGAGAGCGAGGACCCGATGGACTACGACGACGACTTCGAGGACGACGGTCTGTTTGAGCGTTAGCATCTTGATAAAGGTCATATCTATGAGTCACTGTAGTGGAATGGCCACAGTAGTGGAATAGAACTAGCTTAGTAGTGGAATAGCTACAGTAGTGGAATAGAACTAGCGGAATTTAGTCTCGAGGCTATCCTGGATATACGTGTAGATCACTATAGACTAGCCGTGCCTGATCTTGAACTCGTCCCGCAGGTGACGCTTCAGCTCCGCAAACTTGTTGCCGAAGTTCTTTCCACAGTTTATACAGATCATGTCGCTTTTAGCGAGGTGCTCCATCTCTTTGTGGCCCAGCCTCTTGTCGCCTACGCCCAACGGCAGCTCTTCAAACGGCACGAAGAAGTCCGTCGTGAAGGAGTTGTAATGGTGACGGTTCTTGAGTCTCTCACCGGTGAAGTCTTGAGAAATCAGGTGTATGTGGAGGTTGTTCATTGACGGAATAGCATGGCACCCTGCTCTCACGAAGGCTGGGCCCTCATCAACGCCCTTCTCGCTCCTCAGCCTCTCAGCAATCATATCACACCCTTCATCAACCCACCTCTGCGCTCGTTCCCTGAGACCAGCGTCGCCGAACGCCCTCAACGGGTGCTGCTTGGTGATGGATGGGTCTCTCGGTAGTAATAGCCAGTGGTAGAGGGACTTCGGGAAGGCGTCCTTCATCAGCACGAACTCGTCATCAAACCTCACCACGACGTCTGGGTGGTCCTGCGGGTGTCTGATGTACTTCTCGAGCGCAGACCGGAACGACATGGTGTGTTACAAGGAAGATGTAGTTCATCAAGGATCTGCTTTTTTTTCATTTTTGTTCCCCGGATTTCATTACGTAATCCGCGGGGCTCTTTGTGTAACTAAATAGAAACGTTACACAAAGGGTACTAAATAATAGGCCCGGTATAAACAGACTCCATTCCACCACTATAGTCAAGTAGAAACACCAAGTAGAAACAGTAGAAACAGTAGAAACACCGTGTTCGCCCGCTTCCCCGCTGAGGTCAACCTCAACATCCTCAGGCGTGTGATGGCCGAGCCCGATGGCTACAGGCTCTTCTACTAGTGTCTCCTGCTATGCGCTCGCTCGTTCTCCTCGTCACAGACGACCCAGAAGAGCCCAGACTGCTTCTCCAGGCCCCCCACGTCGTCCACGTCTCTCTGCACGACTACGGCTCGCTTCCGTGGGATCAGCTGCGGTGCTTTCCCGTGAAGATCGTGTCGTTTGTGCACGCAGAGTGGAGTGCTCTCCAACTGCTCGTCCTGTGTGTATGGCCGGTTCCTATCGCCGGGCACGGCCGTGCTGTGTATCACCTCCAGTGCATAGCCCACGATCTGGTGCTGGGACTGTCCAGTTCGTCGTCGGCTCGCAGTTCAGCCACGGAAGAGCGTCTTTCCAGCTCGACCACAAGCGAGAGATGCCGATGTTCGTCTCGGCGAGTGGGTGCAAGAGGTCCATCTTCGACAGGCTCATGGGGATTAACTGGCCGTCTGGACGACCCCAAACTATACGAACCGTAGAAGAGCTCATGTGCTTGCAATTGAGGCTCACCAAGAAGCTGAGACCCGCACGAGAGGGCGACCAGCCTGTGAGCACGAGCTTGGAAGTCGATATAGACAATGTGCGGCTCTTGTACGTCGAGTTCGACACCCACATCGTCCCAAGGTACTGGGCTTTCAGTACGGCTCGGTTCTTCCTCGTCAACTCGAACTGGTCCCCTTCAGAGCCCAGTGGGTGTGGTGTTGAGAACGAGGAGGTGCTGATGCCAGCGCCGACTTCTGGCCACTGGTTCTTCGACTTTACAGAGAAGATGTCGTACATCACATACGTGGGAATCGCTGACAAAGTCGTGGTACTCACTAAGTGGACGCTGGCTCGGGAGCTCAGCTGGTGGAGAATGTCTCCTACGGATGGTATTGAGAGAACAGAGGGTCTCCACTACGAGGGACGAGAAAACCTCCATTGCAAAATGATGCGGAAGATGAAGATTGTGAGCGAGACGAAAGAGCACCACCTTAGCTTTCGCTTCACGGTGTGTCTTCTGGAGGAGCTCGTCCTGGTCTCCCTTGAAAACGGAGTGTGGGACTTGCGCAGACTCCTGACTCCACACGTGATGATCTATCTGAGGTCGGTTTTCCTGGTTCTCGACGGTGAGTACACAACACCCTCAGCTTTGGAGTGGAAAGACGTCGAGATGGCTGCTGACACTGTTGAAGAGCTCACCATCGCTGGCTATCACACCACGTTCTTGTGTAGACAGGTGAGACTTCCTTGCCTGTGGAGGCTGACCTTGGATATCTGGCCGGCCTTGAAGAGTGGTGACACACCATTGCGTCTATCACTCCAGTACCCGACGCTATGTTCGGTAAAACTGATTGTGCTGAGAAAGGACATGGCCAGAGCCAGACTCGCCAAAGCTCCTCTCGAACTGGACGTACCAGGACGATGCACCGTTGAAGTATCATCGGCTCTGTCGCACCTTCGTCTTATCATAAACGGGTCCATGATGGAGAAGGAGGAAGAGGCGACTGGGCCAGGGCGATTCTCAAGGTGGGCTTCAAGGTGGCCTAACACTTCCGCTGCGTTTGATTTTAAGGGATGGTTCACAGAGCCTCTAGCGTTCTATGAGTACGCTAGTCTGTAGTATACAGTAAATACAAGAAAACCAGTTTCAGTACACTCTACTTCTCTTACAGGTAGTTATCATAGCATTTTCTACACAAGCAGACGGAAAGACCAACACTGGTTTTCCAGTGACCTCACGGCTTCCCATCGAGAACAACCAGGAACCCACCAACGAGGTGTAACGATCCACACACAAACACGTCTGCAGCTTCACCGTTGGCTATTTCACGCACGGTACTAACGGCTTTCTCGATGTCGCCCACGACGTGCGCTTTGGACTCGGGGTCCAGCTGGGACCACGTGTGTGCGAGCTCTTTCTGGACCTCGAGCTTATCGACGGCGTCCTTGGAGGTGTTCAGAGACACGAGATCAGCCGAGTACGAGCCCGAGGACCACGTGACGTTGGTGGTGAAGATGGCGTCGCCAAAGCGCACGGGAGAGACACCAGAGTGGAGTCTTCCCACGAGCATCGACGCGTCCCTCGTCTGCTGGTTGAAGAGCAGTATTCTCTTCCTGGACGGGTCCGTCACGGTGCTGAACCACCCGGAAGAGGCGTCCACGCTCTCCTTGGTGTGCGCACCGTCGACGTACCACGTGATCTCGCTCTCGGCGTCCCTGATGATCTGACACCGTCCGGGCCAGAACGTCGTCTTGAGTCCCTCGGCCGTCTTGGAGTGCTCCGGCGTGATGTTGAGCCTAGCGAGGTGCTCGTTGGCCAGCGACACAGCAAGAGCAGCGTTGGACTTCTGGAACTCGCCGGAGATGCCCAGTGGAATACCATCAACAGCGGACTCATCAACAACGTGGAGGGCCTCGCCCTTCTCGCGGGCTCTCTCCTCCAGCACCTTCAGCGCAGCAGCTGGCTGGGCGACGGTGAACGCCTTCGTGCCTCGCTTGTAGATGCCACCTTTGTTCCACGCAATCTCCTCGATCGTGTCGCCGAGCATGAACGTGTGGTCGATGCCCAGCGCAGACACACCGGTCGCTGTTGGTCTCTCGAACACGTTGGTGGAGTCGTACTCACCACCGACGCCGACCTCGTAGATGGCCGTGTCGATGCCCTCGGCCATGAACACGTGGAACGACAGCAGCGTGAGGAACTTGAAGTACATGGGCTTCATGCCCGTGTCCATGTGTGGGAACTGGGTGAGGTCCGACGAGGTGGTGTTGAGCCGGTCCCACACCTCGAAGAAGTACTTGGTGAACTTGTCCTCGGCGATGGGGTCGCCGTTGATCCTGATGCGCTCCCTCACGGACTTGAGGTGTGGCGACGTGTACAGCCCGATCTTGGAGATCTGGGGCTGGTACTGGGCGAGGATCGAGTGTGTGAACGCACACGTCGAGCCCTTGCCTTTAGTACCCGTCACGTGGATGACGTTGAGTCTGTTGTAGTCCGAGGCGTTGTACCCGATTCTGCGGGACCACTCCCTCATCTCTGGGATCGCAATCGCGTTCTTGCGGATACCGAGCTTCTTGGTCGCCTCGATCGTGGCGAAGTTCGACTGCAGAGAGTTGAGTGCATTGATAGCGTCCTGGTCGTGTTAGTGGCCCGGTTAGTCCCCGTGTGCTGGATCCGCAGCACAGCATGATACCACACAACTCACCGTGTAAGTGCGACGCATTGGGGCCTCTGGCGTGTCTGACATGTGTTTGGCCACTGGCCGGGCCCACTAGCACACGGGACGGGTCTCTTATCACCTCCACTAACTTCACCAAACTTTTCACCGTGGTGTGCGGGTGTGTGGTGTGCGGGTGTTGAAAAATTATACGCAGCTCATCTCGCTATCTCTGTGTCCCACACACACCACACTGAAGACCACACTAAAGACCACGCTGAAATGGACAGAATCCTCGGAAGTCTGTATGTCTCCTCGTACATGCACGTTCTTGCGAACCGTGTGGAGTGCGAGGACGCCAACATCACACACCTCGTCGCAGTGTTTAAGGGCCAGTTCCCTGCGAGCTTCAACAAGTACGTGATGCAGACGATCCCCGTGGACGATATGGAGTCCACGAACATGATCGAGCACTTCGACGATGCGTGCGACTTCATCAACAAGGCCCTCTTCCCGGACGAGGAGTGCGTGCAACGAGGCGTGAAGAGACCGCACGCAACTGGCGTGCTCGTCATGTGTCAAGCCGGTGAAAGCAGAGCTCCTACAATCATGGCTGCGTATCTGATGAAGAAGTATAACCTGAGTCCGGACCAGGCTCTGCACGCTATCAAGAGAAAGAGACCAGACATCCAGCCGAACGCGAGCTTCATAGAACAGCTGGAGCTGTACCACGCACTGGGATGCGAGCTGAAGAGAGACGATCCACTTTACAAGCAATGGCTTTTGCAGCACACAATGCTGACGGACCCAACAGGAGCATCGCTGCTTGCTGACGACAGCATGTTCCAGAAAAGCATACAGAACACCGACGAAGGGTCCAACATCAGGTGCAAGCGTTGTCGCCAGCAGCTCGCACACTCATCGTCGTTTGTGGACCACGTTGCACCGGGCGAAGACTCCAAGCAGAGCAAGTTTGTGCGTAAGGTCCCCAACTCGAAGCGTGTTATCAGCGTGCAATTGGCCAGCAACACGTGTTCCCACTTCTTTGTGGAGCCACTGGAGTGGATGAAAGAAGAATTGCAGAACACGATGGAGCTAGAGGGCAAGTTCTCGTGTCCCAAGTGCGAAACAAGAGTCGGTGGGTACAATTGGAAGGGCTCCAGGTGCAGTTGCGGTAAGTGGATGGTGCCTGCTATATATTTGCAGAAGGCCAAGGTGGACGAGGTGAAGGTGGGCCACACACCGCAGAACGTGCAATTCGCTAATCGTCAATAGTCATGTCCAAGTCCGACGCATTCATAGAGACATTCCCCTCGAACGAGGACTCGAACGTAGTTCCTCCCGTAGCAATGGACCCCATTGATCCCGAGTGGTCGAGATGGTGGTGACGGCTATTGTAGTCCCTTTGTGGGGTCGTGAACTGCACAGGCGACTGGTGTGGCTGTGGCAATGGCTCGTCCTCGGACTCGTACTGCTCAGTAATCATAAACCCTCGGTCGTACTGGCGTTCCAATGTGTCCATAGCGTCCTCATCGGCGTCGACCTCGTCCTCATACTCATACTCGGCCTCATCCGCATCGGGAATGTCGTCGTCCAGGTCTCTCTGTGGCTCCTGCTGTGTCTCCACGGGCTGAGCAGGTGTCTGTGGCTGTGGTGGTGGTTGTGTCTCAGGCTGTTGTTGTAGCAAGTCCACCTCGCCCATCAGGTTCTCAGCTGTTGCGCTCTCCGTCTGGAACTGCTCCTCCATCTGTCTTCTCAGCTCGTTCTCTTCAAGCAGCGTCTGCATCGTCTTCCCCACGCCCAGAGGAGCCAAGTACGAGTAGCCCAGAGTCCTAATAGCCTTTAACTGTCTGAGTTTCTCGTCGCTCACCGTCGCAGGGCCAGGACGCTCGGACGAGTAGAAGGAGAGTGCTGGTGCACTGAAGTTGCTCGTGGACGTGTCGGTTCTCTGGCTAGGCAGGCTCGGCTGGTCCGTGGAGAGCCACAGGTGGTGCACGTCTCGCGGCATCAGATTGGGCATGTACATTGTGTAGTGATAGAAGGGTGGGGGCGTCTTCTCTGGAGATATCAGTGAAATGGATCGGAGTGTGTCTTCTGTGTGTATCAATAGAGTGGACAGTAGGGTGTATCCTCTGTATGTGTAGTGTGCGTAGTGTAGTCTGCGTCTCCATCTATTGTTTACGTTCGCGAAATGTTGATCTCTACGGCCGGGTAACCTCATCGCCTTAGCTTTATAAGTGTGTTGTCGTATTTACAGAGATACATATATGTAATTCAGGCCTCAAAGGCGCCAGACCCGAGCAGCCAGTCCCACCGGCCCTTCTTGTGGAGCATGGCCAGAATAAGCACGCCGGGCAGGTGCCAGACCGAGGCCCAGAAGGTCTTCTTAGCGTACACGTTAGCGAGCTTGAGTCCCTCAGCCGTGGGCTCTTTACCACTCTTGTAGTTGAGACGCTGCTGGTACCAGAACTTGAAGGCCCAGTACGACATCCACCCGTTCAGCACCGCAGAGTCCACGGGGAAGAGGCTGTCGGTGATGCCCCAGTACGTCAGCCCAAAGCAGATCGGGAACATCAGCAGAGCGTATCTGAAGCCGACCCTCGCGTTGAGACGGGGGTTCGTGTGTGCGGCCATCACGTACCCAGCACCCTTGTACTCGTTTCTGATGTTGTGTGAGAGAGCGTTGAAGTGTGGGAACTGCCAGGCGTACAACAAAGCAGCGAGACACCACGCACCGGGATGTGTCAATGGCGACGAGGCTGCCCAGCCCATCAGCGGGGGGATCGCACCCACAATCGCACCCACCCACGTGTTGATGATGCTCTTCCTCTTGAGCGACGTGTAGAGCCACCCGTACAGCACGATGTTGGCTCCACCGAGGATCGCTACTGTGCTGTTCACTCCCAGTGCGAGCACACCAACACCCAGCGTACCACTCACAGCAGCGAACTGGAACGCCTGTTCCGGCGTCAGCAGCCCACGCACGATCGGTCTCGACACCGTTCTCGACATGAGCTTGTCGAAGTCCGGCTCCCGGCCCTGGTTGATGGCATTAGCAGACGACGAGCACAGCCCGGTGCCCAGCGTGAGGAAGAGCAGCTGCGGTACCGTGGCCTGGAACGGTGTGAGCGCGTACGAGCAGATCGCCGAGAGCACCACGAGCGCCGTCAGCCTCGGCTTCGTGAGCTGGACGTACGGAGCGTACGGTGAGTGCTGTTTGAGGGCTTGTGCAGCGTTCGGGTTGGCCTCTTTCGTCTTGACCTCGAACGGGATGTGCTTCGTCTGGAGCGTGTGTGTGGTGTCTGTCGTGCAGCTCAGCACCTGTGCGAGCTTCTCCGTCTTCTGGATTCCCCGCATCGTCAGGTTCGACAGGAACTCGAGCGGCGACGGGTCCAGCTTGTCTGGCTGGGGTTCTGTTGATGTTGATGTTGAGACACATCTGGCCATGTGCGCAGCCGGCAGCTGTAGCCGAGCCGTCCGGGACGCCCGGGCCACCGTGTAAAGTTGTGGACGCAGCAGCAGCATCTCGCGGAGCGCTGTCAGTTCAAAGAGAGGCGGAGGAGCCGTTTTATAGGGGTCAGGAGCTCGCTATAGGCGTTCTCGGGCTTATCGATCAGCCACTAAGCGGACAATTTTTCAGACACCGCGGTGGTGTGCGGGTGTGTGCGCGAACACGTTTGTGTCGCGGGGTTGCGTCTACAAGCAGTAGTTCGGGGATTAGTCTATTTTAATGGCTGACCCTACTTGACCTCCACCTCGTCCTTGGCCTCGGCGACGTCCTTCTTCTCCTCCTTCTGCTCCTCGAGAATGCGGTTCTGGATCTTGTTGTCGATGAGGTCGTGGAACGCGATGATCGATCTCACGAGCGACGAGATGTACGTCATCATCAGCTCGTCGTTGGTCTTGACGGTGAACGCAGAGGCCAGTGGGTTCTGGTAGTCCTCGACGTCCTCGTCGTCGACGCCACCCAGGTTCGGCAACAGGTTGAACACGTCCTGCAGCTTGCCCAGGATCGTGTTGTTGATCGGCAGCACACCCGTCGACACCTTCTCCAGGTACCCGATGATGTCTCTCAGCTTCATTTGCAGCCCTTGCAGCGACTTGAGCTGGTTCGTGATCTTCAGGCTCAGGCTGCCTGCGGCCTGATCACGGATATCACGCAGCAGGTGCTCGACGCCGATCTCCTCGGCCTCCTCAGCAGCGATCGTGGACGGGATGTGGTGGAAGGTCTTCTCCGTGGAGGTGCCGTCCTCCTTCACCTCCTCGATGGCGATGTACGCGTCCGTCGGGATGCCCACGCCGGTCTGCTTGACATCGACGATCAGCAGGGTCGGGTTGGCGTGGTACTTCTTGAACACCTCGTTGATCTTGAGATCCGAGGCCCTCAGCTTCGGGCCGGAGTGGTACCACCCAATGAGCTTCTCCTTGGCGTTGATCTTCTTGAACATCTCGTACATGCTCTCGATGTAGTTGTGATCCAGGAACCACACACCGGGGTTCTTCTCGTCCTCCTCGAACGGGATCGCAAACGAGTTGGAGATCCGGATCGTGTCGCCCTGGTGCTCTCCCAGTACCACGCCCACAACACGCTTCTTTGTGTCCTGGGCCGAACGGTTGTAGTGGTCCACCACAGAGAGCAGCACGAGCGGTGCGACGCTCACGCTCTTCTTTAACAGTGTCTCGTCGACGAGGGGCATTGTGTGTTTGTATGGAGTGCGAAGGTGTCGATTGCTGGGTAAACTGTCGATTTTCGGATCTTACACCTTGTGATTACACAGTGTAGTTATGCTGTTGTTGGCGAGCTCGTTCGCCACCGAATTTCGCGAGTGAAAAAGGTCGCGAACTCGTTTGTGGGCTTGCACCATAGCACCACCATCTATTTGGAAGAGTTACTCCTAGAATGTCCGAGTGACATTGCTATTTAACCTGTTGTACAAACCAGTTGAGGGCTTTTAAGAGCCGTTGTCCGAAAAAACTGGTTCAATATGAGCAAGTGCAGACTATGCTATTGGTGGTGGAAAACCTCGGTTATATCGCTAGTCCGTCCGGCTAAGTCCGAGGCTCATACATATATGTTCTATATCAACTGTTGATATACATTACCAGACGTGGAGAACGCCTATAAAATACACACTACTGCTTAGCAGGAAAGACGGGTAGCCCGAGCCCATTGTAATCTCACAAATCAATCAGCTGAGGCTCCTCCTTAACAACAGTCTGTGGCTGTTCCTCTTGTAACACAGGCGGTTTGCTCATTGGCACCGTTGGGAAGTTGATATCGGTGATCTTGGTCTGTTGTGGATAAGGTGGTACCTGCGGCATTTGCGAGTACTGCTGTCTCTGTTGTGGAGCGTACCCAGTGGAGTACTGGTATGGTTGTGAAGGCTGTGGTGGATACGATGGTGTGGTCTGCTGCTGTACTGGACTTGTTTGTTGTAAGACTGGAGACACGTGCTGGGCCACTGGGGACGTTTGCTGTACAGGAGACGATGATACAGCTGCTGGAGAGGAAACGGCTTGGGCAGGCTGTGTGGACGGTGGTGCTGTGAATTCTTCCTCTGCTTCTTGCTCTTCGTCGTCATTCAGAACAGACGGATCCTTGAACGGGTCTTCTGGTGCACTGTATTCGGTTTGTTGAAGCTCTGGGAGTTGTGGGACTGCAGACACAGACGACTGGCCGGTCACGTCAGCACTGACCGGGTAAGGATTCGCAGGGTAGGGAGAAGCCTGCTGTTGCTGCTGAGCTGGTGGAGCCATTTGTGGTGAACGCTGGTAAGGCTGGGATGGTACGTGCAATTGTGGCTGTTGCTGGGCTACCAGTGACTGAACATGCTGGTGCTGTGGCTGGAACTGCTGGGCCTGGTATGTCTGTGGGTATCCGTAGGCAGGTAGATACGACGGTGGTGCGTACTGCTGTCTCTGCTGGGTCTCTCTCTCGATTCTTCTGTCCAGCAGGTTGTTGTAGATTCTCATGATCTGGTCGAGCTTGGTGTTCATGTCGAGCAGCTGGTCGTACTTGGAGAAGGACTGGTTCATGTCGCTGGAGATCTTCGGGGTCAATGGCATCGCCTTCCTGTACAGCTCGTTCAGCTCTGGATTATCACCAACGTACCCGGAGCTGTTCTTGAGGTCGCTGACCTTGGATGCAAACTGGACGACGTCGTTCTCCTCCTGGGACGTGACGTAGTTAGACAATGGCTGGGGTGGTTGGGGTGGCTGTTGAGGCTGGTACTGTGGCTGGTACTGTTGTGTCTGCTGGTACTGTTGAGGTTGGCTATATGTCTGTGTCTGCGGTAGGAGGTTCGCATACGGGCTCTCGGGCTGTGGAGGCTGCTTTCTCTGCTTCTCCTGCTCAAACTCCCGCAGGCTAGCAGCAATCGCAGCCTTCATCTCGTCGTCCTCCTCCTCCTCCGGCAACGGCTTCGCAACCGGTGGCGGGGCCGTGCCCTGCGACTCTTGCAGGCTGAGCTCGAGGGCCCGCTTGAGGTCGTCGTCGTCGTCGCTGTCGTACTGGGCCCGCGCACGTGACACGTCCTTCTGGTGCTTCGAGCGACGGTGCTTCTTCTTGGAGCCCTTGCGCTTGTAGTGGATCTCGTCGTAGCACGTATCGCACACCCGCACGGGCTCTGTGATGCCCAGGTCCGGCAGGGGAATGCTCTTGGCCGAGTGGCTCTGGCAGAAGACGCCACCGCAGTTCCGGCAGTGGTGCTTCCTGTTGATCATGGAGAACGAGTTCGAGCAGATCATGCACGCGTCCGAGTCCTCCCACTCCGGTGGTGCGCTCGAGTCGAACAGCGTGGTGGAGATACCGGTGCCGACCTCCGGGAAGCTGTAGCCGTCGTCTCTGAGGTGCGTGTACGCGGTGTTGATGTACTTGAGCTGGAAGTTGTCCTTGAACGCGACGGCCCACGCCTGGACGAGGTCCAGTGCGAGGTCTCGCACGCTCTCGTTGGTCTTATCGTCGTGGATGAGCGTCACGAGCGTGTCGATGAACTCGCGGGACGCAATCTCCACGATGAAGTGCGCACCCCCGTTCTTCACACACGTGTCGATGAGGTGCAACGTCGCGAGCTGGGTGTTGGGGTTTCTCGTGCCGGTGAGACGCTTCTTCAGCGACCGCATCGCGTCCTTGGGGCCCACCTGCTTGCTTCTGATGAGGTCTGTGATCTCCAGCGACAGCGATAGGTCGACCTCGCCGAAGGGGATGCTCTCGTCCGTCGCGCGCTCGACGTGCGAGTCGATCGACACCGCAGAGCTGAACCACGACATGGCTGGATGTTGGAGTTTGCTGTGTTTGTAGCTCGCTTTGGTGTGCTTAAAGGGTCTTGATGGAGCTCTCTAGAGAGAGGTGGGTACTATCTAAGCCGGAGGCGGAGGAGCGCTTTTCGCGAAACGTGCGGCTCCTACCGGTTTTGGCGGTCACGTGCGCTCGCGCTCTCAATTTACCCGATTGGGACAGATGTAAACACAGGCGCACATCATCCCGGGCAGTCCGCACCACAACAAAGCCAGAAAAAGAACCCGTTTTGCTTTGTTGTTGATAGTGGTGAGTAGAGCTGAACTATTATACCTCAGAAAGATCGAAATGCCCAGCGCAGCGAGTTCGTTCAGCACAGACTTCTGGGTACGTACCACCGGACATATCTCTCTTACAACACACACTAACTAATTACAGGGCCAGGGCGAGCGTGGCTCCGAAGTCGTCATCAACAGGCTCCACCAGGGAGCACACACGTGTGAGGAGCTCATCGCGTTCTACAGAGAGCGTGCTGCTCTCGAAGAGGAGTACGCTCGCCGGCTGAATGCCATCTCCAAGAAGACGTGTGGTACCTACGAGACGGGCCATCTGCGTGAGGCCTTCGAAGTGCTGAGGAACGAGACCGAGCAGATCGCCAGGTCACACCTGAACCAGTCGAGAAAGATGCACACGGAGTCGATCGCCAAGCTGGACTCGTTCCTCTCGAACTTCATCGCCAAGCGTAAGCCCGTGGAAAACTCCATCGAGAAGATCCGCAAGTCCAAGCAGACGCTCGAGGCCCAGGTCAACAGGCTACGGGAGAGGTACCAGGCCGAGGCCACGAAGCTCAACACGCTGCTGGCACAGGAGAGCCTGCTTCTCGGGCGAGAGCTCGACAAGAACAGGGAGAAGATCTACAGACAGCAGACGCTCGTGGCCGAGATCAGACAGGAGTACCAGATCGGTGTACAGAAGCTCGAGGAGATCCACAGCACGTGGATCAGCGAGTGGAGCCTGTCGAGCTCCAAGCTGGAGGCGCTCGAGTGCGAGAGGATCGAGTTCCTCGTCGCCAACCTGTGGGAGTACACCAATGCCGTCTCTTCGTCGTGTGTCCATGATGATGCCTCGTGCGAGAACGTGAGAAAGGGCCTGGAAGAGTGTGACCCCAAGGGCGAGCTCCACATCTTCGTGGGCAAGTTCGGCACGGGAACAGAGATCTACTCTGTTCCTGGGTTCGTGGACTACCTCAAGGGCGAGACCGACGAGCAGGGCAAGGTCACTGTTCTCCAGGATAACAAGACGAGAAACAGCTCGCAGGGCACGATCATCTCGCAGGCCATTCCTACTGGGAGAGCCCCAATTAGCCAGGCCCAGCACATCCAGGCACCGCAGCTGCGTATGGAACAGCTCCACTCGTTCGAGCAGTCACACAAGCCTCGCACGAGAAGACCACCACCGTCGGAGGACGGGCAGACGTCCATCTCCAACCCTTCTACGAACTCGACGTTGCACAGAGAGGAGAGTGCGTACTCGAACCCGACGTCGATATCGTCCTTTGCTGAGAGCGTGGGAAGCGATGCCCGTGTCTCGAAGACGTGGAATTCCCCAATGCGCCGTCGCTCGAGAAACTCCGAGGTTGGTGATGGGTGGATGAGAAGAGGTAACAGCAGCAACAGCAACAGAAGATCGTTCGTCATCGACCAGTCAGAGAAGAAAATGCAGCCCTACGTGATCCCACCGGACGAGGATCCTCTCAGAGCCACGCTCGAGGATATGAAGTACGGTGGAAACGGCGACATGAACAAGCTGAAAGAGGCCCTCAGCAAGAGTGGGTCCATGAAGAGCTACCAGCCAGACTTCTCCTCCTCAGTATCGAGCCAACGCACCAACGGCACCACTATCAGGCCGAAGTCGATGGTCGCTGACTACGAGTCGTACGAGAGACAGCAGAGAGAGCACGAAGCGATGCAGAAGTCGATGAAGCGTTCGTCTTTCCACGCTGGGCTGAGATCCATGAGCAAGTCGTCTGTTAACCTCCAAGCCAAGATGAGCACGAGTGGTCTTCCTAGCGTTACACGGGAAGGAAGAAGAATCATCAAGCACACTAAGGCGTTGTTCGACTTCACAGCCACGGTCGAAGGAGAGCTGTCGTTCGTTGAGGGTGATGTACTGCTTGTTGTTCACATGCAAGAGGATGGCTGGTGGGAGTGTGAGAGAATGAAAGACGGCAAAGTCGGTCTTGCTCCATACAACTATCTGGAGAAGATTAACTGAGCCTCTCTAAAATGATATCTTGATTATGTTTCTGTTTTACCCACCTTTTTGTCTTTCTCTCCCTGGTAGTTTTCTCTGTTCTGTTAATGTGTTTATTCTGTGTTTGTGATCATGTCTGTTTTCTGGTTTGCTGTTGAGTTTGATTTATATATCTGAAAATACAAAAACATATCTTTGTAATTCTGTAATTCAATGCTATTCACGTAAATGCTATACACCACTCATGCCTTCTTCATGGTCTTCCTAAATCTGCTGACTTTGACGGGATTACCGTGTTCATCAATGGGCTCTAATTCTTGCCCAGCTTCTTCCTTGAAGATGATTCTCTCTTCTGCTTCTCTTTGCTTATCGCCATAAGTCTCGATCATCTTTCTCCGTAAGTCTTGATACTCTTTAGCTAAGATGTTATCATCGACGAAGTAGCTGGGATCATCAACATCATCATTCTCCACAATCTTATCAAGCATCATTGGCCCTTCCTCCTCCTCTTCTTCGTCATCCTCTTCAGAAAACTCATTGTCTTCATCCTCTTCATCCGGGTTATAGACTACCATATTCTCAGCAATCGCATTGATCAGCTCTTCATCCTCCTCGTCATTCAAGGCATACGATCTTATGTTGTTGTACTCATCCTCTGGCGTTGGCTCATGAGTGTTGACGGGAACTTGGATTGAAACAGGCTGTTGCTGTACTGAAGATTCTGGTTGTGCTATAGATCTCGATGACTTGAACTTGGAAAGACGCTGTGGAGTTGAGGAAGAAGCCTCAATCTTTTGTGTTATTGGAACAGTTTCAGATTCAACTATAGTGGATGCTTTGGATCTTGCAGGGTCCAAGCTATTCATGGAAGATTTGAACTTTGACACTTTCTTAGGCTCTTGAACTTGGACTTCTCCAGTGACGTCTCTTTCCACAATATCATTCATGACATTGCTGGAGCCTGGTTCATTTTCAATGATATCAGTAACTGGTTTTCCAGATCCAGTAGACGCACTTTTCCTTTGCTTCATCTGCTTGAACTTGGACACTTTCGTCTGTGAGTTCTGGGCTTCTTTCAGCTGTTCTGATACGTTTTCAATTTCTTTGATTTGTAATTCTGGTGCAAATGAAACGGATTTCTTTACCTTCTTAGTATCTGTGTTGTTCTCTGTTACTTGCTCAACTTCTTTCACTTGCTGAGAGCCTCTGACTCTCTCAAGCTCTTTGGCAAACAACTGTCTATAAGAGTCTGGAACCAAGGTTTCGGTATACTCCATATCCCAGTCTTCCGTTGAATCGTCCTCGTCCTCATCAAGATCATCATGGTCCTCTCCGTCTGAGTCATCCGAGTTGAATCCGTACTCATACCCGTCCTCGTCCAGCTCATCAGCAATGAGCTGCAATTGCATGATATCCTCCTCTTCAATAGCAGGCTCTGATGGGTTGAACTTCTCCAGCTGCGATAAGACGTTCTCAGGGTCGTGGATGTCTGTCGCATTGATAGTTACCGTTTCTGTATCCTTTTGTGGTAGCTGGGAATCAGTCTTCACAGCCTTGCTCTTGGACTTGGTAACGATACCCATCTCTTTGAACAGAGAGAAGAAGTCGTCTTTGCTTTCCGTTGGTATCGGACCGGGAGTAGGCACTTCTCTCTCCACAATTGTGTCCTCTACTGCTCGTTCCACGGTATCTTCTACTTCTCTCTCCACGATATCTTCCACTTCTCTCTCCACACCCTCTTCTACTGCTCTTTCAGCCGTCTCTTCCCCGTGTATCTCCTGGATCCGTGGCCCAGTATTATGTCTCGGTGTGATTTCCATGTCTCTCAACAGCTCTTTCAGCTCATCGTCATCCCCGATCTCAACACCGTTCTGCTCGCTAAACTCCTTCAGTCTATCCTGGTTCTGGACCTCGGCCTTGCCTGTGATGACGTTACCATCGTCATCGAGCTCTTCTCTGATCTCCATGAACGGCAGGCTCTCCTCGTTCAGCTCAACACCAGTGGGCTCGCCCTTGGCCTGCTGCTCCAGCTTGTCCCTGTCCTCCTTCTCCTGGTACTCCACCAGCGTGTCGATGTTCTTGAGGGTCTTCCTGGCCTCTGTGATCTTCTTGCCAAACTCATCAATGGCTTCCTGGAGATACTTGAGCTTGTTCTCCACCACCTTCACAGCCGTAGCCGGGTCTCGCTCAACAAAGTAGTCCGCACCGAGGAACACCAGGATCTCGTGAGGGTTGGGCACACGAGCTTTAACACGGGCCTTGGACGTCATCTGGACGGTTAAGTCGACGCTATTGGAGCTGTACTGCTCATAGTCGTAGAGCGTGAACTTGAGGTCGATGTACTGCTCTTTGTGGCGCTCCAGCACCGCCTTCTTCGCCACGAGCCCGTCCACCGTCTTCTGGATCTTCTGTTTGATCTCGTCCATCTCCTTTGTGGTGGTATCTCCCGCTTTGTGGTGGATAAGAGAGCTCATCTCTCGCTTACATAACTTTTCATGGGCAGCACCAAACGGGTAATTTCCGGGGCCACATCGCGGAGCCCCGCGCCCTCGGAACTGGCGCACCCTCATCAACACGTAAACATTCATTGTGTCTCTCTTCTCTGTGAATAGCCCGTCTCTAACTCCACTAATAAACCCCAAAATGGCCCCAACACCGCTCGAGATCAAGACGGCCGCACTGACGCGTCTCATGAAAGAGCACAAGCTCTACTTGCAGGAGTACGCTGAGCAAGAGGCCCACGTTGAGTCGCTGAAGAGCTCTAATGCTGACCCGTACGACATCAAGAAACAGACAGAGGTTCTCCAGGACACGGAGAGGGTCATTCCGGAGATCAAGAAGAAGGTCGAGCAGATGATGGTCTCGCTGGAGGAGTACCTGAAGACGTACGAGGGAACAGACGACACCTCTGCTGCTAAAGAGAAGATCGCTGAGGCCCAGGCGTTCCTGTCTAAATGAGTGTATACTACAACTAAAGGTTATGCCATTGGTCTATTCAGTGTGTGTGTGCGGTGCTTGTAGTTTCCCACTCGCTTATGGCCTGTTCGAACTCGTCGTCGACATTGAGGCTCTGGCGTAGCTTGTCAGCAGCTGTTATCAGCTCATTCCTCTGCTTCTCCTCCTCCTCGTCATACCGGTCCTTGTTGTCGATCCACCGGTCCTGGATATCGACGTCGACGTGTCCACCTTGTCTCGTAGCCTCGGCCCACACCGTATCACCACCGACCTCTGTGGTACCAAAGAGGTAGCCGTTGGCCTTATCGATAACAGAGATCAGGTTGATCATCGACTGCTTATCCTCAACACACAGCACCTCGAAGGAGACCAGGTTGTACTCCTCGACGAGCTCGCCGATCATCTCCGTCAGCCGTGAGTAACGCTTGCCTAGCACAGAGTTCGACTCTTTCTCTATGTGCGGTGTTAGATAAGACAGGTCCTGGACCTCTGTGTAGTAGTCGAGGTTGAAGGGCAGTTCGCCGTAGTTTGAGACGAGATCGATCTTGCTGAACACGTTAACGTGTGGTAAGTCCAGCTGGAGCATCGACCTCAACGCCAGCAGCAATATGGAGATGTACTGGGACGGGCTCGTGATGTAGAAGGAGTCGATCAGGCTCACGACGCACAGTCTCAGCTTCAGCTCTTTCTCGAGCCTCTTGAATATCTTGGCCAGCGACGAGTGGTGTGTGAACAGCTCGACCTGGCCCGGACAGTCGAATATCACGTACGAGCTCCGAGAGATCTTGTCGATCTTATTAATCAGAACGTCCACGGACTCGTCCAGCGTCTCCAGCGCAAACATCAGCCCGCCGTTCGGGCCCAGGTTCTGCTCCTCCATCACGTCCTCCAGCGTTATGAAGTCTCTTATGTCGAGGGCCACGTCGTACGGCACCTTATCGTTCGCAGGATCAAGATTGATCACAGCAGAGCGACGGCCAATGGCGTTGAAGAACTGCTGGACGCCGTTGCAGTACGTCGACTTTCCCGCTCCGGGCGGCCCAATGACGATCTGTCCGAAGGCCATGATTATGTGAAAAGCAGGGAGAAATTAGCCTAGTTTTAGCCCAGTTCACACTATGTGCTTGTAATGATGTGCTTGTAGTGAGTGAGATGAGCGCAGCGGAAAAACGCATTCGCGGAAAAACGCATTCGCGGGAAAAGCGCGAACACCCGCACACCACACACATCGCGGGTTGTTTTCAGCCAGAGGAAAAGCCACCGTACGCAGCTATACAACACCAACAAGCAGAAGCACACGCGCACACCGACGCACCATGGCTCCATTCCACGAGTCGTACTACCTAGTGAGTCCCCCGCTTCGTCGCTTCCCCTTTCTCCCGGCAAAAACGGCCCACTAACAGCCCAGCTTGTGTCCCCGGGCTCGACAACAACACTGGTCCAGTTCGGGCTGGGAGAGTCGTACTCTCCTCCCCCTTACGAGGTCCCAACGCTCGTCTACAGGCACCCGACCATCCCCGGCGGTTACTCCTCAAAGGGCGACGCCTCCTCGGCCGTCTACCCGATCCAGAAGGGCCAGATTGCGGACGTGGACGCGCTCAACTTCTTCCTCAAGCTCATGTTCAGGGGCATCGTCAGGGACCACCCCCAGGCCACAAACGTCCCGATGATCATGGTGTCGTCGTCTCGGTGGACGAAGCTCCAGATCGAGACGCTCACGCAGTACGCGTTCGAGACGCTGGGCGTCCAGGCCTTCACCATTATCCCCTCTGCGCTCTCGGTGGTGTACGCGTACGGCGGCCAGCCCAACGCGCTCGTCATCGACATTGGCCAGCACAAGACGGAGATCGTGCCCGTGATCGACTACTCCGTCGTGCACAGTGCGAAGCGGGTGCTGAGCCACGGGGGCCAGTCCATCAACGAGTCCCTCCGCAAGATCCTGCCTAGCTGGACCCCCACGCAGATCGAGTCGCTCAAGCGGTCGGAGGTGTTCGAGGTGCTGAGCGACGACGACAAGAAGAAGTCGTTCTTCGGGCTGGACGCTCTCCAGGACGACGGCACCCTCGACGTCGCGGAGATCGTTGCGAGTGGGCGGACCCGTGAGATCCTCGAGCAGCGTGAGAAGGAGGAGAGCGTGCCGAACTCGCAGCTCGAGCACAACACGTTCCACGGCGACGACGGCAGTGAGATCACCATCGGCAAGGAGCGTTTCAGGGGGTGCGAGGAGCTCATCGCCAGAATCTCCGAGGGCGTGAAGCTGTCGCTGGAGAAGGTCGCCGACTACGCCAAACGCCAGGAGGCGTGGGACCACATCGTCGTCGTGGGCCGCACCTCCCGGATCACGGGCTTCGCAGAGGCCCTCAACACACAGCTGATCGAGGACCACCTCGTGGGCAAGGACCTCCAGCAGGCGCAGGCGTCGTTCCAGGCGTCGGTGTCGAGTCACGTGACGCTGAGCCAGGTCCCGAGCAGCGTGAGATTCGCCAAGATGCCCGAGTACTTCCCCGAGTGGAAGAAGGTGGGCTACGCGGACGTGGGCTTCCTCGGGGCCCAGATCGTGGCCAAGCAGGTGTTCACCACCCAGAACGAGAACATGTACGTGTCGAGACAGGCGTACACCGAGCGGGGCCCGCTCGCGTTCTGGGATTTGGCGTACTAGCAGTATTGGCTGTGTATTATACAATAAAAGTATTGGTTAGATTGTGTGTATTGGTTAGACTGTGTATTAGTAGAGTACCGGTATTGAGGGCCGTGTATAAGTATAATAGTACCCGTGTACCACCGGTACTAAGCCTGTACCGGTACTCGTCTACTATGTATCTAAGCCGGGATCCGGCTATAGTACAATAAAGCACCAACACCGTGTATTATAAGTATATCTAATAGCCGTGTATTATAGTAGTCCGTATTATAGTACCCGTGTATTATAGTACCCCGTACTACCATACCACACGACTTCCCCATCCGGACGCGACGCGAAACCCACACCCGCACACCACGACGCGTCCCCAACATTTCACCATCAACATCAACACCACCATCAACACCAGCTATAATAGCAACACCCCCAACACAATGGCCAGAGCCTCGCCCAGAAACCCACTCGTGCGCAACAGACCGGGCGACCCCGTCGCGACACGGCGCAAGCAGCGGTACAGACCGGGCACCAAGGCCCTCAGAGAGATACGCCAGTTCCAGAAGTCCACGGACCTGCTCATAGCGAAGCTCCCGTTTGCGCGTGTGGTGAGGGAAGTCACACAGCAGTATGTTGATATCGGCAACGAGGTCGTGTTCAGGTGGCAGAGCGTCGCGCTGCTGGCGCTCCAGGAGGCTGCGGAGGCTTATTTGGTGAGCCTGTTTGAGGATACGAATTTGCTGGCTCTGCACGCTAAGCGGGTCACCATCATGCAGAAGGACATCCAGCTCGCGAGACGCATCCGGGGGACGATATAGTTACGGTATGGTTATGTTACGATATAGTTATGTACGAGTGTATTATGTGCTGTGTAGGTGGTAGACATTAGTGTATTATGATCTAGTACTATATGATCTAGTACTATATGATCTAGTATTATATGATCTGTTAGTACTATGGTATTATATGATCTATTAGTATATGATCTATTAGTACTATGGTATTATATGATCTATTAGTATATGATCTATTAGTACTATGGTATTATATGATCTATTAGTATATGATCTATTAGTAAGATGGTAGATTCTATTAGTACTATGATCTATTAGTACTATGGTATTATATGATATATTAGTACTGATCTAGTATTATATGATCTATTAGTATATGATCTATCAGTATTGTATGATCTATTAGTACTGATCTAGTACTACATGATCTAGTACTATGATCTATTAGTAAGATGGTAGATTCTATTAGTACTATGGCATTATATGATCTAGTACTATATCCATGCTGACAAGTCTATTACTTCTCCTTCTCCGCTGTCTCCTCCACAGCCTCCTCCTCCACAGCCTCCCCCACGGTCTCCCCACTCTTCTGCGACTCCTCGTCCCTCCTCTCAGCGTGGTCCAGGGCTTCCCACTTCTTGAACCAGTGCACCATACACTGCGCAGTGATCACCTGGAGAGCCTGGTACAGCACGAGCGAGACCAGCAGTCGTCCGAGGTAGGGGAAGTCCGAGCCGTACTGCGACGATATCAGCGACACTCCGAGCGCTGCGGTCTTAGCAGCACCGCAGAACATCACGCAGATCGTGTCCCGTCTGTTGTAGTAGAACGGCTTGAACAGCTTGTAGGAGTAGGTGTACAGCCTAGACGACTCCGCGGTGGGCTCGGTCTTAAACACCATCGGGATCCAGAACGGGCGTGCGATCATGTAGCAGATCACCGTCCAGAAGGCGTACATGCCGATGTTGAAGAAGACGATGAAGATGCACGACGCGGCCGGCACGCTCTCGAACGCCTTCTGGTAGAACGCTGTTGAGAAGGACGAGAACATCACCAGCAGCAGGCAGAAGGAGGAGATCTTGTTGAACTTGGTCTTCGCCAGGAACAGCTTCGTCTGCGTGGGCCACACGTTCTGGATCACCTGGCCCACGAACGTAGGCACAAACACAGACAGGCCCAGCTGCTTCATCACCTCCCTGTACAGCGAGGACACAGACGTATCAGAGGCCGGGTTACCGAACTGCCACGTCGGGGTCGAGGTGTACATCTGGAGCAGTGCTGGGGAGATGAACGCCCCGAGCATGTTTCCGATAAAGACCTCGCACAGACACAGCAAAGCATTACCGTTGGCCTGGGTCGTCATCACGACGTTGGACGAAACCGTGGTGGGACACGTCGCCGTCACGATGAGCCCCACGAGCACCCAGTCGTCGATGTTCTCGTTGTGGGCGCTCTTGATCGCACAGCAGAAGCCGAACATGATGGCGGACGTGACCAGGAAGGACATAATCTGTATCGTGAGGTGGGCTCGCCAGTTGCCCATGTTCTTCATGAGGTCCCTCGTCTTCATCGACAGCCCGGACTGCAGGAAGATCACCGCAACAGCACCGTACCCGATGGAGTACTCGCCCTTGATGAGCCCTCCCTGGCGGGCGAAGTTGGGAGCAGCCTTGGATATGCCAATGAAGATGGCCAGCACGATGAAGAACCACTGCTTGATGGCGAAGTCCAGCACCGCAAACGCCCACTTACCAGCCCGGGGCCACCGGTCTGTGACTCGCTGTCTCCACTGCGTCATTTGTTTGCTGAAGAGGTTAGAGTAAAGTAGGAGAGGGAAGAGAGAAGAGAGAGAGAAGAGTATCAGTCATTTCCATGACTACCCGGTCCGGGGACACAAGCGCCCGGGACAGGCCTGTGACGAGCGCTGGCCCGTGGATAGCCGGCTGTGCGGGTGTGAGTGGGTCTGGAGAGTAGAGAGAGGAGAGCTGTTTCTGTATGATGTGTGGCCCGCCTCTGGACCATCCACTCCGTTGTGTGTGTATGCTATATATGTCCCATATATATGTCCCGTGAGTTCCGGGTATGTATCACGTGACGCGATATTTCACCCTCGGATGTGGGACACACTAGCACCATCACAACAGCCGTATCACACTCTATACTCAAACCCCTACTAGCACCACAGACCCATCCTTCCCGACCAAACCCATTCCCATGTCCTGGTTCGCACGCCAGAGCCCCAGGTTCCAGAACACATCCAAGTACGCGTACCGGCTGTCGCTGGCGATGCTGTCGTGGGTGCCCGTGATGATCGTCTTCAACGAGCACGTCTGCTACGTCGGCAAGATCGAGGGCTCGTCGATGCAGCCCACGTTCAACCCGTCAGTACGGCACCAGGACTGGGTCGTGCTGTGGAAATACGGCGTCAGAAGCCCCATGGGGTTGCAAGTGAACGACGTCGTGCTGTTCAGGTCGCCAACGAACCCGGAGAAAGTGCTGTGCAAACGAGTCAAGGGCATCCAGGGCGACACCGTGCTCACACGCCACCCGTACCCGAGAGAGCAGTGCCACATCCCGAGGAACCACGTGTGGGTCGAGGGCGATAACGTCTACCACTCGATCGACTCCAACACATTCGGGCCCATAAGCACGGGCCTCGTGTTGGGCCGGGCCACGCGCATCATCTGGCCGCTCAACAGGATGGGCGAGATCCCCGTGTGCGGACGGGAAGCACGCATCTCACGGCTCGAGGCGTATGAATAGCCAATCATAATACACCATTGCTTTAGTGGCCCCATAGTAGAGCGTGTCTGCCAATTGCGCGTGTCACCAGCGCGCGTCCCCGGGAGTGAAAAAAAAACTGAAAAATCGTCGACTCTCCACCCACAGTAGCTGGCTCACACAGCAAAACCACTTTGAAACATGTCTGCTGAGCACAAGATCGAGGAAATCACCGAGGAGATCCCACAGGGCGCCAACGTCTCCGTCTTCTCCAAGAACGAGAAGAAGGCCCGTCAATTGATCGCCAAGTTGAACTTGCGCGAGGTCAAGGGTATCTCGAGAGTCACCTTCAGAAGAAAGGGTAACCAGATCTACGCCATCGACAACCCAGACGTCTACAAGTCCGCTGCCGGCACCTACATCGTCTTCGGTGAGGCCAAGCTCGAGGACCTCGCCCAGAGATTGCAGGAGAGCCAGGCCCAGGCCGGCTCCGCTGAGGAGGAGCTCGCTCCAAAGGACCCAGCTTCCATCACCGCTGATCTCCAGGCCGCTGCTCTCGAGGACAAGGCTGACGAGGCCGAGGACGACGACGAGCCTGTGGACGACTCCAGCTTGAAGGACGAGGACATCAAGGTCGTCGTCGAGCAGACCAACGTGTCCAGAAACAAGGCCGTCAAGGCTCTGCTTAAGCACGACGGTGACATCGTCAACGCCATCATGGAGCTGTCCGGTTAGTTTATAATCTAGAATTGTATGTTGCGTTGCTAATGCCTGTATTGCTGTTAATATAGTTTCCTGTAGACTGATTATGGCTCTAGGCCGGTATTATGTCTCACTCTCGGCTTGCTTCTCCACTGGCTCTTCCTGTGGTACCACTTCCACGCCAATCACCAGCCCACACGCTGGGCACCGGTACCGCACGTCCTTGGGCTCCTTCCCGGGTGGTGCGAGCCCGTTGTGTGTTAGGCACTGCGGACACACCAGCGCATACCGGTTGTTAGGGCTCAGCTCGTCGGTTCCAATGAGCGAGTCGACGGCGATGTCGAGCCAGCTTCTGTGCGAGCTGTGTGGGTACGCCTGGAAGCTCGTCGCGCTCTCCTGCTCGAGCGAGAGCTTCTTGATCTCGTCCAGTTGCTTCTGCTTCTCCTGGAGCTTCTCGTCCAGCTGTGCGCTGAGATCACCACCGTCCGCAAACCGGCTCAGCAGCGCCTGCGTCGACTGGAACTTGGTCTTCTCCTTCAGCTCGTCGATCTTCTCCGCGTGCTGCTCCTTCAGCATCTCAATGGAGCTCTCCGTCCGCGCAATCCGCAGAGAGTACACCGTCATCACCAGCTTCGTAGTTAGTACCGACGCCAGTGGAACACCACCAGCGAGGCCCCACTGCACGCCACTCACCAGGGACACCTCGAGCCGCGTGGTGAAGCACAGGTACAGTGTGAAGATCACGTAGCCAATCAGGCTGTACACGATGATGAAGCGGCGCATCCTCGAGCTCTGGTAGCGGAGTCTCGAGACGGTGCGCTCCTTTTGCGAGATGCGGCGTGCGATCTCCGAGAGTTGTTTCTCGAACTGGTGTGGATCGAAGTCCTTCGACTTGAGGAACGAGAGCCACGCCATTTGTGTGTGTAGCTGTGGTTTCCGTGGAGTTTGGTTTGTGTGGAGTTGTGTTGCGGTTGTGAGCTCTTTTTGCGATTGCTTTTCTCGCGATGGAAAGAACGCGTTCCAATATCATCACCACTTGAATGTGAAGACGGCACTGTGGGTAATGCCGTACAAAGAGGTCGGCTACACGGGAGCGACGACGTCGCTCAAGCACACGGACGAAGCACCTGTTACCATCGCCACTGAGCTGGGAAATGCCGTGGTGGAGATCCAGGGAGAGCTCATGGTCCCGACAGAGAAGCCCAATGGGCTAAGTCCCGAGGAAGAGGCCAAGTTCTCTCAATTACAGCCGGAGGAGTGGGCCGTTCAGTTTGGACGGCTACAGCTGGATGGGAAGAACGCTACGCTGTTCATAGGCACGACACAGAGGCTGCTTGGGGACGTGAGAAAGATCGATCCTCCACTGGCGCTGGTGAGGCTCCCCGAGAGCGGTGACACGGACGAAAAAATTGAGATAGTGGATGTATTGAGGTATAAGATTGTGTTTAACGGACGACCACTGCCTATTATGTGAGGCGACTCAGATCTCCTCTGCGATCAGCTCTTCCAACACTTGGTTCACGTCCTGTTTACTCTCCAGTTTCTCCCTGATCTTCGCATTTGTTGGGTCTTCAGCAACGTTCCCTTTGATCTCCTTCAATTCTTCAACAGCAGCTTTCGCAGGTTCTGCTGCTTTTGGTGCGTCCTTGATCAGTTTGTTATCTTCATCTGGGGTTTCCTTCTTGACAGACTCGTCGACTGGTGGTCTAACATTCTGTTTCTTTGGTTTCTCTGGTACGTCATTACTGGAAGACGATCTTTGCCAACCGGTTTGGAACACTGGATTCATAGAGAACACAGGGAATGGGTGTGCCTCTGTATTGAAGACAACTTGGTCTAATGGCATCAAGTTTGTATCATCAAATAGCAAATACAAATATTTCAATGTCTCAGCTAACCAGAACGATTCCATATTATCACTCATCCGTGGTGGTACTTGAGTAACGTCCTTTAATGAGGTGTATCTTCCATTAGCAGTCTTGGTATGTTCCTTAAAAGACTTGAAGATCTCCCATCCCCATTTTCTGTAAATTGGGTCTTTAGTGATTCTGTATAAAATGAATAATGACTCCACCGTTTCTGGTCTTTGTAAATTGTGTCTATCATTTGGCTTGATGATGAAATCATTAGGAGCATTTTCATTGGTGTTGAAAATGACAATCTCTGGTGAAAGTCCAGTTTCGGTTTTTTCATACATTTGCCAACAAGTGTGTGTTATGTCTTTAGCTAACATCATGTCTTCTTCTTTCAACTGGTTCCAGTTAGAAGACTTTCTTGCTTGTTCTAAAGTTAAACCCTCGGTGGCCCCAAGTGCAAACAACCCGCCAATGAAACAAACCAAATGATCCATCTTAGTTGAGAATGGCCCATTGATACCATTCTCCAATTCACCCAGGAACGCTAACCCGTTTGGTTTTGATTTACGAAGTAAATGATCTTTCATACCACGAACAGTTTCATGGTACATAACGTTATAAATTGGTTCTCTTTCCTCAGTTTGCAAATATTGTTTGAGTAAATATTCATAATAAGAATCACCTCTTGAGCCCAATCTGATCAGGTTACCACGGTATTTGCCCGTCTCCGGGTAGACATAGATAGGGACCAATCCATCTTTCGGATGATTGTCATCAAGCACCTTCATGATATGTTCCGCTTTCTCCCAGTATAACTTCTCACCAGTGAGTTTTGCCAAATATTTGAACTCCAATTGTAGTGTCGCCACCTCAGCTGTGGACGATGCACCGCCATCAGCGTGTGATCTGACACCTTCTCTTGTTTTCAAATTAACAGACGCATACGGAAGACCACTAGGGGAATCAAACGCACCAATTAGCCTATCTGCTAAGTCGACTGCTTTATCTAAGAACATATCGTTCTTAGATAGATAGTGCGCAGAGAGTAATCCACCAAGCATTCTAATTGTGGTTTCGAAAACATTGACCTCGTAGTCGAAATCGTATGTCAACTCATTCTCAACCCAGCTTTCAGCTGTTTTGAACTCCTCTTCTAGCCCCATCAAAAGCATTGTGTCCAACGAGTCGACAATGATCCACCCCAGTGGCATTGGGCCCATGTTTTTACCCGTCTGCGACACTGGCTTGTACACGTCTTTACCCCACGCATCCGCCTCATAGCCTGCCCAGGACTCCTTGAAGACTCTCTTGACCTCCTCTTTCGCAAATCTCCAGTCAACTGTTTCTTCCTTCTGGAAAACAGTGGACACATTCGCCTCGTGTCTCAGGAACCACCCAATGTAGTAGCATACGTAGAACGCAGCAAAGAGCACGAGCCCCTTAAACGCCATTTGCTTCCGCTTTGCGCTCACAATCTCGTTCTTATTAGCCAGTGGCTTGTCCTTATAGAGCGGTAAGCTGTCGCGTGATTGGCCTCCCAGTCCAGCGTTCTTCAGCGCCTTCCAGTACGTGTTTTCTTTATCTTTTCTGAGGCCAATGCCGGGCGTGGAGCTCGAGTGATAGCTCATGAACACCTCTTCTCTGTGCCGCCCTTTCCTTTATAGTAGGGCTAGTGGATACGTGTGCTTAGCTGATTCCCGTCCTTCAATCTAGGATGTTGCGGGCTGTAGGAGGTGTAATGACGCCGTTGTTTCGTGTCTTGTATGTGCCGCGGTTTCTGCTTCCAATAGAGCCGTTCACCAGCACAAAATAACACCAATTGATCGTTGCCGCCGTGTAGACTGCGGTGCTGGTGAGGGAAGAGTGACAGCTTTGCTGCTGGGAATTGTTTTGTTTACATGTTCGCGAATAAAACGCGTTCGCGCGCTGCTGCGCGAACCATGCGCGAAAATTGCCCCTTCTAACGACCCCGTTCTCATTCGCCCATGAAAATAGAGAAAAAAGTGGACACCTCCAACACACCCAACTCAACAAGCACACACCAACAACCAAAACATCACCGACACAATGGCTGCTTTGAAGAGATTCCCAACCCCAATGCTTAAGCCATTCTGGCCGTTCTTCGTTGGCGGAGTTATCGTCTACTGGGGCGTCGGCAAGGCCGCAGAGGCCTCTGCCGGTACCTCTGAGTTCATCAACGACCCAAGAAACCCACGTTTCGCTAGAGGCGAGAAGCCAGTGGAATTGAAGTGATGGTCTCTGTTGCTCCTTGCTGGGCTGCCTCTGACGATGGTGCGGTTGGGCACTGGGCTATACGACTAATGCATTTCACTTCCATTCACGGCTTTATCCAAAACACATACATTTCATTCTCACACTAGCTGCTTTCGTCGCTCCCGTCCGTGGCACAACGTGCTCGAGGGACGTGGAGACGTGATGACGGTATTAGCTGCAAGGCCTCTCTTATACACGACTTTTTATGTTGAGCGGAGCGTAGACAGTGGGCCATTAGGGACCTACTGGTTCAATTAGAGGCCTTTTAGTTCAATTAGTCGGTCAATTAAGGGCCTATTGGGCTCAATTGAGGGCCTTCTGGGTTCAATTGAGTGTCAATTGTGCCAATTGTGTTCCATTGGGTTCCATTGACATGTAAAGCCCGTAGATCGACGCGTCAGTGAGTATAGTATAGCTATACAACATCCTACACAGCAGTAACACCAGTTGGAGGGTGTATTCGTTCTAAACACGGTGAATGAGTTGGGTCGTCAGCTGGGGGAGCAGAGTTGGATCATTATTGTCCCCCGTCATTAAAGCATTTTGAGTTGGATCATTAAGATAAAAAGATTGGTGGAAGATAGAAAAACATGCCAGCAAGTATATATGTATGGAGTTAACGTGAGCTGTGTGTTGTTGGAACAGTGACAGTTTTGCACGTACTGTTGAAGTAAAGTATGGAATAGTCGGATCAAGACAAAGCAGCTAAGTTGAGAGCATGTTTGATTGTAGACAGCAATTGGTCTTTCTCCTCGAGGCCAATGCTGAGTCTAACCAAGTTTCTATCAACGCCCCACTTCTCGACTTCGTCTAGCTCTGTGTAATGAGCTAGGATGGTATATGGTGAGACCAGAGTGAAGTTAGTGCCCAAACTTGGGCCCTTAGACATCTGGAGCTCATCGAAGAACGTTTTGGCCTGCGCAGGATTGTGGAAAACGATAGACATTAACCCACCATAGCCACCATTCTTAGTCTTGATCGCGTCGTAATACTTCTTACTTGGAACAGTAGAAGGGTAGAAAATGTCTTTGATAATTGGTGTTTCCTGGAACAGTTTCAGCACCAGCTCAGAGTTGACGTTGACTCTTGCGGATCTGGACTGGAAATCTCTAGAGTTTCTCTCCAGATAGATAGCATCCTCAGCCCAAAAGATATCCTCAAAGTTCTGTTTGAAGTAAGCTCTGAATTGAGTATAGAATTGCGAGTCTGGGTTCAGCACCAAAGAGCCACCCATAACGTTAGAGTCACCACTGAACACTTTGGTCAGGGACGCAACAACAATGTCAGAGTAAGGCATAACGTCAATGTTCAGGAAGTTACCAACGGTCTCATCAACAACAACGGCGAACTTGTACTTGATAGACAGCTCGCGGATCTTCTTCAATGGAGGTGTCTTGAGCATTGGGTTGGAAGGACACTCGCAGAACAGTGCCATGATCTTCTCACCGCTCTCCAAGCGTTTCTCCAAGTCAACTACCGAGTCGTCATCGCCAAATCCGTAGAAGTGCACACCAGGGCCAAACTTCTTCAGGATATTCAGCGTGTCGACGTACGGGAACCCGAAACAGATGGACTTCTCGTTTGGTAACGAGCCCAGACAGGCCTGGTGGGCATTGAAGATAGCAGCCATCCCGGTGGGGTACAAGAACACATCGTCTTCCTTGATCTTTCTCTCTGCGAGGTTTTCCTGGTCCTCATCGCCGATCAGTCCACAGATCCTTCTTCTCATCGCAGTCTTGGCCTCCTCGGCCTTGCTCAGATTCATGTTTCTGCCGAACCTCTCCTCAATGAACACCTTGTACTCCTTGTCCTTATCCTCGGTCAAGTCGTTGTGGACGATCTGGAGCTCCTGTAGGACGTACTCTCCGAGACGGGACGAGATGCCCTCACCAGCGTGCTGCCAGAACTGCTTAGCCACACCGAACTCGCACTCGGGAACAAACACGGCTGCGACGTGGGCCTCGGCTCTGTACATCTTCTCCTCGTCCTTCTTCGGTGCTGGCGTCGACAGTTGCAGGATTCTGATGTTGGCGATCTTGGACTGGGCCTTCTCCTTGACGAACTCTCTGCACTTCTTGGCGGTGTTGTACGACGCAAACACAAACGCCCGCTCGCCCTCTCGGCCGAACTTCTCCTCGACGAGCGCACACAGCTCCTGGATCTTGCTGTGGATGAAGAACCGTGGGTACCCGGAGCTCATCTTGCTGACGACCCACTCCTGGCCCTCTTCGTACGCAACGTTGGCGTCCCACGTAGGCAGCGTCACGGACACAGCGTGCGGCGTGTTGTTCGGGATCGGGTCTCCGATCGCCTGCGACGGATTCAGCATTGTTTGGTCTTTGGGGTTCTTCAGCGTGGTTGATCTGGTGAAGGAGTGATGTCTCGATGATTCATCCTCGATGGCTTGCCGGGTAACCGAGGGTGGAAAAGGTCGGAAATAGAGGGGCACGAGATCCGAGGTGTGGCGCCGTCGGAAGTCCACATAGTCCCCGGAGTTGGCCGACGGATGCTGTGATTTGGCTACTAACTTCGCTGCTCCAGTGGCTGGGAAGCCCGCTAGTGTGGCCACAAGTGTACACGCCCATAGTGCTGTCTCGTCCCCACAGCCACCGTTTCGTGCGCTCTTTCCGTGGCTTCCCAGCCCTCGGTGGAGCCCCGAGACAGAGCCCGAGCGTAGATAACCCCGGCCATCACCGAGACCCCCGCGCACCAATCTCACTTATCATATATAAGCAGCGCACCCACACTGTTCCCACTCTCTGGGATAGAGCTCCTAGCATGTCACACCAAATGACCCTCCCAGAAAGCACAGAGATCCAGCAGCCCCAGGTGCTCACCGAGGCCCAGTTCAAGGAGCAGGTCGTCTCGCTCTACACGGACGTTATTGGCGAGAAGATCGGGGGAAAGACGCTGGCCTTCTCTGACGAGTGGTTCGCCGCTGCTGAGAACCTCATCAAGCCCGGAGCTCCCGTCAGAGACGCGACGAGATTCACCTACGCCGGAGCGTGGTACGACGGGTGGGAGACCCGCAGACATAATACCGAGGAAGCGGACTGGGTGATCATCAAGATGGGCGTCTCGTCCGCACGGCTCATTGGGTGTGAGGTGGACACGGCCTTCTTCAACGGCAACCACGCTCCACACATCTCTGTGGAGGCGATCCAGGCGTCGCCAGAGGAGGACGACTTCGCCGGGGCCCAGTGGGAGCCCGTCATTGCGAAGACGGAGTGTGGTCCGTCGCAGAGACACTTCTTCAAGAACACCGCCCTCACAGAGAAGGCGTACACACACGCGAGAATCAGAATGTACCCGGACGGTGGAATCGCCAGATTCAGGCTCTACGGCGAGGTCGTTCCGAACCTGTCGCAGATCACGGCCTCCTCCGTCGTGGACTTCGCATCCGTGCAGTACGGTGGTGTCGCAGTGAAGTGCTCCGATCAACACTTCGGCACAGCCGACAATCTGCTGCTGCCAGGCCGTGGTAAGGACATGAGCGACGGGTGGGAGACCAAGAGATCGAGAACCCCGGGCCACGTCGACTGGGTCATCATCAAGCTCGGGTCCAAGTGTAGCATCGGCGAGATCGTCATCGACACGGCCCACTTCAGGGGTAACTTCCCGCAGAAGGTCTCCGTCCACGCAATCAGCACCACAGAGAAGATCCCAGAGTACACCAGCTCGAAGTGGGTCTCCCTCGTCGAGCCATCCAAGACATCGGCCGACAAAGAGCACTCGTTCACGCAGTTCAAGAACACTGGCAGCTTCACCCACGTGCTCGTGACCATCATCCCAGACGGTGGTGTCAAGAGAGTCAGGGTCTTCGGGACAATTGCATGATCTCTCCATAGTCATATAACGCTCATAGCACTGGACTCGTATATCTGTAGTGAGTTTATACTCTGGGTGCCCGTACCAGATCGGTAGGGGCACTCGTGTGGGGTTCTCGGGCTATGGTGACACAAAGACCAGTGGCACTGTCTAGGAGGTCTCTGTTAGTCGTTTTCCTAGGCCTGTTTCCGTCTCATTAGACTGTCCTTTTAAGTGTCACTTGAGCCCAGACATTTCCCACAAAGCTTTCTATAGAGCTATGTTTTATGATTTAACTACACCTTCATTTCTCTGTCTAGGCGACATGTAATCAATGATATATCCAGCTTTGGACAGACGGGGTCTGCTGACCACTCAAGTCACTGCCGGGTATACAGTACATCATTATCCTATAGCACACACATATTATTACTGTTTTTGTGTTTTTTCATATAAATAGATCGAGCCTTCAAGGGTTAATTGGAATGAAGTTACCCACAATACAACTTGGGATGTTGTAACGGTCCCTTCTTATCGTGAATGAGAAACAACAAGTCTTCCTCTTTCTTCCATCTCTTGTTCTCAAATTGCAACTCGTTAGTACTGCTTTCTGTCCTTTGTCAAACGCAATAGCACCATATTTCTCCCAGAAATTAACAGCACTCTCCTCTGACATGAGCTCGTAGATCGCTAGCTTGCCGTCTCTCAAATCGTCCGCAGGGACCTCAACCAGTGACGCAAACTCCTTATTTCCTCGGTAAATCTCACCAGTACGTCTCCATAGACACGCAGGAATTGCCATTGACGTGAAGACGCGGTCATAATCGAGTAGCATACGCTCAAAGTTCTCTTCAACCAGGATCAAATCAACGTCTTTCAGAGTACGTGCGATTGCTCTGAAAGCTGGTCTGAATATCGACAATGGCTTGAGGATACGCTGCTTCGAGGAAACATTCATGTAGTTATCCATGTATCCTTGTAGACGAGCATACCCTTTGGCGTAATTGTACGGTTGTAGCAGTCCTGCTTCTAACTTAGCATTGATAACTTGTTTCAAACGCTCCTCTGGAGAGATCTCCGTCGACGGGTCTGCAGCAGTAAGGAAGAACTTATCTCTCGCAGAGTCTGAGATCTGTTGTTGTTGTTCCTGACGAAGCTGCTGTTGCTGCTGTTGCAGAAGTAGGAGCTGTTGCTGTTGCTGCTGCTGTTGCTGCTGTTGCTGTTGTAGCAGTAGCTGCTGATGTTGATGTTGTTGTTGTTGTTGTTGTTGTTGTTGCTGTGGCTGTGACTGTGACGACAGGTTCGTAGAGGAGAACCCAGAGGGCAACGCAAAGTTGAAGTTGGTCAATGATGGGGAATTCAGCGAGGACAGGTTCGTGAGCGAGAGGTTCGTCAGAGAGTGCGACGCACTCAGGTTGTTACCGTTCCCTTGGTTGACGTTCGGGGTGCTGAACAGCGACGTGTTGGCTCCGCTCATGTGTTCATTACCAATGAGCTCTGGATCATCAAGCATCGAGAGGAACTCGTTCAGCGAGCTGAACTCGGAGCCGGCGTGCTCGCTGAAGAAGAACGGCTGCTGGTTCAGGAAGAGCGGGTCGACCTTCGTCTCGGGCTTCTTCTGTTGCTGTGACTGTGCCACTGGCTTGGCCTGGGCCTGTTGTGGCTCAGCATAGCTCAGCTGTCTTTCCAGGTGCTGCGGAACAGGCTGGATCTCCAGGTTCTCGAGCGTAGGCGTGATCGACGCGTTCGACCCTGCACGTGACTTGACATGCGACACGGGCGTCGGCGTCTCCTCGTCCTTCCCCTCCACTTTCTTGCGCTGTCTCTGAGAGACGGGCTCGTCATGACACAAATGTCCGATGTTACGCTTCACACAGCGCGTGCACGGCCGGGCCTCGTCGCAGATCATGTGTGACCGGCGACAGTACACACACGCAATGACGACTTTCTTCCTTTTCTTGCGCTTTGGCGCGTCCTCCTCCGGCGTTGTGTTGGTCGTGTTGTTGATGGATGTAGTTATGGCCGTGTAGTTCTGGCCGGCCCCGCTAGCGGCCGTGAGCTCGTCGGTGTTCGCCATCTGTGGTGCGTGCTCGGTGCAGGTGGTTTCCGGAGGTGAAGTATCGAAGTTACCAGCAATTCACCCGCTTAGGCCCGGTTCTGCGCGTGCTCTGGTGCTGTTTCTCCCACTCCGGAGAGTGTTGATGGAGTCCCCGAAGCGGTTTTTCGTGGAGAAAACCTGTTCGCGCACTTCGCCGGGCCTTGGGGCGATTCGGGTGGGGAGCCGGTAGGGGCACATCCGGGCCCGGCAGATCGCCGGGGCGCACTGTGGGGAACTCACTATGTGTTTGTGTTTCGGCTATGTGTGTCGTATATAAGTCGTATAAATTGGCAGTGTGCGTCTTCGCTCTCACTGCCTGAACCGGCCAATCTCCTCCAGTGTTTCCAGTGTTTCATTCTTGGTGATCTTGCCGTCTTTGTCCATCTTCTTAGCAATTCCCTGGATAACGCGGGCGTTGGGGCCAACATTGAGAAACTGCACCTCACTCTCGCCCTTCATCACGGTGTTGATGCACTTGACGAACTCTACCGTCGCTGAGAAGTCGTCGATGAACTTATCGAGAGCGTCCCCGTGCTTGTATGTGAGCTCGCCAGTAATGTTTGAGACGATCGGCACCTCAAGCGTCTTTTCTCGGTCGATGTCGTACTGCCTCATCAGCTCTCTAAACTTGAACTTGGACTCCTCCAGCTGTTTGTTGTGGAACGGTAGCTTAACGTCCAGTCTCGTAGCTTTTGCCCTCATCTCTCGCTTAACGTACTCTGTGAACTCCTCCAGGTCTTTGAGCTCGCCACTGACGACACACTGCGTCGTCGTGTTGTGGTTAGCGACATTCAGCGAGTCCCACTTCTTCACAGAGTCCCTGATGAAGTCGTACCCGCCCTCAGCGAATATATATGCAAACATCCCAAACGCCTTGGACTCGTCAACGGACGCCTCCATGTACAGCCCACGCCGGTGGGCCACCTCCACTGCGACTTCCTTGGGCAGCACCCCGTTCAGCACCAGTGCCGTCAGCTCACCAAGCGAGTGGCCCATAATGTACGACGCCTCCACGGTGATGCCACGCTTCTGCAGCAGCTCCAGCACAAGCAGCGACGTGTACACCACCGACGGCTGGAGGTACGACGAGCGCATGAAGTACTCCTTAGGCGTCGAAGGGTCGAACAGCGACTGTGCAAACTTGTGGGGCAGTGTGATCTGGGACTGACGGTGCGCTGGCGCAAGCGCATTGAGCAGGGCCGGTGAGATGAGCCGTCCCTGGCCTGGGAGCGTCACTACCCGTGCGGTGCCGGCGACCTGTCTCTTTATCATTGGTTTGGTGGGCACTGCGTCGCTGTGGGAGGTGACTGGGTGTTCTCTTAGTGTAGTAGGCTATGAGCGCGAGCTTAGTCCCCAGGGCCCCGCTCATTACCCTTTTGGGAAACAATTCCGGCGCCCTCCCTCAACACCGATCCGGGCGCAATTGAGGCTAATTGAAGCGCTAAAAGACCAGGGGCTCACACACGAGCTCACAACGTACACTATATAGTACTACATCCCGGTTATGGAGCCCGGCCCCGCAATTGGCCCAAGGCCGGGTCGCTCCCTTGCTTCGGATGCTTACTTCCCCTCTTGCATTCGCGCCATTGGCAAAATTTTCCACTTTCTCCACAAGATCCTCTAGTGTTGATTCGGCTGAGATGGCCTGTATTGCCTATAACCGCCGTGAGAATGTCCACTGATACCAGACGTATGTTGCTGTACTCGTTAAGACGGTGCTGGTGTGTTTTCCCCGTGTTTCTGTGGCCACTGGCGTCGCCCAGGTGCGCTCTTTGTGTTATCAGCTTATCAATTACTACTCCATTGGCGATACACCAAGCGTGCTACTGACCCGGGAATCGCACTACATGCTCCTCTATACCTCTCAAGAACCCTACTAACACCCCCAGCGCTCCCATTCATCTACCAGTTCCTCTCTGGTGCCGTTGCCGGTGTCTCTGAGATCCTCGTCATGTACCCACTGGACGTCGTCAAGACCCGTATCCAGTTGCAAGTAGGCACTGGTGCTCAGGCCGAGTACAGCGGTGTCATTGACTGCTTCTCCAAGATCATCAAGCAGGAGGGCCCTTCGAGATTGTACAAGGGTATCACTGCGCCTATCTTGATGGAGGCCCCTAAGAGAGCCACCAAGTTCGCTGCGAACGACGAGTTCACCAAGATCTACAAGAAGGCCTTTGGTGTTAAGGAGATGACACAGCCACTGTCCATCTTGGCTGGTGCCTCTGCTGGTGCGACCGAGTCGTTTGTCGTTGTTCCGTTCGAGCTCATCAAGATCCGTGTCCAGGATAAGAACTCCCAGTACAAGTCTGTTCCAGATGCGTTCTTCAAGACGGTCAAGAACGAAGGTGTTCTGGCCCTGTACAACGGTCTGGAGGCCACTCTGTGGAGACACATTGTGTGGAACGCTGGTTACTTCGGTATCATCCACCAGGTGAGAGCGCTGCTGCCTAAGGCCGAGACTTCTACTCAGAAGACCATGAACGACCTCGCTGCTGGTGCCATTGGTGGTACTTTCGGTACCATCTTCAACACCCCATTCGATGTTGTCAAATCACGTATCCAGAACACAGTGCTCAAGCCTGGCGAAGTCAGAAAATACAACTGGACGTTCCCTTCGCTTGTCTTGATCACCAAAGAAGAGGGCTTCAGTGCTTTATACAAGGGTTTCTTGCCAAAGGTGTTGAGACTCGGACCAGGTGGTGGTATCTTGCTCGTCGTCTTCACAGCCACTATGGACTTCTTCAGAGGCATCCATTACAAGGACCAGTAAACATATTCAAAAACAAGCATCTTCAAACACACACAACCTCTTGTGATATGCTCTGTGAGCAATCACTATCCACAAAACTTGGGTCTTTTCAATTTTTTTTATATATGTAACGGTTTTACTTGGTTATATCTTCTAATCCTATTTATTCTAGAGTTGCACCATTTTGGCTTTTGAATAGCTGTCTGTGTTATATATATAGTTCCAGTCATAATCCACAATGGACGTAGATTGCAGCATATACTACCAGCAAAGTGAGGATCTGTAAGTAACAGCTGTCCGTATATCAAGCACTAGTATACCTCAGGATAACAGTCCCGTCAACAGAGGTGGAGGCGATTTTCCCCTCGTGCTCATCAACGTCAATCACGGTACCTTTATGGCCTTCCAATTTTCTCAACAGCTTCCTAGAAGTGACATCCCACACGGTGACCGTGTTATCAGCAGAACCTGAGTAGATAACGTTCTCTTTAATCACGGCTTTAATTGGCAAATGCTCATTTCCTGACGACGCACCATCGTACACTGCCGGTCTGATGTGTGTTCCCGGGATCACCTTGGGCTCATAGATCCTCACCGTACCGTCCTCTGATCTCGATATCAGGTTTGAGTCGTCAACGCTCAAGGAGGTGATTGTATCTGTATGCTGTGTTTCAATCTCGAAAACCGGTGTCGATGGAGATCTTATATCCCAGGCTCTAATGATGGGCTCAATGCCCGAAGCGTAGATGAAGTTCCTATGCAATGCAACGGTGAGCAGGGGGTACTCTGTGTGGAAACTGTTGATGAATCCCTTGGTCTGGTTCTCCCACAAGTAGACATTGCCATCATCGGAAGCAGACGCAATGTAGTTCTGGTCCTGGTCGATCTCATTAACAACAAGTGTATGGCCAGAGAACTTGCGAAGCCTCTTACCCGTCTCGGAGTCCCAAACGCCAACAGTAGTATCAGCAGACGACGACGCTAGCAGCCCATTACTGAGCCATCTCAGAGACGTCACAGCACTCTTGTGGCCAGTTAGTTCTCCAAAGTTCGCTGCCAACGCTGTATCGGAAGAGTGTGGTAAGTTCCACAGCACTGTTATGGTTAGTACTCATCTTAGCTCCACTGTGTACAGCCACAAAAAAGAATACTTACAGATCTTCTTGTCAGCACCACCGGACGCTAGCACCTCACCGTCCTTGTTGAACTTAGCACCCAGCACTGTTCCCTCGTGTCCCTCTAAGCTGAAGGTATGGGACTCGTACTTATGTCCGTTAGTAAGTGTCCCGGTTCCCGGGCTTTCAGGCCCCTGGAGTCGTGGAAAACCCATATAGCATACCTTCTTGTGCACACTGTCGTCGTGTCTCGGGCGTTTAACTAGTGACATGGCCCGTGCTCAGCTAATACCCGTGTATATATATGGTGTCCGGGTGACTGCCAATTTCCCCGGGCCAATTAGACCGCGCTTTCGCGCGTTTTCGCGAACGGGGACGGAAAGGCCACCCCGGGCAAACCTCGAAAAAACCCACCTTGCGCCCACTCTTAACGGAGGCTCCTACCTTTCTCGCCAATTGAAACAGCTGAAAAGAAGCAAATACCTCTACAAAGATGTCCTCTTTCGCCCTCCGTCGTGTCCTCGTCTCCTCCCGTGCCCTGAGATCGCAGGTCAGATCTTACTCCGAGGGAGCCACCGGCTCTACCCGTCCAGAGGCCTCCTCTGACGCTTTCACCGTGAGTTTCCACACCTCTTTGTCGTTTAGCAGTGGTGGGTGGTGACACCAAGCCTGTGTCGTTGCCAAAGTGCTCAATTGGGCCCAATTGGCTGTGTATGGGCTTTTTGGAGCCCGCTTTCGGGCACTGCTGGTGTCACCTACCGGATCACATGATCTACACCCATCGTTTGTCTCAATTGAGCAAGAATGTACTAACACCTCTTCCGCCAGAAGCGTGAGAAGGCCCAGGAGGACCTCTTCGTCAAACAGCACGAGAAGGAGCAGTTGGCTGCCTTGAGAGAGTCATTGAAGAAGAGCAAGGAGCAGTTGTCTGAGTTGGAGGAGAAGATCGACAACTTGACCAAGTAAACTGTGGCTGCTTAGCTTGAAACACTCACTTATAAATACATTATCCTCGTAACACTGAATTCGTACCTTTTTGTTTTGGCTGGGCCGTGGTGTTTGGTGTCTCTACCTTACACTCCGGTCTGAATGTCTCTTGATCTTGACGGTTGAGGGAAGGCATGGATTGGTGTCTTGTTATGACTTTTGGATATTCTAACACATACGATTAGCTTGAGACGCTGTAGATTGCGATGTTAAATAGAATTAGGTATACACAAGCTGGGAGGTCAAGAGCCTGTAGAGATCAGTCCCAAGTCTATGGGTGTCGAGCTATTGGAGTTATCACGTAGCCATTGTATCAGCAAGCCTATATGGCTTCTCTACAGACCGGCCCTCTTTCCACATGTTTCCTCCTGCCTCGATGGTGGTAATCACAGGTGGATTTCCTTGAGACCCTGAGTTATGGGACCGTGTTTGTGTCACTTTCTCAGCAGCCAATCAGAGCTCATCTGCCTTGATCTTTCGATTAACTTTACTTTTGTTACTACAGCCAATCATAATGAGTTATTCAGTTTTGTGTCATTCACTAACTCACAACAGCCAATCAGAATGCGCTCTCCGGTTTTGTGTCACAAGAAGTTCTCCGTTTTTGTGTCATTCCCCAGCCGGCCGAAAAGTATAAGTACCAGTCCCATCCCCTTTTCTCTTCCTACTTCTCCCACACACTATTTGGAAACTTCTTCTCTATCAACAACATTCTTCTTCCATTGGTGATCACAGCCTATCCCCTTGGCTTTCCCTATCTTTGGTGACCACAGCCTATCCCCTTGGCTTTCCTTATTCTCCCCTCTCCATTGTCATCATTGTCTTCAACATCATTTCTTGAGCCCCGTCCAGGTCACTTGCTGTTTGTTCCATATGATGTCTTCACTTCACCGGTGTTTTCCAAGAGGAACCCAATGGATCTGCTCACCAATTGGGTTTCTTGAAGAAATATCAGTGATGATACTTTGTAAGGCTGCTCACTTGCAAAGTTGAGTGGACGCCATTGGAATAGACTCATTTGAATGGGACTTTGGCTGATGGAAGTGTTAAAGAGTACCCTGAACTGATCTTCCCATCAGCAACAGGTAACTCTGGTAGACCTTACGGATGTTTTTGAAGGGATTCTTCATTGGCAAGACTTCTTTATCTTCACTGTTAGTGATCACAACCCACCACCTTGGCTGTCCTTCATCTTTTCATCTTCCCCTTCCTGTGTTTCTACTGGTGACCACAGCCTACTAACTTCGCTTTACCTATTTTACACTCGCCATTTTCCTTAAATTTTCTCCTTTACCACCTTCACTTTTCAACAGCCAATTAGAATGAGTTTTCCGGTTTTGTGTCACTTCCACTACAACATTTTCTACGTTTTTGCGTCACTCCCCACCTGACCAAAAAATATAAATACCTGTCCGATCTCCTTTTCTCTTCTTACTTCTCCCACACACTTCCTGGAAACTCATTCTCTATCGACAACTTTCTCCATAGCATCTCTTTCATTGGTGACCTCAGCCCATCCTCATGGCCTTCCCTTTCCTGTAATCACAGCCCATCACCTTGGTTTTCCCTGTCTTTGGTGATCACAGCCCATCACCCTGGCTTTCCCTTTTCTCTTTGCCAATGTTTGATGAGCTTCTCCGAGGTGATCGGGCAGTTGATCCAACGAGACCTTTGATGACCTCTTGGCACTGAGACTTTGGCACATTCACACGTTCCACATCACACGTTCCACTTCACACATTGCATCTTTTCATTGATTATCACAGTCCATCACCTTGACTTCCCTAGTGAGTTTTTTTGGTTTTGTGTCACTAAACTACAGCCAATTACAAGAAGTTCTACGTTTTTGTGTCACTTCCCAGCTGGCCGAAAAGTATAAGTACCTGTCCCATCCTCTTGTTTCTTCTAACTTCTCCCACACACTCTCTGGAAACTTTTTCTCCATCGACAACATTCCCCATCACATCTTTTCCATTGGTGACCACAGCCTAACACCTTGGATCTCCCTATTTCCACTTTTCATTGTTTCCATTTGCCTTTGTGATCACAGCCTATCATCCTGGTTTTCCTTCATCCGCTCTTTTCATTTCCGATTACATTCTATCATCTCGACCCTCCCTACCTTCCCCTTGGAATCCCACTCTTTGTCATTGTCTGATATGTTATCCCATTGTGATCGGGCAGGTGATCAATGGACAACTTTGATGACCGCTTGATACTGAGACATTGACCAGTGCAATGGTTAAAAGAAGGGTCTCTTGGGGTCACCCAATCTGCTGGCTTTTAGTCATTTCATTGTTCATATTCCACGATGATCACAGCCTATGCCCTAGGCCATCTCTTGTTTCTTTCTCCATTACAGTTTCCGGTGTCAATTCCTTTTGGTTTTCATTCTCCATCACACATCCCTTCCATACTCTTCATTTGTGGTGACCCCAGTCTATCACCTTGACTCCCCACACATCACCTTTCTCTTGATAACTTGTCTGCTTCTTGAGATCCTATTCATTGTCAACGCCAAATAAGTTTGTTTCCAAGGTGACCGGGCAGGTCATCCGAGGACAAGCTCTTATGGTCTTGTGACTCTGAGAAGATCTCAAGCAGGACCATACACAAGTTGGCTCTCATAACTCATCGACCCCTTTCCTTCTTTTTGTCTTATTTGCTTCCACCTCTGCAATCCATGATGACCATAGTCCACACTTTGCGGTTTTCTTGCAATCCGACAGTCCTCTTGCATTATTCATGCCTACTCCACTTTGTCAGTGCATTCTCTCTCATCACCATCTGCTGCTACTGCTGCTGTTGTTGTTGTTGTTGTTGGGTACCTCTACTCTCATCTATACCACTTGAGATTCCACTATTTGCCATTTCCTGATGAGTTACTCGATTGTGATCGGGCAGGTGATCAATGGATAACTTTGACAACCTCTTAATATAAAGACGTTGGCCAGTGCAAAGGGTCCCTTGAGATTGGTGTATGCTTTCTGCTACATGGTCACTCTTTTTGACATGTTTCATTCATTTGCTCTTGGTCCCTGATGACTGCCAACTATCCCCTTGGACTCCTCTTATCCCTTTCTCAATACCAGTTTCCAGTGTGTATTCCCTTTGGTTTCCATTACTCATCTCTTCCATACTCTTCATCCATCATAGGGATCCAAGTCTATCACATGGGCTCTTTTGACTACATTGTCTTTTGCTGTGTTATTGATCATCTGTTTTTGTACCTTGGAGTTGTTCGTTGTTTGGGCTTCCACTGTGTTAGGTTTTGATGAGTTCGTCCAAGGTGATCGGGCAGGTGATCTAAGGACAACTCTGTTGACTTGTTGACTCAGAGACTTTGTCATTTGCAAAGGTTACAAGATGAATCACTATACCAGCACTTCTTCCATGTGGTCTTATCCGTTCCTTAAGTCGCAACTTTTGTTCTTTGTTCTGTGCTCACGGCCTAACACCTTGGTTCTCCTTCTGCTGCTTTGGTCTATCGTTGCTTGATGTATGAGATACCACACTTTATTAAGATCCAATGAGTTCTTTCCCAGGTGATCGGGCAGGTGATCCTAGGTCAGCTCTTAAGATTTCTTGTTCATTTAGGCTTTGTCCTTTGCAAAGGTATAAAGTATGGTCTTATTGTCACTACACCTCATCAACTTTTCATCGTTCTTTGTTGGTCACTGCCTATCCTCATGGATTCGACAATCATTTACTTTCTTCTTCCGAGTTTATGTCGCTGTTCGACCTTGGGTTCTACTCACTTCAATGTTCGGTAGGTTTGTTATAAGGTGATCGGGCAGGTAATCCTTATACAACTCTGCTGAACTTTTGGTGTTTGCATGATGTGCTACATCGTCATGGCATAGCTTATGTGTGCACTGCTTTCTCTTTGACGGCTGTTCGCTAAGTTTGGTAATTGACCTCCTTTGTTCCTTGTTGAACCCTGAGAACCCCTTAATGACTAGTCTTTTGACGACCATTACGAGGCATTCATATACCGTCCATCGCTCCTCATAGCTCGAGCTCTCGAGAACTGTGTAAGGGTGTTGGTTCTATTCTGACTACTGGAGAGTGTGGGTTTATTCTGACTACTGGAGAGTGGAGGGACGTGGGGGGATTATAAACTTCCCTCACGTCAGTATATATGTGTAGAATCTCTGTTTGGTTGTGCTCGTGATCCACACCATTCTATGAGATTAATATAGTTTTCCCAGGTATTAGAATGGCGAAATCTGGGAAAATTTGGGAAAACCAGGGGGGAGCGCCCCCATGTCAAATTTTTTGGAGGTATTTAAAAGGAATATGCCCTCAAAATACAAAATTCAACTATAACATTGTTGTGTAACCGTTTCAAAATACAAATATTCATTGCTGTACTGAAAAATCCTTCAAACAGCAAAGATACTGATAAGTGCTTGCGCGAGAGCAGCCCCAAACAGGCAACTCATGACGTTTCTATGTGAAGGGTTCAAAAATATGCATTATTTACCCTTCTAAATTGAAATACGCTAATAATAAAGACCATGGATATGTTCCAATTTTTTCCCTTTCTTTCTAAGTTTATTTTTATAAATTCAATTATCTCAATAGTTTTTCATTTAAACCTCGAATCCATTTTCTCAAGTCCACAAGCATTTTTAATATTCTAAAATTTTTTCTTTTTATCTATATTTTACTTCATTTGGCTTCAATAGAGATGCTACATTTAATGACCATATAGGAACATATATTATAATGCAGTAGTATCGTGGAGAAGTTTTGGAGTGATAATTAAGTGGTGTTGCGGTGGTGTCCGGGTGTATGTGCGGGTGAAACCTTTGGTATATCTTCATTGATAATTACAATACTGATTGCTAGCTGGAAGGGAGTTGTACTGAGTTAATTCTTGCTTGAATCATAATTTACATTACGTGCTTCGCCAACAATCTACAACTGTTCATAATTATTAATGTCATTAAATCGTCAATGTATCATCAGACAAATCTCACCTTTTTGGCAGCAGGTAGATCATCTTCATCTTCAAATCTCAGAGATTTCGTCTTCGGAGTTGTTGGTGGGCCTGAAACCACAGAGCTTTTTCTACTTTTCTTTCCACCATCTAATTCATCAATATCAATCACCTTGGAAACAATCTTCAATGGTTGTATAACTGATGATTTGGTAGCAGCCTCAGTTACCTTCGCTTGTGACTCTTTGGAAAACACAGGCACAGACCAGTGTAGTCTTCCCTTTATGACCTCTCCATATGGTTCACAGAGCTCTTCTTCTTCAAAAGACTTCTCATTGATATTCTCAGTCACACCGTCTAGTTTGTGTGACTTGAATGCAGTATACGGTGCACGATCACCAATTTGTAGGAATTCGAACTTGGAGATGTATTCTTGGATATGAATATCATCAGATACATTGCTTTGAGAGTCGTCAGAAACGCCAGACCGTCTCTTGAACATTTCTTCCTCTAATGTACCTTTCAAAACCAGCGTTTCCACATGAACAGCCTCACTCTGGCCAATTCTATGTGCTCTCTTTATAGCTTGTGCTTCGACTGACCTCTTCCATACTGGGCTCAGAAAGTAGACCCTCGTCGCAGCTGTTATTGTTAGTCCATGAGAGGCTAGTTTCAGATCCATTATCAAGGCATGGCCACTTTTGATATTTGTGAAATTGTCAATACTTTTAGTACGTTCCAGCCTGGGCACAGAGGTGGCATAGAGTGTATAGTCCAGTCCTAAGATATCCAAGGCTTCGGAGAGATAGTACGCACTATCTTCAAATTCAAAGAAAACAATGCTCTTCAAGCCAAGATACTGGTTCTCCAATAGCTTAGCAACCATGTATGAGAGCTTAGCAGATGCGCTCCCCAGTAGAGAAGCATACTTAGCGTCTGAGCTCAATGGTGGTTCTGGTGTGTTTGTCCCACTGCTCAGAAACTGGACTCTTCCTCTTGCAGACATTACTTGCTCTGGATCATCAAATATTCGTTTAGTCCTTGGGGATGACTTCAGTGCCATTTTCTCTTGATTATCAAGCTCTTTGTTGACCATGTGTACATCAATGGGTTGACCATCGTTCTTCTTAACTCTCTCTACGTTCTTCTTGGTCGCCTCTCTCCAGTAGTCTTTCCAAAACTGATCGCTGTAAGTGACCATTCTCTCATCTGCCATCGAGAGTTGTGAAAATCGATTCTTGTAGTAAAACTTTTGCATGGAATAGATCTGAGGAGCCCCGAGAACTGCGATATCTGAGTGGAAACGACCAATGCTGAAGTTGTTCGAATAGATCTTTGGAAGGTCCTTTATATAGAATGCCATTTCATGGATAGTAGACACTGTTCTCCAAAGTTGATCAGACAGTGCTAGCTTGCAAACTTTGATGCATTTTGCAAGAAGCTCACGGTCTTTGGGTTTATAGTATTCCGATCCATCATCACGTAGTTTATCCAAACATACTTGTGATATGTAGATCATGTTGTTTAGATCTTCGATAGAGAATCCAGTCCAGTAGAACGTTGAGCGTTGCAGGTTCGTCACGAGTCTTCTCAAGTCTGATCTTGAAGCTGGATGGAACATATAATCTTTGTCTTCACGTTCTGAAGAGACAGCGTTGATGGCCAATACAGCGACGAACAAGTTAACAGATAGTCTGTTGTGTAGCGATGGAGTGAGGAAAACAGGCTTGTGAATCAGTGGTGGCAGTGTAACATCTGCCTCGATCTGGTCTATGGAATGACGAACAATTAAATCACTAAGGAGACTAGTTAGAGCATGTGTGGACCCCCATCGATCTTCAACAAACGGTTTTACCAAGTTCTTAGACCATAAGTCGTGTTTAGATAACCACGGCTCAATCTGAAAGAAATTCGATACTAAAGTACCCAATCTCGACAAATCATCACGAGCTGAGAAGCTTCTCTTCACAGTGTAGACATCATCGTGACTCTGGTGATCGGTTTCATTCATGTGGAGTTTAGTCATTCCAGCAGTCGGTGTACCAGTAACAGCCCATCTTCTTTCAACTTTGATCTCCTTGGACAAGTCAACAGCTCTTGTAGACCGTTGATTCATGCTATGGCCTTCATCGATGATGAATCTTTTCCAGTAGATTTTGGTTAGTGCCGATTTGGAAGGGTCCTGTGAAACAAAAGCGGACACAGACATCAGCACAACGTCGTAGTTAATCAGTTCCAACGCTGGTGGAAGAACGGTTTTAGCAGAGTCAATGTACTTCACTTTCAACACTGCTGGTTCCAAATGCTTCTCCATCTCAGTAGTCCATTGGTGGAACAGGTTATCAGGGCAGACGATTAGCGTAGCCACGGTCAGCAACAGTTTAGTCTCTTGCACGATGGGTCTTGAGCGAGAATGGAGTCTTCTCGTTACAGAGTCCTCCCTCTTCATATAGAAGTACCCAGGTCTTTCTCTCAGCTTCTTAACACACGCATTAGGCAGGTTAGCAGCGTGGCTTCTCCACGGGATGGATTTCCGATTGATGAGCCTCACACACTGGTCGTTCAAGCTCACCACCTGGTGATCTCTGAACTGCACACTCGAGTACAGCTCTGGTGGTGCAGAGACCTCGTTCCTGGTTAGGCAGATGAGGGCCAGGCAGATCAGTGTCTTGCCCAGGCCCATATTCTCTGCCAATATACCACCTCTCGGAGAAGTGTACAGGTCGGGACTCTGCGCAAAAGTGAACGAGATCGTATCGAACACCACGGCCTTGCCGTTGCGAACGAGCCTCAGAAGGTGTGGCATCACGTTGTGCTTCTCTATGGACTCGTTCGTGTACATCTTCGCCAGCGACTCCAGCTGGTAGTTGTAGAGCGTGCTCTTGAGTCCGTCCACGTCACGTGCCTCTGCGAGGTACTCGCTCGAGGGGTCAATGTCGAAGGTGATGGAGTTGTACACGTCTGATAGGCGTGTTTCCAGGCTCGCCAGCGACGGTTTGGTCTCTGTAGAGAAGGGCCTGCTCTTCATAAGCCGTGTGATGTGGTAGTCGATGTTGGACGAGTCGTAGTAGTCACGTGACCCGAGCTCTTTCGAGTGGAACGGCGTGAACGGCCGCAGAGCAGAGAATACCAGCGATCCATACGGCAGTGGCCAGCAATCAGCGTTCCACGAGCTCAGCGAGTAGTCCAGCACCGTCAGCAGCTGTTTCATGATGCTCTTGTACTTGTTCTCGTGCCAGCTCTGGCCCTTTCCTCTGCGGACGCTGTCCCTGTACTCCACAACGAACCGGCTTCCCTCAACGTCCTCTGGGATCACATACACCCTCAGAGCTGTGACGTGGCCCAGGCTTCGGTAGGTCGCTCTGATGTGTTGTCTCTCGAAGAGATATGTCAGGTCCATCAGCAGTGGAGAGAACGAGCAGGAGGGGCCCGTGCCCAGGGGAAAGAGTGGGACGTTCGAGCCCGACCACGGAGGGTGGAACCACTTCCACCCGTCTGGAGCATCAGTGCCCTGCACGGGCAGTCTGGGAGTGTTGATGAAGAAGAGCGTTCCCAGAGGTATGTGTCTCGATACGTCATTGGTGATCTCGACGAGCCGGCAGATCTGGGGGGGGGGGGTTAGTGACGGGCTTGTTGGATGAAGAGCCAGTAGGGACACTCACTGATTCCATGTGTGCTGCGACTGTTTGTGGAAAGCTGGGGATGAGCTGTGATGTCTATGTGATCTTTATCTATGTTGTCGTGGTGTGCGGGTGTGGGATTGCGGTGTGCGGGTGTTGGCCTCTGTGGTGTTCGGGTGTGTGTTTCAAACTATTCATTATAATAAATATACCCATTAGAATAAATAAACACAGCTGGTTACTGCTTACCCCTCTGCGACAGCCTCGCGAGCACCTGCTCTCTGAAGCACCGCAGTGCCTCTGTGTCCTCCTTCGCCAGCCACATCGCACACTTATCCTCATCGTCAGTGTACAGTTTCTCACTACTAAAGTCCGCGTAGTAGCACCGCGAGCACTCCTTGTTGAGGTAGCTGCCCGTGCACCTCCAGATGTACCTCCCTCTGAGCTCTGGCTTCTTATAGCTCCGTCTCAGGTCCATTTGCGACCCACACCGATCGCACATCGGCAGGTTCTCGATGAAGCTCTGCAGATAATGTCTACACGTTAAATTGACTCTCATGGAGCCAGAGATCGGGTGGTTGGTGATCTCCGTCGTGGACGACACGCAGTGCTGGTACTCCTCCTGGAACCCTGGATGCATTATCAGTAGAGTGTTGTGGGGGAGCGGAACCGAGTATATAGTGTTGAACTTGGCACCTTCTTCACGGTACGATTTCCTTATTCGGAACTCTCTCGTCGCACCGAGCGTCATCGACGCAATGGTACAGTGTGGGCCAATGTAGGTCATTCTATCTGAGTGCCAGTCGAGGTCGTTGGCCTTGGAGAGGAACTTGTTACACACCAGCACGCCGGCTCTCCACTTCTCCGGGGCCTGGAACGGCAGCGTCTCCCTTTGCTCGATGGTCGCATTCACCTCGTCCTCAATCAAGAGAGACGCAATTCTCATGTCGTCGGTGTACTTAGACGTCTCGCCAAAGTGGCTCTTCTGTCCGTTGTAGTAGTAGTTGTTAGCGTCTCTCCCCTCGCTCGCGTACAGCTTGGTCTGGTGGTTCGACACGCACTTGTTCCCAAACAGGTAGAACTCCTGCGGGGAGAAGTTGTCCTCGTCGTCCATGATATATCTCAGCAGATCGTCAGCGAGAGCGTGTGGTAGGAAGTTGCGATGCATCGTCACATACGGGATAGTCATCTCCAGGTCCTCCTTCGAGTACAGGTACACCGGCCTGTTTGAGCGTGTTGTGTTTGTGGACACGAGCCCACTGGCGTCACCACCGAACAGCCGTGTGATGTTGCCCTGTCTCTCACCGAGTCTCATCCTCTTAACCTGTGGTCCTTGTGGAAACGACTCCAGAAGAAGGGCCTCAGCACTGGCGACCGAGCCATTGCACGAGACGAGGATCTCCAGCAGCGAGGCCTCGTCGGCCTGCGGGAACTGGGCCTTGAGCTGCTGCACCTTGAGCTCGGTCATTGGCTGTGTGTGGTGGTGGTGGTGGTGGTAGTTGGTAGTAGTAAGTGGTGATGTTTATATGTGGTGTGCGGGTGTTGTGGACTTCCGGGACCGCACGTGACTGTACCCCCCGGAATACGTGGGTGCAGCGCCACTGGCGAAAAGCAATTGCGCCATTTAGCCGCCGGTGGGCCTTTTCCGGGCGTCACTTGCGCGCAACTCGCCGGTCCGGGCGCGACCACCCGAAACCGGCGTACCTTTATGGGCGATAGAGTCACTCAACCCCAGGAAAAAATTTCACTTCAAAGCGGGATTACTCATAACGAGCCACACGACGGTGGCACTCTTAAGAAAGTTTCACACCAGTTCTTCCCTCACCCACCAACCACATCCAAACCCCATCAGCAATGTGTGGAGCCTGCGAAGAAGCCAAGGCCAACGCCGGCGTGCCAGCCAAAGGTAAGCTTATCTCGGAGTAGCACCACCTCAGCCAGTACTAACCCCCAGCAGAGGACGTGTTCCAGAAAATCAGCGAGGAGAAGAGACAGCCGATCCAGCAGAACCCCTACGGGCCCAACCCGGCGGACTACCTCTCGAACGTGTCGAACTTCCAGCTGATCGAGTCGACGCTCCGTGAGGGCGAGCAGTTCGCCAACGCCTTCTTCACCACCGAGAAGAAGATCGAGATCGCTAAGGCGCTCGACGACTTCGGCGTCGACTACATCGAGCTCACGTCCCCCGTCGCGTCCGAGCAGTCCAGAGCAGACTGCGAGGCCATCTGCAAGCTCGGGCTCAAGGCCAAGATCCTCACACACATCCGGTGCCACATGGACGACGCCCGCGTGGCCGTCGAGACGGGCGTGGACGGCGTGGACGTGGTGATCGGCACGTCGCAGTTCCTCAGACAGTACTCGCACGGCAAGGACATGAACTACATCGCCAAGAGCGCGATCGAGGTGATCGAGTTCGTCAAGTCCAAGGGCATCGAGATCCGCTTCTCGTCCGAGGACTCGTTCCGCTCCGACATCGTCGACCTGCTGAACATCTACAGAACCGTCGACAAGATCGGCGTCAACAGGGTCGGCATCGCCGACACCGTGGGCTGCGCCAACCCCCGCCAGGTGTACGACCTCGTCCGTACGCTCAGATCCGTCGTCCACTGCGACATCGAGACCCATTTCCACAACGACACCGGTTGCGCCATCGCCAACGCGTACACTGCGCTGGAGGCCGGTGCGAGACTCATTGACGTTTCCGTTTTGGGCATCGGCGAGCGTAACGGTATTACGCCACTCGGCGGGCTCATGGCCCGTATGATCGCCGCAGACCGCGACTACGTGCTCTCCAAGTACAAGCTGCACAAGCTGCGTGACCTGGAGAACCTCGTGGCCCAGGCGGTGGAGGTGAACATCCCGTTCAACAACCCGATCACGGGCTTCTGTGCGTTCACACACAAGGCCGGCATCCACGCGAAGGCCATCCTCGCGAACCCGTCCACGTACGAGATCCTCAACCCGTCCGACTTCGGCCTCTCGAGATACATCCACTTCGCCAACAGGCTCACCGGGTGGAACGCCATCAAGTCGAGGGTCGACCAGCTGAACCTGAACCTCACCGACGACCAGTGCAAGGACGTGACGGCCAAGATCAAGAAGCTCGGCGACGTGCGCCAGCTGTCGATCGACGACGTCGACTCCATCATCAGGGACTTCCACGCGGAGGTGTCCACGCCAATGGTCAGGGCCGCCGAGGGCGACGAGACCCCGCAGCCGGAGGTCGACATCGGCCCGGAGGCCAAGAAGCAGAGGCTGGACTGAGTGGAGCAGCACCATGTACTAGCGACTTATCCATTGTCTACTGCGTAGCAGATATACTAGATGTATACTAATAGCACCGTCTTATCATTGTCTCGTAGTAGGGCTGTATGTAGATATACTAGATATACCAGATGTACTAGGTGTATACTAGATATACTAGGTGTATACTTGATGTACACTAAGCACCGTTTACCATTACGTAGTGTATGTAGCATGCCCGGTATGCATGGCCTAATTGGGCCTTATCTACGTCTGTCCACTGTGGGCCATTCCTGGTGTGTCTACATGTATGGGTCTCTTACTCATTGCGAGCCTACCCATAAGCCATCTAGTGTTAGTCTATAGTGTTGTGTTCCTAGTATTATAGTGTTATCGGACTGTCTATTACCCATGGGCCGAGTGTAGTGTTCGACTGTCTATTACCCATGGGCCATGTGTAGTGTTATCGACTGTCTATTACCCACTGGGCCATGTGTAGTGTTATAGCGTTATGTACCTAGTCGTAGTCTATCTAGTTATATTTTGTATTAGCACCATTGTCTATGGACCATGGAAAACCACGTGAAAACCACCTGGAAAACCACCTGGAAAACCACGAAATTCGCTATGGGAAAACCACGAAAACGGGAAAACCAAGAAAACGGGAAAACCACTACGTGCCCACCACTACGTGCCCACCAACTCTATGGGAACACTACGTGGCCACCACTGGTGCCCACCTAGTCCGCGTACTTCTTGAAGAACTCCTCGTGGAACTTCGCCCAGTGCTGGATCCACTCCTCGCCCGGGGGCAGGAACGTCGTTCTCACGTGGAAGGTGCCCTTCTTCTGCCCGAAGCCAGAGCCCGGCACCACACAGATGCCCGTCGTCTCCAGCAGCCTCAGGCAGTAGAACTCGTCGGCCTTGAGCCCGGCCTCCCGCGCAGCGTCCTTGGCCTGCTGTGTGAAGATGATCTGCGGGAACAGGTACATCGCACCCTGGGGCTTGTTGACGGAGATGTTTGTGAGCTTCGAGAAGGCGTCGTACATCGCGTCGGCCTTGCGCTGGTACGACTCGTGGATGAGCCTGCGCTCCCTCTGGTCGTTCTCGTACGACGCATCGCCCTCCCTCGGTGGGTTCACCATCAGCTCGACGAGCGCCTGGCCCGTCACCACGGGACACAGCGAGATCGACGCCAGCTTCAGGAACAGCTTCATGATCTCCGGGCTGAACCCGACCAGCTCCATGTACCCGCCTCTCTGCCCGCACTCGCCGCTCACGCCCTTCGACGTCGAGTGCAGCGACGCGAGCTGGACGTTGTCGTAGAGCGAGCCGTTGGCGCCGGCCTGGAGCTCGCTCAGCACGCCCTTGAACGAGTGGAACTCGCCCTCGAACACGTTCTCCTGGTACACCTCGTCGGCGATCACCACGAGCCCCTCGTGCGCGGCCACCGTGAGGATCTCGCGGATCCCGTCCCGGCTCAGCACAGACCCCGTGGGGTTCCCCGGGTTGATCACGACGAGGATCTTGGGCGTCACCCCGAACGCGCGCGACTGCTGGCACAGCGTCTTGATCTCGTGCGGGTCCGTGGCCCACGCATTGTCCTCGTCCAGGTAGTACGACACGGGCGTCGCCTGCTTGAGCGCTATCGCCGCGGTGTAGAGCGGGTACTGCGGGATCGGGATGAGCACCCCGTCCTGGCGGCCCCTCAGCAGAACCTCGAACACCGTCTTGACGGCGTCGGACGCGCCCGTCGTGAGGAACACGTTCTCCGGGTCGGCGAAGGCCCCGTCCCGGGCACCGATGAACTGGGCGACGGAGTGGCGGACGTAGGCGGAGCCCATCGAGTGCGAGTAGGCGCCCACGGAGCCGACGCTGTCCAGCAGAGAGCGGGCCCGCTCAACAACGTCGGCGGGGTAGACGCTGGCCGCTAAAAGGGCCGGGTCCTGGAGACACGCGAGCACCTGGCGGTAGAACGTCAGCGGCGGCTGCTTGAGCTGCTGCGGGTTGCCGATGTTGGCGTTGATGATGGAGGAGAAGGGCAGCGAGTCTGGCTGGGCAGCGAGCTTGGTGCGCAGCTCCTCGGCCCTCATGGGGATGAGCCCTCTGACGGCGTACTCGGCGTTGTGGACGGCCTGGTTGGCGTCTGCGAGCGAGAGCTTCGCGTGGTGGATGTGTCTCCTCTTGAGTGCGGGCATCACGGCGTGGAGGGCGCTGGGCCTGGACTGGAGACGCAGCATTGCGGGGGTGCCTTGCTTTATAGTGTTTGGGTTTGGACTAGGCCGGCGTTTCGGCGAGATAAAGAAGGTTTCGGGGTGTTCGCGCTTGCTGGGCCGGGGTGAGTCACGGCCCGGGTCCTGCCTAGCGTTAGGCGCACTCTGCCTGGCAATTGGGGCTCTGCCTGGGGCTCTGCCTAGGCGCCTGCCTGGGGCGCTGCCTAGCGCTTGGGGCTCTACTGCCCAGCGTTTAAGTCCCGCGACAACTCTCGCTGCCTAGATAAGACGTGCTGCCTATGACTCGGGTGCGCGTGACTCGGGTCACGTGCAGTACTACGGTACTAATAATACAGTACTAATACTATACTGTACTGTACTACACTAACACTGTACTATACTATACCAATACTTACTGTACTATACTATACTGTACTATACTACACTACACTATACTACACTACACTACACTACACTGTACAATACTGTGGTGGTTCATTACAATACCGTAGCAGCAGTAGCACATCACAGTGATATCCTAGTATTAAGCTAAGTAGTTGTACGAGTGGTCGTCGTTTCGCTCCAGGTACTCCTTCTCCACCAGCTCGTCAATGCATCTCTTGATGTCCGGGATCTTAGCACTGAATCTCGTGTGAGACTGCTGGATCACCTCCGTGATTAAAGCACTGTGTGATAGCTGTTTTCTCGCCTTCATGATGCGCACAATACACGCCTTCAGGTAGTTACGACGGTACTCATTAATCTCACGCTCCGCATCTTCAAGCTCTTGTTTGGACTCGTTGGATTTGACTCCCTGCATCAAGTTGACTTTGATCTTCTTAGATTTGAACTCCTTTACAACCGTGTACGTAGTATCCATCTTCTCCATGTGATCCTGCCCTTCCGGAGACTGGCTTAGAAGCCTAAATTTAACCATAGGGACTAAGTTATTAGCAACAACACCGGAGTCCAATCCGGTCATCTCACAGAGTTCAGCCATCGTATACGACTCCTTATCGTTATATGGTAACAATATAGCCATCTGCGTTAATGTCGCACTCAGAACAAAAGGTGGTTTGCCAACTTTTTGCAGATTCGCCTTCAAATCACCACGTGATAAGTTCCAGAGCCATTTCAATACACGTCCACTGTGCTTCTTGATGTAAAGTTCTTCAAACTTGGAGTACGTTGGTATCAGATCATTTGGTAACTGGAAAGTCGACACCTGCGGATTCGCAAATGGCCACATCGTTCCAGTTAAAACGTATGGATCAAAGTCAGGTACCAACGTCTTGGCCAGTTGCTTATCTTTGTTCATCAGCTCTTTGAATTGTAACTTCAACTCACCAGATGATCTAACATCTGCAAACATTTTGGTGATCTTATTAGTGTAGTCCATGCTATTCTCCTGTTGCAATTTCTGGATGACGTTCTCTTCCATCTCATCACTCGCAGTAGTATTATGGATGAGTCTTCTTGCCAACAATCTTCTATAGTGGTTCTCAAATGCATCTTTGTCAGTCAAGAATTTGAATATGATCATAATGTCATCGATCGACATGTCACTCACAGAATCGGCGTCCTTGCTCTTCTTCAACAGAGTATCACTGTACTTGGCTAACAGCTCAGGTGTCTTTGACGTGCCTTTAACACCATTGGGCTTACCAATGGAGTTGTTGTTGATGAAGTTCTTGCAAGCGTTGTCCAGTGATTTGACAAACACCGAGTGATTCTGGAATGCAACTGCCACAATCTCTTGGTATTGCTGATAAACCGATATCAACACTTTGACGTACTGCTTCGGCTCAACCTGTGACTTCTTCTTGGTGTCATTGACATTCAGCACGTCGTTCTTCAAGTTATCAACGGCTTTCATGCCTTGTTCCTGGATATACTTGGAGAAGATATCGGCCAATGGCAGCAACGTAGATGGCACTCTAGCAAAGAGACTGAACATCTTTGCGATGTGGTCGATTTGTCTCTGGTCCAACAGGTTCTGGAACTCGTCAGACATCAACTGGGAGTGTGAGACGATCAACACCTCGTTCAAGCAGTCCGTCAACGGTTTCTTACTGTGCTCGTCCAGATACAAGTTCTCTCTCGACTCCTCTTCACCGAGTCTCTGCTCTGCTTTTCTCATGTAGTCAACAACGTTGTGTGACGCCAGGTACTCCGAGGACTCTTTAGCATAGAAAGCCTTCGTAGCCTCTAAGAACGGTTTCTCAAAATGTGTGGTATAGATGGTCAAGTTCGGCTTCTTCAAGTCCTGGATGTCGATGCCCAGCAACACAAACGACTTGATCGCAGACGACAGGATACCCGTGTCGATCACCTGGTTGTCTCTCTGTAGTCTGATCTGTTCCAGTATCTCGCCAACCAGCAGCTCCACGTTCGTGTTGAACATGCTATCTCTCCACGTCAAGAATGCCAACGTGTTCACGTCGAAGATGTCTCTGCGGCCATCGCTCCTCTCCTTCTGTACCCAGTACCGGTTCATGTAATCAAACACATGGTTCAAGTACCCGGCCCCAACGGTGTATCTCGTCCAACGCTTGACGTAGAACTCCAGGAAGGGCTCGTTCGGCTTCCTCTCCAGCGACTGCACGTACTTCTGCAAGTAGAGCTTCAGCTTCTCGTAAATCTCCGCTCCAACTAGCAGAGACGACTGCGACCCGTTGCTATTAGTGTCGAAGTTACCTGGCGAACGGGACTTGTTGACACAGTAGTTGTACACAGCAGAGTACACATTCATGTACATCCCCGGGGTCACGTCGGTGGTGTCGTCTCCTCCTCCGATGATCCGGTTCAGGCCGGGCTCGACGAACTTCCAGGTCGCTTCCAGGTCGTTTGATCGTGGAAGGTCTGCCATGGTGTCTTTATGGGTTTCAATGGGTCTCAATGGATTTCAATGGATTTCAATGGGAATTTCAGTGGTTGTGCTCTTCTCCTCCTCCTCTTTGCAATTGAGTAAGCCGGCTTGGACGAACCAGTGGGAAAGCCGTTTTCAGTGGGTTGCTGGTGCTAAAAGAGAGGCGTTTAGAGGGTATAAGAGCTCTTTCAGTTCAGAAAATTCCTAGTGAGGGCATTCGCGAAAAGGCGGGCGAGTATTGGTAGCGAGGAATTAGCGCGACATTACCGCATTGGGTAATCCACATTTTTTGTTCACCAATACCTCTTAGTTACCAATTAATTGTACCTCTTCAGTGTACGCTGAGTGCTTTGCGTCGTCAGCCATACACTAGAGTTACACACCCAATTGATTGGCCCCAGCTGTGTAGTTATCGACCAATCACGTCATGAGTCATATATCTGATAGGTAACCTGTGGATAAAAAGCGAATCAGTTCCAATCGATCTCTTCTTATCTGTTACTCCACAAAGTACCACAAGATGGAGATACAATTGAACCACCCACTATCAAGAACAAGAGAGTTGCAGCAGTCCATAAGCTCGGGTCATCAATCAATTGTGTCTTCACACAGTTCCAATACTTCTCGAGTAACAAGTGATGGTGGTGATTCAGATGGACAGCCAAGTACTACGGAGACAATGGAGTACCCAGAAGGCGGTGTAAGGGCATATCTGACGGTTCTGGGATCGTTCCTCGGGTTTATACCAGCGTATGGTATTCCAAATGCGATGGGTGCCATTGAAGCATACATTTCCCAGCACCAGCTTGCTGCGGTATCAACATCAACTGTGGCTTGGGTCTTCTCTCTTTTCACGTTCTTCACATTCAGTTCATCCATCTTCTCTGGTGGTCTATTCGATCACTTTGGCATTCGTATTCCAATGGTCTTGGGCACATTCTGTTTCTTCTTTGGGCTGATAGGAACCGCTTTCAGCACAAAGGTCTGGCATTTCACATTGTCATTCGGTTTGCTTACTGGGTTGGGGACAGGCATGTTAATGTCTCCATTGATGGGAGTTGTTTCTCACTACTTCATCAAAAAGAGGGCAACTTTCACAAGTTTGGCAACATTGGGTGCAAGTGTTGGTGGTATAACGATCCCGTTGATGTTAAGAGCTTTGTACCCAACAGTTGGATTCAAATGGGCAATCATTATACTCGCCTTTTTCTCATTATTCTTCTTATCGTTCTCAATGGTGCTTTGTAAAGAACGTATCAAACCCGCACCTCCAGTGGAAACGAGAAACAGTAAAGCCCTCATTAAAGAGTACCTCATCAATATGTTCGACTATAAGGCACTTACTGATCTGCGATTCGTATGCTGTGCAATTGGTGTTGCCTTCATTGAAGCAGGATTGTTCGTGACTTCCATCTATATCCCTTCGTATGCATTAATGAGAGGATTTGATTCAAACACTGGTTACCTATTGGTCACTGTTGTGAATTCAACTGGTGTTCTCGGAAGGCTTATACCTTCTTATATTTCAGACAATTACCTGGGCCCTTTCACAACTTGTATCATAACGTTAATGGGCTCAATTATCTGTTCACTGGCAATTTGGATGCCATTTGGTGACAACCTTAAAGTTTTATACGCATTCGCTGGATTATATGGATTTTTCTCAGGTTCTGCTTTGACAATATCACCAGTTTGCATTGGTCAGATTTCAAGAACAGAGGAATTTGGTAAGAAGTTCAGTACAACTTATATGCTTGGCTCATTCATATTATTGGCATGTTTCCCAATTGCTGGTTCGATCATCGACAAAGGTACTCCACAAAATTACAACAATTTCATAATTTTCTCCTCATTGTTATCTGTTGTCTCGCTAGTCGCTTACAGTGCGGTTAAAGTCATTAGTGTTGGTTGGAAGTTGACCAAATTCTGATTCATAATTAAAGGTATGTATACATTTGACACAGTCAGACCATATCTTCTGAGTGATACTTTTGGTAACACCAAGGTTCATCATCTGGACCATATTTCTGTGGTGGAACACTGAAGGGCAAATAGATGGGTATTTGATCATGCTTAAGTCTATGTTTAGAGCCAATCTCCAATGGAATAAGATGTTTGCCTTGGTAATCTTCCTTAGTTACCAGAATACCCGTTTCGTAGTTTTTGATTGGAACTTCAAATGTATTAGATTTCGATCTTTTAGGGACAGACCCCCATGCCTGCTTGCTCATATTATGACTTGTAAACAATATCCAATCTAAAGTCTGAAAATTGTCAGATGACATCATCAAGAATTTGGTATGAGATGTATTTGATTCTCTTTGTGATGAATAATTCTTGTATAGAAGATCATTGAGAAAACCCGATTGTAAAGAGCCTGATTTGGAGTATGGATTATAATGAGACCAGCCACCCGAATCTATACCGAATTTTGAGTTCTTAATATTTTTCAACGTTGGGAATATTATCATCAATTTACAATTCAGTTGCTCTTGTAGATCTGATAAGGACTCTTTACCACTTTGTAATTGAATCCTTGATGGAAGTGGATCGTTACCAAATTTGCCCAGCACCAAAGGAGCAATCAAATGTGTGAAAATATTTGATGCATTACCACCTGACCATTTATATGGTGAAGCAATAGAAGATGATTGATACAGCAATTGACGATTGGTTGAGTAATCCTTAGGAATGAGATCTTGCCTTTTCAAAGAGTTGAACAATGCCATATAACCAAATTTATCATCACCTGGAGTTTTAACTGAGGATATAAAATCGCCTTTTACTTGTGAAAAATCGTATTTTGAGACAAGATCAACAAGTGCTTTGAACGACGGTTCTGATGATTTGTTATAGCCATTGAGGTAGTCGATGAGATGTGATTGGAAGGGAGTTGGACTTGAAGTTGTTGATGAGAGAGCTCCAAGAGAAGGTGATTCCCAGTACATCTGATTATTCATCTCAAACTCAGCTTGTGTGAGGTTACAACTCAGCAGGTATATCTTCATGGTCGTATCCTTGTACAGATTGATGATCATCTTAGGATGGTGTGATGAAAATGGCTCCATCAAAACCTCACTAACGGTGACGTGCCTTTGTAGTCTCAACGGGCAATCTAGTAGAGTACCGGTCTGGTATACCACCATTATCTCGGCGTCCACATTGGTGAAGTTGTTCAAGATGTATTGCATATCGTACTGGAAACTGAACAAGAACGACTTGGTGATGTCTCTGGAACCAACGATATCCGCCAGTCGCGCTGAGAACTCGAGTCTCGTAGTGTCGTATGTCTCGTTGTGTACGGGTCTGAAGGGTGGACCCTCTGGTGGACTAAGAGTCTTCGTCTCTGAGACGATAACCACGTCGTCGTCCATTGGTGAGGCTCTCTGTCGCTTCAAGCTCTTCTCGATGATGAGATCACGTGGGCCACCAAGCACCTTTCTCTCTGACACGATCACGACGTCGTCTGGGCTGGGCCGTTTCCTTTTAGTGTCTCCATCAGGTGGTGATGATGGTGATGATGAGGTATCATTTAGTGTATCGGCGCTAGCGGGCGGCTCACGCCGCTGTTTTTCCATGGCGTCGAACCGCTTCAGCCACGCGTGTCTGACCTCATCGCTGACCCCCATTCGCTAGCGGTGTTGCGAAGCGCCGTGTTAACACCCATTGGTGAGTGTCTTGTGGAAGATGAAGAGAAGGTAAACAAAGAGGAAGCGATACGCGAAATGCGCGAACCCGTTCGATGTGCACCAGCCGCGATCTGTGGTGTGCGGATGTTATGTGCTGCCACGGAGAGACATAGAACGCATTCGCGGCTGCGTGCGAGTGTGCGTACCGCACCGCCGGCTGGGGCTGCCAGAGGCGGTGATTGGCCGGGTGTTTGGCTTGCTGTGCTCGTGGTGCGTGCTTATATAAGCTCCCCACCCACACGCTGAGAGAGACCCCGCTGTTTAGGGCCCGTTGGCGTGGTTACTGGCGCGCGCGCTGATTGGCTCGCGCTTTTTGCCGACGTTGACACATTCGCGCCGGGGACGTGGGAGTACAATAGTGAGAGTATAGTGGTGGTAGTGGTAGTAGTAGAAGTGGTAGTAATAGTAGTAGTATTAGTAGTGTAGCATTAGCATTAGTATTAGCATAATTTGCATACGCAGCACCGTTAGTGGTTATCGCACAGTACTGGTAGTGCCAGATTTGGAGTCCCCGCCCACCGCCCAATCGTGACACAAACTTCCGAAAAAAAAACGACCAGATCGTCCCCAAAGGTGAAAAAAAAAGATACTCCAACACGGTGTTGGGGACCAGAGGCTCGCTGGCACACTAAGACACGTTGGTACACGTCAAGCACTATATCTAGGCACACTCGTTAGCACTGCTACGAAAAAACCGCACTCACAAGCGCTCCCTGTCGCCCAGCCAAATACTACTTCCCCCATTGTTTTCCGTTTGTGAGCCGTTGTTTGACGCCTTTTTTCGCCCACCCTGAGCAGCAACTCATGACCAAAGAGAAGACCACCAAGGAGCAGATGGCCAGAGAGAAGAGTGTGACGGCCCAGAGACCCACTCGCAAGTCCACGCGCTCAGCTACGGTGAAGTCCGAGTACGAGGGGACTCAGGTCCACGAGACTGGGTCTGAGTACGACGAGTCCAAGGGCTCTGACGGCTCCGCTGGCGACTCCGACGACCCGTCACGCCCTAAGATCTCGCTACCCCCAATAGGCCATGTGCTGCAGAGGATCGACGCGTACCAGAACGAGCAGAAGCTCCAGGACTCTGCGCTGCTGCTGAACTTCAAGGAGAGAACCAACTCGGAGTACTCGCTCGGCACGGACTCGGACTCAACAACGGTCGACGACAACAAGGACCACATGCCGACGATGGCCACCTTCAACGCACACATGGACATCAGTTTCAAGGACTCGACGTCGACTTCTGGCAAGTTGGCGAGCCTGAACCTCGACATGAAGAAGGACGATAAGAAGATGGCGTCCCGCCATTCCTCGATAGACTCGCAGGACTCGGAGAGCGGGAGCACAACCCCGAACTCAGTCTCGGGACTAGGCTCCTCCAAGAAACGCACAAACCTACCAAGAGAGACCATCGAGATCCTCAACGAGTGGGTCCTGAACAACCTGGACAACCCCTACCCGAACCACACGCAGAAACGGATCCTGCTGGAGAAAACCGGCCTCAGCAACGTCCAGCTGAGCAACTGGTTCATCAACAAGAGAAGAAGACGCATCTTCTCGAACCTCAGTGGAAACCAGGGCCAGCCTATCAAGAAGAAGAGGCTCATCGACCGTCTCTAGCTGTTCTAAAAGTTGCATCTGCATTTGATTTAGGGGGTACCCATTACGAGCCCTTCCATTGATTGGTCTGTGTCTTGGTTCTTTTGTGTTGTGTTTCCTACTGTTTACTTTTAACTATTGTACTCTACCCTTTATTCCATAGCAATATATAGCGACACCTAGGCAACGTTCTCCTTATTCTGCTCACTCGGATCAGCCTCTTCAGCAGCCGACTCAACAGCCTTCTCGGTCTCAGCTGGGATGTTTTCGTTAGTCATTTGTACATCAGAATCATCAATTTGCATCTTCTCGTCCTCGTTCGACTCCTCTTGTCCGGGTCTCCAGCTATCCATTTGCGGTCTTCTCGCACCGAATCTCGTCTGGTTGTTACTTCTCTCGTACACAGGCATTGGGCCCTCTGCTGTCTCAACAATGGCTCTGCCGTAACCACCTCTTGCGCTATCGTACTCGAACCTCATCTCGTCTCTCACCTGGCCACCGCTGGTGCCTCGGCCGAACTGTCTCCCCTCTTCGAACCCAGGGTCCAGGTCGATCTCCACGAGTCTCTCTTCGAGCTTCGTCCCGTTAAGGTATTTCACAGCGTTGATAGCGTCCTCCGTGCTGTAGTAGACCACAAAGCAGAACCCGCATGGCGTGTAGTTGAACCTGTCGAGCCCCATGATCGTCTTCTTGATGAGACCGGCTTTGCTGAACAGCTCGTAGATCTGCTCCTCCGTGGTGTAGAAGGAGAGGTTGCCAACATAGACAGTAGCACTCTTATAAGAGGCTCTGATGGACTCGAGCCCGGCCTCGCCCCGGCGACGCGCCTTCTTGAGGAGATACGCCGACGGCTTATCAAGACGTGTGGTGGAGTGAGAGAAGTCGACCTCGTCGAACTCGGCTAAGGACATGTTGTGCTGAAGGAAAGGAGCTGATTTCTCTTAATCGCATGGAGTTCTCTTCTTTCTCTTCTTGTATTGTTTTCGCGAGTAAGAGCTCGTTCCAGGGCTGCGTAACCGGGACCTCGGGTATTGATGTGCCCTCGGAAGTTGTGCCAGAACCCCACAAAATGGCCCAATGAGGAAGTACTATAAACATCCAGCCATCGTGTCACTACACAAGAGCATCGAACATAGCATATCTTATAGGAGTTAAATAACATAATAAACTAAAAACAGGAAAAGAAATCAAAGGGTTAATGGAAAACCAAAGAATCAAAGTCATATCTCTCATAATGAACGTAGGCGTATACAAAAAAAAGTTCATCAACGCCAAAGAGCCCTTTCTCTCTTCACAACTTCTTATTCGGTTTTAGCAACTCAAAGGAACATAGAAGGTTTTGGTCGACACTCAAAACCGCACCCCAGTTGTTGAACTCTCCACAGTAGTTCGGTGCACTGAAAACGGTACATAGTTTCTTCTTTGCAAAGAATTCATAACCGTCTTCAACGACCATATGACCTCTAATGATGAGATCGAACTTGAAATGTCTGTTGAACCCATCAACGACTTTTTTACCAAATGTGTACGAGACACCTCTATCATTTTCTGACCATTCTGTAACAGAGCTGTCTGGATCTGACCAAAGCAAATCAGCCAAGAGACCTTCTTCAGGAACATCGGTAGGCCTGTGGATCTGTTCAATCTGTTTCATTGACTTCAAGCTTGGTGACAATCCACCATGGATACAGAAAATCTTATCAGAGATGATAGCAGCAATCGGTAAAGTGTTGAAGACATCGACAAACGTCTTCCAGCACTTCAAGTTCAGTCGTCTTTTACACTCGTCGTAGAAACCGTAGATCTTGGTGATGTTAGCCGACTCGTGGTTGCCTCTAAGCATGAAGAAGTTCTCTGGGTACTTGATTTTATAGCAGAAAAGCAATAAAATGGTCTCCAACGACTGCTTACCACGGTCGACGTAATCTCCGAGGAACAAGTAGTTTGAGTGTGGGGGTGGACCTGAAAGTTTCAAGATTCTGAGTAGATCGTTGAACTGTCCGTGGATATCACCCACGATCTTCACTGGGGCACCTAATCTGAGCAAGCTGGGCTGGTCTAGGAAGATGGAACGGACCTGGGAACAAATGATCGAGACCTCTCGTGGTGAGATGGGGAACACCTCCGATCTCGGCGACTGTTTGGCGTGTAGAATCGGCGACGACGACGCCGACAGAGAGCTCATTTGCAGCAGTCTGTCGATGATGGAGTCGATGTCGATACCTCTTCTCACCGTGGAGCTGGTGCGCTCCTTCGAGCTCTCTTCCCGGATCGCAGGCAGGCTTGGGCCCGGGGGAGTGATGGACAGCGAGCTCTCAGAGGAGCCGTTGGTGAAGACGTCGCTGAACGAGCTGCACACCTCGTCGAGCTTGTCTGAGCCCAGCGTCGCCGAGGTGGTCGCCGACGACGACGACATCACCGGGATCGCCGGGGTCGAGGACCCGATCTGGAAGCCGTACTCGTCCGTCTTCAGAGCCCGGGCCATGGACAGCGAGATGTCCAGGTCGAACGGGTCGGCGTCTTCATAGGTGAACTTCTTGGTGGGGCTGAGCTGCGCGGGGATCTTCTTCTGGAGCTTGCTCTTGTTGTATTGTATCTTTCTGGCGTTGTGACGCGGCGTGGCATTGGATTCGGAAGGATACCTCCTATCATCGGGCTCGGGCTCCTCGTTGGAGGGGCCTTGTTGAGCGGTATGTGAGCTATTCGGACTGGCATTCTTGGACGGGCTGTTTCCCATAACGTGGCGGTGTGTGGCTTGAGGGTGGGCTGTGTACGGTGGGCGCGGTGGGCTCTGTGGGCGGCTCTTTGCTGTGTGTGTGGGCTGTTTAGGCGTGGGATGGGGGCGCTGAGGGTGTGAAGTGAAGAGGGAAGGGTGCTTTGTCAACAATTTTTGAAGGTGCCCGCCAAGGCATGACAAATTCGCGACTCTGTGGAAGTGCACGTTTTGGTTTGGGGCGCTGGGCGGCTATCAAATTGAATGGGCGGCTAACCTTAGAAATGGCACCAGTGTGTTCCCATTGGGCGGTTTAGTGGGTGTGGTGGCCTCGTCTGTGATGAATTGGGTGCTGTACTATGTAGCGCCGGTAAAACCTGCGATCTCCGCTTTGTGGGTCTTTCCCTCCGCACCGGGATGCACTGCTTTGGGTGTATTTCCGCATTGGGCCGTTTTGGTTTTTTTTTGCCCCCGGCTTTGTTGGTATCTCCATTACTTATGACTGCTAGCGTTCACAGGGGTTTCTTTACAGAGCAGTATGGGATCGAATTACAGCGGTTTTTGTAAAGAGTGGTTTGCAATCGAATCACAGGGGTTTACTCAATTAGCATTAACCTTAATTGTAATGAGGCTATTCCTTGTTGAGGAACACAAGCATTGGCCAGTTTTATCCGAGATCGAGTCATTCAATATTAACGTCAAAACTCGTACTAATATTGGGTATTATCACATAATTTTATATAAAGTAAAGCAGTCCTTATCATTGTATTATCCTTGGGCGTTCGTGTGATCGTCTTCACAATGTCTGCGAAATGTACAACACCATAAAATATACGGTATTTGCATTTTGCACATTGGCGAAAAATTGCACAAGGGCGAAAAAATCGCACTCCGCGGGTTTTGCACAAATTGCGAAAACTAGGGGCATAATACCAAAAACCGAGGTGAGGAGGGGTAATGGGAAAGAGACAAGAAGCTTGTCTGCCTCTCCACTTTCAAATCGGGACTCGGCGCAGGAACACTTATGATTGGCGAAAATATGAGTAAATAGTATCAATCCTCCAGTTGTCCTGGTTATGACCGAATATATGGCATATGCACGCTTACTTTTGTTTTGGACTGGTGCTTATCACTAAGGCGGGGGGGGGGGCCCTTATATTGAATAACGCTTATTACCTTATAAGAGAAGCATATTGGTTTTCCGGAGGCTTGAACAGAGGCAGAGGCTCCTCCCATTGACAGGACCTCCATGCGGTGAAAAGGCGACTTTGGCCAGCGTAGGGCCACTGCGTTGCTATACACACACATTATGTGTCAAGCGAAAAACCAGTTGCCCCACAACCGGTCAACGGCCCGTTCGCCGGCGTATGGTGGTGTATGCCATTTGCACAATAAGTTTTTTTTTTTTCATATTTGCTTTTCGTTCTCAAAAAGTGCGTTATTCATATGAACAACCTGACTGCCAGAAATGGACATTGCAATGTGTGCGCTTATTGGCACTTCCATTTGCGTACGTTTCAAAGCACTGTTTATATTTGGCATATATAGATATATTCTTTTTTCTTTTTCAAAAAAATTGGCGTAAATTATGCTTACGTCCCACCCCCGGAATAATCAATTTTCGTCGCAATTTAACCGGAAACGTAAAAAACCCCGTCTGTGCCAAGCGTCCGGATTTGAAAGGTGTATAAAAATCATTTACCATTTGCGTCATTTGCGCCATTTGGCGCATTTGGACTTTTCGCACAGAGTTGAGCAGCCCACACTTTTTTAAAACCTAAGCAGAAATTAAAAAAAAATATAGTCGGAACAAACCCATAAGAATTTGAAGCCCAGCAAAAAGGCAAGCAAAAGCTCACACAAGCACATACAACCTTAAAGGTCCCACAGCTCTCGCACAGGCTCCGTCCACAAGTCGCAACACATTCCCGCTACTCTTTATTCTCTGTTGTGCTCTGTGAACAGCCATCGCACATCTTTTAAAAAAGGTCTCGAGTCATTGGGAACAGAAGCCTCTTTCGCCTTTATTTGTCTGTTCAAGCAAGACTCATAAGACAAACAGCACAAGACAAACACTCATATCACATCGCAAGCACAAAGCTCAACCCAGCATGGACAACGCGCCATCCATCTGGGACATCTACACCGCGGCCAAGAAGTTGCTGGTTCTCCAGCCTCGTATTGAGAACAGAACACTCAGAGAAAGCTGCAAGAATGTCCAGAGAGCGACCAAGAAAGTCCACACATACGATGGGAATCTCAGTCTCGACTCGCTGAGTCCGGCATCCGTCGAGTCCAACAAGGTCAGTGTCGGTTCCAATTGTTCGGGCGACACCGTTGTGTCCAATGCCACTTCCACAACGTCCACGTCCACGCTCGCACCCCAAGTCCAGACAAAGCAGTCCAACCTGACCAAGGGTCTCAACTCCAAAGCCGGCCAGGACACGTCCCGTCTGGACGAGTCTCACCGCTCCCAGAGCACTCACACCAGCGGCATGTCGTGGGAGCTCAACCACGATGCTACGATGTCGGTCAACTTCAACGACAAGGCGTTCAAACTGGACAACCTGTCGCTGAAGCAGTTCTCGGACAAGTCTGCGACGACGTCCATCCAGCCCCAAAGGATCCTCCAGCACCAGCACCAGCAACACCAGTCGTCGTTTGTTCCAAAGTCCGCTGGCGAGTCCCCCGGACACATCCAGCCCCAGCAGCTGCTACAGAAGCAGCTCGAGCAGCACCACCAGTTCCAGATGCCCGTGTCCAGCCGGGCCCAGCAGCTGGAGATGGGCCAGTCCCTGCCTACACAGCCACAGCCGATCGTGAACAGACACCCCCAGATGAGCAGAACGAGCTCTGCGGTGTCTCTGTCCACGTCCGCGTCGTCCTTCTCCAAGAAGAAGCCGCCCTCAAGCAGCGCCAACACCGAGTGCTACAACTGCCACACGCAGAAGACGCCGCTGTGGAGACGGGACTCGAGCGGGAACACGCTGTGCAACGCGTGCGGACTCTTCCAGAAGCTCCACGGGACTATGAGACCGCTGTCGCTCAAGACCGACGTCATCAAGAAGCGCAACTCGAGACGCAACTCGCAGAGCGTCGTTGTCCAGAAAGACCCCAAGACATTGTCCAGTCTCGAGAAGAACCTCAGCCACTACATCACGCCCAGCTCCTCGTCCAACTCGCCGTCCTCGACGGTGTCCACGCCGGCCAACTCCGCCAGTATGAACAGCAACACGCGGTACAAGAACGTGCCCATCCTGCCCAAGCCGTCGTCCTCGATCCCAACGTCCTCCCGCAAGCCAGCGTCCGTCGCTACGTCCCGCAAGGCCTCTGGGGCGTCGCCCTACGACTACCAGTTTGGCCAGTCCCCGTCCGCGTTCACGACCAATACGCCCTCGCCCATCACGATGCCCTCGCCAGTCTCGCCGTCTGTCTCGTCCCAGCTCGCGTCCAACGGGTCTCTGCCGATGAACCTGAGCTCGTCCAACCTCACGAACTCGTTCAACCAGAAGAGAATACCGCAGATGTTCCAGCGCAAGGAGAGCACCGTCGGCAGCCTGATGCTCACGTCGCTGAACGGCACGGGCTCCTTCGTCAACCCGAGCGTGCTGAGCATGAACGGGGACGAGATGGACGTGGACAACGACAACGACGCGGGCATGACAAACGACCTGGACTGGCTCAAGTTCGACATGTGATTTACGCTCGCTCTACAGCTTAATAATAACGACTCATGAGACGCATTGTAGCTACACACTCACTTGGACGTGTCGACCACGTACCGGCCGAGGATCTTGCCCTGCTCCATCAGGTCGTACACCTCCGGCAGCTCGGACAGTCCCACGACCTTGATCGGGGACTTGACCGCGCCCCTGGTGAAGAACTCGATGGCCTCGCGCGAGTCCGCTCTGTTGCCGACGTAGGAGCCCCTGATCTGGATGGACTTGATCACGTGGGTGAACACCTCCGACTTGCACACAGCTGAGGGTGGGAGACCCACGAGCACGACCTTACCGCACGATCTGACGAACTTGGTGGACTGCGAGATGGCCGCGTCGGACACGGACACGTTGATGACGCCGTGGGGCCCGCCCTTAGTCTTCTCGATGATCTCCTCGACCAGGTCTGGACTAGTCTTGTAGTCGACGAACGCCTCGGCGCCCAGCTCGCGGGCCAGCGCCTCCTTCTCGCCAGCGTCGATACCGAGGACTCTGTAGCCCATGGCCTTAGCGTACTGGACAGCGAGGGAGCCCAGACCACCACCGGCACCGGAGATGGCCACCCACTGGCCGGCTCTCAGCTCAGCAGTCTTCAGCGCCTTGTAGACGGTGATACCAGCGCACAGGATCGGAGCCACGCCAGCGAGGTCTGTCCCCTGTGGGATCTTAGCGGCCTGGACAGCGTCCGCGGTGGCGTACTGCTGGAAGGAGCCGTCGTGGGTGTAGCCGGACAAGTCAGCGTGGGGACAGTTTGGCTCGAACGAGTTCTCGCAGTACTCACAAGACATGCATGAGCCGTTGAGCCACTTAACACCGGCGTAGTCTCCGATCTCGAAGTTCTTCACCTCGGCACCCTTGGCGACAACGACACCGGCGCCTTCGTGGCCACCCACCAGGGGCAGCTTGGTTGGCAGTGGCCAGTCGCCCTTCCAGGCGTGCAGGTCTGTGTGGCACACGCCGGAGTACTTGACGTTGATGAGGATCTCGTTAGGCTTTGGCTCTGGCACGGGGATGTCCTTGTACTCGAGCGGGCCGTTGTTCTCGTAGAAGATGACGGCCTTCTGGGTCTTTGGGATGGCCGGAGCGGTGGCGAGTCCCCTGATGAACTGTGGTCTCTTAAAAGCGGTTCTAAGCATCGTGTGTTAATGTGCTTTATTGTGTCTGTCTTGTGCGGTGGCATTGTGGAAGGGGACATGTCGTGTGCTTATATAGTGAGCACACCCCACTCTCATATGGACGCACGGACATGAGACATTTCTATCTTCTCCACAATAGTGACCTGAAGATAGGAGTGGGAACTCCGAAGTCCGGAGATTTTGGCAGCAAAAAGTGCGGGGGATGCATCGCGGGGCATCACACCATGGGCTCCCCCTCATATTGTAATATCCATTGTGAGGTCTATTGCACTCGATGTGATATATATATATATGTATGACTATATATATACGATTATACACTACTCATGTGCAATTGTGTCAATTGGCCACTGCACAATATGAGTCGCCCAGCCGCGCGTAAACAATAGCCATTTGTGCACAATAGAATCGGACTACGTCCCGCAACAAAAACAGCCGGATCCCGTACAAGGCCAAACAGATCGGGGCTTCACCAAGTGGGGCATATACACCAGTAGGTGGGGTGGTGCTAACACCAGTAATATCGCCGCTATTTAGCCCATCGTATCACTCCTGCTTGTGCACCCAGTTCATGAACGCCGGCACATCGCCAGCGACGCTCTTGGAGATCATCGAGTTCTGCAGCCATTTCGGGACATTTCCACCACTGTCGCTCGCAGTGCACATGCTCCACTCGATGTGCGTGTCGCTGATTCGCTTGATCCTCTCAATCGAGCAGTACACGCCCCTGACGTGTCCCGAGGTGGTTTGTCTGTTGGACACCAGCTGGATCACGTAAGCACTGTCGTTGATGTACCCGGGCTCGACGATCATCATGAACTCGTTGAACTCGCGTGTCGTCAGCGGAGCTCCCAGCTCGTACTCCGCTCTGATGCTCACCCACTTGTCGAGCTTTGTCTTGTCCTCCAGCGTAGCGTACTCGCTGTACGTGTCCAGAGGGACTTTGTCCCACTTGCTGAGCACGTGGATGTACTGCTCCTCGTACTGCGTGTGCTTGTACTTGTCCTCGACGACGTAGCCCTCGGCCGTCTTGTGTGCACCAATGAGGTACTTGATCCACTTCTCGTACTGCGCAGCGTCGACCTCGTGAGTGGACACACGTGCGAGCCAGTACTCCCTGTCGACGTGGGTTCCGTACGTGGTGACGCTCTGGGTCCCGTCGTCGAGCTTGTAGCTGTACGTCTTGATCTTCTTCCACGAGGGCACTGCGCTGATGAACGCCTCTGCGTCGTGGGCGAACTGCGTGGGGTCCGAGGGGAGGTCCGTGAGCGTGTGCGGTGCGGTGGAGAACATGGTCAGTGGTGGGTAATTGGTGGTGGTGGGTAGTGTGTTGTAGTGGTGGGTAGTGTGTTGTAGTGATGGGTAATGTTGTTTAATCCCGCTGACGTAAGCAGAAGACACAAGTTGCTTACATAATAGATTACATCAGCATTACGTAATCCAGTATACACTTATGTAAGCTTCGCTTACATAAGTGGCTAGTCAGCCCACGGGGTTACCCGGCCCCGGCGCCACACCACCCGGTGGGCAGCTCCCGCCCGGGCCACCATAAATACCTTGCTGTACCCACCACCACCCTCTCCTCCACCAATTCCTCAAACACCACCACCCACAATGTCCATCGAACAGCAGGCCATCTCCACCATCAAGCTCCTCTCCGTCGACCAGGTCGCCAAGGCCAACTCGGGCCACCCGGGCGCTCCTTTGGGCCTCGCCGCCGTGGCCCACCTCATCTGGAAGCAGATGAAGTTCAACCCTAAGAACCCGGCCTGGATCAACAGGGACAGATTCGTGCTCTCCAACGGCCACTCCGTCGCGCTGCTCTACTCGCTGCTGCACCTCTTCGGCTACCCGCTCTCGCTCGACGACCTCAAGAACTTCAGACAGCTGGGCTCGCACACCCCGGGCCACCCTGAGGCCGAGACCCCGGGCATCGAGGTCACCACGGGCCCACTGGGCCAGGGTATCTCCAACGCCGTGGGCCTGGCCATCGCCCAGAAGCAGTTCGCCGCCAAGTACAACAAGCCGGGCTTCACCCTCTCGGACAACTACACCTACTCGATCCTCGGCGACGGGTGCTTGCAGGAGGGCGTCTCCTCGGAGGCGTGCTCGCTCGCCGGCCACCTCAAGCTGAACAACCTCATCGCCTTCTACGACGACAACCACATCACCATCGACGGCAACACCAACGTGTCGTTCACCGAGGACGTCAACAAGCGCTTCGAGGCCTACGGCTGGAACGTGGTGTGGGTCAAGAACGGCAACGAGGACCTCGCAGCGATCTCCCAGGCGCTCGAGCACGCTAAGGCCTCCGACAAGCCGACCCTCATCAGACTCACCACCATCATCGGCTACGGCTCGCTCCTCCAGGGCACCCACTCCGTGCACGGGGCTCCGCTCAAGGCCGACGACATCAAGCAGCTGAAGGAGAAGCTCGGCTTCGACCCGGCGCAGACCTTCACCGTCCCACAGGCCGTGTACGACTACTACCACAAGGAGACCGTCGTCCCGGGCCAGAAGGCCGAGCAGCAGTGGAACGAGCTGTTCCAGGCGTACGGTGCTAAGTACCCGGAGGAGGCTGCCGAGATCGAGAGACGTCTCAAGGGCGAGCTCCCACAGGGCTGGGAGGCCAAGCTGCCTAAGTACACCCCCGGGGACAAGGCCCTGGCCACGAGAAAGCTCAGCGAGATGCTGCTGGACGCCGTCTTCGACGACATCCCAGAGCTCATCGGTGGCTCTGCGGACCTGACGGGCTCCAACCTCACGAGATCCAAGGAGGCCACCGACTTCCAGCCAGACGACATCGCTGCGGAGGGCACCTACGCCGGCCGCTACATCAGATACGGTGTGCGTGAGCACGGCATGGGTGCGATCATGAACGGTATCGCAGCCTACGGTGCCAACTTCAAGGCCTACGGAGGCACCTTCCTCAACTTCGTCTCGTACGCTGCCGGAGCCGTGAGACTGTCTGCTCTGTCTGGCCACCCGGTGATCTGGGTCGCTACGCACGACTCCATCGGGCTCGGCGAGGACGGGCCTACGCACCAGCCGATCGAGACCCTCGCCCACTTCAGGGCCCTGCCTAACATGTCTGTCTGGAGACCAGCCGACGGTAACGAGGTCTCTGCTGCGTACAAGGTCGCCCTGGGCCACAAGCACACGCCTTCGATCATCGCGTTGTCGAGACAGAACCTGCCGCAGCTCGAGGGCTCGTCCGTCGACAAGGCTTCCAAGGGTGGCTACGTGCTCCAGGAGGCCAAGGACGCCCACATCACCATCGTGGCCACGGGCTCTGAGGTGGCCATCGCCGTTGCCGGTGCGAAGGCCCTCGCTGAGAAGGGCGTCTCTGCCCGTGTTGTGTCGCTCCCAGACTTCCACACCTTCGACCAGCAGGACCAGCAGTACAGACTGTCTGTTCTGCCGGACGGTGCGCCAATCATGTCCGTGGAGGTGCTGTCCACGGCTGTGTGGGCCAAGTACGCCCACGAGCAGTTCGGTATCAACAGATTCGGTGCGTCCGGTAAGGCTGACGACATCTACAAGTTCTTCGAGTTCACTGCGGAGGGCGTCGCCTCGAGAGCGCTCAAGACCATCGAGTTCTACAAGGGCTCCAAGGTGGTCTCCCCGCTCAACAAGGCGTTCCACTCGGTGTGCTGAAGTCCAGTGTACTTTTTAGTATATGTATTTACCGTTAAGACTGATAGTTTTCCAGTTCCCAGTAGTCCCAGTGGTTTTCCCGTAGCAATCCAGGCCCAGGCCCAGTCCCGCGACTAGACCGCGCCTAAAGACGTTTCTTCAACTCCTCACCACTCTCCACCAAAACCCCCTAAACCGCTCTAAACCGCTATTAAAACACATGCCCGAGAAGCTCTCTGTGGCGTTCGTCTGTCTCGGCAACATCTGTCGCTCGCCGATGGCCGAGGCCGTCTTCAAGCACACCGTCAGCACAAAGGGCTTATCTCCACGGTTCGAGAGAATAGACTCGTACGGGACCTCAGGCTTCCACATCGGCGAGACCCCAGACAACCGGTCTGCGGCGACGTGTCGCAAACACGGAGTGCCCGTGGACCACCGTGCGCAGAGACTGAGCCAGGCCCACTTCAGCGAGTTCGACTACCTCATCGGAATGGACGAGCAGAACGTCTACAACATGGAGCGCATTAGGCCGAAGGGGTCTCGGGCGAAGGTGGTGATGTTCGGGGAGTACAACACGGGAGATAAGTACAAGGCTGTTGTTGAGGACCCGTACTACGGGGGCGTGGACGGGTTCGAGTACAACTTCGAGCAGATCAGCTACTTCTGCGAGGAGTTCCTGAAGCGGGAGGTCAAGGCCTAGATGGTGGAGTATACACTGGACAGTGGAATGTACACTAGATAGTGGACATTTAATGTAACTTTACACTAGATAGTGGACATTTAATGTAACGTTGTATACAGCACAGACTAGACCCAGGACGTAGACTAGTGAAATCAGACCCAGGACGTAGCCTAGAGCCTAGAATCCAGGACAGCCTAGAAGGACGTCGTCAGCTCAAAAGACTCGGGACTGAAGTCGTCCTTGCGGCGAGACAGCCACACGCCCTCGTTGTCGTAGTACTTCCACGTGACCTTCTTCACCGGGTTCGTCACCTGGTCGCCCACGAGGCTCGGGGGCTGGATCTCCTCGACCCGCTGGTACCACTTCTGCGAGACCCTGTCGAAGGCCCAGCCCTTCTTCACGAGCTCGCGCGCGCTCAGCAGCTGGATGTACTCGCCCTGGTTGTAGTAGAAGTTGAAGAAGAGCGTGCTGAGGTCCAGCTTCGCCACAATCGCACTGTAGCTCAGCTCGGGCAGGGGCTCCTGCGGGTAGTATATCGGGCTCGGGTGCGGGTTCTTGGGGTGGTACGCCCTCGGCTTGTCTGAGTCCAGCGAGTCCGGGCAGTTCAGCAGCGACGTCTCGAGGATCTTGGCGATGCTGGCGAAGGGCTCGGGCTCCTGGAGCCGGTCCTTCACGCCCGTGAGCGAGCCAAACAGGTCGTCGATGGACGCCGTGCTCGTGGATGCTGGCGGAGCAGCTCTGTTGAGGATGCTCGAGATGAGCTCGTGGTCCTTCTGCTGCTGCTGCTGCTGCTGTGGCTCTGGCTGCGATCCGTTCAGCGACGCAAAGCTCAACGGCTTCGATACCACGGGCTGGGCCTTGCTCAGCACCGCACCCGGGGTCTTGGGCGTGCTGCTGCTCGAGTTGAGAGCCGCACTCGCCACGGACGCGTACTTGAGCTCGGTCTTCTGCACCACAGCGGGCTTCAGGTTCGCAGCGATGGGTGGGACCGGTGTGGAGACAATGGGCGGGGCGGGCTTAGCGGGCGTGGACGGGACATAAGTCGGGGCCGCTGTCGGCGGGGCAGGGCCGGTGCCGGCGCTCTTCTTGGGCGTGTCGATGGAGAAGTCTGGGTACTCCTCCTCCTTCACAGGCGCAAACTCGCCGACGGTGCCGAACTGCTCCTCGACGTCGTCCAGCGCGAGCTCCTCGTACAGCTGGTCGTCCTCGAGGAAGTCCGCGTCCTCGTTGGACTCGACGTAGTAGCTGATGTCCTCGCGGAGCTCGTTGATCTGCTCGCACTCCAGCACGTCGTTGGCGACGAGCCTGAGGATCTGCTCGAGCTTCTCCTGGTGCCACTTGTTGCGCTCGACCTTGTCGTGGAGCTCGTCGATCTCGCCCTGCTTGGCCGAGTCGAGCTTGCGGCCCTTCTTGCCCGAGCTCTGGATCTGGTCGATGATCGCGTCGTGCTTCTCGTTCTGCCGGTCGAGCTCGTCGATGCTGTTCTGGAGGAACTCGGACACCTCGTCCTTCTCCTTCTGCTTGGGGTCCACCTTGTGCATGTTGAGGCCCTCCTTGGAGAACGCCTTCGTCTTCATGTTCTTCTCCACCTCCTTGAACCGCTCCATGGCGTTCTCGATCTCGCGCCGCTTCTCCATCAGCGGCTTCTTGTCCTTGACCTCGCTCCCGCTGATCCAGTTCTTGATCTGGTCTCGCTGCCTCTGCAGCTTCTTGATCTCCTTCTTCAGGTCAGACTCCAGCTTCTCCTTCTGCGGCTGCGACTCGCACACCTGCAGCTTGTCGTAGTGCCCGTCAAACACCTCCAGCCCCTCCTTCACCTTCTTGAACACCTTGTCGATCTCCTGCTGCAGCTTTCTCGCCGACATTGTAGCGCTTGGATTACACCTCTATCGCCTGGTGAGAGCCGCTGGTGAACCAAAGTGTTGATGTTTTGTGGACACACCTCCGAGGGGGCGTGGTGTGCGGGTGTGCGCACTTCCGAGGGCTCTGCCATTCCGCGACGTGCAACTCCCCCAGCCCGGGCCGGACGCGCCGGTGCCGGCGCACCACCGATGGCCCATAAATGACTCTTCACTTTTCGTCTCCTCCACCACTACACCACCCATCACCACCACAAAATGGCCGATCTACAGCACTGGGTGGACCTCCTCGGGTCGCCAACGCTGTCTGTGCTTCCGCACGACTTCCTCCGCCCAACAAACAACAAAGTGGTCGAAGCGACCTCGAGCTTCGCCGTGCCTAAGGGCTCTTCGCTGGCCAAGATTGCATCGCAGGTTGAGCTCGCCTCAGAGTTCACCGTGGGCCTCGCCGTGTTCGGCACGCTCATCTACAGGCTCACGGGCGACGACGACATCGTCATCTCCACCGACACCGACACCGGCCGTGAGTTCGTCATCAGATTCACCATCAACCCGAAGTGGACCTTCACCGAGCTCGTGCAACATGTGTCGCAGCTGTACGACGCCAGCAAGGCCAGGGCCGTCGACTACGACGTGCTGTGCGGTGCGATCCAGGAGCAGAACCAGCTCGAGGCGAAGCCGCACCTCTTCAGACTCAGCTTCCAGCACGCCAACGCCCACCAGCTGCTGTCCGAGTACGGCTCTGTGCGGGACCTCTCCATCTTCGTGCGTGACGGCCGCTACGACGTCTACTACAACGCTCTGCTGTACAAGCAGGAGCGTATCGCCATCCTCGGCGAGCAGTTCAACCAGTTCTTCGACGCTGTGCTCGCGGACCCCTCGGTTGTGATCACCCGGGTGAGTCTCATCACCAAGACCCAGAGGGCCGTGCTCCCAGACCCGACATCGGACCTGGACTGGTCGGGCTACAGAGGAGCCATCCACGACATCTTCCAGGAGAACGCAGCCAAGTTCCCCGAGCGTGTGCTGGCGATCGAGACCCCCTCGTTCCTCCACCCAGAGCACAAGCCGAGAGAGTTCACCTACAAGCAGATCAACGACACGTCCAACGTCGTGGGCAACTACCTCGTCCGCAACGGCATCCGCAGGGGCGACGTCGTGATGATCTACTCGTCGAGATGCGTGGACCTGCTCGTGTCCGTGCTGGGTGTGCTTAAGGCCGGTGCGACCTTCTCCGTCATCGACCCGGCGTACCCACCGGCTCGCCAGAACGTCTACCTCCAGGTCGCCCAGCCTAGGGGCCTCATCGTGATCAAGAAGGCCGGGACGCTCGACCAGCTCGTCGAGGACTACATCGCCAGCGAGCTCGACGTCGTCGCCCGCGTCCCACGCATCGAGCTCCAGGACGACGGCTCCATCCTGGGTGGGTCCGTCGACGGTAATGACGTCTTCGCCGGTGTTGGTGCTACGCCTACGGGCGTGCAAGTCGGCCCAGACTCGAACCCCACGCTGTCGTTCACGTCCGGGTCCGAGGGCCTGCCTAAGGGCGTGCTGGGCAGACACTTCTCGCTGGCGTACTACTTCGACTGGATGGCCAAGACGTTCGGCCTCAGTGGTAATGACAAGTTCACGATGCTGTCGGGCATCGCCCACGACCCCATCCAGAGAGACATGTTCACGCCCATCTTCCTCGGGGCCCAGCTGCTGGTGCCTACTGCCGACGACATCGGCACGCCTGGAAAGCTCGCCGAGTGGATGAAGAACTACGGTGCAACAGTAACACACCTCACCCCGGCGATGGGCCAGCTCTTGTCGGCGCAGGCCAGTGCTGAGTTCCCGCAGCTGCACCATGCGTTCTTCGTGGGCGACATCCTCACTAAGAGGGACTGTCTGAGACTGCAGACGCTCGCCAGGAACGTCAACATCGTCAACATGTACGGGACGACCGAGACGCAGAGGGCCGTCTCGTACTTCGAGGTTGTGTCCCGGGCGAGGGACCCGACCTTCCTCGAGTCCCAGAAGGACGTCATGCCGGCCGGCACAGGCATGCTCAACGTCCAGCTGCTGGTCGTGAACAGAAACGACACCTCCCAGACGTGCGGTGTGGGCGAGGTCGGCGAGATCTACGTGCGTGCTGGTGGTCTCTCTGAGGGCTACCGTGGGCTGCCCGAGCTCAACAGGGAGAAGTTCGTGGAAAACTGGTACACCGACCCGCAGCAGTGGATCGACCAGGACAAGAAGCTCTCCAGGGACGAGCCGTGGAGACAGTTCTGGAAGGGCCCGAGGGACAGGCTCTACAGAACCGGTGATCTGGGCCGGTACCTGCCAGACGGCAACTGCGAGTGCTGTGGCCGAGCAGACGACCAGGTCAAGATCCGTGGGTTCCGTATCGAGCTCGGCGAGATCGACACCAACATCTCCCAGCACCCGCTGGTGCGTGAGAACATCACGCTGGTGCGCAAGGACCACAACAACGAGCCCACGCTGGTCTCGTACATCGTCCCGAAGAGCGACGTCGCCGAGATCGAGCAGTTCACCTCGCCGGTGGAAAACCCCGAGGACGACGTCGTGGCCGGGCTCGTGGGCTACCGTCACCTCATCAGGGACATCAAGGCGTTCCTGAAGAAGAGGCTGGCGTCGTACGCGATCCCAACGGTCATCGTCCCCTTCAAGAAGCTGCCATTGAACCCGAACGGGAAGGTCGACAAGCCTAAGCTGCCGTTCCCTACGCGTGCGCAGCTCGAGGCCGTTGCTCAGCACTCCGCTGCCGACCAGGACGACTCGGTTTTCTCTGAGACCGAGGCCAAGGTCAGGGACCTGTGGCTGTCTGTGCTGCCACAGCGTCCGTCGTCCATCGCACCAGAGGACTCGTTCTTCGACCTGGGTGGCCACTCCATTCTCGCTACGAGAATGATCTTCGAGCTGAGAAAGGAGCTCGTCATCGACCTGCCGTTGGGCACGATCTTCAAGGCCCCTACCATCAGTGCTTTCGCCAAGGAGATCGAGCGCATCCAGGCCGGCGATGCCCCAGCAGAGGTTTCCCAGGCTAAGGTCGCTGACTACTACAAGGACGCCCAGGCGCTCGTGGAGTCGCACTTGAAGAAGAGCTATGCCTCCAGAGCGGAATTCCGCAAGGGAGAGAACATCAACGTCTTCGTCACGGGTGCCACTGGCTTCCTCGGCTCGTTCATCGTCTCCAACCTGCTCAGCAGAGACAACACCAAGGTGTTCGCCCATGTTAGAGCCTCCGACGAGGAAAAGGGTGCCCAGAGACTGCAACAGGCTGCTCAGACGTACGGTGTGTACACCGAGAGATTCCAGCACGTTGAGGTTGTGCTTGGCGACCTGTCGAAGGAGCAGTTTGGGCTTTCCACGCCTAAGTGGACTGCTTTGGCAGAGACTATCGACGTGATCATCCACAACGGTGCGCTGGTCCACTGGGTGTACCCGTACGAGAAGCTGCGTGATGCCAACGTCGTGGGCACTGTGAATGTGCTGAACTTGGCTGCGAGTGGAAAACCAAAGAACTTCTCCTTCGTCTCCTCGACCTCTTCCCTCGACACAGACCACTACGTCGAGCTCTCCGACAAGCTCGTCTCTGAAGGGAAGGACGGTATTCCAGAGTCGGACGACCTACAGGGCTCCGCCTACGGCCTGGGCTCGGGCTACGGCCAGTCCAAGTGGGCTGCTGAGTACATCATCAGACGAGCTGGTGAGCGTGGCCTGAGAGGAGCTATCACGAGACCTGGCTACGTCACTGGTGATACCGAGACGGGCTCCTCCAACACCGACGACTTCCTGCTTCGTATGCTGAAGGGGTGTACCGAGCTCGGCCTCTACCCTAACATCAACAACACCGTCAACATGGTCCCCGTCGACCACGTTGCGAGGGTTGTTGTCGCATCGGCCCTCCACCCACCACACGAGAAAGAGCTCGCTGTTGTCCAGGTCACAGGCCATCCTCGTGTGACCATGACGAAGTTTGTTGGTTCCCTCAACAAGTTCGGCTACAACCTGAAAGAGGCCGACTACGTGACCTGGAAAACCGCTCTGGAGAGATTTGTAGTGGAGGAGACCAAGGAGAGTGCACTGTACCCACTGCTGCACTTTGTTCTCGGCGACTTGCCTACAAACACCAAGGCCCCAGAGCTTGATGATGCGAACGCCCGTGCTTCGCTGGCTTCTGATGCTAAGTGGACCGGCGTTGACGCCTCTGCTGGTAGAGGTATCGACGAGAAGCAGCTGTCTGTGTACGTTTCCTACCTGATCAAGATCGGCTTCCTGCCAGAGCCAGCTGCTAAGGGCGAGACTGCTCTGCCTGAGATTAGACTCACCGATAAGCAGATGGAGCTGATCACGTCGGGCGCTGGTGGCCGTGGCAGTGCCAACTAGTTACATTAATTTATTAGAGTGCATTATAGGATACTTGTAGGAAGAGTTAATGATAAACTAGTTACATTAATTTATTAGAGTGCATTATAGGATACTTGTAGGAAGAGTTAATGACAAGAGTGCATTATATTACTTGTAGATTGAAGAGTTGATCTCCACGCTACACCCGAGCATCACTTCATGATTATCCATGGCTAAACATACGCCAGCATCTGTCTCACGGCGTCCCTCACCTCGTAGAAGAGCGTGCCAGGCGCACCGTCGACGATGACATCGCCGTCTGAGACCTTTCTCACGGCGACGACGTCGTCGATCACGAGCGTGCCCTCGCCCTTGAACTCGACCCTGTGGTTCACAGAGAGGTTCTTCTTCAGCTCTGAGAGCCGCACGTCGCCGATGGCCAGTGGCGCAGCTGCGATGGTGGAGAACATGGACTGCTCGATCGGCACCAGCACGAGGTCGTCCTGGCCCTTAGTGTCCTCGTCCATCGCACCGTCCTCGGCCTTAACCACCAGCTGTCGCTTCGTCTTGATCTCGCCGACGACGTGGGCCACGTTGAACCCACCAGCGATCTTCTGCCACTTCAGCTTGGACGCCAGTGCGCTGTCCAGCACGATGTCGAACGACTGCACGGTGTGGTCTGCGGTGTAGGGCGTGTTGTCCTCCATCACCAGCACCTCGAACTTGTTGTGCTTCCTCAGCGCACCGGCGACCCTCGCCATGTTGGACGAGTCCGTCAGGTCTTGCACGAGCAGCACGTTCTTGGGCTTCAGCGACGGCAGAATCAGCGACATGGACCTGAGATCAACGGTTCCGGAGAGGTCCACGTACGACATCGCACACCGCGACTTGATGAGGAAGTCCATCACGTGGAGCTGGACCGGGCTGTGCAACGCGTCCAGGTCCGACACGTCGTCCTGCTTCTTGCTCTCGTTCCACTTCTTCTTCTCGCCGAGCTTCGCCTTCTGCTGCTCCTTCCTCTTCAGCTTGCTGACGTCCTTCTCCTCCTCGCGGGCGTAGTCGGCGTGGCTGATCACGGCCCCGTACTCGTCGCTCTTGGCCTTGCTGGGGATGTAGGGGAACATCCTGGCCCGGCCCTTTGCGCTCTTCATCTCCGTGTCGACCGGCACGTGCTCCTCCTTCTTCACCGTGCTCAGCAGGTCGTCGTCCTCGGACTCGGACTCGGACTCGTCCTCGAACTGGATCTGCTCGAGCTTCGCACGCTTCGCACGCTCCTTGTCGAGTCTGCGCTGCCTGACCTCGTCCTCGTACTCCCTCAGCTCGGGCCCCACCAGCAGCTCGGCCCGTGCGGTCTGGACCTGGATCTGCTTCTCCAGCACAATGGGCGTCCCCTCCTCCACCGCAGAGCCCTGCTCCCGCAGCACACGCGTCCACGTGAAGAACAGGTCGCTGCCGATAGTCCCCTCGAGGGCTCGCTCAGTGAGCAAAATCGTGGTCTTGTCGTCGTCGCACAGGTTCGCCAGGGCGACCTGGGCCTCGGACCCGTTCTCGAACCCAGCACCGCTCGCAAACACCACCTTCGCCCCGGGCATACCGGCCAGCTCCTTGGGCTCAATCACTTGCACACGCGACGCGTCGAACGGGACGTTCCCCTTGGACTCCCAGTCCTTGATCACGGCCGGGGCCATCCACTCCAGCATGCTCCCGGCGTACGTCAGCGACCGGGCCTTCGCGTGGGCCACCAGCAGCACCGGGATCGGCGCACTCTGGATGTGCTCGTCGATGAGGTGGATCAGCTCGAGCATACGCCCGCCAATGGTCGTCGGCAGCAGCACGGTTCCTCCCCTGCCGAGCGTAGCATCGACGAGCGCAAAGAACTTCTCCACACGCTTCTTGTGTGAGAGGGCCGAGCCCACGGCTGCGGACGCGATGATCACGGAGGGCCGCGCCAGCAGCGGGTTCTGGAGCATGTCTGCGCCGTTGAGGAACGAGTCCTTGGAGTGGTTCCACACGGGCGCGTACACGACCTTCTCGGAGTTCTTGTTGATGACCCAGACGGTACCACCGAGCGCGTGGCCCGCGTTGACGGCCGTGAGCGTGAGCCCGTCGTACTTGGCCCGCAGGTCTGTTGTCTGCGAGTTCTTGACGGTGACGACGCTGTCGAAGGCGTCCTCGACGTCGTTCAGCTCGTAGCGCGTGCCCTTGATGGGCCCGATCACACCGGTCGACCGGTACAGGTCGATGGTGGCGACCCTGCCGAGGTTCGTCGTCGGGAGCGTCGCGTACACGGGCACCTGGAGGCCCTGGAACGCGAGCCACGCGTAGGCTCCGCAGAAGTCCGTCGTCGGCTGCGAGAGGATCACGATGTCGACCTTGGAGACGACGTCCTGGAGGTAGTTGAGGTCCGAGACCCCGTCCCAGCCCGGGTCCGCGAGGATCGTCACGCCGTCGAACTCAAGCAGCGACGCCCTCGAGCGCCGGCCGTTGACGACGATCGGGGTGTACGTGAAGGGCATGTAGAAAAGTGTGGTTCTAGAGCCAGAAATGTGTAGTTAGTAGTCTTCTCCGAGACATGTTCCATCAACACTTTCGCATCACCACTTTCGCGATGCGGGCGCGGAAAAAAGTAAAAAAATGATTTCGCCCAGGATCGAACTGGGGACGTTCTGCGTGTTAAGCAGATGCCATAACCAACTAGACCACGAAACCATTTGCGGGATAGGAAAGGGCGCGATCGCGGGCGGTTCTGCGCATCAAGTGGCCCTACCGCATCACGTGACCCGTCGCGAACGCGCTCGAGAGTACGTGTTTATACCATCACCATCTCATCGACTACCCACCACACACCCCACACCCCACCATGGCTCTTCTACAGACAGTGTACACGTTCGTGGTGCGCCACGGCGTGCTCCAGAAGATCGTGCGGTTCCTGCCACTCCTCTCAGTCCTGCTGGCGCTCGTCGGTGTGGCCTGGATGGCCGTACTGCCTATGGACGGGCAGTACCGCAACACATACATCTCAGAGAACGCGCTGATGCCGTCGCAGGCGTACTCGTACTTCCGCGAGTCCGAGTGGAACCTGCTGAGGGGCTTCCGGACCCAGATCAAGGAGTTCGACGTCGGCCGCGTGGGCGAGAACATGAAGGTGATGGAGTCCTGGCTCGAGGACATTGGCTACGAGACCTCCATCCACAGGGGAAAGCACGGTGAGAACCTGTACGCTGTGTTCCACGCTCCGCGTGGTGACGACACAGAGGCGATTGTGCTCGGTGCTGGCTACTACAACAGCGACGGCGAGTTCAACGTTGGTGGGATGTCGCTGGCTCTTGCGCTGGCACGGTACTTCCACCGGTGGATCGTGTGGTCCAAGAACATCATTGTGGTGATCCCCACGGACCCGAACTCGTCGCTGCGGGAGTGGGTGAACGCGTACCACACAGAGCTCGACCTCACGGGTGGCTCCATCGAGGCTGCGATCATGATGGACTACCCGTCCGCGAGCGACAACTTCGAGTACGTCGAGCTCTACTACGAGGGCATTAACGGCCAATTGCCGAACCTGGACCTCGTGAACGTCGCTGTGTCCGTCTCAGAGCACGAGGGCCCGCGGGTGAGTCTCCAGCGAACCAAGCAGGAGGACCTCAGAACGAACAGCTACTGGTCCCGGCTGCGTATTCTGTACCGTGGTGTCGTGGAGCTGGCGCTGGCTGGTATCAAGCCGGGCCAGGGCAACGAGGCCTTCTCGGGCTGGAGAGTCCAGGCCCTCACGCTGAAGGCCAAGGGCGAGACTGGGCCTAGCGACATCACCGTTTTCGGCCGTATCCCCGAAGCGGTTTTCCGGTCTGTGAATAACCTGCTGGAGAAGTTCCACCAGTCTTTCTTCTTCTACCTGATGCTCGCACCGAGAAACTTCGTCTCAATCGCTACGTACCTCCCGTCTGCTGCACTGTTTGCGGTCTCGTTCATTCTGAGCTCGCTGGACCATGTCCTGAACTCAGGGTATGAGCCACGCCATTTGGTGCAGTTCTCCGTGGAGGGTGGACTGTACCTGCTATCCACGATGACAGTTGGGTTTGTCCTGACGAATCTGGTCCCGGTCTTGCCACTGCAGTTCAACTATGTCTTGATTGGTGTCTCTTTTGCTATTTCTCTGGGTCCATTGCTTTACCAGCTGAAGCTGAAGAGCGAGTTGAGACCCTTGCTTCGTGGCATGGCTTTCATGTATTTCAGCACGGTGCTGTTCTCTCTGCTGGTGCTGAACTTCTCTCTCACTTACACACTGGGCCTGTTTGTGCTGCCACTGACATTCATCAAAGACAAGGCTCCTAAGCTACGCAATTGCATTCTGCTTGCGATTTCCAACCCATTCGTACTATCGCTGCTGTTTGCGCTGGACTTCGACGGTGGACTGCCCTCGCTCTACGAGGGACTCATCAAGAGCTGGACTCAGCTGAACTGCCACACCTGGCTCGTCGTTGCGTGTGGCTGGTTCCCTACATGGCTGTGTGTGGCTCTGAGCGTGTTCATCGCTGGTGAGGATATCGGCAGCAAGAAGACGAAGTGATATAGCATAGCATCTACGAATACAGGCAGTGTAGATATATGAAATAAATATAAATAGTAATAAATATAGTAGTGAATAAATATAAGGCCGGTATAATATAAGGCCGGTATAATATAAGGCCGGTATAGTAAGTATCCGGTATCACTTATCGACGAGCCCGAGCACCTCGGGAACCGTGCTCTTCACAGCGACGCCGGGCGCACTGTCGCCCTCGCTCTTGTTCCTCTCGTACTGCTCTCTGATGGCGATGGCCCTGGCCCTCTCCTTCGGTCTGTGTAGACACTCGAAGTAGTCGTCCGCCTGGGGCGTGCACTCGACTGGGTGCTTCGTGTCGCGGGCCGTGTAGCAGTCCATGAAGCTCTGCCAGATGGCGAAGCACCGGCCTGTTCCTCCCGAGAAGCCGTAGCCGGAGGACATGTTGTTGTAGTAGTTGTATATATATGTTCTACTAGTGTGTGATAGTTTGTGGTCTCGTCTCGTCCCGTCCTAAGTGTGTGGTGGTGGTGCGGGGTCGGTGGTGTGCGGGTGTTCGCGAAAAATGAAAAATAAATAAAAATGAAAAATAAAGGCTCGTTTTTTTCATAACTTCATCACTTCATCACTCCATCAACTAACTCCACCACCACCACCACCACCACCATCTAAAACCATGTCCTACTCCATGAAGCGCGGCCGCTCGCCCGCTCGTGAGCCCTGGGCCCGCGGCAACGCCATTCGCCAGGCCGTGAACCTGCCGACGCTCGTCACGGGCGTGCTCACGCCAGAGCAGCTCGATGCGTACCAGATGGTGTACCGGATCGAGGAGATCACGCAGAAGATCTCCAACAACGACATCGAGCCGCCGCTGAGCCGCTCGCCGTCGCCGCCACCGCAGTACGACACCCACGGGAGACGAACCAACACGCGAGAGCAACGCTACAAGAAGGGACTCGAGGACGAGCGCCACCAGCTGATCGACATCGCCGCGCGGATCGTGCCCAACTACGTGGCCCCCACGGACTACAGACGGCCCAAGGCCACGACGAAGAAGTACTTCATCCCGGCGAAGGAGCACCCGGAGATCAACTTCGTGGGCCAGCTGCTGGGCCCGAGAGGGAACACGCTGCGGAAGATGCAGGGCGAGTCCGGGGCCCGGATCGGCATCAGGGGCCAGGGCTCCGTCAAGGACGGGCGCAACCACCGGGGCGACCCCAAGTACGCGCACCTCGAGGAGCCCATGCACTGCCTGATCACGGCCGACACCGAGGAGAAGGTCGACGTCGCCATCGGGCTGTGCAAGGAGGTTGTGGAGAACGCGATTAGGGCCCCGGAGGGCCAGAACGACAAGAAGAGGGAGCAGCTGCGGGAGCTGGCGGAGCTGAACGGTACGCTGCGGGAGGAGGACGACAGGCCGTGCTCGATCTGTGGCCAGCGTGGGCACCGCAGGTGGGAGTGTCCGGATAAGGACAAGTACCAGCAGGAGCTTGTGTGTCGCCTGTGTGGTAACAAGGGCCACTTTGCCCGGGACTGCGTGATGAAGAAGGAGGGAGCCAACGTGAGTCTGAACGTGGAGGAGGAGTTCGATAACCTGCTGAGCGGAATGAACGCGACGAACTACACACACGACGAGCAGCCGTACAAGAAGAGGAATACGGGCACGGACATATCTTCACAGGGACTGCAGGGACTGCAGGGACTGGCTCCGGGACTACAAGGACTGGCTCCAGGACTGGCTTCATCGGGACTGGCTCCACCACCGGGACTACAACCTCCACCGGGTCTGGCTCCTCCACCTCCACCGCCGGGACTAACAGCTCCACCGGGACTGGCTCCACCACCGGGATTAACAGCTCCACCACCTCCACCGGGACTAACAGCTCCACCGGGACTGGCTCCACCTCCAGGATTAACTCCTCCTCCTGGACTAGCACCTCCCCCAGGCCCTCCAGGCTTAGCCCCTCCTCCACCACCAGGTCTTTCTAATCCACCACCACCCCCAGGCCTAGCCCCACCCCCAGACAAGTAATCTACGAATAAACGTTACGTATGCATGCTATTCAACTCACTCCGTAGACTGCTTCCACTTCTTGGCCATCTCCAGGAACTTGCTCATCTTCTTATCGTCAGGGAACAGGTAGTCGTAGTACTCCTGGATAACACCGTCCTCCAGGGTTTTCTTCTTCTTCACCACTGTCGGCATACGCTTCTCCAGCTTTTCCAGCGTCTCTGCCGTGCCGTGGGTCTCCTCAAACTGCTTAAACGCCTCAAACATAACAACCCTCTCGTCGTTGCTCTTTTCCTTCTTGAAGAACCTCAGCGACTCCTCGAAAACCGCACGAGTCCTGAGTATAGCCTCTTCGCTGACCTCGAATGAGAATTCCAGCTCGTAGTCTCCCGTGGCTTCCACTTGTGCCTCGTACTCTTGCAGCTGCTTCTGTGTTGGAACAGTCAGCTCAAACAGTGCGCTCTTGATCCAGATAGTGGTGCTGTGCATGTCAGTTTCCAGCTGTCTTCTGTAGAGGTCCCTGGCATTACCGTACTCGCTCTGGTCGACCTCGAACTCGATGTATTTCTCCCACACCAGCGTCGAACGGGGCAGTGTGTCAATGGCAATCTCGTAGATGGCTCTCGCACGGTCTAGGTCGTTCAGCTCAGACTCCAGCTCGGCGTAGTCGCACCACACGGAGGCGTTCTTCGGGAAGGACTCGAGGTTCTTCTCGTATATCTTCCTCACCCGGTCGAACTCCTTCAGCTTGATCTCCAGCGCAATGTAGTGTCTGAACGTCTTCTGCTTCGGGTACGCACCGATTGAGTAGCCCAGCAGCTTGCGGGCCTGGCCCAGCCCACCGTGGCGGACCTCAAACTGCGAGTAGAGGATCCACACAGACGAGAAGGTGAACTGCTTCGGCGGACTCTTCACAGCTCGCCGATACACGTCCCTGGCCCTGTCTGTCTCGCCCAGCAGCTCCTCAAACACCGCGTACCGCGTCCACAGACACATGTATCGCTTCCAGTGGACCTTCTCTGCGGACTTTGGGCAGTTTTCCACTGCGGACTCGAACGCGTCCCTAAGCACCTCCACCGGGTAGTCCCGCAGCAGCGAGATGTAGGCCCACCAGGCGTCGTAGTCCCGCGGGTCGTCCCGGAGCTGGGACTCGTACCTGCGTTTCCGCTTGGCCATGATCGAGCGCTCAATCCCGTCCCGGTCGCCGTACTGCTTCTCGAACCTCGTCAGCTCCTCGCCCAGCACGGACGACCCCGGCAGCTTCTCCAGCCCAAACCGCAGAATCGCCCTCGCCCGCTCCCACTCTCGCTGGCTAGCCTCCCACCGGGCGAACTCCGCGATGAGCCTGTCGCTCTGGAGAGCATCAACACCGGCTGTGAACACCTCCCGCGCACCGTTTGCGGTGCCGTACTCGGACTCGAACTTGGCCCACTTCAGCCACGTCTCAGCATAAGGGTGCACCCGCACGTACTCGTTGAACACGCGTCTCGCGTTGTCCAGCTCGTCGTACCGCCGCTCGAAGCTCACGTAAGCGTCCCACGCGGGCGTGTCGGGCTCCCAGGCCATCCACCGCTGGAAGACGAGCCTAGTCCCCACCACGTTCAGCAGGGTCTCCTCGGTCTGGACGTACCGGAACCAGAACTTGTCCACGCGCGGCAGCAGCGTCGTGACCCGGTCAAACAGGTTTCTGGCGTGGTTTATGTTGCGGGTCTTGATCTCGGCGTCGATGTAGCGGATCCACAAAGGGACGTGGTGGGCGTTGATCTCGAGCGCACGCTCGAAGATGGACCTCGCTCTCCGCAGCTCGCTGTGGTCGAGCTCGAACTGGGCGTACCGCATCCACTGCGGGAAGTCCAGCCGGTTCCGTCTCAGCGCATCCTCGTACTCCTTCCTCGTCCTGCGCAGAGTCTCCTGGAGCTCCTCGAGGTCTGCTATCTTCACATGGGTCTTGTTCTGGGGGTCGCTCTTGCGCTCGTACGCCTCCAGCAGGATCTGCTCTGCGGTGATCTGGAACTGCGCGGGCGCCTTGTTCCGCTCCCTACGGTGCTCCATTGCTGGCTAGAGTGAGTGGTCTGTATAGAAGTGTACATTGGAGCTGGCGTTTTATGTCTGCGCACTCTGCTTATGTAATGGCTTAGTCATACTGCTTACATAACACCTTAGTCATGTTGCTTACATAACACCCCAGCACACGCTTACATAACACCTCCACGCAGCGTCAGCACAAGGTGCAACTGCGCTCCAGCCTCGAGCTTGTAAGCCTCTACTGTCTGCTCGTCGTCCCTTTGCTCTGGTTAGTGTGTGTGTTCTCCTAGTCCAAAAAAAGAGCGTACTCACATCTGCTTTCCCGAGTAGATGAGTCTCTGCTGTGCGGGTGGGATGCCTTCTTTCTCCTCCATGATCTCCTTGATCCTCAAAATCTGTGCTGGTTAGCATCGTGCCCCTGGAATAACACACTCGCGTGCAATTGAAACCACACTTACCTTGTCGCTTGGCTCCACGTCCACCGGGATCTGCTGTGGTGTTAGTAATGTCCCACACACCGGCTCACGACAAACCCACTTCAAGCCCTGTCAATGTCTGCGCGTCGCTGTTAGTACCCTGAAAAGAGCCACACCACGAGCCCACGCCGGGCTCCACACACATGCTCACCTTCACCTTGATCTGCATCTTTGCTGTAGCGTATTGCCCCACCAGTGCTTGCCGTGATGATAGCCCGCGACCCATATTATTCGTAACGCTGGTGGGATAAGCTGGTAGGGCCACTTCGGTAGGTGCACACATCGCAGTGCTCGTAACCACAGTAACCGTAATTTTTCACTCTCTATATACGCATATCTCTCTATCTCTCTCTCTCTAGCAGTGCCATGCTGCCGACTCCAGACGTCGTCGCCGACTACGACAAGGTCTACGAGCCCGCAGAGGACTCGTTCCTGCTGCTGGACTGTCTAGAGGCCGAGAAGGACTACATCAACACCCACTATAAGAGCCCGATAGTGGTGGAGATCGGGACCGGTTCAGGTGTTGTGACGGCTTTTTTGCACACGAGTATCGTTGGTGATGGTGTGTTTGTGACGACTGACCTCAATCCACACGCGTGTCGGTCGTCGCTGGACACAAGTGCTAAGAACGGGGGTGCCCTCTTCGTGGACTCGCTACAGTCCGACCTCACAACGTCTATACGCCGTAATCTAATAGACATTCTGGTGTTCAATCCTCCTTACGTTCCATCTCAGCATGTGCCAGGAGTGCCAGAGAAAGAAGACGCATACGAGTGGCTCGACCTGGCTCTTGATGGAGGAGACGACGGCATGGTCGTTACAGACAGACTGCTGGACGACCTCGACAACATCTTATCACCCAATGGAATAGCATATATCCTCTTCTGTGCGAGAAACAAGCCCGAGCAAGTCGTTGCGAGATTGCAACGACAAGGATGGTCCTCGACGTTGATCATGACGAGGAAAGCCGGGTGGGAAGTGTTAAGCGTCTACAGGTTCATGCGTCACACTAGTCAATGATCTCGAACTCAATCTTTTCTTCATTAAATCTTTCTTGTATAGTCCATAATTTCAACTATCAGCATCTTCAAACAGGTCTGAGAAGATGTCTTGTTCACAAGACTCATAGTCAATCTCAGTGCCATTATAAACGTTTTCAAAGTTGTAGTAACTCAGACCATCGAAGAATGGTTTCAAAGATGACATGGAGCCAATTTTTTTAACACCAATTAACGCTGGCTTTCTTAGCCCCTTCGTCTCATTGATCTTAGACAGCAATAATGTCTTCTCTGAATTAGATGCCTCGTGCGTGAAAAGCTCCGTTTTTCCAGAGATACGATCAATCAAACTGATGATATTAGCATTCTTGTAAATGGCATTAATAGTATCAATAATGAAAATCCACTCTTGGAAGTCCTCAAACTTAAGCACAAGTAACAAATCCAGAAGTTTTGAAGCTTGGAATACGGTCTCAACGTCCGCTGGTGTTGATCTTTCCGGGTAAAGAACATTTAAGAAGAATCTCTGCAAAGCGGTGTAGATGAACGTCCAATAATCATAGAGATGTATCTCGCTAAACTTCAACAATACAACCCTCAACAACAAAAATATCTCAGAGTTGACCGCACTTGCACCCTTTGACTGACCCAACAATGCATCCAATTTAGCGAACAGCTCTTTCAATAACACAATGTGTTGATCCTTGTCACTGACTAGCAACATATATGCAACACGTCTTAGAGTCAATTTCTTTACCAATTGTTCGTTCTCATTCCAATTGAAAATGTTAGTGGTGGAGGTTGTGGCTTTCACAATGAACTCGGTGATTTTATCACTGGCATCACTACCCATCCATTTAGAAATGACGGAGTTCCAAAGAGACACGTCCCAGATTTTGACAGTGAAAAACTGAGCATCGTTGAAAACCTCGGAAATCAGGAATTTCAGAGATTTGGATGTTGGATAATGAGAAATTATAGTGTTCAAGAGCTCCATGTGGTAGGACATGATATTTTTGGGGAAGGATTTAGATTTGTAAACTGGAGTCAACAACGTAACAATTATTGTAGAGACGGTTGATGACTGTTTATCTGGTTCTGGGACAATGTTCTTCAAATTTGGAACAACAAACTTCATACTCTTTATAATATCCTCTTGGCTGATAATGATCTCACTGGATGAAGCCAAAGTGCTTTCTTCGGCATTCGTTTCCTGTGGGACGGAATCATAGTCTTTGATATTCGAAGATACAGCACTGGATATGTCCGAGTTCTTAAAGTTTAACGAAGTAGGATAAATCTTCAAAAACAATTCACTAATATCTTTCTTCAGCTTTTTCTGAGAGCCAAACTTAGAATGACTCAATTTAGTTGCAAACACAGAAATGAATTTCACGATATTCAAAAGCACTGGCTTGTATGTGTTCAAATCATCAGCTACTATTTTCAAGAATCCCATTGTGTCATTGAAAATATCTTCCATCGAATCGTCTTGCAAGGACTGTGTGTAATGAATCAAGAAGTCACCAACCTCCAAACTTGTTGGTCTTACCATTCTTGGATCTTGGACTGATTGGTTCAACAGCTTGAAGATGTAAGGAATTGTTAACTGTGGTCTTGTACCATCCAGTACGTGCAACAATTTGAACACAACTGCATCGTCGTCTTTTTCCACATAACAAATCATAGTTTTTAACACTTCAACAGGTTCCAGTTCATAGAGTCTTTCCATCAAGTGTTTCGATTTGTGCTTCAACTTCAATGACTGATACTTTATAGACGCATTTTCAGCATCATTTGTAGTTTTCAAGATTGTGTCAGATTTCCTCCAAATGTTAAAGCTTGTCTTGATAGCATCTTTGAAACAAGATGTCAACATGCGACGGTTCTCAACAATAGTAGAGTCCTCAGAGTTGCGTTTCCCGGCGTCATTGTTAAAAACTCCAGCAACGGTTGAGAAAAATCCAGGATCATGTTGTGTAATCTGGCTTTTGTTCACTTCTATACTTTGGACATATGTTCTGAACAGTGACAGTACCTCTTCCAAAACTTGAAGCAAAAGTGAGATGGAAATTTCATCTTTGGAGTCAGGATCTGTATTGTAAAGCTCATCGACCTTTTTCAAAATGGTCAATGCAATTGGTTCGACAAACTTGAAGATGTACTCGTCCTGGAACTTCAGTGATGAGCTCAACAATTCGATCCAAGTACTCAGCAGGCCTGGGTTGTTGAACTTGACGAAACTTAAAAGCAGGAAATCGATTAAGAATGGTTTCCCCGATGAGTCTTCCTTAACAAGGACTTCAGTAACCTTGGAATGTGTGCCTATCAACAGTCTCGTCAACTGTGTCAAATGTTTGAGCAAGACGACGAAGAGCATCTCATACTGGTCGTCGTCATTATTGCTCTCCAAAGCCATCTCTTTAGAAAGCATGAATATCGATGTAACATGGTCTTCGAACCAAGATTCAGAACCATCAAGAAGCAGTTCATAAAGCTTTAGTACAGCTCCAAATGTTTTGGCATTGAACGATCTCTTCTTGACAAATCGGTCTAATTGGAACAATGTGAAATCTTTATACGTTGATACATTCTCATCCTTATACTCCACTGAGTTGATGACAGTCAATTCTTCTTTGAACAATGGTAACAGTCTTTTCAAATCAACACATAAGACTCTGTACAAAATCGAGACATGGTATGAGAACACAGCATTATCATCAAGTGATTCGTCGAATTTGAATGTGATCAATTGGAACAATCTGTTCGTGAATCCGGATGTGATGGTATTGAGAATCCAGTTCTGAATGACCGTGTACACGGACCCATTTGTTTCATCCAATTCATCCAAGATGACGTGTAATGGACGGTCCAAAAAGGATGTGTCAGAAGCATGGTTCCATAAGTAGTTGAAAACCAAAAGACGATCGGAAAAGCTGTCCACTGCCAAAAGATATGAAGTCACTGCTGCCTCAACGTAGTGTGGTGGGACCGTTAGTGTGAGTGTATGTAGTGCCTTAACAATCTCCACCTGATAACGGGTCCCTTGAGTCTTCAGTAATGCACAGAGCTGAAACACAACATGTTTCAGGACCTCAATACGTGTGAATGGAGTATTGAAGTGTATTTTAGCAAAAAGTCTTGCAACAGAAATAATAACACTTCCTTGAAAGTCTGTGGTTTGCAAAATTGTGATCAGATCTTGATTTGTGTACTTGAGTTCTGGGATTGTATCTATAATCGAATTGAGTAAATCGATATAATGTGTACCATTCTTAGATTGGACATTGGAAATGACAAGTTCTGTGATGAGGTTAAGTGTTATGACACTAAGATCAGCTGGCTGGAATGGAAGATTCAATACATCGGTACCGGAATAATAGGTCTCGATTCTTTCTGCAATTTCAGATGTTGTGACCTTATCAATGTCCTGAGATGCATGTTCTATTGGGAGATACGCTCTTTGCGGTATCAGGTCCATAATACTAGATAGCAACTTGAACCATTCTTGTGTCCCTTGGTTATGAAGCAATGATGTGATTAAAAGCAATGGCAATTGATGAACGATCATCTCCTCATCTTGCACGTTAAAGTTCTGTAAAATAAATGCAACAAATGGTAAATCAGTACTTTCTTTTGATAGTTCAGCATAGATATCAGAATAGATAGCCAAGGTCTCAACAGCATCAAACAATGCACTGCCACTCTTCAACACGTCCACGTACTCATAACTCTTAGCGTCCACGGATTGCTGAATAGAACGCAGAGCTGGTATAAATATTTCCGGTACGACTTCTGAGCTAATCTCCCAACGGTCCAATAGCGCCAATGACACTCTCAACGCGGTTGTTTTCTGCTCATACGCTGGTCTCTGATCATATGTTCCTGCCAAATGTTTCAGAAGGCCATCTGTAAGAAGTTGCGAACCGTTGTCTTTGAAATATGCGAGGTGAAGTTGTGATGTAGTCTCTGGCCCCAACAGCCAAGACCACACACGCCTGTTTATAGACATATCTTTCTTCAGTATAGCGGAGACAGCGGACATAATGAGGTTTTGGAGGTCTTTTGCCGGTGATAGCTTTTGAAGAACCGTGGAGTCTAGCTGGAGCTTCTTGATCAACAAGTCGAAGAATCCACGCTGTATGAGGATGTTATTGGATTTGAGTGCGCTCGAGAATGCTCGTATCAGCAGCCCCGTCTCTGGCGAGATGAGTGCCTGCTGCTCTGCAGTGAGCTGGCTGCGTAGCTGGGTCTTATAGTAGTCTGTGTCGTTCTCCTTCTCTTCCGGTGGTGGAATGACGACGTTGAGCTCTGGCAGCCGCTTGTTACACCACACAAGACACCCGAGACGGCGCTCGTCGCTGGTGATGATCACGAGGAACAGCGACTGCCAGAACAGCGAGTCGTCTCCAAGCTCAACCTTGAGACTGTCAACAAGTGCAAACGACGCATCGAAGAACTCCGATCTCTCATCATCCAGCGATGGGATCAGATACGCCAGCAGCGGGCGCACAATCGTCTTGAGCGTCGACGACGGCAGTGTGAGGATGTAGTTCTTGTAGAGATCAATGACCATGGGCTTGATGGAGATGGAAGCGAACTGCATCAGCGGGAGGATGCCTGGGACCCAGAGGTCCACCTCTTTAGCCAGCGTGTTGATGCCCAATTCCTTGAAGATGAAGTTGTAGAGCTCGAGCGTCTTGGAGTGCACACCCGAGGGCAGGTTCGGCGACAGGCATTTCGAGAGTGTGATGGAGATATCGAGCGAGTGCGGGATCCAGTGCTCTGTCGTGTGCTTCTGCTGGAGCGACTTGAGCAGCTTTGAGAGGAACGCTATGTAGTCAGCCCACTCCTCGACGGCGTCGAACAGCGCGAGGGCCTTCTCCACTGCGGAGGCGTACTTCTTGTCCTTCGAGTCCATTAGCCGCCCGTTGGTTAGGGTGAAACCAAGTCGTATTGGTGGTGGTGGTGATGGTGATGGTGATGTTATGTTTACACGTAGCGCTGGCGGTGCCGGTTCGCGCACACCGGTGGGTACTAACACGGGCATGGCTAAGGGCTTGATAAGGGTATGCTATGGGGGATTACTAAGGGTATTCTGTGGTATGGACTTACTAATGGTATGCTACGCTATGGATATGCTATGGATATGCTATGGATATGCTATGGATATGCTGTGGTTTGCTGGTGGATTCACGGGTTTTATGATGCTACGTGTTGATGGTATGGTATACTCGACCGGTTGAAGTTCTACTCTCATCTCTATGCATTACATCTATCACAGCCCACCGACCCTGTTCTCCTGGAACCGGCTCAGCTTCTCCTTCCGCAGGTAGTACACCTTCCTCTCTCGTGTGTACCCACGCACAAATGCCTGGATCGACGCCTCATCGTGCTGGCCCGTGTGGTTCAGGAACGAGTCCTGGATCGACTCCGTCAGTCGCTTGGACTCGTGCACGGTGCTCTGCAGCACGCCGTAGATGCTCTCTCTGGTGAACTTGTTCAGTGACTTGTTCATGAGTGCCTCGGTCTCGTGCCACTGCGCAACCAGCTGCTGGAGCTGTGCCAGGCGTGTGTTTGTCGCCGTCTTCTTCGTCTCCAGCTCCTTCAGCTTGTCGATGTACGTCTCGATCTGCTTCACAACAACCTCCACCTCGTCCAGCTCCTTGTGCACCTGTGTCTCCATCAGCGTCACCAGGTAGCCCTTAAGCACGTCCATTGTGTCCAGCAGCCTGGTGATCTCGCGTGTGGGCACCACACTCAGCGTCTGCGGCAGCGGGATCCGAGCTCTCGGCTGTGGCTGCTGTTGTTGTGACTCCTCTGGTGTCACACTCGGTGAGTCCCCTTTGGGTGGCAAGCTCGGTGGCGTCGACATCTTCACTGGCTTTGCCTGCAATGTGTGTAGTTAAAGGTGTGGAGCCCGCGCCTGGCTTTTGTATTCGCGGGACTACAAGTCGGTGATGGTCTAGAGACTCAGTCCGGTGCTGAGACCCGGCTAGACCAGACACAATGCTGAACGCTATCAGAGTAGCCTCGAGATCCTCACCAACGGCAGCGGTGATCGTGTTCCACGGCCTGGGAGACTCCGGCAGTGGGTGGAAGTTCCTGGCCGACATGGCACGCCAGTCCCCGGAGTTCGACCACATCAACTTTGTGTTCCCCAACTCCCCAATGCAGCCTGTTACGCTCAACGGTGGGATGGCGATGCCGTCGTGGTTCGATATCCAGAGCCTGAGCGAGTACACGACGAACGACGACGTCAGGGGCTATCTCAAGTCGCTGGAGACGGTGAAGCAGTATATCCAGGAACAGGTAGACGCCGGCATCCCTACGGAGCGCATAGTCGTGGGTGGCTTCTCACAGGGTGGAGGTCTCGCTCTGGGCACCGCTGCTACGTACGATAAGAGGCTCGCTGGTATTCTGGCCTTCTCCCCGGCGTGTCCCTTCTTCTCTACGCTGATGGAGAAGAAGTCACGTGCCAACATCAACACCCCGGTGTTCCACGGCCACGGCACTGCAGACCCCATTGTTCCGTACGAGGCCGCTAGGCTCATCAAGGGACTGTTCCAGGACTCGCTAGGCTTCACAGACTACAGACACGAGTCCTACGCGGGCCTCGCGCACAGCTGCGACGACGATGAGCTGGCGAAGGCCTACGCTCTCCTGGAGGAGGTGATCCCAAAACAGTGAGTGTATATCTGCTATACACGAATGATGCAATACGGCTATATTCTCTTCGAGTCCCACACGTGGACCATCTCGTCCCACCCGGTAGTAGCAACCCATCCAGGCTCGCCCCACAGACTGTAGTCCGCACCAACGACAAACTCACGGTGCTGGTTGAACACTCTGGCCTGGCCGTGCCTCGTCATTCTGTTGCCCATGGTCCCTCTTGAGCCCGGGTCCGTCTGGTCTCTCCAGATCCGGGCTGTCATGTCGTAGGAACAACTCATCAGCTCACCACCATCGTGAGGAGACCACACCAGCCTTCTCACTGCGAAGTCGTGGCCCACGAACTGGTTCAGTGGAGACGGACCGGCCTTTGCTCCCATAACGGAGGGCGACTCCGCTGTGGGGACCATTCGGAGATCCCAGATCTTGATGAGCTTGTCGACACCGCCTGTGGCGATGATGGTGGAACGGTACTTGTTCCAGTCGCACGATAGCGTCTCTGCGCCGTTATGGCCGACGAAATCAGACACCTCCGGGTTCGGCAGTCTCGTGTCCCATACCTGGACGTGGGAGTTGGCATTGACAGACATCATCATGTTCGGGTTGTGTGGGGAGAAAGTCGCTTGATAAGCACAGTTGTTCTGCATGTTTGGCTTGGTGGTGTTCAGAGTCAGCAATGAGCTCTTCCTCTGTGGCGACCACAGCTTGATTGTGCCGTCCCAGGAGGAAGACGCAAACAGCGTTTTCTCTACGAGGTTCCACGTCGTGGAGAAGACCTCTCTGCCGTGCTCTTTCCACTGCATCACTGGGAACCGGCCACTCTCGCCTAGCCCAATGTCAAACAGTTTCACCGACCCGTCACCGTTCGCAGTCACAACCTGGTTGGCGTGCATCTCCGACCACGCTAGGTCAAACAGCCCGTCCTGTGTATCGAACATCGCCTCGCTCACGATGGACCCGTCTGGCTGGATCGCCAGTATATAGAGACGGCCATTGCCCACCAAACCGTAGTTTGCGGAGCTCGCAACGGCCAGCTTGTTGTCGTAGAAGGGTGAGTACTTCACAGCATAGCCATTGAACCCCTGCGTACGAAACGAAAGCATCTCTTGCCGTTGTGGTTGGACCCGTAGAGAGCCACAAGAGAGAGCCTGGGGAAGGGTACTAAGTAGCTCGGAGCAGCTGAGAAACGGCCGGGTAACCCCGAGCGCCCCACCCCAACGTCCCCGGGTAACCCTCGGATATATTTCCGAGGGCCAAATGGTAGGCGCAGCGTTTGTTTACATTTGGGCCGATCCGTCAACAAAGAAGAAGGCTCAGCACTCCTCACACTCCACCCGCTCAGCTCAATCAGCACTTACTAGCCACTAATACAGGCCACAAAGCACACGAACCCCAGAAAAGCCCTCTCCTGTCGCTCTCTACTACCCTCATTCTCTATTACGCTTGCCGCCCATCTCCTACTGCTCTTTACCGCCCATCACCCCAGCGGCTCTTCACCACGATGTCCACCCAAGACGAGATGCTCTGTGCTGTGCCGCTGAAGTACACGTACCTGGTGAAGAACACCGCCAGCAGCTACTTGTACGAGTCCAACACCGGGCTCTGGCAAGGAATCAGCGCGGAGAACAGCCTGATGAACAGCCTGGTTCCACCACAAGCACAGCACCAGTACAGGATCATTGACAACTTCAACACGCTCGAGCCCCATCTTCGTCATGAGTTGAAAAAGCGTGTGAGCGTGTGTGACTCGCGCTCCAACGAGCACTTGCTCCATCTCCAGCTTGAGGCGCCTACGCCAGACGCTGGTGCCAAGGAGCACGCCAGGCTGCTGAAGCACTACCAGAAGTTCGACTTCAAGTCGATCATAGTTGACCGGAGCAAGTTCCGTGGTCTGTTTTTGGATACCACTGGTATGGAGCTGAAGCACGACTTCACTGCTCAATTGACACAGCTGGCGCACTTTTGCCATGTGGAGATCCTCATCTCCAACAGGGTCGAGTACTTCACCTTGGGTGTCAACAGCGAGAAGTTCAACGAGCTGACGAACCAGAACGTGTATCTGTACATTCTCGGTGATTCTGATGACACCACGTTTGCGGAAACGAGACTGCGCATTCTCATGGACACCTCGATCGGATTGTTTGTTGACTCGCTGGAGATACCACTGTCTCTAATCCCACTCGTCGGTGGGATGGGGTTCGGCAACTTCAAGTCTATCGCCAGGGAAACAGGCGTCAACTTATACATCCCAAGCATTGTGCCAGAACTCTACAAGACTGGAACCAAACATACGCTGGACAGGATCTTCCTTTCCGGTATGGAAGCCCAAGTACTGCTAGCCAAGAAGTTGATCAACGATGTCCAGGAAGCCACAGAGAAGGAAATTGTCTACAAGAGTGTTGAAGTGCTAAAGATTAAAAAAGACCTCGTACTTATTAACCGTAAGGCTGACTTGAGTGCCATTATGTTCAAGTATGGTGCTTTTATTCAAGTGTCACCACTAGGGAATGATAACACCACCGTCCATCTTCAAGCGAACTCACAGGAACTTATCGAATTGGCCATCGGTGATTTGAGCTCTTTGTCAAATGACATTTATGAAGCAGATATTTGGTTCCACACAGGTGAATCTTCCGATGATCAAACAATGATGCCAGCTCAATCAACGATTTCAGAAGAAGAGTTGAAGGCTTCGCTGTCGAAAGTCTCCGTTGCTTCAAATGTCATCATCTATGCTCAGTACAAATGTGCCTCTTTCAAAATTGTTGGCTCACAAGATGACTGTGTCAAGGCAGTTAAGTTGTTTAAAGCATCAGCACCACAATTCTACAAAGACTCCATGGTCACCATGAGATTCAACATTGAGTTGGGCTTAGCATACCATGAGTTTATCAGTGGTAAAAAGAATGGTAAGATTGCAAAAATCACAAATAGTTCACAGTGTACTTTTATCAATTTCCATCCATTGAACGAGTATAACTTGCTACTGGAAATTGAATCATCTGATTTTAGTGATTTTATCAATTCGTTCTCTCAGCTTCAGCAAGAGTTCCCATCCGAAGTGAAGTTCTATATTCCAGAGTCGTTCCATCGTCAGATCATTGGAACTGGTGGTACTTTAATTCAATCCATCATGAGAAAATATAATGTCTTTGTCAAATTCTCCAACTCTTATGATCAAAAAAACAACTTGAAAAGCCACGTACGTTATGATAACGTCATCATCCGTTGTCCATTTAAGAACAGTAACAACATCCCATTGGTGAAAAATGAACTAAACAACCTATTGATCAACAATGAGAATGTGACATTTTTCAATACATACTTCAAGATTTCCAGAAATCAATACCGTCTTATGAGCTTTGACAAAATTCAGGAGATTGAGAAAAAGACATCGACGTTCATAAAGTTCCCTACATCTGAACCACAAGAGTATGCAGTTGCTGAAGTTTTGGGTACTGAGACCACATCCATCAACGCCGCTCGTTTGCTCATTTCCGAAATGGCTGAAAGTTATGAATTCCGTATCACATCCTCACCAAAGTTCCATAAGGTTATCAGTGATTCTAATGAAACATTTGTTGAGAGGATTAAGGTCCCTTTCAAGCTATTGTACAAGTTTGAAGTGATGGCCTGTGACAAAAAATCTCCAGAAGCTGGCTCATATCATGCCATCATCCTCAGTTACACACCTGACAGTGATCTCTTCCTCGAAGACGCCATCACGCATCTGACCTCTTTCCTCAGAGAGTTTGAGTTCACAATCATGGATCGGGGTGAGCTCTCCAACAACGATCTGATCATGAACGGCTCTGCATCACGTATCGGTATGTCGCTATCGGCACCACCTTCCTCATCAGCCGCATCATCTACATTCTCATCTACGCCATCATCAGTTGGTAACACATCAGTCGCATTCACGCAGCAGTTGTATACGCTGCCAAACATTTCGAACCAGAGGCTCATGCAACAGCCAACGATGGTCCCAGGCTTTGCACCTGGTGTCCACAATGTATACAAAAAGAAACCCACCGCACAGAGAAGCCAAAAGTCTGTGAACTACTAAGACACACAAATATAATACCCTGATTTTTCTGCTTTTACGCTGTTAATGAAACTCACTAAGATGTTGATACCATGTAGCGGCCTAAAAGTCCCAGATCGGGCATCTCGCCCGATACGGGAATCCTACCCCATCTGGCTAATTGCGCGCATTTTCGCGTTTTTTGGCGTTTTCGCCCTCGGGCGCGTAACCCCGGCAGCGCATGTGTTGATAAACAATTTGCCACTCAAATCACCATAGTTGCTATTCAGGCCGAGCAAAAGCACACACAAGCACACGCTTCCACACCACCCAGTACTGAGAGACTCCTACGATGTCGGACACAGAGACAGACAGCGATCTGCCGTTGGGTGGGGGCTTCATTCGCGATGATCCAGAGCTCAAGAAGAGCAGGAAGAGGACCACCCGGGCTACGAGGTCGAGAAACGTGAGCTACGCTGAGTCTGACGAGGAGGAGGCCGAGGAGGCCGTGCCGGTGAAGACGAGGCGGTCCAAGCGGTCCACAGCGCTGTCCGCTAAGCAGAAGCTGAAGCTGCTGGACGACGACTACGACGAGTACAATCTCGAGAACGATAAGGACTTCGAGGGCGGAGAGCTCGAGTCGTCGGACTCGGACGTCGTCGTGGTCTCGTCCTCGGGGCAGCCGCTCAGGGGCACGTCCGAGGACCCGATCGAGCTGTCTGATCTGGACGTGAAGGGCTCCGACTCGGACGCCCCGCTGGTGAAGACCGAGCGCAAGAGGAAGACCACGCGCAAGCCCCGGGCGAAGAAGCCCAAGAAGCCCAAGATCCCGTACCACCAGCGCATGACCGAGAAGCTGTACGAGCACCACCCGGACCTGAGGGACGTGTTCCCGAGCCTCGACAGCTCCAAGCCGATCCCCGTCGAGAAGGCCCACCAGCCCGAGGGCATGAAGATCCAGCTGCTGCCGTTCCAGTGCGAGGGCCTGAACTGGCTCGTCAAGCAGGAGGCGAGCGTGTACAACGGCGGGATCCTGGCCGACGAGATGGGCATGGGCAAGACGATCCAGACGATTGCGCTGTTCCTGAGCGACCGCACGAAGAGGCCCAACCTGGTCGTAGCCCCGACGGTGGCCCTGATGCAGTGGAAGAACGAGATCGCACAGCACGCTGGCGACTCGCTGAAGGTGGAGGTGTTCCACGGGGCGAACCGGTCTGGCGACGCCGAGCTGCTGGCCCAGAACGACGTGGTGCTCACGACGTACGCTGTGCTGGAGAGCGTGTACCGCAAGCAGCACTACGGGTTTAAGCGGAAGGGCGCTCTCGTGAAGGAGAGTTCCGCCCTGCATGCGATTGCGTTCCACCGCGTCGTGCTGGACGAGGCCCACAACATCAAGGACCGCCAGAGCAACACGGCGAAGGCCGCCAACATGCTGAACACGAAGAAGCGGTGGTGCCTGTCGGGGACGCCGCTGCAGAACCGCATTGGCGAGATGTACTCGCTCATCAAGTTCCTGAACGTGGAGCCGTTCGGGCACTACTTCTGCACGAAGTGCGAGTGCCGGTCGCCCAACTGGTCCTTCACCGACTGGCGCCACTGCGACCACTGCGGTCACGTGCCGATGCAGCACACCAACTTCTTCAACCACTTCATGCTGAAGAACATCCAGAAGTACGGCATCGCCGGCGACGGGCTCGCGTCGTTCGGCAACATCCAGTCGCTGCTGAAGAACATCATGCTGCGGCGGACGAAGGTCGAGCGGGCCGACGACCTGGGGCTGCCCCCGCGCGTGGAGGAGATCCGCAGGGACTTCTTCAACGAGGAGGAGAAGGACCTGTACCAGAGCCTGTACTCGGACTCGAAGCGCAAGTTCAACGAGTACGTCGCCGAGGGCGTGGTGCTGAACAACTACGCCAACATCTTCACGCTGATCACCCGGATGCGACAGCTCGCGGACCACCCGGACCTCGTGCTGAGACGGGTACACAACAACGCGGAGCTCGGGACTGAGGGGCTAAGCGGTGTGATTGTGTGCCAGCTGTGCGACGACGAGGCCGAGGAGCCGATCGAGTCCAGGTGCCACCACAAGTTCTGTCGCATGTGCATCAAGGAGTACGTCGAGAGCTTTGGGGGAAACCAGGACAAGCTGGAGTGCCCGATATGCCACATCGCCCTGAGCATCGACCTGCAGGCGCCGTCGATCGAGGTGAACGTCGAGGACTTCAAGAAGGGCTCGATCGTGAACAGAATCAAGATGGGCGGAGAGTGGCGGTCGTCGACGAAGATCGAGGCGCTCGTGGAGGAGCTCTACAAGCTGAGAAGCGACCGGCAGACGATCAAGTCGATTGTGTTTTCCCAGTTCACGTCGATGCTGGACCTCGTCGAGTGGAGACTCAAGAGGGCCGGTTTCCAGACAGTCAAGCTGCAGGGCTCGATGTCGCCGATCCAGCGAGACAACACGATCCGCTACTTCATGGAGAATACCAGCGTGGAGGTTTTCCTCGTGTCGCTGAAAGCCGGTGGTGTGGCCCTGAACCTGTGTGAGGCGTCGCAGGTGTTCCTGATGGACCCCTGGTGGAACCCCTCGGTGGAGTGGCAGTCTGGTGACCGTGTGCACAGAATCGGCCAGTACAGGCCTGTGAAGATCACGCGTTTCTGTATCGAGGACAGCATCGAGTCCCGAATCATCGAGCTCCAGGACAAGAAGGCCAACATGATCCACGCCACGATCAACCACGACGACGCTGCCATCAACAGGCTCACCCCGGACGACCTGCAGTTCCTGTTCATGAACTGACGGGCTATTTACGGGCTTAAGTTATGAATTAGCGGGCTTGGCACATTGTAGTACCCCGGCCCTAAGCGGCCAACCGTTGGGGCCCCTTGCAGTATTATACGGGCCCAGGCAGCGCTGTGTGGGCTCTGTCCACTAAAACTACACAGGCACGGCCATAGCGAGAGCTCTGCCTGGGCCAGTGGACACTGCAGTATTTACACACAAAATTTACCAGTTTGGGCCCCCGATGGGGCTCGCTATGGGTCCCCCTGAGCTGCCCTCGGAATTAGGCGCTCGGAAGTCTGCATCCGCCTGTATCGCTTCGAATCAACAACGACGTCTGTGTACGCTGAAATTTGGGCTAACCACGCCGGACTTTGGCGTGTAACGAGTGCTGCCTGGCTCACTGGACCGTCTGCTGCTGCCTAGTCGCTTTTGTCTCGAGAAACTACGCCACAAACAGCCCGCACACCCACGGGACACAACAAGACCATCGCACCATAAACACCGCTACCGACGATGTCTACCCCGGAAACAGACTCTCGCCTGGGACCCCCGTGCGTGTCGTGCCGTCTCAAGAGGAAGAGGTGTGATAGGCGACGCCCGATCTGCTCCCGGTGCGTGGAGCTCCAGGTGCCGTTGGAGCTGTGCATCTACAGAGAGCACAGCACTGTGTACGAGAAAGAGGCCCTCTCGACGCTGGCGAAGGAGAGACGGAAGAACACGGAGCTCGTGCACCTCGTCGAGCGCCTGAAGCTGCTGCTGGGCGTTGTGAGCGCGTCGGACGGCCGCCAGCACGAGATCTTCACCCTCAAGAGCTCGTCGAGCGGTGCTGGAAAACTGCTCCAGCTGAACCCACTGCGGAACCCGCTCTTCTGTACCCTGCTGGAGACCGAGAAGGGCCACCAGCACCTGGGCTCGATCTCGATCGCTGCTCTCATCCACTCGGACCCCAAGGTGAAGCTCGTCGTGGACCAGGTGAACCAGGTGCTCCAGAGGGAGCGACAGAAGTACACCATCGACGTCGACGGCATGGCCCGGGACCAGGTGATGCTCGATGTGTTCGAGGAGCGGTGCGCTGCTGCTCTCTCCGGGCTCTACTTCGTCGACGGCGACTCTGTCATTGCCCGTCTCGTCACTGAGATCCAGTCGAGGCTCCCCCTGAAGAGCGAGATGGACAACTTCATGTACCAGTTCACACAGCAGAACCGGGGCCGGCTCATCGGGGTGCCCTTTGTGGACCCGAAGCTCATGTGGGAGCAGTACGCCGATATCTTCGACTGGAGCCCCGACGGGAGGGCCATCCTCAAGATCGTTCTCCCCGAGGAGTCCGCTAAGCTCGAGCAGCTCGCTTTCTTCATGATCTTCCTCGCGTGGGTCACCTTCATGAGAACATCACGCACCCACCCACGCCTACCACCAGACGTCCAGCGAGCGACGATGAACTACGTGCTCTTCTCCCGGTACTCGCAGGCGCTGCTGAGGGTCGACACCATCGGGCAGAGAATCAGGGTCGGCAGCCTCACGGAGAGCCCGCTCACGACGAGCACGCTGCTGATCCACCACCTGTTCGAGCGATACTCCGCTGTGAGCAACTACCTCAACGAGCACGACTTCAAGGCCGTCAACTCGCTGCACACGAAGCGTCTCATCACGCTGGCCAGGTACCAGCACCTCCACGAGGACGTCGAGCGGTGGTACCCTCGCTCGTCCGCGGACGGGCTCCGCAGCCTGAAATCCATATGGTACAACATCGTTCTGCTGGATCTCCTGGACTGCATCGAAGGCGGTGCTCTCTCCACGATCCAGCCTACGCAGCTCATGACCGGCGTGAGCCAAAGTCCGCACCCACTGGCGGACGCGGTTTTCCTGCTCCACACCACGATCTACGACTTCAACTTCATCGACGACGTGCTGCTGCTGGACGACCTTCTCCACTTCATCGAGACGAGCTGCATTCCGAAGCTGAAGCGGTGCTTCAAGCTGCTGGAGGTCTCTTCGGACGAGGGAACCAACCTGGCTGGCTCTTTCGACTCGTCCAGGTACGGCGACGGGCCCTACATCGAGCTACACATGATCTCGGCACAGAAGGGGATGCTGCGCTACCTGATCTACGCTGTGATGGCCTCGCTGTACCACGTGTGTCTGGTGAGGTTCGTCCAGAACAAGGAGGACACCTCCTCGGAGAGATACCAGAGAGTGTACATGCTCTCTATAAAGTACTCGTTCGCTACTCTGCAGCTATACAAGCTGCACTTGGGGGTGCTGAACGTTGCCGGTAACAGTGACGATCCACGGAGACAGTCTTTCCACTTCTCGGTGATGCTGTTTCTCAACCCGTTCATCAACCTCTCCATGAGACGTGCGACGCTGCTTGGGTTCCGGCTCCTGGGTAGAATTCTCAGTGTTGATACAAACGTCGTCGCAAAGTATATGCTGTACGGAAACTCCTTAGCGAGAGACGACGGTATCCTGAGGATGTGCCACGAGAAAGGATACACCTACCAGGAACCCGGTATGCTCGCTTTTGAGGATTTCGACATTGACGATGACACTGCTGAGTTGAAGAAAGCGTGGGGGAAATACTTTGACGCGAGATATCTCGTTTCGGCCTACTGTGGATTCTTCAAGGACTTTACAGAGCTTTCCAAGATGAAGTGCTTATCTGTGAACTTCATGAAACTCTCAAAATCATACACGTTTGGTATGAAGTACTTCTCCTATTGTCTCAACCACTGTCTTGGTACGGAGTATGCTCAGTGGAGACTGGAAAACCCGGACAACGCAGAGGTGAAGAAAGGAGAAGAACCAAGCCAGCTCAACGCTATGCACACCAATGGACTAGATCCAAGGCCAGGTACCAATGGCTCCTTTGGGAGATCTTTTAAAGACATATTTGAGTCGTCAATTGCGACGTCACAGTCCAGCCAGGAATTCTCTTTCTTAAACTTCTTTGGATCACACATTGAGGTACCCAAGGCTGACATTGAGGAGTACTTCCGTAGAGCTGATGAGTGAATATGATGAATATTAATGTTTATGACTATAATTTTGTGTATGATAGCGTACTCTTATTGGTATTTCGATAATTCACTTGCAAGTAGAAGTGCAGAGTCAGCCACTAGCAAATCAACAAAATGATAATGGCTACTGTAGTATAATTTGAGGTCCTAGTTAATCCTCATTTCGGTCAATAAGCATCGCATTGTTAAGATAATAGAAGTAAATGTATTCTATTGGTGTCCGGGTGTGAGTCCGGTATGTCCGGGTGTACCATGTATAGCCTATATTCCCTATATAGCTACAGCGATCCCGCTAGTGAGACTTTCTAGTACGACTGGATGAGGCTCAACAGTCTAAGAGTAGTTCACACTTGTATATTTTCGGTGGAGGGTCATCTCGCTGATGGGTTTTACGAGAACTCGATGGAGGTTCCATGATGGAATTCCATACTATAAATCCCTGGAGAACTCCATGATGAGTCGCCTAGCTGTGCTTCTTCTTGCTGTAGATGACCTTCCCGTTGGGCAGCACCCTCTTCTCGCCCGTGGGCTTCTTCTTGCGTGGCTTCTTCTCGTCCTTCTCCTCCACCTTCTCAACACTCTCAACACTCTCATCCACACTCAAATCAATAGCATACACAGAGCCCAGCACGCTGTTCCAGCACAGCACGAACGCCCGCACGGCCAGCACGTCTCTCCACGTCGGCTCCCTTACGGCGTCGCTCGTGACCCTCTCCAGCACACCCTCGTCCTCATCGTCACACAGAAACACACCGTCCAGACGCACCAGGAAGCTCTTGCCGAGCCCCTCGTGCCGGACCTTCCGCTGCTCACCAGCATCGAACCCGCTGCCGACCTGCTGCTGGGCGTAGGCCCGGATCTCGCTCACCAGTAAGTCGACCCGCCTGCGGTCCTGCCTAGCCTGGATCTTGATGATGGCGTAGTGGGCGACCGTCACCAGCACACACAGGAACACCACCGTGAAGGCGACGCCGGGCCGGAACCGGGCGTAGATCCACCCGGCAGTCGTGTACTTTGGGAAGCCCTTGTCGAGGAAGTAGTCGTACCGCTTGCGCTTGTCTGTGCGGAGGATGTTGTTGATGAGGTTGAGCTGCTCGAACCGCTTCGTCGCCTTCTTCTTCGACACGCCCAGCTTGCGGGCCTTGTCGGGGTGGTACTTCGCCGAGAGCTTGCGGAACTGGCGCTGGACCTGCTTAAAGCTCGCGCCGGGCCCGTCCTCGAGCTCGAAGAAGGTGTAGAAGGTCGTGTCTGGGCCGTACGCCTGGAGCTCGCGGTGGAGCCGGAACAGCTCGAGGTCCTCCGCGGACCACGCGAGCGCCGTGGCGAGGAGGGTAAGCAGTAGGAAGAGCCTCATTGTGGGCCGGGTCTGTAGCTGATTCTGGGCTTAGTTCCTTAGGTGTGTTTTGACCACCTCATCGATCAACATTTCGCGATCAACACTTCGCGAACTCTTCGCGATCGGGATCATCACAACTCATCACTAACTACTACTACTACTACCACCACCACCAACTACTACCCCAATTACCACCACAATGCCCCAGAAAGTCAACCTCAGGGAGTCCCGCACGCTCTACACGCTCGCCCAGAGCTACTACGCGTGCGCGGCCTTCACCCACTTCGCAGTCCTCGTGCGGGTCGTCGTGCTGCTCCCCCTCGTCGGGCGTAAGTTCCTCCCGGGGGGAATCCACGACTTCTTCACGCTCACGGTGTACCTCACCACTGCGATCGAGCTGCTGCTGTCGCTCGCCCAGCTCCTGCCCATCACCCCGCTCAGCTACGTCCTCGGCAACGCCCTCAGGGTGCTCGTCGTGTACGCTCTCTCGTCAGACATGAGGCTCCAGCGACACACCGCGTACTCGCTCTACGTCGCGAGCGAGTCCCTGGTGGGGCTCATCTCGTACGTCTACCACCTCCAGAAGCTCACGTACGTGGGCCACACCCCGGCGTGGTCCCGTGGGCTGTACCAGTACGCTGTGCTGGTGGACTTCCCTCTGCGTGCGACGCTGGAGTTCGTGATCCTGTTCATGTCGCTCAAGTACATGGACCAGGGCCCGAAGACCGTCGCCCAGCTCGTGCTGCTGGTGGTCGTGCCTACGAAGGGGATGCTGTTCAAGAGACAGCTGGCGAAGCTCTTCCAAGTGGAGACCGTCAAGACGGATTGATCTATACACTATTCACTCCTCCAGGTCCAGGCCCAGCGACTCCATGAACCTCGCGGCCTCTCGCTCCCGCTGCTTGCGTGGTAGCTGCCTTATCGTGTGTATCTTGCTTAGCATCTGCTCCAGATCCATTGTGTCCGCGTCGCTTGTAGCTGCCACCGTAGCCGTGTCGGCTGTAGCTGCCGTGATGGTCCACGCGTGGCTCTCCACCACCTCCGCCAGCCTCATCGCTCCAACACGCTCTTTGTACTCGTTGAAGCCACGCTCGTCGCCCAGGTTGATACACTCCCACCCACGCGAGAGACACACGTCCTCGTAGGGCTCGAACTCTTGCGAGTCCCCGAACCCAACACACACCTTGAGCCCGTCCCATTGGTCCTCGCCGGCGTCGGAGTCGAACTGCGATGCGAGCCGTTGCACGAGCTCCATCTCACGTGTGAAGCTGTCTACATCGCCGAGCTCGAAACAGTACACGAGCCCGTTCACCACGTCACGAGCCTCCTTGGCCTCGTCGCTCGTGTACTCATCGCACCACTGTTTGAGGTCGTCGCAGTCGTCCAGCCAGACGTCGATCCGAGTCGTGTAGTACTTCGTTGATAGCTGCACCGGCTGGATGGGCTCTTTTGTGGGTGGTTTCGGCTCTTTTGAAAGGTGCGACACCAGAGTGTGCTTCGGCAGTGTGGACCGACCGAATATCAGTAGTCTGTCGTGCTCCATTGCGCCCTGAGCCCGCGGTGTGGAGTAAGTAGGTGGTGGAGGTGGGACATAAAGAAGAGGGTCGGAACTTGCTGTTGATGTTGACTTCCGAGGGCTTAAAAACAACCAATCGATATTCGCCCGAGGCCTGGAAAACTGGTTTAGATATAGAGCCTGGAGGCTTGAAAAAATAGATCCATATAGGGCCTAGAGGTTTGGTACAGATATAGAGCAGGTTGAGTATAGGTAAATTCATATATTTAAAGCCCAGCATAACAGAAAATAAACACGATTAGGGAAGAGGTACAAAGAAAGCGTTACTATCTGCGTACTGCAAATAGCCTTGTAGCCTCTCGGTGGGATTTTGATGTGAATTTTTAGGTGGAAAACAAACGAATTACAAAACACATCAGACGGCCTTCACGTCGGCCTCGGCGACGAGCCCCTTGTTGTCCGTGGACGAGGAGCCGAGCTCGTAGGCCTCGTTGATCTGGTCGTCCTCAGTGGCATCCAGGTACTTGACCTCCTCCTCGGCGTCCTCCTGGGGCAGCATCAGGTTCAGCACCACGCCGACGATACCGGCGATGGCGTAGCCGGACTCCATGACGAGGATGATGGCGTCGTAGAAGCCCAGCAGCGACTTGTTGTCGCCGTCGTAGGTGAACACGTAGGAAAACCAGTCCGGCACGAGCGTCGAGCCCATGCCGAAGATCATCGACGACGTCAGCACAAATCTGTCACGTCTCGTGAAGGGGCATCTCGAGATGATGGCGAGCCCGGCGACGGCCACGGACGAGAACAGGAACGTCGTCATGCCCCCGAGCACGGGCTTGGGAATCGCAAGCAGCGCACCGGCGAACTTGGAGAAAACGCCCATCACGATCAGGAAGAAGCAGCACCAGTAGCCCGCGGTCCTGTTGGCGCACTTGGTGATGGAGATCACACCGTTGTTCTGGGCGAAGGTCGACATCGGCGTCACCGTGAACAGGCACGACAGCAGCCCGTTAAACCCGTCCGCAAGCACACCGCCCTGGACTCTCGAGTCGTACTGCTCGCCCTCGACCTCGAGCCGGGACACATCGCACGTCGCGGTGATGTCGCCGATGGCCTCCATCATCAGCACCACGTACGTCGCCAGCATCGGCAGCACGGCCGGGCCGTAGATGCTGAGCTTGAAGGTGTGCACCCAGAGGAAGGTCACTGCCGGGGCCGAGTCGACGGTCGATCTGGAGAAGTACCCGCACGCAGCAGCGACGATGCACCCGACGAGCAGCCCCATGATCACCGCACACGACTTCATGATCGGGGACCCCCACTTCTCGCACACGACGATGACGACGTAGACGAGGAAACCGAGCCCCACGAACTGCGCAGACCCGTACGGGGCCGCGTTGGGCCCGTCAGCGGAGGGACACACCGCGTCCACGCACCCAGACCCGCCCAGCCAGTCCTCGAGACCCGACGCGACGAGCGAGACCCCGATCAGCAGCACGACCGGGCCCGTCACGATCGGGGGGAAGATCCGCTTGAGCACTCTGGTGGGCATGAACGAGAGCGCGATCTCCAGCAGCGCACACACGGCGCCCGTGCCCAGCAGGGCCCCGTAGCCCTCCGGGCACGCCAGCTTGGTCCCGTCAGCGGCGACGGGGCACTCGCCGGACGCGTACATCATCGGGAAGGACGAGTTGACGATGGTGATGGTCGCAAAGGACGTGCCGACGACGGAGAGCAGCCCCGTGCCGACGTAGTACTTGGTCCCGTAGACGTGGAAGCGCGTGATCTGGATCATCGAGAGGATGCCCGAGACGATGAGCGAGGCCGAGACGAGGTACGACGACTGCGTAGCGTCGAGGTTCGCTGCTGCGGCCATGATGATAGGCGGGGAGACGACGCCCGCGAGCATCGAGAGCGAGTGCTGGAGGCCGAGGAGGAGCCCGAGGAAGACGGGCATCTCGGAGTCCAGGCCGAAGAAGGGCTGGACCTTGTCGGACTTCTTCATGAAGGGCAGTCTAGGCGTGAAGAGGTGCGCGTAGTCGTAGTCGCCCAGGAGGCCGTCCCGCGTCGAGACCTTCTTGAGCAGCTTGGTGGCTGCGGCGGAGAGCGCGGCCGTCGCTTTGGACATTGTGGATGGAGATGGGATGAGCTACACAGACTACACAAGATGAGCGGCCCCCTCGCCTTAAGTAGGCGCCGCTGCTGTGCCTTACAGCTCTTATCAGTGCGGTTGCGCCCACGCTTCGGCGGCCGGGGCAGCACCCGGACACCTCCACGAGTGCGCCTCTGCGGTCAGGACGTGTACGGCGGGGCTTTAGCCACGAGGCTGTGCTGGAGACGTTGTAGACGTCGCAGTGATGAGCGAGTCGGCGTGCGGGTTTGGCCGGGGTGGTGTGTGGTGTGTGGTGTGGTTTTCCATCTCGGGACGAGTGCTGTGATCCCGGGCGCACCACTGGGCCGATAAGTGATTGGACAGCTGGGTTGTGTGCACGGGGGGCGTAGCTTGCGAGGCAGGTGCTCTGATAACAGTGCGGGGAGGGTGGCTATTGGTTTGGTGCTGCTTACGGGCCCTGGGTGAGCTTACGAGCCACGCTCTGGATCCTAAGTGGCCAGTTTCTGTGACGGTAGGCGATGCAGAGAAACGCACCGGCTACATATCTAATCGCAGGCAGCCATCCCCGCGAAGACACGATTGGAGACACTGTCTGTCTGTCTGTCTGTGAACGTCGTTTGAATAGCTGTGGGGCTGTTTGGCTAGTTGTGTAGTGTAGCGTGTGGCATGGTCGACCTGGTGGAGAGCCTCGTCCAGTAGTATAACTCTCACACCGCCTAGGTCCCGGGCCATAACAAGCCCGCGTCTGGCCCTGCAGATAAGGTGAATAGAGCTGATAGGCCTTAGATCGCGCACACGAGTGCCAATTGAGGGACACACACAGTGGAAAGCACACAGTGGAGGACACACACAGTGGAGAGCACAGCACTTGCCTGGTGTGTTGCCAGTGCACGCAGATCTGGAGGTCTTGATCGAAAGCTGGAGAAAGCCGCGTTACCTCACGCATATGATGGTGCAAGACGGAGATGCCTGGAACGGGATCACACACAGCTGGAGCGATTACCACGCTCCCAATCAATGGGGATACGTGCTTAGTCAGACATTGTGCTTATGCGCGCCGCATTGGTCTTGGGCTTGGTGATAGTGCTGGTACTGGCGATCTCGGGGTTTTCCATCAGCACAAAGATGACCAGAAAAACCACAAGAAACAGCTGACTCTGCTGGGCTCTTTCTTCGCCGGCACGGTGGGAACCCCTGAAAAAAACTTCTCCATTTACTCTTATATCCTCTCCACTAAAAGGCGCACTTGCCCGATGCGGAGATCTCCGAGCCTCTGATGGCACGGTAGGGGCCACAATCGGGTGATGCCGTTCCCCATCTAACGCTATGGGGAAGTGAAAAATTTTACCCTTCTTAGATCTCACCTGTCTAGTCCTCTCAGTGTGTGCTGCTTAGCGGGGCTTCTCCCCATTGTTCTTTCAAAACGGGCCAGAAAGTGTAAATTACGGCGTATAGAAGACGTCGATCCCTCTCGGCCGTGTCCGTGGGGGAGTCATTATGGGGCCACACAGAGCGCACCAGAAAGGGAAGGCAGCCAAAGCTTGGTATTGTAGAGCCTAGAGGCTTGGTATTCTTCTACAGAGCGATAAGTAGCATACGTAGCTTACACAAACACAAATGGGTCGGCGTCCTCGTTGGAGACGACGATGCTGACGTCTTCGCCGAGGTCTCTCTCCAGCTTGGTCTTCATCTCCTGGAGATACCCTCTCTCTGTGTTGGAGTGGTTGGCGCAGATGACGGCCTTGCCCTTCTCTTTCAGCAGCAGCACTTCGTGATGGCTCATCTCGCCCGTCACATGCAAGTCAACGTCCTCTTGCAAGTCGGCAAACACGCCCGAGCCGGAGCCAGCACACACGGCAAGGCTCTTGATGTTGTCCTTGTCGAGGGAGTCACAGCCCACAAGCAGGTCCTTCACACCAAGGTGGTGCTTGAGCTTCTCGATGACCTGCTTCAGCGTAACAGCTTCCTTCAAGACAACAACACGGCCGCACCCGTTACCAGGGTCGCTCTTGGACTCAGCAATGATGCTGGAGCTGTCTATGTTTCCCTCTGGAACACACCCAAGGACCAGCCAGTCATTAACACCGCCTTTGACAGAATCAACAGCAGTGTGTGGAGAGTAGACACTAATGCCTGCCTGGATCAGTCTCAGCAAGCTCACGTGCTGAGGGTTGGACGTAGTGATCGACTTGATTCCCTTGAAGATGAACGGGTGGTACGCAACGATCAACGACACCTTCTGGTGGATGGCCTCGTCCACAACACGTCTGGTCAAGTCCACAGTAAGCAATACCTTCGTTGTGGCCGCAGTCGCAACCGTTGGAGCATCAACGAGGAGCCCCACGTTATCCCACGACTCTGCGAGGTGCAAAGGGTAGAGCTTCTTCAGCGAGCTCACAACACGCTTAACAGACATAGTAAACGTAGCAAAGCACTTAATTGGAGCGTAGTGAGCTGGCCATGATGAGCTCGGAGTACCAACGCCGATGAGCATTTACGTCCGTGTTGCGCGTACCAGAACTTCGCGAACTCGTTTGATGGCGCCCCCGACGGCTGGTTTGTCATGGAGGTAAAAACTACCGACACCGCTAGTGGGGGCGATGAGCTCTGTAAGCCACGGGACCTGCTGTTGAGAACCACAGCGAGCCTGTGTTATTGTTTGATTTGGCACCACGGCGAGACTGCACTCGAGGAACCAGAGAAAAGCGCGTTGTGCTGGCACCGTTATAAGATCAGATTGATTAGATAGAGTACGAGCGCACGATGATAACGGCCGACTCGCTGAAAGAGCTCATAATAGAGCGACTCGGAGCTCAGGAGTGCTACGTTGAGGACCTCTCTGGGGGCTGTGGCCAGGCCATCGCAGTGATCATAGTCAGCGCACAGTTCGAAGGGAAGAATAAGCTGGCTCGCTCAAGGCTTGTTAATGGAGCTTTGAAGCAGGAGATCGCAGCCATCCACGCCTTCCAGCAGAAGACGTTCACGCCACAGGAGTGGGAAACACAGAGGGCAAACTTCAACGTGTGACTACATGTTTACTTAGGGCCTTTACTATACGTTCTCGCATTGCTGTACTCATTGTAGCTATATATGTCCCGCGTGAGCCACCACACTTTCACACCAGCGGCGTAGCAAACGCGAGTCCAAGGGCTCCAAGCTACTCGTCCAGCCCACTACACACCAGAACTACAAAACAATACCCACACACCACTCAGATCCACGAAGGACCTTTCCATGAGTCGCCCGCGACCGGAACTCGTGCCTCTTGCCGCATATTCCGAGGGCAAACACTCTCGACTTACCCAATACGGAGTACTGCCCAAAGCGGTAGTTACCGCCGTCTCACAAAAAACGCGAAATTGGACCACAAATTAAACATTCCCTTCCATCACCAACCAGCACATCTCCTTCCACTACTACCACACCCTCCGCAACCAGCTAAAAAAGACCTCCTCCACCAACATGGCGTGCGACATCCGGTGGGACTCCTTTGAGCAGACAGCGTTCCAGGCGTGGACCGAGGAGCTCCTCTACGACTCCCTCAACAGCGGCAAGCGCCCTCACATCCTGTCCTCAGACATCCGTGTGAAGGACCTGAGCTTCGGGTCGTCGTCTCCGCGGTTCGAGATCTTGGAGATCGGCGACCTCGGCCGCGACAAGTTCAGAGGTATCTTCAAGCTCAAGTACGACGGCGACGCCCACATCACACTCAGCACAAGCATCCAGGCGAACCTGCTCCGCATCCACGCCCAGACAGTCCACGACGAGGGAGGCGAGTTTGCGCTCCCGAAGTTCCCCCTAGCGTCGCAGCCCTTCTCGATGCCCCTTTTCCTCTCGTTGAGCAACATCAGGCTCAGCGGTATCATCGTTGTTGTGTTCTCCAAGGCGAAGGGCCTGACGCTTGTGTTCAAGAACGACCCGCTGGAGAACATCAAGGTGAGCTCGAGTTTTGATAACGTGCAGGTCATTGAGAAGTTCCTACAGAAGAAGATCGAGAGCCAGATACGAGACCTCTTCCGAGACATATTGCCGGGGGTGCTACACAAGGTATCGCAGAAGTGGACCACAAGCAACATCATCAACCAGCTGCACTCCAAGATGCACGACCAGTCGCAGGGCATCGAGCGGGTCTCCATCTTCGAGGTGAACCCCGAGGAGCCAGAGCTCTCGCCGGCCAACATGCTTCGCCTCTCCACTTTGAACCGGTCTCGCCAGAGTTTTAGACTCTCTATCCCACCATTTGCTGATGCTATTGAGAGACCTGCGCTGTGTAAATACGATGCCCGGTCCACGTTGGGCAACGCTAAGAACATCCCAATCGAGGTGATCACCAACGTCGAAGGGTACCAGCTCGACGACACCTTGAGCAAGTTGACCAAGATCCAAAGCAAGAACTTCTTGACAGAGAAGACGAACACGAAACCACACAGAAGATCAATCAAGCTAGGAAAGAAGAGAAAGACGGCTGCTTCAACAGCAACAGCTTCACCAAAGAGCACGGCTGCTACACTGCCACCAGTGCCGGGCCCATCTGTTGATCTTGCACCATCTGCTCCACAGCTCAGAACCGTCTCGATGAACACAGAGGCCACTCTTGTTGACGAAGACCAGGAGGTGGACCCACTCAAGTCAGCACCTTCCATGTCCTCGCAGTCCGTGGAGCAGCTGAAAGCCCAGGCCCGTCTGAGGCTCCACTCGTACCAGAGTCCTGCTCCACTGACGCCGTCGCCTCTGTTAGAGAAGATCCCTATGCTGCAACGTCCGTCGCTGAGCTCGCTGAAGACATCAGAGCTGATGGGTCTGTACCCTCCGTCTCCACGGTCGCACTCTCCAAGAAAGTCCCAGAGCAACCTGATGAACATTGGGCTGGGCATCCACTCCTCGGTGTGGGGCGAGGCACCGCCTCCGTATACACACGCCTGAGCACGCTAACGAATTGATGATACAAAGATATATGTGTAGTCTACTAGCCGGGTACTAGTCGATTAGTCCCCTAGTCCATTCGTCCCAGTCCAGGGTTTAGTCCCCTAGTTCGCGGAGTGGGGTTCCCGTCTGGGGTAATGCTCGCTGCGAAGACCCAGGCGAAAAATTGTACCTTAAAGCCCGTAGTTCACAACACTAACAAACCTACACTAGAACCATAAACAGCCAATTAACACACCCAACTACACACCCATGTCTAAGGCCGAGGACATTGAGCTCCAGGAGCGTCTCGTCGGGTCCTCTCGGCCCCCATCGCCGATAACCCCGGCCCAGCCCGAGACACACGTCCACAAGGGCCACACAGTTCGTCTAGGCTCGTCCAACTGGCGACACTCTCCACTCCTACGTGCTCAGATCGGGCTGTGCTTCCTCCTGTTCGCCCTCGACGGCGCTGCGGACCAGACCGTGGGCACGCTCATGCCCTTCCTCGTCGAGCACTACAACACGACCCAGACCCACATCTCCGCAGTGTTCGTGCTCCAGTTCATGGGCTACGTCGTGAGTGCGTTCTCCAACGAGACCCTCCACACGCTCGTCGGCAAGCGTGGGACGCTCGTGTGCGCTGCTCTGAGCATGTCGACTGCGTTCCTCGTCAACGCGTGTGTGGAGAAGCTCGGCGTTTACATCTTGATGCACTTCTTCTACGGCATGGGAGCGGGCTTCAGCGCTGCGAGCGTGAACGTGTACGTGTCGTCGCTGGTGGACCACAACGAGATCATGGGCATTCTCCACGGGTGCTACGGTATTGGGAGCGTGGTGGCCCCGCCGCTCGTGTCGCTGGTGCTGGTGCGGTTTGGCTACCGGGTCTACTATGGGATTCTCGCTTTGGTCGGGCTCGGGTCCGCCGGTGCTGTGTGGTTCGTGTTCCGGGACGAGACCCGGTGGAAGTACGACTACCTGACGACGAGCGATGCCCCGGAAGAGAAGAAGAGTGCGTTTGCGCTGGTGTTCGACCCCATCATCCTGTGCTTCTGCTTCTACCTGTTCTTCTACGTCGGTGCGGAGATCTCCACGGGCTCCTGGCTGCTGACGTATCTGCGAGAGACGAAGGCGATGGAGCAGATGGACGCTGCGGTGGTCGTGTCCTGGTTCTGGATCGGGCTCACCACCGGAAGAGTGTGTCTGGGCTTTGTGACCAGGCTCTTCAGAGGCGAGTACCTGGCTAACCTGGCGTACTCGGTGCTGTCGTGGGTGACTTTTACGAGTTTGGCCGTGTTTGCGTGGGCCTACAGTGGTGATAACTTCACCATCCTGTGTAAAGTGATGGTTTTCGCTACTGGCGTGTTCGTGGGCCCGCTCTTCCCGACTGCGAGCGTTGTGCTCATCAAGATCCTCCCCGTGGACCAGCACGTCTCTGGGCTCGGTGTAGCAGCGTCGCTCGGAGGGTCGGGGTCTGCTGTTATCCCGTTTTTGGTCGGGGTCTTAGCGAGATGGTGGGGCTTCGAGTACCTGCTGTTCATCATCAGCACAACGCTGCTGACGTACTCAGCTGTGTGGGTCGTGATCAGGCCAGTAGCCGAGAAGCGCTCGAGCTACGCGTTCTAGAGACTGGAGCGTATGGGGAGGTTATAGCTGAAATATCATGGCTCACACTTGAAGAATATCGTATCTTATATAGTATTACAGACCCCCGGAGTAGCCCCGCCTAACCCCGGCTTAGCCCCGAGTTTTCGCGTTGCCCCGGCTACCCGAAACGGTCCAAATATCAACAAATGCGGTAAAAAAAAACAAGAAAGTGTGCATCGCTGTCTATCTCTCGAGCGTGTATTTCTCAGAATCCCCACAGCCAATGGCAGCCCGTGTTCCAGGATCCGCACTGCCTCCCCAGTCGCTGCTACGACGTCATCGGCGCGCCACCACGGGGAGCAACGGTGCGCTCGTTTGGGTAATACCACAACATAGATAAGCCAAATTCCAACTGGTATAAGACCGGGGGGCTCGCACAAAACGTCTAGCACAGTAGCGAAACGCCTGTGTAGCACCCAAATGGCCGACTACCTCCGTAGAGTCCCCACCCACCGGTCCTCGCGGGCCACGCTGCTCTCGAAGAGATCCACGGCCTTCGCCTTCAACGAGGACTTCCTCCGCTTCGCTTCTCCTCCACAGACGCCCCTCGTCCCGTACTACACCAACGACGGAGCCTCTGAGGTCCAGGCCCCTACGGAGTCCTACACGGTCGAGCATGCTGGCCATACTGTCCGTGTTGATCCCGAGGACTGGCGACACTCGACGCTTCTGCGTGCACAGATCTGCCTGTGTTTCTTCCTGTTTTCCCTCTCTGGACTCGCAGACCAGACCATCGGGACGCTGATGCCCATCCTGGTCGAGCACTTCCACGCGACGCAGACGAGGGTCACTATCGTGTTCATGATGAGCTTTCTCGGGTACACGACCGCTGCTTTCATCAACGAGAACGTGCACGCCTCTTTCGGAAGACGTGGTGTGCTATTCGTTGGCTGTCTGGGCCCGATGATCACCTACGCTGTGAACTCGTCACACGACTCGCTTCCCCTGTTTGTGGGCATGTACACCGTGATGGGCCTCGGCACGGGTCTGATGGGCAGTGCGATCAACGTCTTCCTGAGCTCGCTCGTTGATAACAACGAGCTGATGGGTCTTCTGCACGGCTTCTACGGTGTGGGCTCCATCATCTCTCCACCGTTTGTGTCGTGGGTGGCTGAGAACGTGGGCTTCAAGTACTTCTACACGATGCTGTCCGTGCTGTATTTCCTGGGTCTCATCGGCGTGATCGTCCTGTTCAGGTACGAGACCAAGTGGAAGTACTCCTACATCACACTGCCGAACGAGTGCGAGTACGACTTCATCGAGACCCCAGAGCCGGCTGGGCCGTTGCAGATGCTGAAGAAACGGGTCATCCTGGCCTTCTGCGTCTACCTGTTCTTCTACGTCGGGGGTGAGATCTCCATCGGCTCGTGGCTGCTGACGTACCTGAAAGAGATCAAGGGGATCGACCAGTTCGAGGCTTCCATCATCGTATCGTGGTTCTGGTCGGGCCTAACGTTCGGGCGTATGGCCCTGGGATTCCTCACGAAGATGTTCAAGTCAGAGTACAGCGCAGCCAAGGTCTACGGCTGGATGTCGTGGGTCTCGTACACAGCACTGGTGCTGTTCTCGCTGACACAGGAGGGGCACGTGTTCGAGATGGTGTGTAAGCCTCTTGTGTTCGTTGCCGGCACATTCATAGGCCCTCTCTATCCGACTGCGAGCGTCGTCTTGCTGAAGATCCTGCCTGTGCACCAGCAAGTGTGCGGTGTTGGTATCGCCTCTTCTATCGGTGGCTCCGGCTCTGCCATTGTTCCATTCATCGTCGGCTCCATCTCCAGGTCTATCGGGTTCAAGTGGGTGCTGTTAGTGATCGACGTCGTGCTCTTTGCCTACTGCTTGGTATGGCAAGGTGTTGGCTCCGTCAAAGGCATCAAGGACGAGACGGACCCTGACACGTCTCTGCCCCTGCCATTCTAGTGTCCGGTACACTCATATAAACGCATATACCCAGCAAATAATGTAGTAAGTATAGTCCTCGGAGTTCCATCTCCGCTTAAGGCCGGCTTACCCCGGCCACAAGCGCCATGTTACCACGACAACACAAATAGCGTGCATCAACGGCCGCTGGCGTTGCACGAGAAAGACCGAGTTTCTCGCTAGAAGAGCTCTTTTGGGGGTTCCAGACCGTGGGAATCGTGCTCTACCGCTAGATCCACACCATAGAGTGGTCACCTCGGGCTTATATCTCGTCAATGCGGGGCCTTGCATCACCGCGATGCGGATAAATAAATTTTTCACTCTCTATCAAACGAGCCACAAGGCCGTACTTTGCAGCCCAGGAGTCGGAGCTGGACGCTGGGAAAAGGCACTTCTCACGTCTCTGGTACTACACTGACAGTCACACAGCTTTAGTGACCCACACAGCGTTTGCGCAGCCCGAGAGAGACGGAATGGTACTGCCGAAGTCCGCAGCGGACTACTCAACCCACGAGCACATACTGCTTGAGACCCCTCCACACTCTCCAAGAGAGCAGTCACACGACGACGACTTCTTTGAGCCCAGTGCCTCGTACACTATCACGTACCAGGGCCACGCCGTCCACATTGATCCCATTGACTGGCGTCACTCCACGCTGCTGAGATGCCAGATTGCGCTGTGTTTCTTCATGTTTTCCCTGGGAGGCCTCGCAGACCAGACTATCGGGACGCTCATGCCCATCCTGGTTGAGCACTTCGACGCTCCACAGACGAAGGTGACGATGGTGTTCATGGTATCGTTTGTGGGGTACGCAACTGCGGCCTTCATCAACGAGTACGTGCACTCACGCTTCGGCAGACGAGGTGTGCTGTTCATCGGGTGCTTTGGGCCCATCATCACGTACGCTGTGAACTCCACACACGACTCCCTACCACTGTTTGTGGGTATGTACCTCGTTGTGGGGCTCGGTGGTGGGCTCATGGGCAGCGCTCTCAACGTGTTCCTCTCTTCCGTGACGGACCACAACGAGATGATGGGTATGCTACACGGCTTTTACGGCGTAGGGTCCATCATATCTCCGCCACTGGTCTCGTGGATCGCTGCGAACTGGGGCTATAAGACCTTCTACACGCTGCTGTCTTGTCTTTACTGCGTGGGACTCGTCAGTGCTACGGTTCTCTTCAAGCACGAGACCAAGTGGAAATACGCCTACGCTACTCGCTCTCAAGGAGACGAAGAGCTGTCTCCGTCTTCTGGGTGGGACATGCTCCAAAACAAGCTTGTGCTGGCTTTCTGTACTTACCTCTTCTTCTACGTTGGTGGCGAGATCGCTATTGGCTCTTGGTTACTCACATACCTCAGAGATATAAAGTCTCTTGGCCAACTAGAGGCTTCGCTGATCGTTTCCTGGTTCTGGATGGGTCTTACCTTTGGTCGAATGGCACTGGCTTTTGCGACGAAACAGTTCAGATCAGAGTACAGTGCTAATAAAGTGTACGGCTGGCTATCGTGGGTCGCGTACACTGTTTTTGCGGTTTTCTCTATGAGCTTTGCTGGTGATAAGTTCAGCTTGTTCTCCAAACCACTTGTGTTCATCGCTGGCGTCTTCATCGGTCCACTGTATCCGACCTCCTCAGTTGTGCTGTTCAAGCTCTTACCTCTGCATCAACAGGTTAGCGGTGTTGGTATAGCCTCGTCTATAGGAGGCTCAGGCTCTGCTGTGATTCCATTCATAGTCGGAGCTGTAGCGAGATACATCGGGTTTAAGTGGTTGCTTCTAGTCATTGATGTCGTTTTGATGATCTACTGTTTGGTTTGGGGAGTGGTGCCCCGTTTAGCTGGTAGCACGAGTACATGGTAAATATATAATGAATTATAACTTATTTATGGAGAGCTGATCTCTTGAACGGAAATCCATACAACACAAACTCCTCCAAACTTGGAATGTGCTTAAAGAAGCGAAGCACCTCTTTACCATACAGATACTGGAATTCGTCTTGGAACTTCTTGACAAAGGAGGCCTCCATAGAGTCACGGTCTTGTCCGTAATCATCGATTCGGTTGGTGTAGTTGATCATCTCCACGAGCTCTTTTCCAAGTAAAAACAATTCGTCATCGAGACGCGAATAATCTGAGACACGGTATGTGGTCATTGCTTTACAAGTCATCACACGCTGGATCACTTCTTCGTGTGTCTGGAAATCCAAGAATGTCAACTTCTTCAAATTTGTGAAAAAATGAACTTGGTCGAAGACGGTGTCGAGAGTGGTTGGGCTTTTGCGATTGATGATCTTCAACTCTTTCAAGCCATCTGGGTTAGCTTTCGCATACTTTAGCAGCGGAGCTCTAACAATTCCTCGTAGCACGCGATTCATGTCGTCATCTTCCTCCGCAAACCTCAAGCATTCCAGTCCTTTGTACTCAGTGAAGAATTCGGCAGAGAACGTGTTGAACAATCCAAAGTGGCGATATCCTTCTGGAATAGCTACAAAGCAGTTGGAGAGGTCGAGTTCTCTTAGTGTGTTGTTTTCAATCGACTTCTTCAGCATCAGCTTCAAGCCTAGTGGGTCATCTCGAGAAACCGGCATCTCCGCAAATCCTTCAAGAGGTAGCTTAACATCCCAGTTTTTCAGTTTAAAGGACACTAGGCAATGATCTTTAACACCCTGCAACAGATCCTTGTCGAGCACCGAAACATCCCGCCACTCTGAACGTAGATGCCACTCGTCAATAGGTACTGGTTCGAGACGCCCCTCTTTTTCCAGCTGCCAATGTTCCTTGGTCGAAAAGTCTATTGTCTTATCGAGAGCCATGAGAAAGCCCTTTCCATACATTGCCTTGGGACTAATGTACTCACTTATAGAGCTGTGACGAAGCTCGTGCTCCATGAACCGATCGAGACGACCAAAGCTACCGTTCAGTTCCAGGTTCTTCAGCGAGGGACAGTTTCTCAGCAGCGTAGCCATGGCCTCTTTGGTGGGGGACGAATTTCTGCACACGTTCACCGTGAGTGTGTGTACGTTGTCGAAGTGTGGGATGCTATCCGGGTCAGACTCACCACTCAGCGTAAAAGCAGCAGTCTGGAGACGTGAGAGCGTACGGGGGTCCAGCAGCTGTAGCTTATCGAGTGGGATCAGTGGTGTTTGCAGCGACTTCAGGTTTGTGAACGACTCCACGACGAGATCAAACATCTGTCGCAGCTTCAGGATGCTGTTGAGGTTGTCTGTCGACAGTCTCTTGAAGTCGTCGACCTTGCCCGAGTCCAGGTAGTTGTACGACGAGATCGACTGGACGTACGAGAGGAAGACGGGCTTTCGGCCCTGCTTCACCAGCTTGAAGATCATCGAGAAGAACGACAGGATCGAGGGCCACGACGAGAGAATCGTGCGGCCCTGGAGGTCGACCATGGTGCGGAAGAAGGCGTCGTTCGACTTCTCGCAGATCACAATGTCCTGGTAGAGCCTGATCTTGCACGGCCTGTCGAAGTGCTTGGACGTGTAGAGCAATGAGAGGGTATCATTCTGGGTCAGGTAGGACAGGACGTTCGCAACGACCTCGTCCGGGAGCGATTGCAGCGTGGGCTTTGTGCGTTTCCTGAGCGGGCCTGGCCCCCCGACGGTGTGGGTCCTCTTCGGCATGTGCTGTGGTCTCTTTATGGGCAAATACCAGTGAGAACCACAAGTGTTGATGGAAGGAATGTGGCTTTCGATGGCTCGCGAAGGCGCCATATCACACCCGGACACCACGATGAGCACTGCGCGCCACAGTCTTAGTCATAGCCGTGTGTGTCTGCCCAGTAGGGGCCCAGTAAGGGCCCCTTAGTGGGAGCATAGGTCCTGTGATTGGCCAGCAGCGAGAATTGAGGTAGTAGGCGACGGCAGAGCCACCAATGGGCCCACACATGGCCGGCTCGTGTGCGGTCCCTCGAGGGACCACGGGGTTACCCGGCCGTGTCACGTTCGACGCTGTTTGTGAGCCAGGGCCCGCGTGGAAAGACGCTCTTTTGGCACGGTGGTGGGGCCAGGGGCACTAGCGGCTGTAGAGCGGTCTTTGTTCGAGCCAATTGTGCGTGTTCCGGGGGTTTCAATCTGTGCTGATCCCGATCTTATCGAGCTTCGGGCTTATGGCCCAGTTAGGCAAAAAAGTCCCACCGGCCGGGCCCTGCCAACAATGAGCCACCAAAAAAGCACAATCACACTCGTTAGCCGACCATGCCCGCCAATTGCCACCCACCAACCCACCAGGCCCGTCTCTGTGCTCCGCAGCCCACGACCCGAGCGCTGCCCGCTGCTGAGTAATCGTGCTGTTTGATAAGCGTCGGTGCGAAAAATTTGGATCGAACCCTCCACCAACAATAGCAGGATAAGGCTCACAGCCACGAACAACACGGATGGGCCTTCTATCACTGGGAACGCCCCTGCCATGGGAGCAGTCGAGGGAGCTCTCCGAGCACGTGCGCCAGAACGGGCTCCAGCAGCTCGAGCACATGTTCCAGGCTGCGTACGGCCGGGCACAAGACCCATATCTCTGGGGCGACGAGGTCGAGTACATCCTGGTGAAGATGGACCCCCACGCCCACCGGGCCACCCTCAGCATCGACAAGGACCACATCCTCGAGGACCTCAACACAGAGCACGAGCCCATGTTCCGCAAGGCCGTCGCCGCAGACGTGAACTTCCACCCCGAGTACGGCCGCTACATGCTGGAGGCGACACCCCTCAAGCCCTACGACGGTAACAGGATCGCCGACTACGAGTACGTCGAGCGCAACATGGTGGCGAGACGCGAGCTCGCCCGCGAGGCCCTCGCCGACGGCTCCATCAAGCCGCTGACGGTGACGGTGTTCCCCCACCTGGGCGTGGGCCAGTTCACGAGCCCGCCAGCTAAAGCCCACGGCCCAGCGTCGGAGTCGGACTTCCTCCCAGACGAGATCATCAACAGACACGTCCGCTTCCCGACGCTGACGGCCAACATCCGCAAGCGGCGCGGCGAGAAGGTCGCCATCTACGTGCCATTGTACAAGGACAAGCACACGGAGATAGACGGACCCATCTACATGGACGCGATGGGCTTCGGCATGGGCTGCTCGTGTCTCCAGGTGACGGTCCAGGCCCCGGGGCTCAACCGGGCCCGCTACCTCTACGACGCGTGGGCCAACTTCGCCCCGGTGTTTCTCGCCCTGAGCGCCGCTGCGCCCGTCTTCAGGGGTCTCCTCGCGGACCAGGACGTGAGATGGAACGTCATCAGCGGCGCCGTCGACGACAGAACCCCCTACGAGCGCGGGGTGCCCGTGGAGGGAGGCGAGTACGGGGGGATCAAAGACGAGCACCGGGCCCGGGCCCAGCGCGTGCCCAAGTCGAGGTACGACAGCGTGGACGTGTACCTCGGGGACGCGGTGAACGACTACGCCCGGGACGGGCAGGCCCAGTACGGGTTCTTCGCCCCGGGGCTCAACGACGTCGAGACCCCCGTCAACGAGCGCGTGCTGGAGCAGCTGAAGGGGAACAGCCTGTTTGACGAGCCCCTGGCCCGCCACTTTGCGCACCTGTACATCCGGGACCCGCTCGTCGTGTTCAGCGAGCGCATCCACCAGGACAACGCCGTGGAGACGGACCACTTCGAGAACATCCAGTCGACCAACTGGCAGACGCTGCGGTTCAAGCCTCCGTCGCAGCGGGCCGTGCCCTCCAACAGGTGTGTGCCCGGCTGGCGGGTCGAGTTCCGGCCGATGGAAATCCAGCTGACGGACTTCGAGAACGCTGCGTTTGCGGTGGTGGTGGCGCTGTTTGGGCAGGCGATTCTCGAGAGCAGCTGGAACTTCTACGTCCCGATCTCGCTCGTCGAGCAGAACATGAAGACGGCCCACGCGAGGGACGCCGTGCTGAAGCGCAAGTTCTGGTTCAAGGCCGACGTGTGCTCGAAAGGGTACGAGGCCACGCAGCTGTCGGTGGACGAGATCATCAACGGGTGCGGTGCTTTCCCGGGCGTGGTCCCGATCGTGAGGGAACACCTCTACAAGCACTACTCGCTCTCTGAGCACGACCTGAGCGCCGAGGGCTCCCACGCGAGACTCTTCTTCTACCTCTACCTGGTCTCGAAGAGAGCGAGCGGCGAGATTCCCACGAACGCCGCGTACATCCGTGCGTTCCTCGTGAACCACCCAGACTACAAGAGGGACTCCAGGGTCTCCGAGAGGATGAACTACGACCTGATGCAGAACCTGGCGTCCGTCACCGAGGGCGACAACCTCGAGCAGCTCTTCGGCAGCGTGCTTGCGGACTACCTGAGAAAAGTGCCATCTCCGGCTTGACTTCAATTCTCTCTACACTTAGAACCAATAAAACATTAATAGACCGTGCTGGTTTTCCAGCATGCGTTATAGAAACAGCAACCACTGCGTAGCTTCACCGAACATCAACCTCCACTGAGGGACTCACCAGAAACCTGTGACACGCCTGCCCTGTCAGGGAAGTATACCTCAGCAGTTTGAGATGCTCCAGCACGGTGTTGCTGGGGACGTACAGATCCACCAGTCCCTTACCGGTGTGTGTGATCACCTCGAGCTTTACACTGTCAAACAGCCAGAGCTTTTGCACATCACTCGTCAGTGCGAACTTCCTGAGGTTCTTGAATCCACTCACACGCAGGGCCAGTTCGCCCTGTGTCTGCGGTGTCGCTGTGATTAGCATGTCCTCTAGCATTGGCATGTCAGCTTCCAAGCATGGTTGTTTGAGATCGTCCAGGTCCATGACGAGCTCTAGCAGTTTCAGGTGTGGGAACGAAACACCGTGGAACATTGCTCTGTGGAAACCCGTGTGGACAACCAGCTTGTGTAGCCTTTCGAATGTGGTGTGTCTCAACTGCATGTCTGGTGTTGGGTAGATTCCCTCCTGGCTATCCCTCATGATGTGGTTTTCACTCGTGGCGAGTCTTATTCTGAGTTCTTTGATTCTTGGAGTCTGACGAGCAATATCCTTGAGTGAAACGCTCTCGTTCATGGTCTCAAACAAAAGCGTTTCTAGGATGGGGAAAATGAACCATCTGGATACTTGTGTGAAGTCCAAGACTCTCTCGTGGTTGTAGCACATGGAGCTCCAGCGAAGTTCCTTGAGCTTGGGCATACGGATTTTCCCATTTCTCGGTTTCAGCCGCTCCAGAGTATCAACAACTTCTGGGTTATGACCATCAACAACGTGGTCTTGTAGTGTTAGAGAAAGCAAGTTCTCCAAAGAGGATGGGAGAACAAGGCCAAGCAAGGGAGCAGTGAACTGGTCCAGATACAGTTCTTTGGCAACATACAACAGCTTCGATAGTTCCTGGATGTCTCTGTCTTGAAGATGGTCAAAGTAGACCTTTTCACTCGTTTCGTATGAACCCATTAGAGTCAATGTCACCAGATGTGGGAACCAGAGCATCATCAACTGTGGAAAGCGAGATCCGGCAGTGTTTATTGTCAGTTTCCTCAGCCCAGGGGCAACAACATTCTCAATAACAGGAGGATCAGTGGAGTTGTACATGTCCAGTATCAACTCTCCGTGTCTTACCATATCAGCTGTACTATCTGTATAGCCTGAGTTGATCTTAATGTTACCGAAACGGCTGCATTGTCGGAAGGTGTACGCTTTCCTCAGATGTGCAATATCCCACTCCACTATCCCAACATGCTCATAATCAAAGTCGTCATCGTCACCGTCGCCTTCCATGGCCTGAAGAGTAAACTGCTCGGCACTACTGATAAGTTCCTTGTACCTGTGGTACACTTTCTTCATCTGCTCTGCGGTGGTTCCCCTGGGCACACTTTCAATCAAAAGAGAGGACAAAGAGCCAATGTACTTTATAGGTAGCACAGTACCCATATGACGTTCTAGCTGCTTCAATGGCTCAGTAATCGTAACGGAGCCAATGTCAATGAGTGTCAAGTTGTTGGCCAAAAGAGGATTCTGGCCAGTAGTCTTCATGCTGCAAAGCCCACTGGCCCCGACGATAGCCATCGTCTGCACACGCAGAACAGCAGAGAAGATGTACGTTGTGGCTAGCAGGTTATGCCTGAAGTGTGGGTAGTTGCAGTCCAGCACTGTGAATACCAAGAACGGGTTCTTCAAGTGAAGATACGGTGTCGATTCAAAGTGCCTCGTGTACACCAAGTCGAGGATGTATATCAGCGGGCCCGACTCCCTACCAGGCAGGATGTCTTCTCCAGCACGGATATACGCTGCGTATCTTTCCAGGCCCTTGAACCAGTGCGGTTCTGGTGCGTTGGATACGAGTCGTAGGAAAGGTGCCAGAGATGAGGCGACCTGCTTGATGGAGAGCAGGTCCCTCAGCGTTGTGATGTCGCTCACACGCTGTACAACCTCTACTTGGAGTTCTACGGGCAGAGACAGCAGTGGGAACCGTCCTGAGCTACTCATTACGCCCTTAAGTCCGTATCTGCTAGCGAAGTGTAAACAAAGACGTAAGCGTAAGCGACAATGAGCCGAGTTTTTCACCCGTGCACGAGATCCGGGGTTACCCTACACAGAACCATAACTATGGGCTGCAATTGGTGATTAGCTATTAGTATTAGAAACGAAAGCACTGAGCTCGGAATGGCTCACTAGAACTCCTTGGTGTCGTGCTCGACTTGGCCTTTATCGCCACTCTCCGCAGCATGTTCCCTCTCGTACTCTTCCTTGGTCTGGATTTCCTCTTCCTTTGGGATTCTCTTCGGAGAGCTGAGGAGCGCAGTTATAAGAGTCAACACACCAACACCGACCGACATGTAGAACACATTGTGGATACCCTCCATCATAGCTTTCTTGATGGATTTCTGTGCCTGAGAGGACAGAGAGGCCATAGTGGTTGGATCGTTGATGATACGCGATAACTGCGAGTAAGGCACGCCTTCGAACCACTCTGGATGGTTGTTGAACAGCTGTTTGGCCTTACGGGTCAAAGTCGCATTGAAGACAGTCTGTGCAATACAGCCACCCATAGCACCTCCAAGAGAACGAGTGACGTTGGAGAAGGTAGTACCCAAGATCATCGCACCCGGGTCCTTTGGGGCATTGACTTGTACAGACATCATACTAGACTGTAGTGTTAGGCCAATAGAGACGCCTGGTAGGATAAGGAATCCAATGGTTGCACTGCTCTTGGAGTCAACATCAAGGAGTGCACAGAGGCCAAGCGAAATTGGGGCGATGATCCCACCAAGAACAGTGAATGGCTGCAAGTAACGGAACTTCTTCATACAGAAACCTGCACCGAAACTTGTTATCATCATAGCTATAACCATGGGAAGGAAGTGAACACCAGTAGACAAAGCGGACTTGCCCAGTATAACTTCGAAATAAGTACTGAAGAACACTATGATCGACATAAAGGAGAAGAAACAGCAGAAAAGGCACAAGCATGGCATCAGAACGTATCTGACCTTGATTATCGACCAGGGAAGAATAGGGCTATTGGAATACTTGAAGTTCCAGATGGAGAAAACAGCGAACACCACTGGGGAGAGACAAAACATGGAGATCACCGCACCAGAACGCCATGGATAGGTGGTACCACCAAGAGACAGTGCGAGTAGCAGCAAGACAATAGCAGCAGCGAAGAGGAAAGCACCTAAATAGTCGATCATTTTAATCTTTTCTCTCCATGTGAACTTAGGCATTGGGGGATGGTAGAAGAGCGTTAGTGCTGCTACAGCCACACCACCTAGTGGTAAGTTAATGTAGAAACACCATCTCCATGTCGTTCTGTCGGTGAATGCACCACCAATCAATGGACCGGTAATGGTAGAGAGGCCCATCAACGCAGCAAATGAAGCAAGGATCATCGGACGCACGTTAACAGGGACCACCTCCGACATTATCACGAACACCAAAGTCTGGATACCACCACCACCGACACCAGCGAGGATACGGCCGCCAATGAGTGTGTTCATGTTCTGAGAGAGTGCGCACATCAGAGAGCCAGCTTCGAACAGAACAATAGCAGATAAGACGGCGTACTTACGTCCGAAGATGATAGAGGCTTTTCCCCAGGTTTGCGCAAAGCAGCACATCGACAGCATATAACCAGTAGTGACCCAGCCGATTTTGTCGTAGGCATTAAACTGAACACCAACTTCCTCCAACAGCGTCGCAACGATGGTCTGATCAAGCCCGATGAGGAACATGGAGATGACACACGCAAGGAAACAGAGAGCGAGGGGCATCCCAGTCATGTGCTGATCAAAGACAGTGGTTCCGTCTCCAGCATTAGAGTCGACGAATTTCTCTGGTGTCTTGTGGGATTCCAGGTCTATGCTATTCAAGGCCTGTGGAGCCTCATCAACCAGGCTCTCTTTGGAGCGAGTTTCGGGGGTCATTATATAGGGGGAGAGACGGGTAAACGGTTGACTACAGTAATCCGAGACACTTTGAGAAGCAACAGCAGTCGCCTTTATATACAAGCTACTGTTAACAGTACAAGGCCATCACCATCTCTTATTCCCGACACTGGGGTAGTAATGCCGACAGCGCCGCCTTTCTCCGAGCCCGGCCGGGGCCAACGCCTAATCTTTTAAAAAAGGTGTGAAGAGCTGATGAAATGCTCTTTAAAAGCTATTAGTGAGATAAAACGACTCGCTATAACGGGCGAGCTTGTAGCAGAGACATATGCGTGCGGAAGTGGGTTAGATGGTGGTGAGAGTGGCCACTAACTTAGTAGGCATTTAAGCCAATAATTACTGCTGAGCATATTGGTGGAATCTTAGTCTGAGTGGGTGAAAGTCCATAACCTCTATAAATATCACTCGATATGGTATACTATAGCACGGTGGTACGTCTATCTACTTCTTCACCAGCTTCAGCTGCCGCAGTAGTTTCTACTTCGTGTGTGCTGTAGTCTGTAGAATTATATTAAATAATAGTAATCATTATGCGATCATTAGTTGAGGCTTTCATTACTGGCCGACTTCTTCTCGGTGTCCTCTTTCGTCTGGGCCTCCTCGTCCTCCTTCGTCTTCTCTTCTTTACCGTCCTCCTTAGCATGTTCCTTCTCATAATCAGCCTTGGTCTGGATTTGACCAGCTTTTGGAAGTCTCTTTGAAGAATTCAACAGTGCACACATAAGCGTCAGCACACCAACACCGATGGCCATGTAGAACACATTGTGGATAGCTCTCATCATAACCTTCTTGATTCCTAACTGAGCCTCAGATGACAAAGATTCCATGGTGGTTGGGTTGTTGATAATGAGAGAGAGCTGGGAATAAGACACGCCTTCGAACCACTCTGGGTGGTTTTTGAATAGCTGTTTAGCCATACGCGTCACAGTTGCATTGTAGACCGTCTGTGCAATACAACCACCCATAGCACCTCCAAGAGAACGGGAGAAGTTGGCGAATGTTGTACCCAAAATCATCGCACCTGGTTCCTTTGGAGCATTGACCTGGACAGACATGATACTCGACTGTAAGGTGAGACCAATAGTGACACCAGGCAGGATGAGACACCCAATAGTTGCACTACTCTTGGAGTCCACATTAAGAAGCGTACAGATTCCAAAGGCAACTGGTGCAACGATACCACCAGCAACAGTAAATGGTTTGAGATAGCGGAACTTCTTCATACAGAATCCAGCACTCAAACTGGTGACGATCAAGGCGATAACCATAGGAAGGAAATGGAGACCAGTAGACAAAGCAGATTTTCCAAGGATAACCTCGAAGTAGGTACTGAAGAACACTATGAGTGCCATGAAGGAGAAGAAACAGAAGAAGAGACCCACACATGGCATGAGGACGTATCTAACCCTGATGATGGACCAAGGAAGAATTGGGCTCTTGGAAAACTTGAAGTTCCAAACAGCGAAGACAGCGAAAACCACCGGGGAGAGACAGAACATGGAGATCACCGCACCAGAACGCCATGGGTATGTAGTACCACCCAGAGTCAAGGCAAGCAGCAGCAAAACGACAGCAGCAGCGAAGAGGAAGGCTCCGAGATAGTCAATCATTTTGATTTTTTCTCTCCATGTGAACTTAGGCATTGGAGGATGGTAGAAGCATGTTAGTGCTGTCAAAGCTACACCACCAACCGGCAAGTTAATGTAGAAACACCATCTCCAAGTGACTCTGTCAGTGAAAGCACCACCAATCAGCGGACCACAAATGGTCGACACACCCATCAAGGCGGAGAGAGACGAGAATATCACTGGACGCTTGTTGACTGGGACAACCTCAGACATGATGACGAAGACTAAGGTCTGGATACCACCACCACCAACACCAGCGAGGATACGGCCACCGATGAGTGTGTTCATGTTCTGAGAGAGTGCGCACATCAGAGAGCCAGCTTCGAACAAAACAATAGCAGTCAAGACCGCGTACTTACGCCCAACAATAATGGAGGCTTTACCCCAAGTCTGGGCAAAGCAACACATCGACAACATGTAACCAGTGGTGACCCAGCCGATTTTATCGTAGGCATTAAACTGAACACCAACCTTCTCCAATAGCGTTGCAACAATGGTTTGGTCAAGACCGATGAGGAACATCGTGATGACGCATGCAAAAAAGCACAGCACAAGGGGCATACCCGTCATGTGCTGATCGAAGACAGTGGTTCCGTCACCGGCGTTGGAGTCGACGAACTTCTCTGGCTTCTTCTGGGCTTCCAGATCATTTTCAGTGATGGCCTTGGGTGATTCCTGGGCGAGCGATGTGTCCGCGAGACTCTCTTTCGACTGAGTCTCGGAGGTCATTTTTGGTTTGAATTGTGATGTGTGTAGTTGATACTGGTCATCTCATCGGACTCAGAGCACTCCATCTTAAAGGGAGAGCCCAGCTGTTTATATACAAAACGGTGCTGTCAAATTTTCCACTTGGTGGACCCTTGTAGCTCTGCGAACGGCGTTAGCGCGGACTTAGTCTCCGGATGGGTAAACTAAGCCCGGTAGTCTCCGCCTAACACCGCCAAACTCCTCTCCGACACCGCAAGGTGCGGACATAAAGAGCGCTTAAAACCGCAAAGCTTTCAGCAACGTTAGGCGAATCAAATGGAGACGGCTTGGAACACGTTCTGTTATTAGTTCATAGAAGGTGGTTAAATCCACCACAATGTCGAGTTCAGAGTGGTGGAAGCGGCTGGTTGGTCGGTGTACAGGCACGTCTGTGAGCAGCAGGGTGGGTGTACCGGTTTTTATCGTGGGCCGGTTTAAACCACGCTCTGTAGTGTCTTCAATGATTGTGTGTTCTATTCACAACGGTCTACACGAGCATCCACGTAGATATAACTATCACAGGGTAGAAACCAGGAAATGAGCATGGAAAGGCACAAAGAGCCACTAAGCACCGCGAACCACGCTGACAGGCGACTATGCTGGACTACGTAATGGTGGTATGCGTTCTACGGCTGAGTGGGCTTCCTTGGTCCCAAAGAGTCCTTGCATTCCCCATTCAATCTGGCTCGAGTTGACGTCCCAAACTTTTGACCTCGGATACGTAGTGGCCCGAACCAACTCCCAGAGAGCTCGGTCCAACTGCTGCGTGTTGTGTTAAAGTATTCTCTTTTGCTTGATATAATTCTGTGGCGAGCTATGCCAGCCTACTTGTCTCATTCGGTGTTACTAATATTTCAGGCGAGCTATCAACTGAAGCTTGAAGCTCCTCTCAACGCCAGCTCTCCGCCTCGGATCACGACCTCGGCTCCAGAACGCATCAAGACATCGGAAAAAGGTGCCGCTGCTTGCGAGTAATAGCTGTTCATTGTGCTTAGTGCCGCTCCAGTGTTTGGTCCTTGGCTCTACAACGTCGTACATACCCCTTGGCCACACCCGAGCCAAAGTGACCTCATTCGGCTTTTCTTTACTATCGAGGCTGGAAAATTCCAGCTGAAATCCTCGTATTTCATTTGCGACTCTGTGATGGAAAAATCAGGGCAACCACACCGTGCCATAGACCAAGAGGTCTCGTAAATACAGCCCTCTCCACAAAAAGCTTATGACTCTGCTTGGCATTGGGCCCAAAAGCCCAGCTTAGATCAAATCGATAGGCGCAAGCCCTTCCATCTACCCGATCTCCTCCTCAGACGGCACGCGAGCTGTGTCGTTGTGATCGGCATATGCCACATCTGCCCGCATCACCGTCGACACCCGCATCAACGTCGACACCCGCAAACAGTCTGGGGCCCACGGGCTGGTCGAAGCAGCCAATTAGAGGCCATGTTTTAACCTTAAACATGTTTCGGTGTTGCCCGTGTACAATGGTCCAAGGGGTAAATTTTTTGGGAGGTTAAATTAGGTCATGTGGAGCATATGACCGCAGCTAGCCTCTCATGTGACGCATGTGCTTATGTAGCGATTGTGCACTCGGGGATCTAGAATTATCTCAAAGATCTAGGGAGCCGGGAGAGTCACATCTAGGGGGCAGTCTGGCCTTACCGGACCACTGGCACACCCTGGAGCTAAGTAAGGGTCCTCTGGTATCCCCGAACGGTGAGGTGCGAGAAAACTGTGCTCGTCTACTTATGCTAATTTCCCCATCCACACACAGTCAGCGACGTGTGGCCGAACATGTAAGCCTCTTTTCAGGACAATCAGACAGCTTCACATCAAATTTGACACCCCTAATTTAAGCTTAAATCGCTGCCCTGATGCATAGTGGGCTTTTCCAGTTTCGGCTAAGGCACACGGTCCTAGGCGGGCCACAGCTAATTCTAGTGCTCAATTCTTCTTTTGGGGAGATGAGAGATGGACAAGCTCATGACCTTGTATTCGGCACATGAAGTGTGTGTATTACACCCTTTTCCACGTACGGTTATCCAATCACTTGCGCTGAGAGCCCGGTTTCCCCTGCTGCAGCCCCAAAGGACATGCGGCAAACGTCTTTGCAGTGATCGCCATTCACAAAAGAACCACTCAAAGAGGGTGTAAATAGGTAAAAGCAGCACCCTAATAATAATGTGGCGCCATAATTTGCATGAATCCGATGGGAAATATAATCCTAGAATGACTATAAACTGAGTAAGCTTCTCCCGCAAGAAGATCTGAGCGTCAAGTGGTTTGGGGAAAGACATAAAAAACGCCCATCACCACCAAAAAAAAATGCGTCCAGTACACTTTTCATGTGTACTGATAGCATTACTGTCTTGTGTTCTGGCTGGTCCTGACAAGACTAAAAAGAAAGGCACCAAGCAAAGACTGGCCTATTACGCCTGTCAAAATGCTGCTGAAAGTTACCTCTTCGAATACACTCCGAGTGAAGCTCCCGGAGTTTACTACGACACAGTTTGCAACTATCCACCAGCGATAGGATCAGTACTCTTATGTGCTGCTCAGTACTCAAAGCCGTTCTCTAGGCTATTTAATAAGACCGTGAAGGCCACTGCTTCAGGTTGCTATAAGTATGGTGGAACTTTCCAAAACACTACTACCTTAGATGACTTCTATGAAACTTACCTGAACGCTACAAAGTACGTCGTCGACCCTTCAGATTACAACATTACCACACATAACTTCACTTCTCCAGTGTACATCTCCAAGGAGGACAATGAAGAATACTACAAGTATCTCCAGGATATATACTACAACTGGGATATGCCAAATTTGTTTGCCTCCATATATTACTACTATTTCATTTTGGTATTCTTCTTGCATGGTGTCACGAATTACTTCAAGAGGATCGGCTATAGAGGTCTAATTACCAATAACAAATTCACAAGATGGTATAAAGGCCACATTTCCACCCCATCAGTGTTTAATGGCTCTCACACAAATGCCTACCGCTGTCTCAAGTTTATCACCACTCTTCTTCCAACCCGTTTGGAATCCATCGTCGTGTTCGGATTTATCAGTTTGAACATTATACTCAGTTTTGTGAATTTCCACTTGGACGTGTACGAGGAGTCTAAAATCCAAATGCTTACTGAACTCGTTGCAGATCGTTCTGGACTCTTATCATTTGGACTGATCCCTTTGATTGCTCTCTTTGCCGGCAGAAACAACCTCTTGATCCAGTTGACCGGTGTGCCCTACGCAACTTTCATAATGTATCACAAATGGGTTGCCAGATTCATGTTTATTCACGCTATGATTCATGGTGCTGCTTGGACTGCTTACGGTGTAAGAGCCCATGCATTGAAGGCCTATTATGCTGATGCCTACTGGATCTGGGGTGTTGTTGCTGTCGTCCTTGCTGGTCTGATCCTTTTCCAGGCTTTCCATATTTTCCGTACCATGTCTTATGAGGTTTTCCTTGTGGTTCATATTGTATTTGCTTCTGTCTTTCTCGTTGCTTGCTTCTATCACTGCTACGACCTGGGATACCTGGAATGGCTCTATGCGTCCTGGGCACTGTGGATTATGGACAGATTGGTCAGGGTTTACCGAATCTTTAGCTTCGGATCTAAAATCGCACAACTGGAACTTATGGAGAGTGACATGTTTAGGATTACTGTCGATATTGGAAAGTTCGATGCTTTCCCTGGTGCCTATGCATTTGTGTATTTCATGACGCCTTATGGGTTCTGGCAGTCACACCCTTTCACCGTCCTAAAGTCTGCTGCCCATCCTGGTAAGCTGGTACTCATGATCACCGCTAAAAGAGGTATGACACGATACCTGAAGAAGAAACTGGCTAAGGCTCCAGATGGGAAATTGAATATCCGAATCGGTATTGAAGGTCCTTACGGCTCCAGGGCTCCATTGGAGAAGTACTCCGAGGTGCTGCTATTGGCTGGTGGTACAGGTATTCCCGGTCTGTTGTCGCATGCTCTGGACTTGGCTTCTGCGGACTCTATTGATAAACAGAATGTGAGACTTGTATGGGTTGTGAAGTCTATGATGGATTTCAAGAACTATATGGACGAAGTGTATGTGTTGGCTGTGAAAGGTCTCGTTCAGCTCGACGTCTACGTTACCTCGGGACTTCCATCAAACAGTCAACAAGAAGAAAGCACTGAAAAGAGCTCTATCGAAGACCGGGAAACTAATAGCTCTTACAATGAGGACAAGAAAGAATTTGTGTCAGTAACGGAGAAGTATTCTGGTGTGCCCTGCCTACCGAATACCACCTTCCTTGAGGGAAGACCTGCATTTGAGAACATAGTTGATGACGTTCTGGCTCAGGGACAAGTAAATTCACTTGCTATCATGACTTGTGGTCCTCCAAGAATGTGTGATGATGTTAGAGCGCTTTCTGCTAAGAAGATGTTGTCCTCTGAAACCACAATTGATCTCTTTGAGGAGCTTCAGGTGTGGTAGTTGATAGATATATATTCCAAATTATAATTTACATTTATATTTATTCTCTTTTTCCATGAAAAGGAGTCTAGTCTTACTCTTCCTCTGATTCCACTACAAATTGCCAGAAAATAGCACGTTTAAAGCTATAGGTAACTCTGTAAAGAACTACTCCACTGATTTGGATGCTGTCTGGTCATTACCTATTGTCGACTCTTGATCTTCCTCCGTCTTCTCGAAGTAAGACAAGATATGGAGCAATAACGTCAAGCAACATCCGATTCCAGCAAAGCCAATACCGACATACATACCAGCCCGATAACTGCGTAGAGTATCACCAGTATGCTGCAGCACCTTCGCCTCTGCTGTGTTTGCAAACCCCAAAGCTACTGACATTGAGTAGTTGATCATCGTGTTGACCAACGAAGAGGACATTCCCTGTGCACCTCTTGGAAGAATGTCTGATAAGATAACCGAAGCTGAGGGGAAAGAGAGGTCCATACCAAACGGAATTATAATCATCTGTGCAAAGAGCATACTGAAGTACGTCTGGTGTGGTGGTGTTCCAGACAACATGCAAATACCGATCAAGAAAGCAGAAGATGATGCAAAGAGCAAGTACGATGGTCTCACTTTCCGGATCAAAAGACCAACTGTGACAGCACCCATCATACCTGACACGACCATTGTGGCTACTGTAGCAGCACCTTGTAATTGGTTCCAGTGTTTAAGGTTGAAGATGAAAGACCAGTAGTAGAACATCCAAACAGAGAAAGAGCACCAGCCAAAGAAAATGCTAATAAGAAGGAGGGATGTGTTACCACGTAAAACTCCCTTTGGAATGAGTGGGAAAGGGACTTTTGTTTCCACGAAGAAGAAAGATATCAGCAGCAGAATCCCAATCACAAAGAGGACAATGATGTATGCGGTTCCCCAGCCCTCCTGTGGTGCCTGGTTTGTTGCGACGTTGATTAGAATGAGTCCCACAACGCCAATTGTAGACCCAATCCAGTCGAACTTGTCCTCCGGTGGAGCGTGTCTGGGAGTATTTGGGACCATGGTGATAACTAGAACAGTTAGGAGAGCAAATGCAATGGCCATACTGTAGAAAGCCCACTCCCAGTGGGAGTAAAAAGAGGTCAAACCACCAAAGACCATGCCTAGTGTAGCACCAATTGGAGCCATGGCACCAGCAGCAGCAAACACCATTGACTTTCTCTGCCCATTGGGGTACAACGTTCCAATGATTCCAATTGCGTTTGGAAGAACAAAAGCAGTTCCTAGTCCTTGGAAAGCACGACACAGGCAGAAGAAAACGACCGAGTCTGTGTATTTGGAAAACCCAGTGATGAGAGCCCAAATGCACGAAAAGATGGATCCACACAATAAGACCCTTTTTAGACCGTACAGATCTCCGCATCGGCCCGAGATCAAGATAAATGCACCGGAAGTCAGCGGGAAAGCGGCCATGAACCAAGCTTTATCCGTTGTGGTGACATTAGCGAAGTCGTTGGCCAGTGTGTTCATCATTGGAAGCGACTGCGTAGTCCCTGCTTGGTTCAAGAGCTGTGCGAGGCATATCACAGCGACAACACTGAGCTCCTGGTACCAATTAGCGAAGACTTGTGGACGAGGATCAATTTCAAGAAATGCCATTGCTCGTAGGGGTTACTGGAAGTTGTTATGAAGTAACAAGATGCTTTATTGCTGTTGGGAGACTACGTTGTTTGTGACCGTTCAAAATCGTGAGATGGGCAATATATATACGTGTGGCACTTCAATTTTAGCAGTGGAGCAGTTGATGTGTCAGGATCGTGTAAGACCAATGTTCATTAATTATTCATAACCTTCCCTCGTTTGTAAGCTGATTGCTCGGCCGAGTTTTCCCGGACTTCGCGGATATTGGCGGGATCGGGCCCGTTTCTCCGGGTAAACAACTACTATGGACTTTGCCAAGCACCGTTGTCAGGTATACAATTTGTCATCTCTTAATGGTTTTTCGGTTGCTTCCCCTCCGACCCTGGACTTCCAGAGCTGTCAGCTACGTAATAGGCAATAGTCATGTGACTCTGTTTACAATTTCAACAAACACTTATTGTAAGATCCGTTGAGGACCTCTATGTATTATCATTGTGCAACAGACCCGCAGCTCTCTTAACAGGTCAAGCCAGGAGAGAAGGACATGTTTTATGTGGAACCCAATAAACCCCATTAAAAATCATGATAAGAAAACTCATAAGCAAGTAGAAAAAGAAGTTAAATATAAGAAAAAAGAATGGAAGAAATACAAAGATATGACATTCAAAGTGGACAATGCAGTTGAAGCAAGGTCGTAAATTCATTAACAGATGGGAGCCTCTTGGGCATATACCACACTAAATACCGTTTAGTATCTGTAGTGGTCAGCCTTGAATGGACCCTCAACTGGGATACCCAAGTACTCAGACTGGACCTTGGTCAAGGTGGTGAGCTTAACACCAAGCTTGGCCAAGTGAGCTCTGGCAACGGCCTCGTCCAAGACCTTTGGCAAGACGTAGACCTGACCCTTCTCGAATGGACCGGTCTTGGAGAACTCAATGTTCTTAGACTTGAACTCGGCATCGTGGGTCTTGAACAAGGCGATCTGGGCCAAGACCTGGTTGGAGAAAGAACAGGACATGACGAAAGAGGAGTGACCAGTGGCACAGCCCAAGTTGACCAATCTACCCTCGGCGAGCAATATCAGGTGACGGCCGTTCTTCATGGTGTAACGGTCGACCTGTGGCTTGATGTTGACACACTCAGCAGCGTTGGCCTTCAACCAAGCAACGTCGATCTCGATGTCGAAGTGACCAATGTTACAGACAATGGCGTCCTCTGGCATCTGCTCGAAGTGCTTACCGGTGATGATGTCTCTGCAGCCGGTGGTGGTGACGAAGACCTGGCCGATAGAAGCAACATCGTCCAATGGGGCGACCTGGTAGCCCTCAACAGCAGCCTGGAGAGCGTTGATTGGGTCGATCTCGGAGATGATCACACGGGCACCCATACCTCTCAAGGCCATGGCACAACCCTTACCGACATCACCGAAACCAGCAACGACGGCAACCTTACCAGCAAGCATAACGTCGGTGGCACGCTTGATACCGTCGATGAGGGACTCTCTGCAGCCGTACAAGTTGTCGAACTTGGACTTGGTGACGGAGTCGTTGACGTTGATGGCTGGGACCTTGAGCTTAGCGTCTCTGACCATCTTGTACAAGTGGTGGACACCGGTGGTGGTCTCCTCGGACAAACCGTAACAGCCCTCGAGCATCTCAGGGTACTTCTCGTGGACGAGGGAGGTCAAGTCACCACCGTCGTCGAGGATCAAGTTGAGCTTCTTACCGTCCTTGAAAGCGTGCAACTGCTGCTCGATACACCACAAGTACTCCTCCTCGGTCTCACCCTTCCAGGCGAAGACTGGGACACCGGAAGCGGCAATGGCAGCGGCGGCGTGATCCTGGGTGGAGAAGATGTTACAGGAAGACCAGGTGACCTCAGCACCGAGAGCAGTCAAGGTCTCGATCAAGACAGCGGTCTGGATGGTCATGTGCAAACAACCGGCGATTCTGGCACCCTTCAATGGCTGCTGCTCACCGTACATCTTTCTGATCTCCATAAGACCTGGCATCTCGTTCTCGGAGAGCTCGATGTCCTTTCTACCGAAGGCAGCGAGGGAGATGTCGGCGACTTTGTAGTTGGAAGCTGGGGTGGACATTGCGTGAATTGTTCCTTTTGTTTGGTACTTTCTTCCAAAGTGGTGGTGAAGAAGGAAAGGAATATCTCGTTTGGCTTTTTCAGTGCCCATGCGCAAAAAAAAAATTTCACATGCGAAATGGCACACATGGGGAACGCGAACTACGCCGTTCGGCGGCATGTGCTGGGCCAAATCGCGTAAATTGGCGTGGGTCTGGTGGTAGGGCCACTTCGATTCCCGTTTTGGGACATTCTGACGCGATCTATACGAGCACATGTCAACATTTGACAAACAATTAGCCACCAGTTACCACGTGAAGACCACATGTCTACAACGGCTATGAGTACTGAAAGTCTTATTATATATTAAACAGTGTAACGTAACAACAGGGTATCAGCTAGCTCATCTCTTCCAATGGGTCTCCGTTCTCTTGCCTTGTATTCAAGTACTCCTGAGCACTGGCGTTCTTGGTAACCAACTCCACAATTCTTCTTACAATTGGCAGGTTGAGCCATGCTGGAACATAGGCTTCAACTCTAGTGAATGGTCTCGTTTCAACCTTTCTGAATGGATCCTCGAATTGACCATCAACGTTTACTGGTTCAAAGAAATCATCGGAGCTAGCACCTTGATCTTTAACCTTGTCAGCAACGGCGGCCAACACGCTAGAGTCTAATGGTGTTTCGTAATCGGCAATGTCGTATTGCGACAACAGTCTCTGGATCTGTACTGGCTTCAAAGCGTAGCAAATCTCGAAAATGATCTCAATGTCATCCTTGGAATTCTTTCTCAATTGCAACAACTTGGCAGCTTGGAGCAAATGTACCAAATAGTTGGAGGCATTTGGAATCTCATGACTCTTACACCACTCCTCAATTCTTGTAACGTTGTAATTGAGTTGCAAACCACGTTTCCAAGAAAGGTAGTTACGTCTCATAATCAAGTCATTGAAACATACAGCATCAATGAATCTCAACAACTCAATGACAACATCGTTCAATACCTCCGTTTCAATGAAGTAGGACTTCATGGACCAGTAGACGTTGTTGAAGAAACTCAAAATGTCATCCATTTTGTACTGAATACCTTGAGAGAACACCTTACTTAGGAACGGTTGAGAATCAGTGGTCATGAATCCTGGTAGAGCCTGAGATAGCACAACAGCAGAGACGACCTGTTTTTCCAGGTCCTTCTCCATCTTCTTCATCCACATGTTGTAAATATTGTAAGACAAAGACTCAAAGTCTTCCTTGACAACTGCAACTAGTTTCAGATATTCTTCAAACTCTTCTTCGCCCATCTCACTCAGGATGTTCTCATTCTCAACAATAGTGTTCTGAGCATACGTAACAAAAGAGTACAACTCATGTGTGTTGGACAACCAGAAGGCACCATGTGGAATGACATCGTCATCCTTGAGAGCAGAGACAATTCCCTGAATAACAGCTAGCACTTCACCAAGGAACTCCTCGGACTCTTTCGTCAAACCAAGTCTCCACATATCACTCAAAATGATGATGATAATTCTGGCTGGGAAGAGCACCTCCTTCTTTGTAAGCTCAGACATAACACCACTCAATGGGATCTTTAAATTTTTCAAAAGGCCATTCACAATCTCATTGTGCAAAGATTTTGAATCTTGGAGAAGTCTGTACAGCTCATTAGTGATAGCAGTCAAAGAGTGGACCATAGATTCAGCATCCTCCTCTTGGTTACCAATTGGAATTACAGACATTGGCTTTGGACTGTATCCAATAGCATCACTGTTCTGAGATTGGTTACTGTAACGTCTCGATCTCTTTGGTGTTGTGCTATTGGTCATCACAGATCTGGCAGATGGTGCAAGCTGACGCTGCTTGGACAACTGTTCCAACTCGTTCTTAAGCTGAGAAACCTGCTTTTTCAAGTCACCTTCACTGACATCACGCTTCGAAAGCTCATTTCTAGCAGCAGTTAACTGATCAAGTGTGTCTTTAACCTCGTTTTTCAATTGTGTTTGCAGCTCAGTCAACTCGGAAATCTTTTGAGCGGATTGTGTCAACTCGGCCTTAGACTTAGCCAACTCAGCGTTCAGGTCTTCAAGTTCCTTGCTGTGGGTGTTCGTTTGTTGTGTAAGCTTACTCTGGTGTTCCAGCTCTCTGGTCTTGAGAGTCTCGTGAGTCTTCTTGGATTCCTCAACAGTAACTTTCAAGGCTTCGATCTCAGCAAGCAAGCTCTTGTTCTCCTTGACCTTATCTGTGAGTTGCTGGGATAGACCAATCACCTTGTTCTCCAACTTGTAACTAGCCTCCTTCAACTTGTTGACCGATTTAGCCTCTGCTTTTAACACCTTCAACTGCTTCTTAGCTTGAGTCATTCTGTAGACAGATTGTGTGAAAACGGCGGCTTTCTTCAACTGAGAGAACTCATTCTTCTGCTTGTATGCTCTTAAATTCTTCTGGATTGTGATGACGTGCTGCTCCTTCTTGTTAGCTAAGAATCTCGTTCTAGATCCACCGGCACGGATCAGGCCTTGTAATGCAACAATGGAGGTTATGGACTCCGTGAATTTCTTACGGGCCATGTAAGCTCTGAGCAAAGTCTGGATGTTGGTAGCAGCATTGTTCTCAATTTCTCTATGTATTCTAGCCCTTACGTTGTAAGCAAGAACCAAAGACTGCAACTTGAGAACGGACTCTCTGATCTCCAAGTACTGGCGACGGTAGTATACGCCTCTAACATGCTTTTGGATCAATGTAGCTGATAAACGGAGCTTATCAGTTCTCAGCTTCTCCAAGTGCGCCAACATACCAGCCTTGAAGAAGATCTTAGTAAGTCCAAGTTGGTACTTGGCTTCATCGTCGACAGTCTTCTTTAAAATAGAATCACAAACGCCACGAATACTCTTCTCATCAGCCTTGCCATGAAGGAGATCTTCGTATTCACTTGAGTGAAGCAAAATATGATATCTGGCTCCGAACTCCTCAAATGTCCATCTTGTTGGGAAACCAGCACAAGATATCTTAATAGTCTCCAAAACACCGCACGCTCTTAATTGAGACAGCACCATGAGCGGATCAAATTTCCAGGCAACTTTATCATCGTTGGGCTTGATACAACGAATGTAGTGGACGTTAGTAGAGTTGATAGTCTGCATCAACTCAATCAAGGAGTTCTTGAAGATGGATCCCAATGTTGGCTTTCTGGCTACAGTTCTGGCTCCTGGCTTCTTGGTAGCAGTGGCAGCTTCTTCAACAGCAGCGTTGGCAGCATCCAAGTTTTCTAAGATTTCAATCAAAAGCTCATTCTTAGAAGCCTTCAAGACCTCCAAGTGACCCTCAGAAACTGTATCTCTGTTCTTCTCGATGAAACCTTCAACGTCATATTCGACATCCAAAGCGTAGTGCGCAACAATGAACTTAGTCTGGCCGAATCTTGGTTTCTTGAAAACTTTGTTTGTTGGTGGTTTGTCCAAGGTCTGATATAACTTAGTCACCCAACTCTCATCGTTACCAGCAGGTAATCTTGACTCCTCGTCCAGCAAAGAAAGAATACCCAGCTTCTTTTCAATCAAATCGATACAAGGCTGGTTATCACTGAATTCAATGAATGACCACTCAATCTTTTCGTTAACGTATTCTTCTTGCTCCAATTTAAATACGTGCTGGTTAAACTCTTGCTGTAACTTCTCATTGGCATAGTTGATACAGAACTGTTCAAAGGAGTTCTTAGCAAAGTGCTCAAATCCGTAAATATCCAAGACACCAATGAAACTCTTGATATGTTGTACGACATCAGGAGAGCACAAATCGTTGTTGATATATGTAACCAACCAGTCAAACAAAGCAGAGTAGATGTATTTTGCAACAGAGTCTCGAGAAACAATACCCTGTTTATGGTTCAAGTTGGAAACAATCTTCTCGGATCTAGTGATGATCTGTTTCTTTGTAATCCACTTAGCAAAGTTGAAAGCATCGATACCGAGCAAATCACACGCCTTGACCAAGTTTGGTTCGTCTGATGAAAGGGATGCATCATTTCTGGAAGCCTTCACTTCAATGTTACCGATATGGAGCAAAGCAGCGAGAAGTGTGAAGATGGCAAATTGCTTTTCTTGTGTGAAACCAATCAAGGACAGAGCATCAGTTGTGGCAATAAACTCTTCCTTATCATCGACACCTTCGATGGCGTGATTACCACCTTGGTTCATGTAGAAATAGTCTTGAATTTCGGTCAAGTGTAACTTCTTCTTCTGTTCGGATGTCAATCCCTCCATCATTTGGTAGAATATATGGTAGTTACGTTCAACTTTCGGCTGGAATACCAATCTGGAACGCTCTAGCAAATACGTTCTGATTCTGGCACCTATAATCGAAATCTTATCGTTGAACAAAATCTCCAAATACTTACCGAAACGAGAAGAGTTATCGTTTCTGGTTGTCTTGGCGTTACCAAATGCCTCCATGATGGGATTTGTTGCAAGAATCTGCTGTTCTGTCTTAGACATCTCAATATGTGCTGTGTTCTTAGATCCCATGACAGAGTCAGAGTTGGTAATCTCTTCAACGGACGCAAAGTATCTCATGATGAATTTGGCGGAGACGGTCTTACCGGCACCGGATTCACCAGAAACAACAATAGTCTGATTTCTCTGGTCTTCTTTCATTCTTCTGTACGCGTCTTCGGCAATGGCGAACAAGTGTGGTTCCAACTCACCTCTCTGCTTACCGGAGTATGCCTGAATGATATCGGAGGAATAAAGCTGGTCAACTTTCTGGAAAGGATTTGTGGCGATCAAGACGATACCGGAGTACGTGTAGATGTTCAGTTGTGAGTATCTGACCTTAATGGCATGGAGAACCGCCGGTTCGTTCAAGTATGAGAGCGACGTCAAATCCTCAGTCGCCTCCAAGATCGGAGGGTTTCTGAGGAGTGGAAGCTTGTCGTTTGACTCATTGAGTGTGTCTGTTTCAAGCTCAATCACCTCCTTGGTCGAGTCCACCGTCAATTCCAACTGGTGCTTGCCGCCCTTGTTGGTGTGTTTCGACACCTCGACGCCGATCCAGCCCTCTTTGTCACTGCGGATCCAACAGCGGCTGCTTGTGTGTTAGTATATCCGTTTGCCAGTTGATTCCCGTTGTTTACAGCGCAACCGCCCAGGCAGATGGCACCGTAATGGCTGTCTTTTGTGGTGCCATCTTCGTCCACAGGCGCGCGTCGTGTTGTCAACACAGAGAACCGGAAGAAGTCGCCGCCACTCACGTTCCAACGTCGAATGTGGACGCCATTGTTGCTGTTGTGTGTTCCTTGTGTTCTCAGTATGTGTAGGAGCACAACCAGGTGTGTATCTGCTGTGGCGGGTAGCTGATGTGGCGGTGTTGTTGTCTGTGATTGTATGGGCGTGTTCCTTTGTTGACGCGTTTTTTCTTCAAATTTTGATCTGACAAGAATGTGTGTCGCGAACCAGCTCAAGGGCCCATTCCTCCCTCGGTGTGTTTTAGCACAGGTTTCATTGTATGAAGAGGCACCCTAGGCTTTGAAACTAGGTTACGAGTAAGACGATTGCTATTTAGTATTTACTTATAGAAGTTTAGAGCTACCGGTGTCGCCAGCCGGCCCATCTCAGACAGATGCCCGGAGCTAGCGGTGTGCCCCTTGAACCATCCCTGCCCGTTAATCCCTGTGGACGTCTCTAGACCAGCGTGTTGTGTCTGTTGAATAGCATTTGAGCTGATGAGGTAAACAGCAGTTGCACGCTTCCATTATAGTAGTTATCTCTAAGTATTCAAGCGCATTCGCTTCGGAGCGGATCATGAAACACCCACATGTCTGGGGTCGGCGCCAGCCTAAAAACTGCCTACATTCAGCCTATGCAGCCGAACATACGGCCAGGGCGTACCTCTATTGAACAATATACCTGGAAATGTAACACATTTCACGAGTTTGAAACTAACAGCATTAAAATTAACTAAATTTATATAACAATCGGACAATAGCAAGTTTCGAGCACTCACAGTCTATTCATCGGTGTCTATGGTACAGTTATAGAACGCGTCTCTTGTGGGGTATCAAGCCTCGTCGGCCTCTTCAGCGTCCTCGTCATCTTCCTCATCCTCATCTTTGTGCTCAACAATACCTTCCAAGCTTTCTTCCTCCTCGATCTCAGAGTCTTTAAGATGTTCAACAACATCTTGGATCACAGCCTCTGGAGTTGGTTCTGCTGGTTCGGAACTTGTTGACTCAACAGCGCTGTCAACGGCAACATCCACTGTCTCGGATTCCTCGGGTGGAGTAAACACGACTGTTTGGGCTTCTGGTACGTCAACAATAGCGACTGGTTCCGGAGACTCATCCGGCGTCTCGAAATCTTCGTCGTCGGTCTCGACATCAGAAATATCCTCCTCATCGACGACTGGAATCTCGGCCTCATCGGTTTTGATTGTTCCATCGTCATTCAATGTCATAGTTTGGATGACAGTACTTTTGACAGTGACAGTTACGTCTTCATTGTCATCTTCAGCATCCTCTTCGGAGTCTCTCTCAGCAGCCAATCTCTCCTCCTTTTCACGGGCCTGGAAGGCCAAGTTGGCCTGAGCTCTCAAAATGGCGTAGTAAGAACCTGTTTCATGGTCTAAGGCTCTCAAAGTCTCACGAATCTCAACAAGCAAAGTGTTGATACCACTCAAGTTTGGCTTTTTAGCAATCAGATCCTCCCTTTTGTTGATTAGCATATTTTTAACCTTGACATACTCTCTCCAGTCCTTGAAGCTCTCGTCATCCTTCTTGTTCTGGAAGTTATCAAAGCTGGAGGAGAAAGTAGAATACATCATCTTCTTACTGAACTCGTTGATTGCAACCTCTGCAAACTCCTCGTATACTTCAACAATGAGCTTCTTCTCGTCATCGATGACAACCTCGGTATCAGAGACAAATGACTTGAGCTTGGTGTTGATTGTCTCAGCCAACACTCTCAATCTCTCAGCTCCGTCAGCAAGAAGGGTACGCATCTCCTCTCTAGTGACCTTGTGGTCGATGATGTTACCAGTCTGGTCAACCTCAACCTCTTGACCATTTTCCAAGGTAACAGAAGTAGAGTTGATGTTGTAAATAGCTTTGTTCACAGTAGCAAAGTCTGTGTGAGCAGTCTCACTCAATTCTTGAAGCAGCTTTGTCAACTCAGGCTTGAAATCGGCGATCATTATGCTCTCCATCTCACTGATAGAGGAGTCAAAGCTGGCAAAAATGTTGTCAACAGACTCGAGAATGTACTTCTTCCAGGCCTGGATCTCCTGGGCAAGAGAGAGAACAACTTCATCCTCAGTACGTCTCTCCAAATCGTTTGGAGTTACAACATCCTGTTGAACGACATCAACAGTCTCCCTGGAATTAGCAGAAGACTCTACTTTAGTTTCAGTCTCACTCTCTGTTGCTGGCTCTTCGGAAGGCTCATCTTCAGTGACAGGGACCTCTGGGGTGTCCATCGAGTCATAAACAGTCTCAGTTGGGAGATCCTCTTCCTCTGCTGTTGTAGCCTCGATAACACTGGAATTGGTTTCTTCCTTGTCTTGGTTGAAGAACTTAGAAGCCTGTTCATACGAGCCAGAAATCAACTGCTTTGAAACATGAAGCGCATTGTGGACTTTCAAAAGGGTGTATAATTTGATAACATACGCACAAAATTCATCAGCGTACTCCTTTGCATACTGGTTGTAGTATAATTTCACGTGAGAAAAGACATGCTCGTCGAGGAACGGATGAGCCTTGGCGTGATAGAATGACTTGACCTGTGTGGACGCAATGATGGAGTATTCCTTAGCAGCGGCTCCAGCCTGGCAACACGCAGACTGAGCACTTGTGACCAAGTGGTTCGTGGAAGGCAAAACAGTCTCGGTGTAGTAGGTATAAACGCGTGGCTTCAGCTCAGCGTAGAAGACACACGACTTGGAGAAGATGTGTCTCGTGAGCACGTCAACCTCAGCAGCAGCATACTTGATAGCCAAATTGAGCTTGATGAGGCCAGTGGCCGTGTATGTAGTAGCATGGGTCTTAGCAGTCAACAGTTTCACAGACACAACCTGGAGCAGTTGGTCGAGCTTTGGCTTGTGTTCTGTCCAGAGCGCGTGGATAGGAGACTCTGCCAGCTTGTCATGGAGCAAGCTCACGTACTTGGAGAGATGCGCCTGGTACTGGGACAGGTACGCGGTGTTCACCTTAGCAACAGCAGGAGCAACGTACTGTTCCTGTAGTCCCGTCACGAAGGGACTCAGCTTCTCGTGAACAGGCTGGACGTACTCGCCGTAGTACTGGTGTTGAGCGATGTGGTCAAACGACGTCTGCCATTGCGCACGCAGCGGGTCGAACTCGGGCGAGCTGAAGTCGACGACACGTGTCACGAGGAACACGAGCGCCAGCAGATACAGGCACTTCTTCACGACGGAGACCATGGCTTCGTGTGAGTTTGTTGATGGAACTGGCTCTCGGTGGCGGCTAGAACTAAACTGCCAGCGATGTTTTGATCACAAAACGGACCAGGGCTGCGTAACCTCCCCGGGCTCCTAACCGGCTGGGCCTGGCTTTTCCTCGGCGCAAGCGAATCGCGGGCAGCGGTTTGGTGATCAACAACGAAAAGTCAACAAGCGGAGCAGACTAAGAGACCACGTTCTGGAGAGGTCCGGGACTTCCATCACCTACTAAAAGCGCCGTGTTCACACTCTCGGGATTTACCTCTGGCTGCTTTCTCCAGAGTCGACTGCCATAAGGTGCCATTGCACACCAACCCTTGCTGCCCTTCCAGAAAGCCACTTGGTTCCGAGTGCCCCCGCGTGAGAACATTGAGCACCCCTTCCTGTGATAACTTCACGGCGGCAACAACGGCCTCTCGTCAAAACAGCTACTAGCCTGGCTCCCACGCCCCTGGACACCCACAGATCCCCTCAGGGAAGAAGAAACCATGTCGTTCTGGCCCTTTGGACAGGGCGCCAACTCGGCATCGTCCCTCAATAGGTACTTGGACAACTACTACAAGAAACGAACGCTGCTGGACCAAGAACAGCAGCAGCAGCAGCTACACACGGACGTCTCAGACACCACCTCGCTGAGCGGCGATGACATGGAGCACGTCTTCGACGTGCCGCTAGACTGTGAGTTCATCTACACCCTTCTCGATGACCCGAACGTGCTCAACGAGCTTAACCGCCAGAACAACAGGCTCATTGACTTCATATGTACGGGCTACGTCGATGATCCCGCAGCGGAACCAGCGCCATCACTGAGCAACAGGTCAGTGCAAGAGGACGACAAGCCTGTCGCTGAGCTCGCAGATTCCCCAACGCCCACACCTTCACAGACTCTGGCGCAAGGAACGTCCGTGTTGGACGTACTTGTGTCTCTCATTGTCAACAGTGTTGACTGGTTCAACGAAAACCAGAGGTTCCTAGAGGAGACACCAGACTCGCTCATGGATGATCTAGAGACAAACGAAACATTTGAGAGCCGTTCCAAGCAGATCAACAGAATTCACGTTGCGTCGGAGATCTTATCTTGCAAGATTTGGCTTATATCCGAGACATTGGTCGAGGAGCCAACCCTCTTGGCCAAATTGTGGACATTCCTGGGCTATACACTGACATCTGCATCGCCTGCTGTTCAGTTCTTTGTGAAGATCAACGAGCAGCTTCTTGAGTCGAGGCCAGATCAAATGCTCAACTTCATAAGGTCGCAGTCCAATATTGTTGACGTATTCATCAAGCATATAGACATCACTATCATTATGGACTTTCTCCTCCGCATCATTGCATCAGACAAACCAGACGTACCGAGGGGCATGATTGAAATTCTTTCAGAGCAAGAACTAATCCCAAAGCTTCTCCGTTTGCTCAAGGATTCAACTGACACTTCGACTCAATCATCTTGCGGTGACTTTCTCAAGGCATTGATCTCTATTAGTGCCAACACCTCCATCGATGAAAACACAATCGGGCCAAATTTGTTGACGAAGGAGCTCGTTGGTCCAGGATGCACAGAACAGATCATTCAAATAATCTTGAACAGAGGAAACGGGTTAAGCACCATTGTAGGTGTTATCATTGAGATCATTAGAAAAAACAACTCTGACTACGACCAAGTCAACTTGTTGTACACAACATTAGAGAAGAACCCACCAAACTCAAGAGATCCTATTTATTTGGGTGGTATGCTTCGCAAATTTGCAGACAACTTACCAGCTTTCAATGCGATCTTGATCGACCCAGAGTTGACCTCAAAAAGAGTCAAGACACAAATCAATACAGAAGTTGAACCTCTTGGATTCGAGAGATTCAAAGTTTGTGAGCTTGTTGCTGAACTCTTGCACTGTTCCAATATAGGACTTTTAAACAACCATTTGACCGAGAAAATTATCGAAGAACGTGAAAACTTCCTTAAGGAGCAGGAATCCAACTTGGCTAATGCACTCAGTGATGACTTGATCACAACTTCGACTTCTAACAGCACACTTACCGTACCAGCTTCAGGACTCAACTTGTCTAATTTGAACATCGGTGCCTCGGAGCCATCTGTCGCCGTTTCTGAGAAGACGATCACAATTTCACCACATACCGTTCCAGCAGCTCCGATGGAAAGGAGTGGAGACTTGCCACTTCTAGAAGAACCACAGGACGTGGAAGAACGTGTGATCAGCAAGCAAGACACTCTTCGTATCAATCCAACTGTTGGTGATTATTTCAAGATTAAGCTTGTCGACTCTACCATTTTGAGAACCGTGATTCGGATGTTCAACAAATATCCATGGAACAACTTTTGGCATAATGTTGTCTTCGACATTGTCCAGCAAATTTTTAATGGTCGTCTGGATGTTGGATACAACCAGTTTTTGATATTCGAGTTGTTCAGATCTTGTGATATTACACAGCTCATCATTGATTCATATAAACTTTGTCAGGAAACCGAACAAGCCAGTAATGTTAGACTAGGATACATGGGTCATTTAGTTCTCATTGCTGAAGAAGTTGTCAAGTTCTCCTCACAGTTTCAGAATACCAAGTTCAACGATCCAGAGATAGATGAGCTTATCTATGCCAAGTTAATCGATGAGAGTTGGATCAGTTATGTTACCAATGTGTTAACTGAGACTAGAGAACAATACAACTGTGTCCTTGGTGGGATCAAAACCAATGAATTCCAGCAAAGTGAATACTTGAACCAGAACGCCATCGTCCTGGGTAACTCTGAAGAGGAAATCCTCAAACAGAAGGATGTCTCAGAAGATGTGTTTTACGAGTCCAACGATAAATCTGATGTAATCATGGGTCAAGACCCGGATGGTGATGAAGACATGGGCGTCGACTGAGTCATCTATTTTTTAATATTCATCTTTGAAAACTTATATATCGTTATGAGTGTTCTTTTATTTTATTATTCTTTGAATTTTCTTACCTTTGTTTCAGTTTTGTCTTTATCTTGTTTGGTTTCCGCACATTGCACGTATCTGAGATACCCTTAGTCCAACATTGATGTTAGGACTTGATGAAGTTTACGATCATGCCTTGTATTTATAACGATCATCCTTAATTTTTCTATCTTACGTTATACATATATATAAAACATGCATATCTTTGAGTTTTAATTGTCTTTCTAGTCCGCCTCTGACTCAGCTGGAGATTGTTGGGGTTCCTCATCTTGGTCAACATCAGTAAGGTTCTTACTGTAGTAGATACCAACACAAGCCAACAACGAGATAGCCCACCACCCCAACCATACAATATCATAGGTCTGACCAGCAGTCATGATGAATCCCCAAACGAATGGGCCGGCACATCTAGCAGCAGAAGAGAAAGAAATGGAAATACCATTTACAAATGCTCTTTGCTTTGGAGGTGATGATGTATGGACCATGACGTTGAGCTGTGGAAGGATGAGGTTGTAGCACATTGTACGCATAACACAAATAGCGTACATTACGTACGACGCGACTGATAAGTGGTTTCCCAGAAGAACAGCGAATGGGACACAGAAGTATAAAACTGGGAGTGGGAGACTGAATAATCGGTATATGGTCAACGTACCCAGTTTGCGATTGATGTGTGGTAGGATGAGGATGATGAAGGTAACGGAGAACATTCCAGTCGAAGATAGAAGTACTCCTGCCTCAGCAGTTGTGTAGCCCAGACCACCGGCTAATTTGAATGGGAAACGGGAAATAAGTTCGCCTTGATCATCTCTAGCCACTGGTGTTGACACGAACACGGGAGTGAATTCTTCACAGACGACAACGTGGATGGCATTGATGAAAATAGAGAAGACAGCAGAGAAGATGGGCACAGTTAGCACTTCTCTGACAGACGGCTGTTGCTCTGGTTCTGGTGAGACTTCCCTCTGTGTGGATGTGGTGCTTGTTTTGGCTGGGACATCATCATCAGAGTTGATCTGTTGAAGTGGAATGGACTCCTCGCTCTCCTCATCGAGCTTTAGATGCCACGGTCTAGCAGCTTTCATAGTAACACCACACTTCTGCAACAATTTATCACCAATATCCAGGAAGTAGTCGTGTCTGTATTTGTGTGCGTAATGTGTGTCCTCCATGAACAACAATGCTATAATCACACTGAAGGACAACATCATAGCGATCACAATGTTGGGTCTCGCATACGGGAACTTCTGTACAAATCCTTTCAGGAAGCCAATACTTGTTTCCTTTCCACTAAGGTAGCCACCTATTAAAGGACCAATGACACAACCCAAGTTCCAGATCAGTGGGATGACGGAGAAGGCTAAAGCCTGATGCTTCTTCTCTTTAGCAACTTCACCAAGCATAGTTCTCACGACAGCAACGTTACCATTCAATACACCCATGAGGCAACGTGCTGTGAAAGCAACCCAATACTTCTTAGCAAAACCAAACATGAGCACTGACAATATGGAACCACATAGGCCGATTATGATCGTTGGCTTACGCCCATTACGATCTGCAAACCTTCCCCAGTAAACACCACAAAGCACCTGACAAAAAGCAAACGAAGACGCTAGGAGACCAGCATATTTGGAGACCTCTGCATCTGTGTGTGCTACACCCAGATCCTTCACCATATAGTAGGCGTATGTGAATAAAGAACTAAATGCAACAGGCTCTGCTAGTCGGACAAGCGAAATAACGAGGATCTGCTGCCAGGGGAAACCGTCCATCTGCTCTTTGAAAGACATATCATTGCGGACCATTGCAACTAGTTATTGAATGATCTGTTGTGCTGGCTAGTTCTAGACTAAAGCTGGTATGGAGCTTTCACCTCTGTGATTCTTTGGTGGTAATTGATTACTTCCCGGCGATAGATAAATGTGTCATCGCAGCCGTCCGAATCGGGCGATAAGAGCGAAGGTCCGCCAGGCGGTCCCCCAAACAACTTGAATCGTAGATTAGAGGCCACTATGACTCATTAAATCTGATAACAGAGTTACTTTTAAAGGTTTGTTTTGATAATTCTGCCATTTGTTTAGTTAAAAGGTCTACAATGCATTTTCAAATCTAAATGTGTATCGTGTTTTCCCCAGACTAGCTGGGCTCTTGGCTCTTGGCTTGGCTAACTTGGCTTTAGCTTGGCCCCTTGAATTGAATCCCTCACAGTGGCCTCTGGCACAGACACTGTTAACCAAGCAAACTTAGTTCTGTAACTTCACTGCATCTTCCTTCTCCTCATCAGTCAAGTTCTTACTGTAATAAATAGTGATGAACGCAACGACGGCCAAAAGCCACCATCCGACCCACGCGACACCATGAGCCTGTCCAAAAGTCATGATAAAGCCCCACAAAAATGGGGCAGAGCATCTTGCAGCTGAGCCAAAAGAGATTGCAATGCCGTTGACGAAAGCCCGCTTCTTCGGTGGTGCACTAGTGTGAACAATCAGATTCACCTGCGGAGAGATAAGGTTGGCACACACCGATTTCAAGGCATTTGCAAAGTAAACGCAGAACGTTGCCCATCTCGGCGAGTCAGCAAGTAGTACAACGTAAGGGATGGCCAAGTATATGAATGGAATAGGCCAACTGAAGGCTTTGTAAATGGTCAATGTATCCAGTTTGCGTTGAACATGAGGAAGAACAAGGATAATAAACAACACTGAGACCAGGCCTGTCGATGATAGTAATGCACCAGTGTCCTCTGATCTGAACCCAAGACCACCAGAGATAAGTAATGGGAACCTCGATGTTATTTGACCATTCTGATCTCTGGAAACTGGCGAGGAGAGGAAGACAGGATAAAACTCTTCCATAACAACGTTGTGTGCTGAAATTAAAAAGATCGAGAACGTAGCAGCAAATACATGAACATCCATGATATCCCTGAAGCTCGTCTGGTCATCCTCTTCATCGTTTTCGTCAAATACTGATTTCGTGTTAACTCTTGTGTTATCAGACTTGGACTTTACGGGTGTAGATGGTTCACTCTCTGCTATTGAAGCTGCAGAGCCTGGGGTGGACATATCACTTAGTGGTATAGCATCCTGATTTTCCTCATCGTATTTGTTCTGCCAAGGTCTAGCTAACGGTGGTATACTGAACTTACTCATCAAGAATCTATCGCCCATCTCCAAGAATATGTCATGACGGTACCTGTACTTGTAGTGCGTCTCCTCCATAAAGAACAACGCTATGACACCACTGGTAAACAGAATGAGCGCAATGACAATGTTTGGTCTGGCGTATGGAAACTTCTCCACAAATGATCTCATGAACTCCAAATTTGTTTCTTTACCACTCAAGAATCCTCCTATCAGCGGCCCAATGACACATCCTAAACTCCAGATTAGTGGCATCACGGCGAAGGCAAGAACCTGATGTCTCTTCTCTTTTGTAACTTCACCAAGCATCGTTCTGATCACACCAACGTTACCATTGACAAGCCCCATGAAACAACGAGCAAACATTGCTGTCTTGTAACTTTTGGCAAAGCCAAACAGCAATACGGAGATCGTAGCACCTGTGAGACCAATGAGGATGGTGGGCTTACGACCATGCTTATCGGCGAACCTTCCCCAGAACATTGCAGTGAGCACCTGGCAGAAGGCAAATGATGACGCTAAGAACCCTGCGTACTTCGACACGTCTGCTTTTGTCTCAGCAACACCAAGATCTTGCACCATGTAGTAGACGTATGTAAATAACGAGCTGAAGGCGATCGGTTCAGCCAGTCTCACCAGCGATATCACGAAGATTTGCGCCCACGGGAAGCCCTCCATCTGCTCCTTGAAGGTCATTCCACTTTCCATTTTGTGTTCGACTTTATCTCTTTCTATCTCTATGAGTTACCACAGTTCAATTGGGAGTTATAGGTTGTAAGCTGCTGTAATTGTACAAAAGTTTTCACCGCCGTACTTCCGCCCTGAACCAGCGGGATGACTCCGGAGGTATTACCCTTTTCGGCACCCCGCATTTTGTGTCAACTTTGTATACATGTACTGGGTTCTTCTTAGCCAACAACTTCAATTATTCGCTTTAGTTCATTGGGAACTAAAGGTTATGTGCATCGTAGTGTCAGGGCTTCTTTTGCATCACTCGTATTCAATACGCTCATGTTTCCATTATCACTTTTCGGTTGCGCTGATAACCACTAGCATCAGGAACAAGCACCTCGAGACGACAACCTAAGGAAAACGGTTCGTTTCATGGCTAATCATCCTGGCATGTTCACCAGTGGAAGCTGACTAACACGTGTGTGGATCAGCCAATCAAGAGCAAACAAAGGCAGCAAAGGGGGAGCTCGACGTAACTATGACGCATCACAGTGTCATTTAGTGCATCGATGCAGCGTTGTAGACTATTATATTATCGTGGCCGTACCACTATGGAGATAGCCTCTTCTCCCAGCGTTGCTCAGTCTCTCTGGCCTTGCTGTAGTCCCATTGGCCTACTCCCGTGGAGTACACCTGGTCTACTTACTGCGAATGAGTAGCTTGTCTGTGTTCTATTGAGCCTGAAATTGGACCGAGCTTGTGCTTTTCCTACAAACAAATCAGGTTCGAAGGTGAAACTACAGCCTCACGCAGGTTTCAGATAGGACTGTTTTTGCCATGTCATTTCTTCATCATAGTGTTGCAAAAATTTGACAGCTTTCGATGACTCTAAGATTGATTCAGGGGGCTTAGGGTACCTTATGCTCGTAGTTGAAGCTCTACTCGGGTGGTTACAGCCTGTACACAATCGTACATGTACCAGCTGCGGATGTACATCCGGACATCTCTGCTGAGTGCTTATCATCTAGCTCTAAAACAACACCATAGAAGATCGGGTATTCTTGGGGAATTTCCTTTGAGGATCATTTTGGCCTGTTGTATGATCACTTTAAACAGTATACACGTTATCAGAATAAAAAATTCAAAAAAGTATAATTTTAGTAAATTAAACAGCAGCTAGATTGCTCATTTGTAGAACTGACAATCTATGTAGATTAATGTAAAATCAAAAAAATTACAGACTGAGGCCAAAGAACAAGGATTGTTCAGCTTTCGAGTTATAGAGTACGTTGACTTCTACTTTTGTTTCGTAGGATGCTGGGACTGATAGCTAAAAACCTCTACTGTCTGGCCTACCCCGGAAACATATACAAAGTGTCCTATCAAATGGATTCGCGAAATCTGGTAGGAGCACACTATTAAGGGGTTCTTAAGGTGATTTTGGGACCTCTTATCTTTGTCTAGCCTCTCGCACTTTGGAGACGCTAAGTGACCACTGCTTAATGAACTACCACTTACTAGTACTTGTGCATGGACTTTGGGGAAATAGATCACACTTCGCCTACATAGAGCAGGAAATTGATAAGGCGCGTGCGCAGCTCTCCCCGAATGAGGATCTTGTTATTTACAGAACCTCCGATAATGAAGGGTATAAAACTCTTGACGGGATTGACGTCTGTGGGTTGCGTGTTGCTAAGGAGATCAAAGAACAGATTGTGTTGCTGAACAAGCTTGGGGATGATGGTGATGGACAGGACGCACGGAAAGGCCGTGTGACGAAGCTATCAGTAGTGGGGTACTCCCTTGGTGGTCTGATCTCTAGGTATTCCATTGGTGTTCTCTATCACCAGGGCTACTTTACCGATATCCAGCCAGTCAATTTTACCACATTCTGCACACCTCATGTTGGGTCCCAACATACAGGTAATAATATCTCCGCCAAATTTTTCAATTGGCTTATCCCAAACCTGTTATCCTCCTCTGGTAAACAGGTATTTCTGTGCGATACTTCAGGAACGAACAACGAGCCACTGCTTTTGTCCATGTCCAAACCATCTTCAATCTTTTATAAAGCATTGGATTCATTCAAGTACAAAAACCTGTATGCCAATGCGATCAATGACAAAAGAACTTCTTGGTGGACTGCTGGGATTTCAACCGTCAATCCATTTTTGAAGATCGATGAGACTTCGAACTTGAACAACCTGAACTTCAAATTTATCGCAGGTTACGAGCCAATAGTCATTGACACAAACGCCTGGATTACCATCTCGAACAAACAGATTGAATGCGACTCTCCAGTAACAACAAATAGCTCTTCTAACTTTTGGGAAAGAAAGTTCAAATGGGTCACTGTTGCTATGAATTTACTTATTGTGGCGCCGCTTTGGGTCACTTGGTTTATAATTTCAGGGCTTATGGAAGCCTTCAAATCCCAGAGACGAGTTCGGAGCACATTCAAGGACTATCACTCTTTCTTTACAACAATGACTGATTGGGTTGACAGTGCTGAGACTTTGTTAAGTGATGGCGACACAGATGCTTCATCTACAACTGAACCTAGGAAGGTCAAGAACTTTGTTGATACTGCCATTGACCAACAATTGAACGATATAACTGATACATTCATGGAGAGCGTGTACGACGCTATTGCTTCCAAAGACGCGGAACAGTCGGCCAAGATGCAACAGTACGACATCAAGACGATTGATTATGATGATGGCTCTGACGATATGAAGGATTTGAAGTCTAGTGACAAAGACTGGCTTCTTTCGCCATCCGTCAAGACCACAATTACTGAGTTGACGCTTCTTGACAAGACCCATCCGCTATCAAACAACCCAGTGCTTAATGTCTTCACCGAGAAAATCAACGACACTGAAATGGAGATCATCAGGAACTTGAATACACTGCCATGGCAGAAATATCCGGTCTTGATTAGAAAGACCCAGAGCACCCATTCTGCTGCTATTGTCAGGAACATCGATGAGCCCGAGCTCGAAGAGGGAAAGACGGTCATCAAGCACTGGATCGAAGAGGTTTTGCAGTTAAATTAACTTGCTATTACATTCATGAAGAACCACAACTACTACAACTGCCTACTCTGCTAAGGTGACGATATTGTACAATGCTATATATCATAATGAGAAAATGAACGGATTTTATGTCAAGTCAGAAGTGAACGACTTCATGGTGATGCGTCCCCTACCACAATTCCGCGAATACGTTTTATTTCCAGTTTTTCCGCGCACAGAAAAAATCGTCGAAATCGGCCGTATGAACTGTTACTGGTGAAAGAAAAGCTCTTTATATCTGTTGTGGACATTCTCTGTCAGTTACTCAAATATGTCTGAGTTTGGAAAGCTGCTGAGATCCTCACGTGTGGCTCAGATAGCACGCCCGGTGAAGGACTCGAAGAGGCATCCAACCCGCCAGGTCATCGAGACTAGAGAAGCCGCATTGGCGAGACAAGAATGGGGTTTGAAATACGCTCTCCCTTCTAAGATCCGTTCTCGTTATTTGACGTTGACGGAGTTAGACTCCTTGGAACGTCTCGTTGACTTCGAAACCAATGGCGGTGATCATTACAGAAGACTTAGGTTCCAAGAGATTGGACTCGTGCCAAAGACGGACTCAGACAATAACCCCCTTTTCTACAAAGCTTCCAAAGCTCCTATAAAACCAAGCAAAGTTCAATTGGATGATGCTGTTAATTTGAAACCACACATGCATAAGTCTCGAATCCAGGCTGTTATTGACCAGCTCCGCTCCATGAGACCAGAGTTGAGACAACAGCTTATGAACAGAGTTCCAAGAGAACTACAAGATTCCTTGAGATCCAATGTTCCACTTGCTGATGACTTTGAGTCGATCGCCTTTGAATTCTTGCTGCAAAAAGTTCAGCAGAACAGCAAGAACCACACATCAAGCGTTAAGAGGGCCGACCATAAGATTGAAGGTACTGGTGGCTTGTCCTACTCATTGAAAGGAAGACTTAGAAACTCTCCTAATGGGTTGATCAACAGAGAGATTGTTCCAGGACGTGTCTTGGCTGACGATTCAACTGCTGTTGGTGGTTTCGTTGCATTTGCTGATGGTAGATCTTCCCAGGCTAGAGGAAGAAATACTAACACCGAGCCAAGAGAGAAACCAACACCACAGTTCCCAGTCGGTGCCACTATCACCAGGGATGGTGCTGTCAGAATCACAGTCGATGTCCCAAGAATCGAGATTGGTCGTGATCAGTACAAGAGTATCAACTCTGCTTCCATCAAATCAGTGGGAAATGCCCACAAGAGAAAGACCCACGCTACTGACAAGGCCATCTATGAGTTGTTGGATGCTATCCAGAAGAATTAATGAAGATAAAAGGAAATAAATAGCCCCTTATGAGAGCCATGTACATATAAACTAAGATTATATTGATTAAGAGTAGTGCACAAATAATATAAATAACGCGCAAAAGCATCTAAAAGAGTACACCCTTAGTAGATGGAACCTCATTGGTACCATTACTAGAGATAGACTCCTTGATGGCAATGGCCAAGGCCTTAAAAGCAGACTCGGCTCTGTGGTGGTCGTTAAAGCCCCTCAAACAATCAACGTGCAACGTGATATGGGCAGCTTGAGCAAAAGATTCCAAGAAGTGAGGAATCATCTCACACGAAAGGTCACCAATTTTCTCTCTCTTCAAGCCAAGCTCAATAACAGCATACGGTCTATTACTGAGATCAACAACAGCACGGGATAAGGCCTCATCTAATGGCGCAAACCCGGAACCAAATCTCTTGACACCTCTCACAGTGCCTAATGCCTGCTTGAAGGACTCACCGAGGGCAATACCAACGTCCTCTGTAGTATGGTGGTCGTCAATGTGCAAATCACCAATGCACTCCACGATCAAGGACCAGCCTCCGTGTTTAGCCAGTGCGTGTATCATGTGATCCAAGAAGCCCACACCGGTGTGGATTGAAATGATCTGTGAACTCGTCGACTGTGAAGCGTGCTGGTCCGCATCGGTGTATGTCTTGTCTAAGATAGACTTATCCAGTGTGATGAACCCACCATCGAGCGATACAGCGATCTGGATCTTTGTTTCGTTCGTGATTCGGTTTACTGTTGCTTTTCTTTGTGGTTTTACTCCGTTCTCTGACATCTTTGTGCTCGGTTAAACAGTCCAAGATAGAAAATGCTGACACTGATGACTCTTCTTATTCGTCCTCCGATGGCCGGCCCGTAGATAGATAGTGGTGTTCGGGTGTTCTTCCCAGCGCCAAATCTCGCGAATAAAACAGATTCGCGTATCATGTAGCGGGATGGCCCTGCCTGGCCCTGTTTCTCCACTTTTGCGTTGTTTTTAGTGGTCTAGCTAGTGTAAGGGACCATTATTGTTATAATTTTGAGGCAAACGGGTATATAGAAAGCCACAATGGTAATCCATTAAAAAATCTCGGATGCCAGCGCTCTTTTCCCATTTCGTTTCAGTTCCGCTCTTCTCCACACTTCCCACATTGGGGTTCCCCAGGAAAGTTGGAGAAAAGCTGGGGAAGGTGATGATCTTAGGTTGATTGGCTCGCTCATTAAGATTTGAGGCTTTTTAGTGCAATTTGATACAAAGCTCGGTTTTATCGACCCAGAACTCCCCGTTGACGGTCCCCTCCCCAGCAATGTACTTAAGTGATGCAGGAGGTGTGTAATGACCTCGTAGTAATTCTGATTCTACTCACCAGAAATGACCTCAACTAAGTTAAACTACCTCGAGCAGCACTCAGACATTGATCCTCCTTACCAGGATCTTCCTTTTGATAAGGATATCCCACAGGAGCGCATATATGGGATCTTTACTCAAGACCCAGAAAACATCAAGCACCACGATATCAATTCTCTAGCCACTGCCTGGCTTGTTGAGTTCAATGAGACTTTAAACAAACTGAAAACTAGCCCGGATGCCATCAATAAGTTCCTCCTTCCACACACCATCTGGAAGGACCATCAATCACTTCAGCTCGACCAGCGGGACTACATTGGGCCAGAGTCCATCAAGGAGAACGTTGCAAAGTCATTCACCAAGAAGATCGGTAAATTCGAGCTCGACACCCGTGCCCACTGGAAGTACCCAACCGGTGTGTCTCTTGAGGTAGTTCATCCTCATGGTCCAAATGGGAGATTAGGCGTTGAGTGGCTCATGCTCTATTTGAAGTACAAGACCGACTATGGTGAAGGCCGTGGGTCCATCAAGTTGGTGTCCGTCAAGGATGATGCTACTCCACTTGGTCTCAAAGCATTGTCCATCTACTCAGCTCTGAGTGAGTTTAGCTCAGTTCCTGAGCGTGTTGGTCGCAAACGTCTTAATGGTACCACGCACGGGGAGAACATCCACAGAAAGACCTGGCTGGAGTTAAGACACGAGGAGCAAAACTATGGTGGTGACCATCAGCCTCTTTGTGTAATTGTTGGTGGTGGCCACAGTGGATTGACATTTGCTGCCAGAATGAAGGCCTTTGGTTACAATACCCTGATCGTCGAGTCAAACCTGAAGATTGGTGACAACTGGAGAAAGAGATACAAATTCTTGTCCTTACACGACTCGTTCTACTATCACAGATTGCCGTACATCAACACTGAGACTCAACCTATGTTTTCCTCTAAGGATCAGTTTGCCAACTTTTTGGAGTGCTATTCCAAGATGTTGGAGCTCAACATCTGGTGCAACTCTACTGTGTCTGGAGCTTCTTTTGACGAGGCTAATGGTAAGTGGGAAGTCGTTATCAAAGACAATTCTACCTCGGAAGTTAGAAAGCTCTACCCTAAACATCTTGTCTTTGCTGCTGGTCTTCAGTCGAGTTACGGTATTCCAACGTTCCCTAATGAGGAGAAATTCAAAGGTGAGGTCCTCCACTCTTCTAGGTACACTACTGGTTCGATATACGCTGGAAAGAAGGCTGTTGTTATTGGCTGCTGCACTTCAGCACATGATATCTGCCAGGATCTGTATGAGCAAGACGCTTCTTCTGTAACCATGGTTCAACGCTCCTCCAGTTGTATCATCTCAACTGACAAAGCCATTCCAATTATTTGTCGTGACGTCTATGATGTCAATGGTCCGGACATTGATACTGCTGATCTGATGTGTCTGTCCAACCCACTGAACTTGACAAATTTGATTATGCAACAGCACTACCGTGAGTCTTCTAAAGAGGACGCAGAGCTGATTAAGGGTCTTGAAGCTATTGGTTTCAAGACCAATGCTGGGAGGGGAGGCACTGGCTTCCTAGGTCTTGCCTATCGTCGTGGATCTGGTTACTACATTGAGGTTGGTTGTTCCAAGCTACTCATTGAGCGCAAGGTCCATTTCAAGCATGCAAGTATCAAAGAGTTCACTGAGAATGGAATCAAGTTTGACGATGGCACCACCATTGACAACGTCGACGTTATAATCAAGGCTACCGGGTACGGATCTGTGGTGGATACTGCCAAGAGAGTCTTCGGTGACAAGATTGGGTCCAAGTTGAAACCGGTGTGGGACTTTGACAATGAGGGTGAGTTCAGAGGTATCTGGAGACCATCTGGCCATCCAAACTTCTGGTTCATGGGTGGTAACTTGGCCCTGGCTAGATATTACTCTAAGAGATTGGCTCTTCAGATCATTGCCCAGGAGGAAGGCATCAATTGATTCCACTTTTATATTTCCTTTTATGTTATACCTTCAAGAATACATCAATATGGTTCTATTGTGATTAACTCTGTAAGCTAATCCTCTATCGCCGGGTAACTATGGTAATCTGAGAGCTTATTCCGGTGATCCTCTTTAGATTACTTAAGGATCCTGGGTTTTTGTGAAAGCATACTTATAGTCGGCAAAAGAGTATGCATTTTCTCGTAGCTCTGAAGTGTGCCATCTTAGAAGGCCGCGCGTCCATCTACGCGAACCGGATCAATCACGCGTGCGCGCTCTCAGTACGCGAAATTTGGGTCAAGAGCCAAACTAAACATCGATGAACCTCAAAGTTGTGTGGTCAATCGATTTGTGGATTTCAATTTGGGAAGGTCCAAAATATGGAAGAACTAGTATACATCCAGTCTCAGCAAGTATGTGTTTTCTTCAGTGCCCTTTTCAGCAAGAACACTCGTCCGACTAACCCCAATGAAAGACAACATATGTCCTGGAGAGGAACGAGAGAACTAAACGCCAGAAGGTTGACCATGAGCATGACGTACAAAAGCACTTAATCTCTGGCGAAGGTGCTCCAATGGACTCTTTAGATATTCCGTTTCTTCGGCTTCTCGCTGGTAAAGAACCCGAGAAATACACTAAGCTGAGGCACAAACTCTACAAAGAAATGATAACAAGACAAGATGTCGTCGCTGAGAAGATCATGGAAGAAGTGTGCACTCAGACGCTAAAGGATATCGAGCTCATTGTTGAGAAGCCAGTAACTGACAATCTTGACACGATTTTGCTTTTGTCTAACTCGAGTGTTGCCACAACGACAGTTTTTCTCCAACAGCTCAGGACATTTATAGCCAAGGACCGACATCATAAGCTGATAGTGCTAAATTCAAAAGAGGCCACAACCATGAGACTGGCACTAAAGGGAATTGTGAATGGGTTGACGCACAATAAGGATGGCAATGGTGGCGACAATTACGACGATGACGATGATGATGATGATGACAACATGAAGACATTCGACAAGAGAGTGCCTTGGGATCTCGAAGTAGCCCAAGAATGGTGCCAAAGGTATTGGGATTCTGAAGCAAAAGACATCGAGAGTTCTGATCTTCGAGTTGTGCTCGTTTTAGAAGATATCGATTCATTCAATGTTCTTTTGCTGAACCGACTGATAAAGCTCATTCACTCTTTCCGCACACGTATCCCAATTAAGCTCATCTTCAATGTTGGCACCAATACAAAGAGTTTTTCGAACAAACTAACTAATGACGTGATACAGTGTCTTCATTTCTTCCGTTTCAAGATCGAACAGACGGACAATATCATCAACAGGATTGTCACGGATATCATCATCCCTGAACCATATCTCATCGGTGAAGACTTGGCCAAGTTCATACTTGATCGGTTCAGAATGTCAGTGAAAAATGTTGATGAATTTTTAAGGATTTTGAAGTATGCAAAAATGACTTTTTTCTTCAACAACCCATTAATTGTACTTCCTCACATTCTACAAGAGGGTGACATCTCACTGGAATTGGACTCCGATTATTTCAAGGCATTGAGAACACTACCATCTTTCAAAAGATATATAACTGTTATGATGGATAAAAAGGTACCAGTGTATAAGATTGAGAGTCTCTTATTTGAAGATGACTCTTTGTCTGATGCTTTGGTCAAAGCCAGAACTTTATACTCCAATTATGTCAATGGACTAAAGGCTGTACTGAGGCTTATTACAGAAGTTTTGGCTAAGAGATCTTTCAAGACCACAAAGAACTACTTAGAAATTTACTACAAACTTTCAAGTAAAGATGAGTTTGTTAGACTCCAGTTCATCAATGAGATGTTATCATTGTTGAAGAACGTGGAGATCGAATCAGTGAAGGAGATGGCTGAAGAGATTTCTGCTCTTTCCAATAAGGGCCCATTATTGAAGTCACTGTACACGAAGCTGAATAACAATGTTGACTTGCTTGGTCTAGAAGAGATTCTTGGTGATTCTAAGGCTGCAATTGGTAGTGCAGAGCAGCTGAACTACAAAATTGAGACAAGAAAAGTGAGAGAAAATTTCATTGCTGTACTGGATGAGTTCCTCCGCCTGAATATCTCAAGTCCAGATCGTATCGTCTTTAATGAAATTTTCAGAATCAATGACTCTGAATTGGTCAAGCACAATCTTGTACCACCAACAAGGTCTATTATCCAAGAATCATTGATCAATCATGAGAGGTACATTGGCTTCTCTCAAACTGGTCACGAGGCCTTTGACCGTCTGAATAACACAATGAATCCGGTCATGGTCGATATGTTTGCCATTTACAGAGAAACCAACCTTCATATGAATATATATGACTACTACACCACATTCAGGGAATCTTTAGATAAATCTCAGATTATGAAGGACATCAATGCTATCTTGGACGACCCACATGGTGTCCTTGAGCATTACTTGAATGATGATTTGAGATTCAAGTATATCTATCAATTTTTCAACAACCCAGGAATGAGTGAAGATGAGAAGTGGCAGAGACTCACGTTGACGTTCTTCTTGCAGAAGTGCGAGGAGATGGTGAGGTGTGGGTTCTTCAAACAGGTCAAGAGAAAAGGAGAGACTTTGGAGAAAGTTATCTGGAAGGACCTATGAAATATGTATTATCAGAATGTCGATGTATAACCCCCACCCCTAAATCCTATACTGTAGCTATGTGTCACACAATGCTAATGCAGATCACCGAATCGAAGTCATCCTTCAAGCTAGTGAGAGGCTTCCGAAACGAAGAGACTACAAACTGTGGAGACCCCGTCTTCAGAATATTCCTCAAAACTTTACAAATTGCTTTTGTTGAGAAAGCTTAATCTATCCCTTGGACAAATGGCAGATCATAGTGTCTTTAAGTTTGTGTCACATGGTCACTGATTTGTGAAAGTTCACACCAAAAACTTTTTTGTTTCCAAACAGTCGACGCAGCCCAATAAATCTCCGGTACTTCATCTTTTGCTGTGCGCTAAGAGTAGAGGTAATGCTATCATCGTTGTGGCGAGTGTGTGAAGCTTTAGTGTTTAACTTGCAGACCCTAACCGTATAAGATGAATATTCCTGAAGAGATGTAAATCACGTCAACTAAAACATAGTGTATACAGGGATATAGGCCCCGAGGAACCTTAAATTGCAAGCTTCTATAGATCGGGACAGTATAGTAGTGCCCTTAACAATACTCATATAGTGCCCCTACCAATATTACAATTTTCATTCACCGAAGACCGTGCAAGTTCCGATACCAGAATCTTAAGTAGCACACACGAAATGAGGATATCATAGACAACTAGGTCGGAGATTTCATCGAGCCATACCAAATGCACCACACATACTCTAAGAGAGCTCAAATCACTCCAAACTCCAATACAGATTATATTCATACATACTTGCTTCTATTCACACATAGTGGCACATATACCATACGGTGGAACATTGCGCATTGTTAACTGAGAACAGACGTTTAGAAATATATTCAGTCAGATAAGCTGCAATAAAAGCAAACAATAAATTTTTTTCAAACCTCGATATATTAGCTCTTACCATAGAAACATGAACTGATCAGTAACAAAAGTTCACTTAACACAGATTGTGTCACAGCAAACCGTTCAGTTTTTAGTAATCTATTAGCGTATGACTGAAAACCGTTAATCGCGTTAGATGCAATCTTTTGTCTGAGCGGCCGACGAATTTGACAACGTTAAAAAATAGACTGACTGGTTGTGCAAACGTTACGCGCTAGCTACTTACCGTCCAAAAATTAGATAACTGGATTCAATGTCCAAAGAAGTTACATACTCCCAGACAGAAGAGACGAAAGTAAAAGTATGGTTATGAAGTTGGGTAACATATACAGTTAGCCACGATGTTCTTTAAAACTTTGGTAAAATAGGTGATTTTCTAAATCACGTAAACCCCGAGCGTTGAAGAGCTGTTTCTGCCTTGTCTGCTGTCTGAATCTTTTGGTTTCATGTGCTACGAGTTACGTTTAATGAGTTTTAAAATAGTGATTTGGTTTCTATTGATACTCTTGAAACTGCTACCGTCGTGACATTGGAGTATCGTATTGTTGCTCTCTCTTTCTCTGGTAGCATCAAGGTTAGCTCTGAAAATAAAGGTATTTCTTGATTTGAGCCAATCCCATAGCTACTGTTGTTTTGTTGTTGAAACTGCTAAAGATGTGGCTATTAATGCAAGAGGTTGCTCTATTTTGAATTGATCTACATTTGTGATTCAGTGTCTAGCGAGATGGTTTTGCAACACTGGTATCTAAACTCTTGCGTTGTCAGGGAATTTGAGTGAGATTACAGATGATTTGTATCAGACTGCTATCTGTACACTGCTCTAGTGTCTTTAATACATGATTTTGAAATTGCACTTTGCTTTCTCTACTATGGCCTATCGATATGGCGTGTTATAGTGCGATGTTTGCGTATCTAAGAAAATAAGGCGCTAGTCGCAACGGAAATGGGCGTTGATGTTTTCGAAATGAGGGCATAGCCGCCTTATTACTTCGCCAAAAGCTTGTGGTAGATTAGCAGATCCGTGACTGAAGATATTTCCGGGGTGTATCCTCTTAGCCTCTTATTTGATCGTTATTATAGAAATGCTGAGAGAAACGGGTCCACAGATGGTTATGTGCTTTGAGCCAGTACCATCCAAAAAGTTGGACCAAGATGAAGGTTCTATGGTACGAGGGTTGTGTAGTGACATCAATCGCACTGTAAATAGTTTTGTTCAGCAATATTGTGGCTGAAGTTGAGGTGAAATGTGGCAGGACATTGGAGCGAGCTTTCTGGAGGTATTAAGACCTCGAATCTCATAGCAGACTCATTGTGTCTTCATTTTATTAGTCAGGAGTCCTTTCAAAGTTCAATTGCTTATCATTTCGCTAATAGATAACACAAATGTCCACTCCGCGTGCTCAGGCTCCTATGTCCATCATGCCTCAAAACAGCATGTACCATACCACTTATGGTGGTCCTTGACTACTATTAGAACTCTGAATGAAGTCAAAGAGCAACTCAGAGTGTTTTAATCGAAGAATTAGCATTCAAGAATGAGTCCTCTGGGTTTGGGAAACCTTCTCTGGCAAAGCCATGTTGAATATTAGACGTTCTCTTCTTTCGTCATTGATTGAACTATGTGTTATACTTGTATGTAAGTGTGGGCCATACAACCGCTCTCAAAGGATACGTCCTCCTTATATACACGGTCTGATAAAATATATATACATATGTCAAAAAATATATATACATATGTCACAGGTATATAGTCTTGCTGTCGCGTGATCTCAACATGTATATCAGGAGGATATGTCCTCTGAGAATTCGCGCTATCTCAGCATGTGATATTCTCATCGTCCTGGTTTCGCGCAATCTCAAAATATATAAGGAGGACAAATCCTCTGAGAAGAGTTGTATAGGAATAAAAGAGGGAAAACATTCTTTAATCAAAGATGGAAGATACACTGTCCACTGTAAAGAAGAGAACCTAATATTTCAAAGGTTGTGAGCCGCCTTGGTGCTTTCAAGCCACGAGAGGTTTACAAGTTGACAGAAGCCGGTCACTTTCAGTATTGGCGGTCTGTGTTTTTACTGGATGTAGATGCTGAAAATGGGGCCTCATTCATGATTACTTGAACTCTGGTAAACAGCCCTTTATTGATGCTTTTCCTGATGTCTTTGGAAATCCCGACCTGGTGTTCAATGCTTCGATCGCAGCTGCTATTGACGAACTTCAGACTGTGCTGGAAAGGACAATCTACGATTTGATTTTAAGATCAGTTTCCAGGAAAGTTTTTGCAGATATACGTACCCTTAGATCTGTGAAAGGAGGAAAAGTTTTCTTGCACCTTAGACAAACATATGGCTACTTTGACCTGTCTAGTAAGGTTTCAGCACTTGCTGAATAGTCAAGTATAGTGATGTCAATGAAGCTTCTCGAAAGATTCAGACTGTTCATGACTACATTCTCACTGAAAACGCTGAGAATGCCGCTTTAATCCTCATTGCTCTCTGTGACAAGGCGGAGATCAGAGAAAGTAGTCCAACCATGACTCTTAATATACCACATGTCTGCAAATTAATTAATCAGCACTCTTCTTTTATGTCTTTCTAATGTCATAACCTTGAAGATGCGTCTGTGTTTGCAATAGCTGATTTTTCGGCAAGTGCTCTTACTGTTATAAACCTGGTCACAAAAAAACAGAATGTTGCAAGCTGACTCGTCGCAATGCCGCTACCAACATTACATCATCTGTTTAAGCTTAGTGGGCCGTGCTTGACAAGAATTCACAGATTCAGCAGATTATCAAGGTTGATGCAAGACCTTCAAGCGAGGTGTTCGGGTGACTACAATAACTTCCTTTTCCCCGAGCATTGACACCTTAGAATGGCCTTATTGTGATTGCGTGTCTCTTCAGCCAGTTGTGCTACTTCGCCTAGCGTAGCCTGATGCAATTTGTGCTGAATAAGGAAGTTGAATTAGGAAGCTGAACAACTGCCAGAACGAAAGGGCAGTGATGTCTAGCAGTTTGTGGCACGTTCCTGGTGAAAGATCAGTAATATATGGAGCAGCATCACATAGCATGGATCCTGTGTGCTTATACCGTGAAGTTGTTTCTCTTTGTGTCATCTGTGCAGAAGAGCTGGGAGGATAGCCTTGACGAAATAGGAGCGAGGCAGGGGAAAGAATGCAATTTGGACTGTTATAAAGTAAATATGAGTCTTCAGTGACAGTGCTAGTAGCAGTAATAAATAGAGACTCATCTGGTGTGCTTGTTCGTGTGGAGGTTTGTGTCCTTGGATAATGTGTGGGGAAAGTCGGATTCTTTACACAACATATACTCTTGACTCAGAATTTTAGTGCCATTCTACTTCGTAGTTGATACATAATGCCGTTTCAACATACCCCACAAAGGACCAGCCTCAAAACTTTCTTGAACGGGGAGGATAGAATCCATATCTGTTCTCTCTAGGTGACTGCCCTGGCCTCATGCGAGCGTTTTGGCCTAGGGAAACTCTATGAGCCAAGAAGAGACTTCATGAATTTATCGTGGAAACAACTAAGAAAATAATCATCCCATGATACTGGAGAGAGTTCAGAAGACATAAATAGGTGATATCAGCAAAAATCACTGTAAGTGATTATTTCAGACGGGGTAAAGGTTACCCGGACGTTGGCAAAAGAGTTCGCGAAGTTTAGTGCGACGATTGTTTTTTTTTTTAAATTCTTCACAAGATGATGTCGACATTAGTACATCAATTCGAAGGTTCCATATCCAATAAAGGTAACTTCAAAGGACTTCAAAATGCTGTACGAGCTTGTTGCTATTGCTCGTATCACAAATCCAGCCGCTGTGACGTCTGAGGCTAAAGCGTGAGTACTCAGCTCGACTGTTTTTTTGCTTCTTCAGGAGGGTTTCAACTAACAAGTATAATACCAGCGTCGCTTCTACAATTGGTAAGCTGGTTATTCAGAATCGTGGTGTTGTAAGACAAATCAAGTCTCTCAAGGCAGGTAATTTGCCAAAAATTATGACGAAAGACCAGGAACACCACTTCCAAGGCTGCAAATTCTTGATGCTTTTTGATTCAAGTACTGGTGTTCAGTCCGAGATTTTGAGAACACTCAAGGCTGATCCTCGTGTGATAAGATCTATGATCACGAAAGTCAACGACAAGAGATTGGCCAATGTGATCTCTTTGGACAGAGCTAGCCTATGAAAAAAAGCATATATGACCCCTCTCCCATAGACATGTACATACGACTAAAAATGACTACTGAATGACCTACTTTACTATTCTCATTAGAAAAAAAGATACTCGATTGTAGTTTCAGTTCGTAATCTTGCGTGTGTATTGATTTCATATAATTACCCGTGTATTTTTAAGCCTAGACCAGTTTAACCTCATCCTCAGAAGGATCAACAGATACCGTTTTCGTCACTGCAACAGATTGTTCGGTTCGGAGGAGGGGTACCTCATAGATGAACCTTCCCTTTACTATGAGATCAAATGGGTGCTTGATAATGTTGCGCCACTTTTCCAAATCATTCTCAGCCTTGTGATTTTCCTGATCATTTCCAGGTTCTGTAGTATTCTCACCTGGATGAACAAGTTTGACTTCACCCCTTGAGATGGTGTAGTTTCTGTGAAAGAAGCCACTAGGGAATTGCAAAGGAGTTTCAAACCTTGATACAGAACCTAAAAGAACTGTCTGTAAATCACCTTGCGCATTGTCAACGATTGGTATGAGTGATGGTGCTTTGGCATGTGAAGATTTCGCAAATATATCTAGCTCAAGGTCGGAAACACCTATTGACATTAGACCATGGTTATAAGCACCAACGCTCAAGTCAAATATAAGTTCATCGAAAGACACAATGATGTCGTCAATAGAAACAATTTGAACATCCTGAAGCTCTTTGGTATTAGCCAAAAGAAACCCACCGACAAATCCCACTGCTAATAGAATGAAAACAGTTACAGATAGACACATCACATTCTTTAACAGCTGGATTCTTGAATTTCTCTTTTTGTTGTAAAAGTTATGTGGTGAATATTGCTGTTGCTGTTGATTTTGTTGTAGTTGCTGTTGATTTTGTAGCTGATTTTGTTGATGATTCTGCTGATGGTTTCTGATATACTTCTTGTTTTTGAGTGACCTTGGTCTCCGTATGACGGTTTCATCTTTTGTGAGCCGAATGTCATCAGTGTTGATGGAACCAAAGCTAGGAATACTTTTCTTCGACTGATAATGTTTCGTCATGTTGTTTCTAAGGTTGTGATTTGCTTTGTTGACGTTCAAAGGCGTTAACTCATCATCGTCGTCATCATCACCATCATCATCATCGTCATCATCATCATATTGATATGAGTCTGCATAGTCACTTGCGCCAACTTCATTCTCTTCATCATATTGGTCAAGGTAGTCCTCAATATTGACATCGTCAGGAACACCAGAGTACCTTCTCAGAGTGCTCCCTTTCACATCAAACAGCTTCGACGTAGTAGTTCTTAATTGACTGTTTGGAACCTTTTGTGAGGCTAACAAACTTGCTGTACTTGGCTTTCTTGAATTTACATTATATTTTGTGAACAGTGTACCCTTTGAAGGATGATTGTAAGACTCAGCACTTGACTTTGTCAAAGTCTTCTGGTCCTGGTTAGAGGTATGATCAGACTCTTCTTCTGTTTCATCATACGTTGCAGCCTGATCCTTGGATTCTTCATTTGTAACAAGGATGTGTGATGTAGTAGAAGGTGAGTAGGGGTGAGCAGCAGATGATACAGGCATGCTGATATTCCTTTGAGAAAGCTTACGAAGGGCCAGAGGGTTTGTTGATCCCAAAGCAGTGATCGTCTTGTTCGAAGGTAGTGTGTTGGTTGCGAGTGCATCCGGTGCACTTTCGTAGACAAACGTTTCTTCAGAGTCAGAGTCAGAAGCATCACCGACAGCGTTTGCAACTTTAGCAGCAAACAGGTCTGCCTTTGTGGCACCCGGTTTTGATATGTTCAAATGTGTATCAGTAGGATTCAAGCGTTTGACCGGATTTCTGATTGATCCTGTGATACTAACGTTGTCATTATCAAAAGACGCCCCAGTAGTTGGTTGTATTGTTGCTGGGTTGTTTTGATCAACGAATATTGTACTTTTTTTGCTCCTGAGAGAGGCAAGGTTACTTGCAATACCAGAGTTGTTCGACATCATGTCACCAGAGATTACGTTGGATGATGAAGCAATTGGGAGAGTCACAATGGGTGTATTAGAAGCATCCACAGTTTCAGTCTCAACAATCATCGACTTGTTAATACCAGATTTTGACGTAACTTTATCAGTGGTACTGGATCTTGAGAACAGAGGTCTCATGAGTTCTTTCTTCTTAATAGGGGCACCAGAGGGTTTCAATGAAACAGTATTCCCAGCACTAGTATTAGCACTTATAGAGTTAGGAGTGGTCACCAACGACTCGTTTATGATGGAAGTAGCACATGATGGATCCGGAGTCGGCTGTTGGGTCATGATAGAGTGTGGCAATGGGGCAACACCACTAATCTCAGACTTCGAGGCAGAGGACTCTAGATCACTCAACTCAGCAAGAGCAGCAACAGAATCTTTGAGCTCATTCTCTATGGAAGCACCATTTTTCACAGACTTTTGGTCATTACTTGCAGTCTTGAGTTCTGCAGCGTGCTGCTTCACAGTAGGAGGATCCATTTCATGATCGAGGACCTCGATGCTCGGCTCTAAGTCGTCGTGGGAAGTCATGATACGGATGTGCAGGTCACAGGGCTGTCAGCACTGTTGGTATTCTCGAGCTTTAAAGGTAGGCAACTGACCCAACGTTCAGAGATGGTATGGAGGCAAAGGAAGAGCGAGCACGATAGTGAGAGAATCGTGTGTGTGTAGAGCTTCCTAGCGGGCGGCAAGGAGCTGGCTCTCTTGGTGTTCGAAGAGAGCTGTATATCCTCCAGCCAACTTGAAGCGAGCGAAGGCCTTTGGAAGCACTGTGTTCAAGAAGCTGTGCGCTGGTTTGGTGGGGTTGGTAGTGCCGGTTGTGTTGGTTTTGTTGGTTTTGTTGTGTTTGTGATGAGCTTGCTGTTCTGTAATTCCCCTCGTATTTGCCTAGAAAATGCTATAAAAGTCCCAGAACGTCGCGGGTTTTCCCTTGTTCGGGGCAATATCCCATGGGGACTAATAGTCCAGGAATTTGACGCGCACATACCTGGGAATTGCGAAAAACCTAAAAACCCAAAACAGTGGGACTGGAATTCCTGCTTTTCGCGTCCCAGAAAAACACACACGAGACTAAAAATGGTGTATGGATGTAGCTTGTTTGTTTTTTTGGGCCATCTCAACCTGATCGATTGTATACATAGGACTTATTCCGACTGAACAGCTGCTGAGTTACGTTTGGTGTTCCCCTTGAATAGGAGAACAATCACTCCGTTCAGCCCGGACAACCACTATACTGGTGGAACATTAGTGTACAAGCATTATGCTGTCCTTCCAATCACAAGGACCTGGTGGCCAAAGGCCTCGTCAACAAGGAAAGACCCAGACACAGAAGTACGATAAGAAGCCGGGCAAACAATCTATGGACCATAAAGGTAGTTTGCAAAGCTCATTGCCTCAGGACAACATGAGAGCTCACAAGTCCCGTTTCTCGCAACGAGGACCCGACTCACGAAGTGGCTCTGTTTTCCCCATATCACCACAAGGCTCATCTACATTATCGGAAGCTGAACTCCATACAGACAGTATAATTGGTGGATTCCAGTCCCACTTATCAAACTTTCAAAAGAGATCGTACCGATTGAGGCCATTACCAAAGTTCTTGGTATACCAGTCACCTACTTTGAAATCTGAACCGGTGAAACAAGATGAATGGGATAGACAAAATCAAGATAAGATGATGGCCATAGAAAGTGGAGCAAGTGATCCAGGTTCCCTCTATGAGGAGTTCCAGCCAATGAGAGAGATCGAAAGAAAAACTATGGAAGATAAAGGACTCGTTGATAAAGAAGGGACGAGAAAAACCCTTGAGGACGCAATCGTATTTAAGGGCTCATGTTTGGATATGTGTCCTGTTTATGAAAGAATACGAAGATCTGTTGAAAATGATGTTAGAAAATATGAAAGAGACGGATCAGGCAAGATCTCCAGACAGCTTGCAGTAAAAGCTTTCTCCAGACCGGCAGCAGGCCAACCTCCACCACTTCCATCTGATGTCAGACCACCACCAGTTCTTGTGCAAACACTAGCATACCTCATTGATAACATTGTACCAGAACTACCGGAAGCTCAGTCTTTCCTTTGGGATAGAACCAGATCTATTCGTCAAGATTTCACTTATCAAAATTTCTCAGGCCCAGAAGCAGTTGAGTGTCACGAGAAAATTGTGCGTATACATATTGTGACTCTTCATATCATGGCCAAATCCACTGTGGAGTACTCACAGCAACAAGAACTTGAACAAATGAATAAGGCTTTCAAGACCCTTTCTGAAATGTACACTGAATATCGGTCACGTGGAATCATTGCCCCAAATGAGGCAGAGTTCAGGTCATATTATCTTCTGAGTCAAATTCATGATCCAGAGTTGGACAGAGAAGTTCAATCTTTACCCAGTGAGATCTTAAAGGATGAGCGAGTTCAACTAGCTTTGAACTTAAGAAATATGGTCCAATCAAATGTCATCGAAAGAGGTTTCCAAATGACAGAGAACGTGCTAAACCTTTATAAAAGCTTTTTCCAAAGCTTCAAATCAGGTAAGATTCCAATCCTAATGTCATATTTGGTTGAAATTCATCTTAATGTCATAAGATTCTATGCTTTGAAAGCTATAAAGAGAGCTGTCCATGCCAAATCTAAGCCTTATCCAGCTACTCATATCCAAGATCTTTTGGCCTTTGACACTGAGGAAGATTTAGAACAATTCTGTAATTATTATGGGATTGACATAGTTATTCAAGATGGCATCAAACATATCAATATAGTGTCTCTGACCCATTCTTCTCATCATCTACCGGACCAGAAACCACTCAAACAACCATACACTCTTCGTCATGATCATGAATACCCAGACTTGAAAAAAATCATCAACATCGGTAAATCCAACTTAACAACCGTTATACCAGAAGTTCCAGTACAAACGTTTGCTCAATCTTCTCAAATGTCATCATCTGAGGGGGCAACACAGATACCATTTGTTACCTCGGACAGTGAAATGCTGAAAAGAGAACGTGAAGAAGCTCAAAAATTGGAAGCTGATGCTGAGCGTCAAAGAGTGCTGAAGAGAGAGGAGTTAAGACTTAAAGAGGAAGAAGAAAAACAGGCAAAGGAAACCCAAGAACGACAAAGGCTTTTGGAAGTGAAACAAAGAATGCTACAAAAACAAGAAGCTAAAAGAATCAGAAGAGCTGAGATCGTTGAAGAGCTGGGTGGTTCTTTGTTGAATGATTTGATAAAACAAGCTGTTCATGATTCCATTTCTACCGTTTTGAAGCCAATAGTTAGTGGAAAACTACAAAAACTGAAAGAGAAAGAGCAAATTTTGAGCTCATATAGTGAAGGATTGTATGAAGCTTTCGTGAGTGAGATGATATATTTTGAATCATTGGAGGTGATGTCCAAGATCTTCCGTGATAGGAAACTTCGACAACTTGCTGTTAAGAAGATATGCCAATGCGCTCATGATTCAAAGAGAAAGCTTGACTTAAGGAAACGTAAACGCCAAGAACTGATGGAAGCTCCCAAGAACTTTGGTATTCCAACAGTTATCAAAAGAAAGAAACCCAAACATGAATCAACTTATGAATCACCGATTCATGTTTCACCTACACTGAATCAACGTTATCCCAAGCCAATTGACCTTAGTGGATTCAAATTTGATAAAATGCTGACGAATTTTGAAAAACACCCATTCAAAAACTATGAAATGCTCATCTTTTCCGAAGAGTTTCAATCAACAACTTCCAAATTCTTGCAACGCAAGTTCTCTATCATTGATGGTATGGTTAAAGAATTCCATCGAAATGATACCACTCTGAAGATCATTGGTACTGATAAGATTGATCCAAGCTTTTTCGAGAATGTAAATGTATTAATCTTCAACTGTGATGGTATAGAAAGGATAAAGACTCAGAGCTTGTTATTAAGGGAGCTCGTCGATGGTATTTCATTGAACAACAACTTCAAATTTGATATTGTTATCATCTATTGGGAACTTGAAAGAATCATCAACTTCACCCAGAGTGAAATTCTACAAGAATTCAAGATTCAAACGAACGATTGCATTAATAATCTTCAAATTATCAAGTTGAGTCCAAATCTAAACTGTGATGCTATCCAAAACACAATTGATCACCTTGGTGAAGTTGTTGAACTGAGTGCTCGTGGACGCTATAACGAAAAGTATAAGAATCCTACCAAACCTTTGCTGATCGAAAATAAGCCAAAGAAAAAGTATGCCGTTGCTATTGATTCACCTGATCCACTAGGGACCTCTAGTGGCATTTGGTCACATAATGAAAAGATAATGAAAAGACTAGATCGCCACATTCAGGATTCCCCAAGGGCCAAGATCCCTGACTTGCTATCTGGTGGTGATAACACATTTATTGCACCATCGTTAAAGCACAAAGAACAAACGATGAAGGCACCGGGTAACCATTTCAACATTGCAAGCCCGTTCGAGTTCAATGACATTTTCAAACCTCAAAAGCCAAAGTTCAAAATTGATGTCTACAACACACCCAGACCCAAATCATCAGAATTACTACAAACTCCGTCATTCGATAGTGGCTCATCAATCTCAAACCTGTCAAACATAACGTTTGCTAATAACTCTGTCTCTACACCTATAATCAGCAAACCAAATGACAATACAACGTCGGATGAGGACGTACCAAAGAGTATACAGGAGCTGAGGAAACTTGCTGCCAGTGTTAAGGAGAGACATGGCAAGAAGTGAGTGCCGGCATTTAATGTCTACATGATGAATAAAACGAAGATGTGCATAGGCTAAAGAAGCCAAACCAAACCAAACCAAACCAATCCGAATCCTGACCAGCAGAAGAGCCCTTTGAGGAGCTCATGAATATGGAAGTCCATGACTATGAGAGTCCTTGACTATGAGAGTCCAAGAGCATCGGCTCACACCAACGCTGTATCAGAAGCCAGCCCAATACAGTCCGTCTCTATAGCCCTCTTCAATGCGATGTCCCATGTATTTACTCTCGAGATTAGAGACCTGCCAATTCATCAGCCCAACTGAGTGTTTCAGCCAGTTCAGCTCAACCCGTTCCTGGTGCTGATGGTGTGGTATAACATATAAGTTCGTTATCAAGATAGGAATTAAAGCACCTGTTACAAAACCGATAGCACCGCTCTTAAGTGTTGAAGACATTGCCCATGTGTGTATTCTTCGCCACCGGTGATAGCCACACTTGTGACAGGCCCGTGGTCTTTATATATGTAGAGAACCCCGCATTTTGGTTATCTCCTTTCTGACGTCAGACGAGTGACAGGCTTTTGAAGAGGGCACACCCTTCGGGGCCCGTGGCGTCGATGAAGGGTGGCAATGATCTGTGGGTGGTAATTGATGACAATTAGACAATTAAGTGGTGAATGTAGTAATAAATTGATAAGAATACCAGTTCTCAGCCAATCAGAAGCCGAGTTTGGGCCCAGTGAGACATTTTACTGTACTTTGCGCTTCTCCTTCCCCCCGCATTTTGGTAAGGCCACGCCGTTCACACATCGTCACGCCTCTGGGACATAACTGATAAGGGGTTCTACCAGTGGTTCTACTAGTGGTTCCACAGCGTAATCATAGGCATAATTCATTAATTTCCGTGTCTTCATAAATAAAAAATAGAAAAATGGACAAGCATGACCACAGGCGAGACCAGACCACACAGACCGTACAGGACACAGACTAGCACAGACCCCAGTCTACTTCTTTCTCCTGAACAACCCAAAGATGCCCTTCTTCTCTTGCTGTGGCTCAGATTTCGATTTGCGTAGTGTGTTTTTACTTGCAATTCTCTCCAATCCATTAGTAGTAGTGACTGTTAACGGTGATGTTTGAGATTTGCTTCTTGAGACTTGCGGTAGTATTGGTTCATTATCTAGAAGTGATTTGACCTTGTAGATACCATTACTCGAGTTTCTCCTTGATGAGTGGTGGGAATGTAGATGGTCTGTGTCTGCGAATTTGATCAACTTAGGCCCCAAATAATCTGTTGGTGTCTCAGCTGAGCTTGATCTTGAATCTGATCTCGAAGAAGGGAACGATCTCATGTCCTCATCTGTCGATGAGTCAATGAAGTTGTTCAGTTTGTCGATAAATGTAGATGCGGTCGTATGCTCATCAATCTGAATTCTCGGCGTGCTAATGTTGATGTTAGCGTCGGAGTTGTCCTTGTACTTGTCTTTGTCGTCACCATTGATAAACCTATACGGTATAACAACAGTCGGCAATGACAGCTTGCTGGATATATAGAACGGCAGTCTGAGTGGTTTCACCTGTGAGTACATTTGGTGAGTGACAAGACTCGAAGTTATCACAACATGTGGAGAATGCAGAGCGATTGCCTTCTTCAACAGCTGTGAAGTCTTAGTTTCTCTAATCAGCTCCACCGTGAACGAAACTCTCAAGCTTTCCTTACCGAACTCTTTCAGCTTTTGTAAGATATACTGTAACAGACGATTGGCCTCGTTCTGTATTCCATCAGCACCGTACTGCTTATCAACGCTCAAGAACTGATACGGTGGTTTGCTTTTGCTTATGTCATCGTCATCACCTTCACCTTCACCCATGTTCAACGGGTCAATCGCAACGAACTCGGGTATCTGGCAGATCAGAACCAGGTTGTCTCCGTCTGACAGCAGCTTGTCGATGGCCCAGTCCAGTGCCAGCCAAGTGTGGTGGCGGCCAGATATATAGATCAGCAGGTCCCTCTCGCTTATGGTCATCTGCTCGTGTGTGTAGTTGGCAACGAACGAGTTGTAGTTTATCAGCGACGGGGTCAGCACATTACGGTTGTTCAGCTTGGTGCCGACGAAGTTCTCAATGTTCTTCACCTGCGAAGCTCGCTTCGACTCCAGAGACGTCAGCCCACCGTACTTACCAGCAACAGGCAGGTACTCGTCACCATCGAACTTCAGTGTCTTGGGGTCCACGGCCTTACGGAACTGCTGGTCCATCTGCATCAGCTCCTCGGGGGTCATGTCGACGATCGACTTCTTCTTGGGTTTCGGGTTCAGCGTGATAGCAGGCACAAGCACCGAGTCGTCAGTGGGAACAGACTGCTTCTTGAGTATGGGCTTGCCCATGGCCGACGGCAGCCTAGGGGCCTTCCTCTTCTGGTACGTGTAGCTCGGTCTCCGCGAGTCCTGGCTGAAGATGTCCTTGATGTCCGTCTGCTTAACGCTGCCAAAGCCATAGCTGTCGGGCAGCCCCTCGTCTATGGCCTGGATATACTGTAGTGGTATGTGTAGTGGCTCGTCTGGCTCCGTCTCCACGTGCGGAGACAGGGAGTCGAACGACACTCTCCGCTTGTAGGGTGTGGCCATCATGGCTCGCTGGTGGTGTGTGGTGAGTTGGGCTTCCTGCAATGGCTGGTTATATCAATGGACACGTTTGTGTGGTTTGCTTTGTGTATCGGAGTGTGTCGCGGATCGTTACTGGGGACCCTTGAGGGGTTAGTACCTGTGGTGTGCGGGTGTGGCACGAGGGTATAGGCAAGCGATAGAACAGCGACTAGCTAGTAGTAGCAGTGGCACTGGCAGTGGTGGTGGTGGGGGATGACTCTAACAGTAGCACAGTGGCGAGACCAGCCATACGTGTTTGGTCCCGCTTTTGTACCCAGTGTGCCAAGACTTTGGGCGCGACACACCTTGAGGCTGTGTTGAGGAATTCCTCTGGGCAAGGCAAGCGAGTGGCTCTATTTACAGTAATCACGATACAAAAATAGGTATAAATCATATATAAATCAGATACAAATGAAACGTAAATCAGGTGGAAATCAGAGCCGAATCCGCTTACTCGACGTTGGTGAACGGATTCAGTGCATGCACAGTGAGACAGGGTAGTGCCATACCGATCTCAGCTCTTAACAATATAGGAATTCTATCAAGCTCGCAAATCTCTTGGACGTAGTTGCCGTTCTCAACCCTTATCTTCAAGTCTTTTAGGTACTCATCTAGTGTCTTCTTCGGTAGACTCAAGTCTGGCGGTGATAGGTTCAGTCCAGCAAACTCATCAATCAGTTTGTTTGTAACAATCTCATCCTTCTTTTGCAAATTGGTAACAATGTCATTAGCAGAAGTTTTGAACTTGTTTCTGATGGAGTTTCTATAACTTAATGGTTCACGCTCATCCTCCGGAATATATGTTGCAGTGTCAATTCCCTTCTCCCAATAAAGTTCTAGAACCATCTTATTCTTGTCAAATTCAGCTTTTTGTAAAGGTAGTTGATCTCCATGAACCCTCTTCTCAATACCAAATTCTGGTAAATAAACATCAAATGCACTTTCATAAACCTGAATGATAACACCATCCAAAATTAGTTGGCCAGTGGTTTCACACATTTCATTAATGGTCTGAGATAGTAATAAATGAACAGATTGGTCCTGTGCGGCCTTGGCACAATCTTTCTTGAAATTGCAGTATTCAGCTGTCATTTTCAATGACTCCAAATCATCAATATTGGTAATAACAGATTGGACACTTGAACCACTGTCAGACGAGTTTTCAGATGCAATCGCTGGTAACCCACCAATGTCAATATTAGAACTGCTATCACCATTTTTAATCAAGGCAACTTTCAGCTGTCTGTGAACAATGGAATCAGCATATCTTCTTAATGGACATGTGAAGTGTGTGTATAGCGGTAAATTGAAATAAAATGCACCATAATTCTCTGGATCAACTTTACCAGCAACAAAATATTTCGATCTTGTTAATGCCTTGTAGAACAAAATTTCAATGCATTGTCTCTTTGTGACGTCTTCGATTGCCATTATCGAGTTAATGAGTGAAGCTGAAGAGCTAGTATCAATATCAATACCCATACTATTGGCTTTTCTCTTAAAGGTTTCCAATTTTTGTAAAGTTGGCATTGTGTGTCTTCTCAAAAATGCAGAATCTCCCAAAACTGCATAGATTCTTTGGGCCACAGTACCATTGACCTTAAGGAATAACTCATTGAAAATAGATGCACATAAAGTTGATTTGAATAAGTTCAGATCTAAGCGAACTTTTTCATCGTCAACCTGATCCAAAAGTGTTAGGTTGACATCATTAGTCAACTTAGAATTCTCCAGTCTTTGACGACGGAATTCTCTGGAAATTAATGAAATAGTCTTAATGTAGTCCTTTGAGGCAGATGAGGTGTCAGTAGTCTCGGAATCAGCTTTGTCTAGTAAAATGGTATCAATTTGATCATAAGTCAATAAGTTCTTAGGTTGAACAAAACTTTCTCCAATCCAAACGTTATCAACCTCAAATTTAGTAGTATCAATCTCGAAAACAACAGAAACACTAAGGCTTTTTTCATTCTTCTTGAAACTTAATAATTCGTTAATAACCTGAGGGAATAGATGAACAGTCTTTTGTGCCAAGAATACAGAACTTGATCTTTTTCTTGCACTTTTGTCCAATAATGAACCTTCTTTAATGAAAGCAGCCACGTCGGTGATATGAACACCAAGTTCGATCTTATCATCAGAAATTCTTTTAACATGAACAGAATGATCGCTTGTAACACCAGTTTCACTAACGGCTAGAACGTATTCTTCACTAAAGTCTCTTCTCTTCTTCAACTCAGCTTCCATATTCACTGGCAGCAATTCGAAGTCTTCCCTTTCAGTACCAACATCGTTCAAATATTCTTCACATAAGAAATTATTGTCTCTAAGAATAGCATCAACTTCAATATCAGCATCATTCATTGGACCAAGTTCAGAAATCAAAGTACCAAATGGATGCAATGAAGTGATAGGCCAACGTTTGATAGATGCCACAAAAAGTTTGCTAGTGTACTTGTCAACATTTTCGACGAAGTCTTTTGGAGCTTGTTCCGTTGGAATGGCGATCAATGGAACTTTCTTATCTGTAGGTTTGAACCAAACAATTTTAGGTCTTTGTGGAGGATGTTGTTGTTCTTTAGCATGCTGTGAAGGTCTAAGAAGACCCAACGTACCAGCAAAGAGCTGTCCTGGGATACGATCAATAACAGCAACAACATGACCAGCATATAGTGGTTTATATTCATCACTAATCTCTTCCTCTTCAACAAGTAACAATGACTGACCTTCGACTTCAACGTCATCGTTTTTCTTCAAAGTTGGACGTTGTTTTAAGGAGCCTCTTCTTTGTAAAGAACCAGAAGTCTTGACTTCAGACTTATCAGATGATGATGACGTTGATGCGCTCACAGCAGAGGAAGGGCCAGATTCAACAACAGATCCATGAGTAGAAGCATCATTATGAACATCATCGATGATTTCTGTGTTACTAGCACCACCAGCACCGCCAGTGTTGTCTTTTCTTCTTTTCTTCTCTTCTTTTTCGCGTTTACTTGACCAAACCTCATCAACAGATAAGAGTTCAACTGCAACCAAGTCACCTTCTAAAGCTCTATTACGATCCTTAGAGCCACAGATGAAAATATCAGCATCCAAAAGGCCATCGGTGGAAACATAAGCATCAGATCTATTCTTCTTATTGACTCTTAAAGTACCAACAACCAAATGACCATCAGCAACAAGTTCCGGAATTGAAGATTGTGGTAAATATGGGGCAAACAGAGATTTTCTTCCATTAGAGTTTTGACCCCCTTGCATTTGGAAGTTGGCCATTGATGAAATAGAGTTACCACCATGGGACCCTCTAGATCTATGACCTGGAACAAATTGTGGTGGTGCCAATAGTTCATTTTCATATTGTGAACCACGATGTGGGGAGCGTTGACGCCAGTTTTGACTCATGTCTGAATTACGAGAATTAGTTCTGTAGTGACCGGATTGACGACGGTCATGGTATGAGTTTTGCTGTTGCTGTTGTGGCGGTGGTGCCAGCAATTCATACTGTTGTGAGGATGGAGACTTTGGTGGGAACTGGAAAGATCTTTGTGGGGATTGTGCCATGGATCTTGAGCGGCCATGACTACGAGGTGTTGAGAACTGTTGTGACTGAGAATGAGGAGAAGACTTTGGTGGTTCAACGACTGTAGATGGGAATTTGAACCCACTTGGAGGTGGCATACTGGTAGTTTCTTCTGGAGACTCCTTACCCGCTCTTTGAGCCTGTACCTGAGCGGCGGCTCTTTTGGCCTCGTTGAGACCCAAAGAGTGTCTTCTTGAATGACCCAGCGGGGATTGTTGTTGCGAGTTGGAGCCATTACCAAACTTCGGTGGTGGTGCCAAGTTGTTCTGTAAAGAGAAAGACCCCATTGCGCCCGTGACGGACGACTGGCTTCTCTTATGGGTATTTGAGCCTGTTCTCTTATGATACATTGCTGGTGGTTGTAAGCTGGAAGCACCGGACGCAGCGGCCGCACTGTAGCTTCCTGACAACTGCTGGTGGTGGTGACCACCGCCCTGCTGTGATAATATCTGCTGCTGCTGTGCAGTAACGATGTCCAGCTGGCGTTGGAGGTTGATCTGCTCCATCATGAGGTTCGTCAGCTCACTAGGCGATCTTCTATGTGCGATGTGGATCTGTTTCGGGTTTTTACCGCCCGTTGTGGTGGTGAAAGAGGGCTGCTGAGGGTTGAACCCCCTGTTCTGGTTCTGGTTCGACATGTGTGTGTAGCTGTGTGTGTGTGTGTGGTCAATCAAGTGCAGTGAGGAGCACTGTGTAGATACAAAGGAGTGAGAGCCAGCTGTTGGGTGGCAAAGAGGCGTACAAACCACGGTTAACTAGCAAATGATAAACAACAGCGGCTTTTGCCAGTCTTCCTAGGCAATGGTGTGTTCTATGGATGCTGAGACTGTGTAACAGCTTAACCGCCCTGTGTATATGCTTATTTGTGTGCTTTGAGTGTGGTGGCGCCGGCGTGTGCGGGATCTATGAGGTGTCAAGATACCAGGGGAGAAACACGCTTATTGTGGGGTCGGCTGTAGGGCGCTTAGATCCTAAAAGGGGTCTGATGCTGTGCTGGGCGGTCTGGAGGCCCTGGTCGTTTTTCGGGATGCAGAGAGCCTGGTGTTTACCCCTTCGTCTATTGATTTGTTGGAAGGGGGCGGAGAGCAACAGGAAGAAATTTGCTTTGTTTTTGCACTTTTTATAGAACTTTTGCGCGCATTTGCGGTCTGGGCCTTGTGGTAGGGCGGATTAATGGCTAAACCACCGAATTGAGAGGCTGGTGCAGTGCTAAACACTCAATTGGATAGTTGGACATTGGTTAATGGGCCAATGGCCCAATTGCACGGTTAGCACGTTGTGAGTGTGCGTAGGGTGCTCGCACGACTATATAGGAGCCTGGGGAATCCCCGGAAAGCGTCGCCCGTATCTCTGGCCGCGCTGCCACGCACAGAAACTCGCAAAAAAGCACAGGTAGAGCTATAAGAGGTGCTAGAGACACTAACACAGGCATATAAAGAGTCGCATCGTCCTATCTACTCCGCAACTATCTACTCCGAACCTATTTGCCCTCTGTGTTTATTTTTCTTTTTTGTTTGTTTTTTATTTTTTAGCTTTAAAATAAAAAGCAGCATCACACCCGGACACCACCATGCCTTTTTCACACGACCGTATAACTCTTTGAGTGCACTTAACACAAGTCTTGCTTCGAGTGGACCGTAACACCACTGCGCCAGAGCACCGAATCACCACTGCAGTATAACACTGCATCACTTACATACACCACAACACCCTTCCTACACCTCTACCACCATTCGTACACCACTGCGCGATGGGACAGCTACTATCACAGCCTCTTACAGATAAGGTAATTGAGTACCACCAACTGGATAAGTTCTCGTACTGTCTAGGCTCTATGCAAGGCTACCGTTTGACACAGGAGGATGCCCATTCGGTTAACTTCAGCTGTATACCATTTGAAGACGTTGATGGCAGTACCAGAAACATTGATGTTAAGATATTCGGTATATATGACGGCCACGGTGGTGATCAATCTTCAAACTATATCAGTGAGACTCTGGGTGAAATAATATTAAAACATCTTTCTTCAAGGGGAAACCCACTGGATAAGCAAACAACACAAGGATTGATAATACACCGCATCAAAGAAGCTTTCCTACAAACAGATCACTTACTGTATGAAGAGCTGCAAAGACAGCAAGCAGCTCAGAGTGGGTCCACTGCAATTGTGGGTATAATCATTGACGATGAAGACTTATATGCAGTAAACACTGGTGACTCTAGATTAATTGTATCACTGTCAGGGTATGCCAAGAATCTATCATTTGATCATAAGCCTAACCACATTGGCGAATTAATAAGAATTAATGATGCAGGTGGAATGGTCACATACAATAGAGTCGGGGGAGTACTAGCATTATCAAGAGCATTCGGTGACTTTAGTTTCAAACTGAGACATTACATACAGCAGGGAAAATCCAGGAATCTGGAGGAGCGGTCGGATGAGCATGATGAAAGCGACTCTAATGGACATGATCAACCACAACCATCGAGGCTCGTAAGTGAGGAGACACAGGTCACGGTGGAGCCAGAGATCATTGCGCACAAATTGTCGTTGAATGACGAGTTCATCGTATTGGCCTGTGACGGTATCTGGGATGTCTTCAGGAATCAAGACGTCGTCAGCTTCATTCGCCATAACTTGTCATTAGGACTAACATTGGAGGAGATAACGTCCAAGCTACTGGAACACTCATTGGCTCTCGCAAACCAGACAACAGGCGTTGGCTTCGACAACATGAGTATCTTCATAGTGGCCTGCCAGCTTCAAGACGAGCCATTGCACGACTGGTACCAGCGTATGAAGCTGAAGGTCGAGGTCGAAAAACAGCTTATCTGAGATTAATACACACTTCCCGAACAACATGAGATCGCCGTATGTACGAGTGTATGTATGTGCCCTTACCGCAGTGGTTGCCCCAGTGCTGCGCCAACGTGCCCGTACCATAATTGTTGTCCCCGAATCATGTTATTCCATGGTGCCCGTACCATTATCAGGGGTTGTCCTGGTTACCTATATGTTCATATACTTATATAAAAAAAACATGCCATTTCCGGGAAAGAAGGCACTGGGATCATAAAAAAAAAACCAGAGGAACCACCCTGATTGGATCACCAAGGGTTTGTATACCCACTCACACGTCGCATACACAGACACCTTCTCACCAGTCACCTTTGTCATTACCCACTGTCCCTGTTGAATCCAGAGGATATCCCTTTACCTTTGTCCAGCCTTACAACACACACTACACATACAACGCATACGCACAGCATGCTGGGCTTCTCTTACGTGGACCCTGTGCTCTCCAGCGACTTCGATCCGAAGTCGATTGCAGAGCTGACCCGGAAGTTCCCTCCGTACTACCAGAAGATCACGAGAAACTGTTCCATTGCTTTGAAGGCATATAAAGAGCTCTTATCTCTACAGTACCGATTGAACACATGGGAGTTCGCTACGCTCAAGGCCTCTGTGGACTTGAACTTCATCAACGGTGAAAGCGCAAGATCGTTTGATATCAAGATCGCTAAGAAAGTGCTAAGCAAGTGTAAGGCCATTGACGATGAAATCACAACAAAGCATAGCCTCAAAGTGACGCAATTGATTGATTTCATCAAAACTTTATCTGTGGAGGAGTACATCTCCGACCCAGGTACTCTTTTGCTCAAAGTTTACTTCAAGTTGTTGAACTTGAAGTCGACTGTTGTCGAGCAGTTGAACATTGCTTACACTAAGAGTAAACTGCTCGTGATTGCATATGAATTGAATGAAATTATGGAAATGATCGATAAGGAGGAAAACCCGATCACTTTGGACAACACCGATTTCCAATCAACACTGAACTCGTATAAGGACTTTGTATCTGTCTTGATTGATCAACTAGACCGTGCTGTTCTTACTAAAGACTCTGATCAGATCGAAGAATGTCTGAATATACTTCAAGACGTTGAAAAGATGTATGACTCTTTAAGAGTGAACTTCTTTATTAACGAAGAGTTTAACGAATGGGAACAAGAAAGATTACTCACAAACAGCACTGATTCCACATCTCCAAAGACAGATGAATTTGAATCCTACCAGATGTCACGCTTCCTCAATGAGAAGTCTCCTACAACTCCGTCAAACAGGATGTCCAGAAGAGGCTCTATCAGTTCAACTACTTCCTCTATCACAAGTTTCGGCCGTCCAAATACAACAACAATATCCGAAGAGCTGCCATACTTGATGCAAGCATTTGACGAGGCTAAAGTACTTGAGCAAGAGCTATCAACATATCAGGCACAAGGTGTCCACCACAAACAGCGGAACGCATCTCCATCTAGAGGTCTCAAAAAGGGACCTCATTCTAGTGTCCCAAGAAGCCCATTGGTGACAATCGGTGTTAACGATCACACCAAGCCTCATCTTCAAGCAGGTCTAAACACAACAAATATGGGTTTCAGTTCAAATCTATTGAACAACCTATATGGGTTACACCCATCAACACCATTTGCACCTTCGAATTTGCACAACGAAGTCGATTGAGATATCTGCATAGCTACACATACCTTGCATTTACTATATATTATGAATAATTTATGACCTCCATAAAACACCATCTAGCTAACCCAGATTTAGTATCACTACTGTTTATTTCCCCTTTGGGAAAGTTCCCTCTTTGGGTATATACCACATTTATTCCCCCTTCAGGAGTATTTCCCATTATGGAATATTTCCCTCTCGGGTATTTACAGTCACTTAGATGCATTTAGTTTAGGAACACTCTTCGCCACTTGAAAGAACACTTAAAGGCACAACTAAGAAAGCGCACTTGATGAGACCGATTTGTGCGGTGTGCAATGGCCACTCACACAATTCACCACCTATGTGTGCTTCTTGTGCCAATTTTGTTCTTCTACGGCCACGCTTGGAGTATCTGGAGTCGTTAGAGCAGAGCTCTCAGTATAAAGGGTTAGTGGATTCAGTATTGTCCAAGTGTATCAAAGGCCAGAACTTCCAATTCGTTCAAGATTATATCAAGAGGAGTCGCAACTCGTCAGTGAGGTCGTCAGTACCCGAAGCTACACCTGTAACATTGTCTAAAGTATCAGCAAAAGCACCAACTGATGATTCCATTGTTGCACTGTCATCGCAACTGTTGACCATTGATGCCATTATCATCAAAAGGAGGAACGTCAAAATACAAGCTGAGATTGATTCACTAAAGACTAGAAAGGAGGCATTGAAGAAAAAACTTGAAGAGATGAGGAGAGAAGCCTCCGGGAGAAGATCACAATTGACCTCAATCGAAGAAAAGAACGCAATCCAACAGAAGATGAAAACGTTGAAGAACGAGAACCTATACAAAGATCAAGATAATAGAAATCTCATGAAACAGATCAATAACTCAAGATCTCTATTGTTCCAGGAGCTTATCAACATTTACATTGTTAAAAAAAGAAAGATAAGTGGTACCAATAGAAGCATATTCATGCTTTCATTCACACCAATACTTTCAACCTCAAACTTAGCCGATTTCAATTATCAATTGATAAATGCATGTTTGGAAAGGATGTGCAAATTCATTCATCAGATCTCTAAGGTGTTACTGATTACACTACCTTTCACAATAACGTTCAGTAAAGAGGCCTGTTACAAACCCTCCATCATGGCGTTTGACCTATACCTGAAACAGGACCAAGAAATATGGTCCATGTCAACTTTCGAATTGAAGAGCTTGATCAATGGCATCGCAAGACTGATCATTAACACTCATCACGTCTTGAAGTTCCTTCAATTGGATGAGGACATAACCCATTATTCGGATCTCCTGCAACTGGACACGCTTATATTCAAACTAGCCATCAACGACTACTCGTTAACAACAGACGCTGGCCTAAGTGAGTCCATGTCTCGTGTACCAGAAGATAAGCTGGGAAATACTCCCGTTGACGTTGATAAGCTGGTTGCAATGATGTTCGCAGTTATCAACAGACGCATCAACTCCAAGAACAACGACTGGCACCTTGTCAAGAAAGAGTACCTGGTGGACGATGAATGAGACGTCTATGTATATATGTTATGAATTCTTATGACCAAAGCGAAATGTCCCAAATAGGAATCTCGTGCCCCTACCAGCATGCACATGGGGTTACCCGGGCTTTCGCGAAGCTGTTTCGCGAATTGTCGCGCTTCCGCCTTCTGTTGCCCAATTGATTAAGAAAGCAGCCACCCAATTGGAGAGGAACGACCAGAACGCTTTAAAGGAAAGCTGTCCCCTCCCTCGCAAAGAATTGGCTTGCTGCGCCCTCTGTGTGTCGTTTCCGCCAATTGATAGCATTTTCGTTGTTCTCTGCTTCTGGGATTTCCGCGTGTCTTTTTTGCGTCTGTGCTGGCCTCTTGAAACACTGAGAGAACACATTAAAAATGTCGATGACCGATAAAGAGCTCTTCGAGCTCAACAAGAAAGCCGTTACCGAGGGTTTCAAGATCAAACCGAGAATCAACTACAACACTGTCGGTGGTGTGAACGGTCCGCTTGTTATCTTGGAAAACGTCAAATTCCCACGTTATAATGAGATTGTCAACTTGACCTTACCGGATGGCTCTGTCCGTGCTGGTCAGGTCCTTGAGGTCCGTGGTGACCGTGCTGTCGTCCAGGTGTTCGAGGGTACTTCTGGTATCGATGTCAAGAAGACCAGGGTCGAGTTCACGGGTCAGAATTTGAAGATTCCTGTTTCCGAGGACACTTTGGGTCGTATCTTTGACGGTTCCGGTAGACCAACTGATAATGGACCAAAGGTGTTTGCTGAAGACTACTTGGACATCAACGGTTCTCCAATCAACCCATTCGCAAGAATCTACCCTGAAGAGATGATCTCCACCGGTGTCTCTGCTATCGACACCATGAACTCCATCGCAAGAGGTCAGAAGATTCCAATTTTCTCTGCCTCTGGTCTTCCACACAACGAAATCGCAGCACAAATTTGTAGACAGGCTGGTCTTGTCAGACCAACTAAAGACGTCCACGATGGTCATGAAGAGAATTTCTCCATCGTTTTCGCTGCCATGGGTGTTAACTTGGAGACTGCAAGATTCTTCAAGCAAGATTTCGAGGAGAACGGATCATTGGAAAGAACTTCCTTGTTCTTGAACTTGGCCAACGACCCAACTATCGAGAGAATCATCACTCCAAGATTGGCATTGACCACTGCTGAATACCTGGCTTACCAGACTGAGCGTCACGTTTTGACCATTTTGACAGATATGTCTTCGTATGCCGATGCCCTGAGAGAAGTCTCTGCTGCTAGAGAAGAAGTCCCAGGTAGAAGAGGTTACCCAGGTTACATGTACACAGATTTGTCTACCATCTACGAAAGAGCCGGTCGTGTTGAAGGAAGAAACGGTTCCATCACCCAGATTCCGATCCTGACCATGCCAAACGACGACATCACACACCCAATCCCAGATTTGACCGGGTACATCACTGAGGGCCAGATCTCCGTTGACAGACAGTTGCATAACAGAGGTATCTACCCACCAATCAACGTCTTGCCATCGTTGTCGCGTCTTATGAAGAGTGCCATCGGTGAGGGCATGACCAGAAAGGACCACGGTGATGTCTCCAACCAGTTGTACGCCAAGTACGCCATTGGTAGAGACGCTGCTGCGATGAAGGCCGTTGTCGGTGAGGAGGCGCTCTCCACCGAGGACAAGCTGTCTCTGGAGTTCCTGGAGAAGTTCGAGAAGACCTTCATCTCCCAGGGTGCGTACGAGAACAGAACCGTGTTCGAGTCCCTGGACCAGGCCTGGGCGCTTCTCAGAATCTACCCTAAGGAGATGCTCAACAGAATCTCTCCAAAGATCCTCAACGAGTTCTACGACAGAAGAAACGAGGAGGCCAAGCAGGACGAGGGCGAGCTCTCCAGAGCAGAGGAGAACCTCATCGACGCCTAGACACCGCGTCCGTACGTATACTTTATACAATAGAAACACCGCTCCGATCACGTGACGTACCACCGGCTGTATCCGCGATTTAGTCCTTACATCCCTAGACCGTTTTCGCGAAGCGCGCCCGCCGGCTCCTCCGCCGGCTTATTTTTTCACTTAGCAATGGAAACTACCGGACCCTGGGGGTCCACCCTTGTTTATAAAGAGCCCAGCCTGCCTTGGCTCTGTTGCTCTTACACTGCTCCATAACACTACACATGTCGCTGCCTATGGTGAACGAGGACAAGCCCATCAAGCTGGTGCTGCTGGGCGGGCCTGCCGTTGGCAAGTCCACCTTCGCCAACAGACTCCACTCCAAGTTCTTCCGTGAGACCCACTACCCGACCCACAAGTCCACGGTGCTGCTCTTCCCTTTCAAGCCCTCGACACGGCACGCGAGGGCGCTGCTGGACGAGTACGGTGGTATTGAGGGAAAGAAGATCGTGTCGCAGAACAGTGACATAATCCTCGCCCCGACCATCTTCCACTCGTATAAGAGTACGCCCTCCGATGCGAAGAAGAGAAGGAACTCCAACTCCGGAAGCAAGGCCGTGAAGAACAAGTACTACTCCTATAAGTTCAACGACCTGAACAAGAACAACTCCAACACAGCGTACGTTGCACCCGAGATCTCCGCCATCCAGCTCGAAATCATTGATACCCCACCTTTCAAGCCAGACCTTGTTGTGCCCTTCCTCGAGGTGTCGCTCTATAGAAACCTCGATAAGACGGATCTCCAGGGCCTCGCAGACGAGCCTAGAAAGCCCGTATCGACAAACCCTCTCTTGGTCGCCAGTGGTGCGAGCGAGCTTGATGGTAAGGTCAACGGGTACATCTTCATGTACTCGGCCGTACCAAGCTTGAATCCGCCATCGTACGATGAGATCCTCGACGTTGCGATGTCGAATGAGTCCAACACGGTCTCGGACGAGCTGACCATCGGGACCGTGAAGAGTAACCCTGAGGACTCGTTTGGTATACTGGAGCTTATCAGAGGTGCCATCTTGGATGCCTGGCAAGAGTATAGAAACTATCAGAAAAGATGGAAAAAGGGCTCGGAAGGTGACATTTACTCATTAGTGTATGGTATTAAACAGCTATGGAAGACGAAGTCGTATGAAGATGAACAGAAGAAGCTGGCTGAACTGAGAAAGATCTCCTCTCATTTGGACGATCTGGACGTTGACCCAAGCTCACCAAATGCCCCACCACCAACACTAATATGCTGTACTCATGGTTTCCACGAGGGCAGATCACCATCGCTGATTGAGAAAGGGAAGCAGCTGGCTAAGGATTGGAATTCGTCCTTCATCCTAATGGATAACCAAACTAATGAAAACGTTGAAGAGACATTGGCTCTCATTATTAGGGAGATTGTGGAAAGAGAGAAGTTGCAGAAGATAAAGAAAACCTTTAGTCTTTAGCGGTCTCGAATACTATTTATATGATGTAATAATGCACTTGATGAACGAGTTTATACACTAGATCTTCCTAAATACCAGTCTAAGCATCATTGGACAAATTGGGCCACTCGGTGTTAACTTGTCTTGCCATGTTTCATCCAGTTGCAACTCAAAGTGTTGCAAGACTTCTTTGAGAAACACCTTACACTCAAATAGTGCAAAGCTTTCACCCAGACACGCTCTTCTACCACCGTGGAAAGTTGGTAAAGTGGCGTTAGCCTTGGAGTGTTTATAGTTCTTCATAATCTCATCGTTACTGCTGCCCCATCTTTCTGGTATGAACGTATCAGCATCGACCCATCTAGACGAATGCGTCGTCGCATAGTTGTTATAACCAACGTAAGCCCCTTTAGGAATACGAATAGCACCACCAAGAATTACATCGCGAGTGGTACACCTATTGATGATCTGGCCCAAAGGGGGTAAGAATCGCAGAGTCTCAAATATGACTGAATTCAAGAATGGAGCATCATTCAGCTCTTCAATCGTTGTAGAAACCAATTCTCTGCGTAGCTTTTCTTGAATCTCTGGGTATTTAGCCATGATATACAGCAGAGATGTCATGAACAGCTGTGGATTTTCATGCCCTGCGACTAAGATAATCACCAGGTTATCAGCAAGCTGTTTATAAGTTATCTCTCCATTCTCTAAAGCCCTGTAAAGCTGGAAACCAGCGGAATCCTCGTTTTTCTCTGTATTCTGCTGTGCTTCAATGACCTTATCACAGTAATATTTACGGAACTTAATCACTTCTTCACGTGCTCTCATACGAGAAGGAATAGGTAGTTGATCGAGAATTGGGAAATTCATGTATAATGGCTTAAAGATCTGCGATTTGACGAATTTGATTCTCTTATGTAGTTCTGATTGTGCAGAGTCCAGTGTACCAAAATCAACACCGAGCATAGATTGTGAAATGTTATCTAATGACAGTCTTTGTAAGAAATCACTCACCGGTAATGATTTTCCAGTAGCACTATCGCCAACTTCTTCTTTTATGAGGTTGACAAACTTCTTGCTATTATCCCACACGTATGATTTATCAGGAAATTGAATAGATTTCTGAACGAGCCCTCTATATCTCTTCCACGTGGATCCATGTGCAGATATAATGTTATCACCTGTATACAATGACAAAACAGCATTTGGTATCTTCTTGTGATTTCCAGACTTTGCAAAGACATCCTCTTCTCTGAAAACCTGGTTCAAGTACTCTGGTCTTAAGACCAGGATATTCCATCTATTGGCAAAATAAATCTTCACTGCACCGTGTTTCTCCAACTTCTCTCTGAGGTATTTCTCGTAGATATCACGCTGATCCATTTTGGTATAAGTACTTAGGAAAGACACATAGAATGGGATGGAAGGGATATTTGAGGGGAAGTTCCATGGCGGGAAAACCACACTGAGCACCAGGTAGCAAATGGCTATTAACAGTAGTATGGAGATGGTCTGTATCATTGTCAGCATGGTATTTATCGATTGTTATGCTCTACGGAAGCAGAACAGTCGTTTTTTTTGAGCCCTAAATATTTATGATTATCCTCTCATCAGAGACGAGAATGATTGGCGCTGACTTTGCACCAAAAGCGATCCTTTCACTCTAGAATAATACCTCTACATCTATGCTATACCGTTACAGTCTAATTACTCAAGAATAGCCAATACCTCTTTAGTACCTCCTCTTTAGTCCACTCTCATCTGGGCTTCTGTTGGGGGTAGAACCTCCGGTTGAGCAAATAGAATACATGTAGAGGCTGGAGTGCGGGTAGAAGATCAACGGTCTACTCAGCTTTTATTTGGTGATCAACATTCTCACGAGAAGTGGCTGCTCATTTTGTTTGTTGTCCAGGACCCCTTTTATACCCTCGTATTTTGCTATTGTTCAACGCTCCCCACCGCGCACCCGTGCATTATCTCTACAACCTCAGTGCACTCATGAGTTCTTACGGGTTCGTTTTTACAGGCGAACCAAAACCAAGTGACGAGTTGAATGCTTATATCAATCGTGTTTTGAGGAGAGTGGAGAAAGGCCTACCAGTGAAAGAGCCACCACCGTATAGGCCAGTGGAACAGCCACCACCGTATAGCGGTTTCTCCAAACGTCGTCAGGCGTGTATCATTGCAATTGTGACTTGTGCAGGGTTTCTCGGTCCCGTTAGCGGTAATATATATATCCCCATTCTCCAAGAGCTGAAACAGGTTTTCAATTGTTCCACAACGACTATAAATGCTACTGTTTCGGTGTTTATGGCTGTTTTCGCCATTGCTCCATTGTTTTGGGCATCGCATGCTGATTACGGTGGTAGGAAGCTTCTCTACTTGGCCTCGCTGAGTTTCTATCTTTTGGCTAACGTTCTTTTGGCATCGCTAAAGCCAAATATTGGTGCATTGTTTGTGCTTCGAATCTTACAAGCATTTGGTGCTTCCAGCGTGATGAGTCTTGGGGCCGGAACAGTTGCGGATGTTATACCACCGAAGAACAGAGCTAAAGCCATTTCATTCTTCATGCTGGGACCTCAATTAGGTCCTATTCTTGGTCCTGTCTTCTCTCTGATTGCTTGGAAGGGTGCATGGAGATGGATCTTCGGTTTTCTCGCTATCCTTGGTGGTGTTGTATACATTGTGATCCTATACTGTTTACCAGAGACGGTGAGATGCCTAGTTGGTGATGGAAGCAAGCTTGAACTGAAAGGCATGTTTGTCAAGCCACAGTTTCGCCAAAAATGCTTGTTAAATGAAGAAGAACAAAGAGCATTCCCACCACCTCCAAGGCCAAGCTTACAAGTCTACTGGAAACTGTTGAGGTATAAGCCGGTAGCGTTGTGCTCTTTCAACAGTGGGCTCCTACTCGCAGGTTTCTACGCAATGTCTGTCACGTTTGCGGATGCTCTGGAGACCAGGTACCACTTCACGACGCTCCAAGTGTGTGTCTCGTACATCTGTCCGGGCTCTTCTCTCGTCATTGGCTCTATCTGTGGTGGTAGGATCTCTGATTCGCTGCGTCAGAGAATGCTCAAGACACACCCTGGGAAATACGTTCCGGAACACCGCTTCTCTCTCCAGCTCGTGGGACTCGCTATCACCACCGCTGGCATGATTGGCTACGGCTGGTGTGTGGACAAGAGTGTGCACGTGGCGACGGTCTACGTGTTTGCGTTTCTTGTAGGCTCAGGCATGACTTTCGTCTTCGTCACAACGACTGCGTACTTAACGGAGTGCAACCCTGGCCAGGCAGCCACCAACGTTGCGATCGGGAACTTCTTCCGTAACAGCAGTGCAGCTGTGTCCTCTGCGATTGTGCAGCCCTTGATTTCCAGGATGGGCCACGGCTGGTGCTTCACGGGTCTTGCGTTTGTGGATGTTATCGGCATTTGCATCGTGTGGCTGCTGGTGGTGAAGGGCCCGCAATGGAGGGCGGAGTTCGAGCAGGGGCTGGCCCACTGAGGTGTTCATAGCCAGTGCCTTATCCACGTTTATCCACAGTGCCTTATCCATTTATCCCCAAAAGTAACCCCAAAAGTAGCCCAAAAGTAGCCCCAAAGTAGCCCCAAAAGCGTCCAGTAGTAGCCCCAGCATCGCGGGTTACCCGGCCGTCATAACCACACCCATAACACCCACAGACACAAACCCCACGGGAAGCGAACTCCACACAAACCCACCCACCTACCCACCCAACACCGCACATAAACTACACAGAGGACCACACAATGCGACTACCGGACAAGGAAGCGCAGCAGGATAAAGCAGCACACCCCAAACGCTGGAGGCTCGCTCTCTTCGTCCAGCTGGCGATGGGCCTGGTGCTGATAGCCCGTCACATGTTTGGCTCTCTAGAGCTCCACCTCCACAAAACCCACGAGGTCGAGTACCCACGGCCCGGCGAGCACGAGGCGTTCGAGTTCCGGCTGCCTGTGTACCACCCGAACCTCGTCCACGAGGAGGTCCTCCTCCAGCACAGCTTCGGCGACTCGTGGGGCAAGCCCTCGACGGAGAGCTTCGCCCCTCCAAGCGAGCCCTTCAACAGGGTGGTGCTCGAGCTGAACGTCACCGTGGACGGCGTCCAGTACGACAGGCTCGCGCACGTGTTCGTCAACGAGATCCCCGTGTGGAGAACGTCCACTGCTGAGCCCGGCGACAGGCTCGTCTTCTCCTCCGTCAACAAGGACGTCTCCAAGTACCTCAGCCTGTTCCAGCACGGCGGTCACGTGACGCTCCAGCTCGACAACCTCATCAGGGGCCGCCTCACGGGCGCATTCAACGCCACGCTGAGTGCCAAGTACTTCAGCGTCCCTGACGAGCCCTCAACACCCTTCCACCAGTTCGTCACCACGAGCAAGCCCGCACAGCGCATCACCGGGCTCATCAACAAGCCGGGCAGAACCCCGCTGGTGTACTACCCGGCCGACAGGCTCGAGCTCGCGGTCCCGAGGGTCCCACACAACACGACGGCGCTGAAGCTGGCGCTGTACGTGTCGGGCAACGCTGCGGAGGAGTTCTGGTACTCGAACGTCGTCGACAGCGAGAAGGACCACTTCCGGGACCACGGCCACCGCTTAATGGGCCACGGGCCGGTGCGCGTGGTGAACACCTACGTGAACAACGTGCTAGCGAGTGTGAACGCTCCCGAGCCCGTTATCTTCACCGGTGGGATCTCCCCGGCGCTGTGGAGACCGATCGTCGGCGTTAACGCGTTCGACATAAAGCCGATGGAGATCGACCTCACGGCGTTCCTGCCGGAGCTGTGGGAGAGCGGGCTCTCGCTGGACGTGGAGATCACGAACGGGACGGAGAAGGGCGCTGTCGGCTCGAACTGGATCGTCGCTGCGAACCTGCTCTCGTGGGAGTCCGGGGATATCGAGACCAGCTTCGGCGAGGTCGAGACGTACACCAACAGCTCCAAGACGACGCTGTTCCACACCTCCACTGACAAGGACAAGTTCTTCGAGGTGGTTGAGTCGCTGCACACCAACGAGATCACCAGTAATCTGACCTACGTGCTGAAGAACGGGACTGAGCTGCCCTTGACGCTACACTACTCGTCCGACGTCAAGTACACGAATGCCCAGCAGTACTACGCCTACGGCGATGCCCAGTTCCTGGCGAATGTTATCTCCTCTACCCACAGAAGTAGCATTGAGCTCGACGATGAGGTCATGGGATCCGTTATGACGTCCCACGTTTACCCACTAGCAGTCTCGCTGTTAACAGAGCCGATCTCTCCACCGAACATCACCTTCGAGGCCAATGTCAGTACAGTCTACGGCTCTAGAATTGCTCTTGGCGAGAAAGAGGTGTTCGCGTTGGAATCAAGACAAAACGGTACTTCGCTGTTCACCTTAACACCTAAGGGTAATTTCGGGTCTGGCACTACGGAACACGTCTTTGCTGCTGAATTGTATCCTCCATTCCCAGATCTCACAGGTCGTGCTTTTGCGAAGGCTGTTAATGGCACTTTAGTGGAGTTCGATGAGCGTTTCACCTTCACTGATCACGACGATGAGAAAGACAGAATGATCTTTATGGTGACTGACGACCCAATTGTGAACCACCTCAATGAGATGGTTCTCTCTGGAAACCTATCTCCAGAGAGTGCTACAGCCTTCTTGAGTCAGTCGCAGGAACTCAAGGCATTGTCGGAGTCCAATGCACAAGATCGTCTGATAGCTCAGGATGGGGAAGAGAGAAGAAGCTATTTCCCAGGTTACAGACTTGACCTTGAGTAGTGGCTTAGCCTTATGCGTTATGACAAGACTGATGACAAGACTGATGACAATACCTTATGCCAATACCTTATGCCAATACCTTATGTCTATTTTGAATACTTGTAGCACGTTTTGAAGGGCTTAAAATTATATTAGCTCTATATAGTGAATGATATGTAGATTTTTAAGTATGGTTTCCACCGGGTTATACTAACAAAAAAAAATTACAATGATATTTTCATTTCAGTCAGTTCTAATGACACATATATAATCAATCGCAGAACTGCGGTATACAGACGGAGTTATATCCCTGTATAGTAGTCGAAAGGTATTTTTAGGCACTATACAAGTGTATCTGTGGTGTCCGGGTGTTACGGTGTCCGGGTGCTACCCCAGTTCGCGGTGTGCGGGTTATCAGATCGCGCAGAAGCGGCTTAAACATTTAAGGGTGTCTTCACTCTCTCCACCAACCTCTAACGGGCCACCCACAAATGCAGTTCGAGCAGGTGTTCTCGTTCGAGATCTTCTTCATCATCCTGCGCGAGTCGCTCGAGATCATCGTCATCGTCTCGATCCTGCTCGCGTTCCTCAAGCAGAGCCTGGTGCTCCACCACGGCCGTGAGACCGAGACCAGCAGCCTGGACGTGGCCGAGACGGACGCGCTGGTGGACGTCGCCGAGCTCAGCACCGAGCTGACCGAGACCGGCGACAAGATGTACAAGCAGTTCCGGCTCCAGATCTGGCTGGGGAGTACCCTCGGTCTCCTGCTGGCGTTCCTCATTGGCGGGGTGTTCATCGCCATCTTCTACATGATCGGCACGGACGTGTGGTCGCTGAGCGAGCACTACTACGAGGGCTCCCTCAGCGTGCTGGCGTCGGTGATCATCTCCGCGATGGGGATGCTCTTCCTGCGGCTCTCCAAGCTCAGGGAGAAGTACAGGATCAAGCTCGCCAACGTGCTTCTCCACACCTCGGTGGACCAGCTGGGCGAGTCCCGGTCGAGACTCAGGCTCTTCCTCGAGAAGTACGCGCTGTTTGTGCTGCCGTTCGTCACGTGCCTGAGAGAGTCGCTCGAGGCGTTCGTCTTCATCGGCGGTGTGGGGCTGACCCAGCCGTTGTCTTCATTGCCATTGTCTGCTGTGCTCGGTGTGCTCGTCTCGGGCGTTGCGGGCTTCTACCTCTATAAGTCGTCGAACTCGATGTCGCTGAAGATCTTCCTCATCTCCACCACGTGCCTGCTGTACCTCATCGCTGCGGGGCTCTTCTCCAAGGGCGTGTGGCAGTTCGAGCTCCAGCGATACATCAACCTGTGCCACGGCCAGGACATGTCTGAGGTCGGCTCGGGCCCGGGCTCCTACGACATCGCCAACTCGGTGTGGCACGTCAACTGCTGCAACGGGGAGATCGACGGGTTCTGGATGCTGTTCACTGCGATTCTGGGCTGGACCAACAGCGCGACGGTGGGCTCTGTGCTGAGCTATAACGTCTACTGGGTCGTCGTCATCGTGGTGCTGAACATGCTGAAGTTCGAGGAGGCGCACGGCTTCTTCCCGTACGTGCCCCTGGCGTGGCAGAGGAAGAAGCTCAACAAGAAGCTGAGCCTGTGGAAGATGGGCCAGCGCATGGGCAGCTCTGCCGGGTACATCCCACACCATCTGCTCGACAAGGGGAGTTCGGGTCCGTACACCCCGCTGCTAGCCGAGTAATGGATGGTTGTCAGTGAGGAGTAGTTAATAATATAGCTAAGTACAGGCAGAGAGCTATGGAGTAGACAGCTATAGTAATAGTAGATAAGTACAGGCAAGAGCTATGGAGTAGACAGCTATGCGTAAAAAAAATGCTTCCACTGAGATTCGAACTCAGGATCGCCACATTACTAGTGTGGCGCCTTACCAACTTGGCCATAGAAGCCCGCTTTTGAGTGCCTCGCGGTGCGCGCGGGCCTGGGCATGCACTAGACCCCGGGTCAGTAGCCCCTTAAGTGTGGGGAAAAGTACCCACCACCCGTGTCTGCACACTCGGGGGAGGACCACGAGACCGGGCTGGCCAGTAATAGCACACAGTCCACAGCCCGGCTACAGCTGTACAGGAGCCCTCACCTGTAAACCTGGGCTTAGCGGACGAGCCGGGCCGCGTAACACCCGTGAAAAAACTACATCAACAACACACACTTGTGTCCGTAGCCCCCAACCAGACGCCCCAGCGCTCGTAGCGATGGCAGTGAAGCTGAGTAAGCACCAGCGGTACGGGCTCGTGGCGTGCGTGGTGTTTCTGCTGGCTTTCCGCTGGCTCCACACGGCGTACACCGTCGACGAGCACTACGTCGTGTACAGCGCACCCACGACGACGTCCGACCAGGAGCAGGGCGTTTTTTCGAAGCCGCTGGGGTCTGGGACGCGGGTGAGGGCCTCGATGGTGATGCTGTGCGAGAGCAGAGACCTGTACGACGTCGTGGCGACGATCAAGAGCGTCGAGGACCGCTTCAACTGGCGATACCACTACGACTGGGTGTTCATCGGCGAGGGCGTGCTGACGACGGAGTTCCGGGCGGTGACGGCGAACCTCGTCTCGGGCCGGGCCCTGTACGGGTACGTCCCACGCGACGAGTGGTCGTTTCCCAAGTTCGTCGACGCCGAGCGGTCCTACGACGACAGACTGGCTCTGGGCCGCAAGGGCGTGTCACGTGCGCTGGACCTTACTTATAGGCACCAGCAGCGGTACCTGGCCGGGTTTGTCGCGAACCACACGCTGGTGCGCGACCGGGACTACGTGTGGAGACTCGACCCGGGCGTCGAGGTGCAGTGCGACCTCAACTACGACGTGTTCCGGCTCATGAAGGACAATGGCAAGAAGTACGGCTTCGCCGCAGCGCTGCGGGGCGACGACGATACGGACGCGTCGCTGTTTGCGAGTGCGCACGCATACGGCGAGCTAAACCCCGAGAGGCGGGTCCAGGGAAGCAACGCCAAGTTCGTCGACCTCGACGACAAGCTCGACATCTCGCACCAGGGCCACTGCGAGTTCCACACCGCGTGGGAGATCATGGACGCCAACTTCGTGCGGTCGCAGGCGTACGGTGAGATGTTCGCCCACCTGGACCGCACGGGGGGCTTCTACCACGAGGTGTGGAGCGCCAACGCTGTGCGGACCGTGGTGGTGTCGATGGCGCTGCCGGCGAAGAGCATCCACTGGTTTTCCGACGTGGGCTTCACCGACCGACGCCTGTCGGTGTGTCCGCTCGAGAGGGAGGTAAGGCTCGCTAACAAGTGTACGTGCAACCCGTCCAGGAGCGTCACGTGGAACCCGAAGAAGTACTGCATGCACAAGTACTTCCTGGTGAACAAGCTCGAGCGGCCGACGGGCTGGCGAGACCAGATCAACAGGGACCTGTAGGGGGAGACCTGGGGGACTCATAGGGACTGGACTGGGACTGGACTGGGACTAGCGTGTGTACAGAGACATAGTATACAGAGCGAGTATGACAGAGACTATAGCATACAGCGTGTATGAGAGAGACTATATAATACAGCGTGTGTGACTACAACATACGTGTACAAAACAATAGTGTGTATAACATACAGAGTGTAAACAATTCAGTAATGTGTGACAAATCACGCGTAGTCCTCCCACTTCTCCGGCTTGGCGAGCTGGTTCACCTGGAAGTACTTGTTGCCGCACGAGTAGCCCTTGAAGGTGAAGTCGTCCTTCGGGTTGCACATGCACTTGTGCTCGAGCCTGAAGGCGTCGTCGATCGGGCAGTTGTGGAACGGAACGTGGTAGTAGCCCACGTCGTGGAAGTAGTGCAGCTCGGATCTGTCCAGGAACAGCGCAGCAGCGATCGAGTGCACGGGAGCGTCACCCCACCGCTCGTAGAAGAAGCCACCGGCCTTGTCGAGGAAGTCGAAGTAGGCGTCGTAGGCAGCACCGCGCCAGAAGTCGAGCGAGCCGATCTCGAAGTTCGACCAGAAGTGGCACATGTTGTACGAGGCTCCGCCGTCGTCGGAGATGAAGTCCATCATGTTGTTCTTGTGGACGAACTCCGGGTGCTCCTTCATGAACTCCTTCGTCGTGTCCCACAGCGTCTCGATGGTGGCCTTGTACTCGTGCAGCGAGATGGTGAAGCCGTACTTCTTGTTGTTGTCCTTCATGAACTGGAAGATGTCGTAGTCGATGTCGCAGTAGATCTTGATGCTGGGCTCGACACGCCAGTAGTACTCGTACTCCGCCAGCAGCTCGTGTCTGTAGAAGAAGCCCGACTCGTACCGGCACATGTGTCTGTACGAGATGGAGTCGCCGTAGATGACGTTGGCCTTCTTCATGTCCTCACGCGTCTTAGCGGCCCTGTCGAGGTCGATCCACTCCGGGAACGACCACTGCTCCTTCGGGATAAGGCCGTACTTGGTTGTCCCGGACACGAGCGCCGTCGTCGTCCGCTTGAACTCCTCCGAGAAGGGCTCGTCGTTGAGGAACACCCAGTCGTAGCCGTACTTGGAGTTGAAGCGGTCCTCGACGTGTCTGATCGAGCCGATCAGCTCCCACAGGTCCCTGTTTCTCGCGAGCGACACGAACGTCGCCTTCACGGAGCCCTTCTGCGTCTGCTTCTTGAGTCCCTGGTTCACGTCGTTGACGTTGTCCGAGGCCCTCGAGGTCGTCCCCGTCAGAGCGGGCTTGACCACCTTGGGCACGGAGGCGGAGTTCGACGACGCGACGTAGGTCGTGGTCGAGCCCTTGGAGAGCACGAAGATGGTGAGGATCAGCCCCACGGCCACTGCGGCGAACCTGAGCAGACGGGCGTCTGAACGGGCCATTTTGGTGTGTTTGGTAGGGATTGCGGTGGGAGCAAAGAACACGTCGCTGTTACGCGTTGGTTTTGGGTGGGTTTTGTGGGCGCGAACGAATTCACCCGCGAATGCGTTTTATGGGGGCCGGGGGCACCGGGACTGGGCTGGGCACTGGGCTCGGGACTGGGCTACGGGACTGGGCTACGGGACTAGGACTACATCAACCTCAAACATGCTATAGCTCTTTTATCTGTGTGCTCACGCTTTTATCTATATGGAGCCAGTACCTGGCTCCACTAGTATCTAGAACCCTTTAAAGCCTAGGAATGCGTCGCCTCGATCACCACCGGCAGCACCTCGCCAGGCTCGAGACTGTGCTTCTTGTGGCCAATCTCCTTCAAGCACTCCTTGATTGTGTTCGAGTGCGACGTCACCGAGACCACGTAGCTCGCGTCGTTCTTGTTGAGCCACTTGAGGAAGTCGTGGCATCTGCTCTGGACGCTGCTCTTCGACTCTCTGCTGGCCGTCCACAGCAGATCGTCCTCGGTGAAGCCGTCCTGGAAAACCATCTGCGGGAACGTCTCAGAGATCCACGTCTTGTTGTGGCGCTCGTAGCACGTACACTCGCCGTACCTCTCCCTGAGGTCCTCGACGACCGTCCCCGCCAGCGAATCACCCCACGTCAGCTGGAACGTGTGCAGCGTTCTCTGTAGCGGAGAGACGTAGTAAGACTGCGGAACTGGCATCCCGCTCGATATCTGGGCCTGCCATTTCTGGGCCAGCGACTGCACCTCGGCCACACCGGTGCTCGTGAGGTCGTCGTCGAAGATGGTGATGCCGTTGTACGAATCCTGCGCACACACCGTGTCCCAGTTATCGCCCACCTCGTCCTCCACTACGTTGTGCCATGCCTCGCCGTGGCGTGCGAAGAAAACCAGTTTGTAGTACTTCTCGTCGTCGGCGTCGGTCTTGGACTGCAACTCGGAGACTAGCGAGGCCCACGTATAGTCATCGCTCAGGCCCCAGTTGGTCAGGTTCGTGGTAACAGAGTCGCTGTCGTCGTCCTGCTCGAAGTAGCCGTCCTTGGAGTCGAAGTCCCAGTCGGCCAACGCTTTGGCCGCGAGCAGAAGCGTGAAGAGCACTCTCATCGTGGTGACTGTGTGATACGATATAGCATCGTCTACAATTGACGAGGAACGCACTAAACATATATATACCCGTCAATTACGAGCCCACGTTTCGTACAGTGCAGATCAACCTTGGAGGCCATTCCACGCGGTGGAAACGCCATTTAAAAGGCCCACTGTAGAGCACGAACGCTGCCCACACACAGTGGCTAACACTGCATCATAGCCCCCCAAACACCAGCCAGTCCGCGTGGTTTAGGCCACTGGGCGTTGATAAGAGAGGTTCTCTTGTGGGTATTGGGTGGTGTACGGAATGACGTCATGGGAAGCCACACCCGGACACCACCAGCACCACTACCCGGCTAGAGGGCTTCGGCTAGAGGCTTCTTAATCTACTTAACATATAGAACCACTGTTGTTCGATTCGATTGATACACAAGTGGAATGTCCCTGGAATCGTACGCGGAGCTGGCTAAGCAGGAGCAACAGCACACGAACTGGCTAACGGACATAAAGCGGAAACTTATAGCGATTGCGACGTTTTGGAAGCTATCGCCACTAGAGAAGCTATTGATTGAAGATGACGACACATTCACCGCTTCATTGACTAGGAAATACGCCAAATTGGAGCACATTGAGGGGTTCGGGGAAGTACACTCGCTCGTTATACCGCACCCTTTGCAGTCGTTGCTGAACAACAGCACAATCAGTGCTAAAGCAGAGGAGGAGATCAACCACGAGATTAATAAGGCTCCTCTGGTGCTGTTCCTTCACGGACTCGGTGGTAACTTACAACAGTTTGATGATCAGATCGCTTCATTCGCAGAGTTCACCTCTGTTATGGCATTGGACTTACCAGGCTCAGGCAAGTCCACCGTTGATAAGGGCTTCCCATTGACTTTGGACTCATTTGTCTCATTTGTCTTGCGCATGTTACAACACAATGGATTCATGCACAAGAAGCTTATTATCATTGGACACTCATATGGCACACAGGTGACCTTAAAACTGATCAATGAGCTGCCCAAGAGCCAAGTTATTGGCTGTGTTCTGATTGCGCCACCGAAGTTTATGTTCAAGAGGACCTTACTACAAAATGTTGTATTAAAATTGTTGCTTAATGTTCCACTATTGTTTCAGTGTTTCAGAAAGCTGGACCGTTTGAATAACGTCGAGTCTGTCTCATTGAAAAGGTTATTTGCCAATGTTAACGACATGTCTGATTACTACAAATTTAAACAGTTTAAGTTCAATTTGTCCTCAAATTCATACACAATATTGACGCAGTTGCTGTCGTGGATACCACTAAGTGCAGAGGAGGTTGTCCAGGGTTACAACCAACTGACACAGCATGGCCAGCTGTTAATTATTGATGGCACGCAAGATAAAGTGACGCACCAAAGCGGTGCAATCTACAAAGATCTATTAGGTAATCAGAACCTTAGCTACATTGCTATTCCAGATGCTGGCCATAACATAATGTTAGAGAAGGTTGACGCCTTGAATCAGATATTATTAGAGTTTGGTGCGTCATGCGACCCAATGTTACAAAATGGTCATATGGACGAGGTACGCAATAGACTAGCCACTGAATAAATGTTAATGCTACGTTGTGATATTCTAGAGTTTATTCGTTAGAGCATTAAGGGGAGCTGTCGTAACCAGCCGTGTACATAAAAAGATGGGACAAAAAACCAGGAGAAAGGAAAGACAAAAGACGAACACAAAGTGTGTCAAGAAGGTAAACTCATAAAACCATAGAAACCCGAACCGTTGAACCGAAGAGACCGAGCGCAGTGCTGGCCAAGAGACAAGAGCCAGTCTTATCTCATTGTGTAGCATGCTGGGGACACAGCAACTGTGTGGTGCGTCCAGAAGTGAAGACCGAATCAGATTCTAACAAAGGAATTAAGACTAATAACGCCCTGTTTGGATGTCTTTGTCCCGAAGCTCTCTTTCAGTGGTAATGCAAATGGAAGTGTCAAGCCAAGTGTCAAATAAGACAGCATAAGCAACGGCTGGTAGTTTCTCTGTCTGGCGACGTATCTGAAGTTGGCGTGGGCAGCTCTAGAGGCGAACATCTTGTTGTATTAGTGTAGTGTTTGAGGCTGGTGGTGGATAAGTGAATGATAAGTGAATATGGCCCGTACAGGAGGGGAGACACCGGTCCTTATATATCCTCCAGTCCTCCACCAGATCGAACCACTTTTGTCGATCACCAGTTTCGGTCCAGACCACACAACGCACGCAAGGGCCGTCGGGCCGCGCCTCGTTCCGCCGGTTCGGGCGTCTGCTAAACGACGAGCAAGCGCGGTGGCACCATTAAGCCGGTGGCTGCCGACGTTGTTACCACGGTAACAACGTTAGTCAAATGCGTAAACAACAGTAAACACGTAAACACGTAAACACGCAAACAACGGCGAATAAGCGGGATGGAGCGCCCGTTGGGCACAGGCTCTTAGCCAAAGACGTACTGGAGTACTGTGGGCACGAGAGCGCCATTTCAAGCTATTTCTGTGTATTTACAGGGCGTCTTCACTGGGTAGTTGGGCGTGTGTTTGTAGTGTGTTTGGTTATTATTCATGGTTTGTTTGCAGCGTGTTTGCAGTAGCATACGTGCTTGTTTGTTTACTTCTCTTCAAAAGAAGTATACATGGGTGTACATTATAAGCTATTTTCGTGTCAGTTTCGTGACTTTTGGCGTTTTTGGGCAACTCAAAGTGCCCATACGTGTCAGTTTCGTGTAGTTTCGCGTTTCACCTGTGGGTCAAGACAACTTTAGACCCCAATTGGTCGAGCACAAGTCTCTTTTGGGACTTGGCATAGCCCCTATTTGGGTGTGGTCCTCCACCTCACGGTTCTCCGTAAGCGTTGCTTCCACACCCGCACGATCCCAGTGAGACTCCCTCAAGACCACACAACAGAGGCTCCACAAGACCCACACAGTAGACAGCGAAGTACAATATCCCCTAGGCAACCAAACGCACCAACCACAGCAACCACAACCACAGCAACGAGCTCCAAGGTCACGTGCGGACTCGCACGTCTCGTACAGACGTGGCAGATCAGGGGCCGCCTCGCACGCACAGGCACACCCTATTTTCGCTGCGAGATAACCAGGCGATTACAGCGCCTAAACGAGGTGTCAGATGTCATACTGCACGGGGACGGGGCACCCACATGGAAACACAGAAGAAGAACAAACACAAAGACACCCTGGCAACACCATGGTGCTAAACGACGCAGCGTGCATACCGCAATGTGATTGGCCAATTGCGGTTCGTTTAGAACACACACATTAGCCGTGGTGGAGGCCACCCCAACACCCAACCAGTGCTGAACGTGCCTTCGTCGTTTAAGATACGTCATATTCAATGTGCAATGGGCCAAGTGTTCATATGTCATTATGCAACAGTTGAGAGACAACAATACATTGAACATTACACATTACAGGCAGCGCAGCCAAATACCCATTTACATGTTAGTATGCGCAAATCAGCTTCTTGGAAGGTACGTTTTCGTTATATATTACCGTGGTAACCCAATTGAGTGTATATTGGCGTGCCTTTAGAGGAGAAGACAGGCACATTTGTACGTGGGGATGTCTCAGACGTTGCTTATATGCCAAAGGTGATTGTCTTGTACATTGCGCGCCTACATATTGAAAAAAACCAGCGGTAACACAAAAACGTGGTAACACAAAAGCCCCTGGGACAAAGACGCTCTCGTGGTAACGCAGGCGACAGACCAGCCAGTAGCATACAACACAGGTGGACAGGACATACAATGATAGCGGAGGAGACCACCCATCTGCCACTGCCCCCGACCGATGTTGTCCAGGACATCCACCAGTTTGAGTTCCTGCAGACATCACTTTCATCCAAGGACTCCACAGTGTCCTCTTTCACAGCGATCACATACCTTTTGTCCTCACAACAGCTGGTCAATGGCTGGGAGCAACAACAAGACAAAGTGAATAGAATCACACTGGACGAAGCTACAAGAATTGTGAGCTCAGTACAAGGAATGATTAACGGTGGTAAAGCAATGACACAAGAAGAAGACATTGAGCTGATTAGGATGAGATACCAGAACAAAGAGCTGTTTGTCCTTCCTGACCTCAACAAGGACATGTGCATTGCCGTTATAGTAACGAGGGTGTGAGCTGTGCTGAGGTAAGCAAATAGTGTAAATAGGACATGAGTGTTTGTGTAAGCGCGGTAGACGAAAACAAAAAAGACAAACAAGTAAACAGACGACGTGGAGAGCGGACAACGGGCGGACAGCAGACGGAGAGTAGACAGACAGCAGACAGACAGCAGACAGAGAAAATAACCAGACAGAGACAATAATCAGACGGACAAACAGACAACTGGACAGACGAGCATCAACACCAATGGTCGACATCACAGTCAACATCAAGCCATCAAACAAGCCACTGGTACAAGGCTGTCCGGGCGTACCGAAGACGTACCCGACTATCATTGGCACACTGGAGCTGCGTACCACGAGCGATGTGCCTCAGCCAATAACAGCGATCAGCATACTGTTCGTCACCATCGACACGCTAAAGTCCAAGCCGAGAGATGTCCAAGGGTCGCTGCGTAAGGTAAACTACGAGCTGACAACGCAGATTAACGACCGTGTGATATCCATGGACGTCCCCTTCATCATCGGCATTAGGAACGACGTTGCACCGACCTCGGAGGGCAACAGAGGCTCCACACACCACCGCTTAGAAGTTGTTGTTACCTCCGGCAAGACGGTGAGACAATTCGAGTTCCCAGTTGTGATCACCACATATGACACATTACCTCTATATAGACAGTTCAACGAGCCCATCTCCAAAGTGGTCGACTCGAGGGACACGCACGTCATGATTGAGTACTCGCTACCTTCAAGTGCGATTGGACCCTCGGAAGAGCTCATCGTCAATTGCAAGATCACGACGAACCCGGCTTTGAAGAAGATGGTCGATAAGGTCAAGCTGAAGAAGATCACGATGGAGATTGTGGAGATCTTCGACTGTCGCTGCGATAAGTCGTTCATTAAGGAAGACACGATCTACTCGAATGTCAAGGACTGCGGGTCTCAGTTCGTCGGAATTCGGGGACTAACAGAGACTCTATCACTACAGAACAACCATATGGACAAGTATAAACTGCTTTTGAAACACCAGGACCCCAAACTGCTGCAGACAAACACCGCAGTGCACAAGTCGTCGTCCACAACGACACTAAAGCCACTGATAATTGAGTACTCAGAGAACACAATACCAGTGACACACCACCAGCCGATGACTAAGCGGTCAGTCTTGTTCAGCACGTACTACGAGATGAGACTAATATTCAAGTTCTCCGGCGCTAAGGACGTGGAGATAAGACAGCCGATCACAATCGCACCGTTCGACAGAACGAGGTCGATCCACCTGCTGAAGTGGATCCTGAAGGAGTCGGAGCTAGCAGACTTCTTCCTACAGAACCTCGAGAAAGAGCTGGGCAAGATAAGCTACGACGCGCGGTTCGACACGCTGGTGTACCCGCAGAGGAAGCCGTCGAAGATGAAGACCAAGGAGGACAAGGAGAGCTTCATATAGCTACATATGGTACATATTGCTATATATACGCCTATTGCTTCATATAGTGTACATATTGGATATATAGTATATTAGAGGCTCATATAGTATATTAGAGGCTCATATAGTGTATCAGAGGCTCATATAGTGTATCAGAGGCTCATATAGTATGCTCCACATCACTCCAGCATCGTGTAGAAGCCCTTGTAGGCGCTGTCGAGATCAAACAGCAGCAGCCGCGAGTCGTCCTCGCTCAGCTCGTCGTACGCGTTCATCTTGTTGATCCTGATGAGCCACTCAATGAGCTTTCCGCGGCCCTCGAAGTCCCGCGAGTTCACCTTGTTCACGCTCGTCATCAGGTCGCTCAGCAGCGGGTGGAGCTGGTCTTTAGCTCTGTAGTTCAGCTTCAGTGCGTCCATCACGGTGATGAAGTTGCCGGTGGCCTCAGCGACGGCCCGGGACGACGACACAGACACGCCACTCGTCGACGACACGCTCACGGCGTGTTCGACCGTCGCCGGGACGCCTATCTCGATCCGGCTCGTCGCCTGCGGACAGTTGAGCCCGTACTTCGCTTTGAACTGCTCCAGCGACCCGAACTCCGCCTGGACCTGCCCGTTCTTCAGCAGCGTGTTGTACTGGGCCAGCAGCCTCAGCACCGTGGGCGTGTACTGGTCCTCGCCCGAGTCCCCGAGCGTGTCCTTGACGTACGCCTTCTCCACTATGTCCAGCACGGTGATGATCGAGTAGAGCTCTGCGAGCGACTCCTGCGTCTCTCGCTGCTGGGGTGTCGAATAGAGAGCGACCTCCGTGTCGAGGTTGAGCTGCGAGCGCTGGATGAGCGCGATCGAGGGGCTCCTCCCACTCGCAGGTGCGTAGGCCGGTAACATTGGTATCAGCTGGAGATAAGCACTAGTTAGCGTGGTGGTTATGGGCCGCGAACATTTGAGGGAAGCGAGTGCTTACGTAATGGTGACGTAAGCACCTGGACACCTGACGTAAGCACATACTACGAACACTGTGATTAACTGGACGGATTAGCTATACAGAGCCCAATTGAGCTCATAGTGAGCACCTAGATAATGGAGTCGATCTCCTTGGCGTAGTTGAGCGTGTTCTGCACGAGCTTCTCGCTGTGCGACACGAGCCCGTCGTCGTCCACGTCCATTGATGGGCCGAACCTGGTGTCCTCTCTGTCGTCAAACACCAGCTGGTTGTTCTCGTACCGCCAGTTCTGCTCCTTGGCGAAGGCCTCGACCTCCTTCTCGCTGTTCAGGAACAGCAGGTACTTGGCGTTGGAGAAGGGCAGGCTCTTGTAGGAGCTCTCGATGGACCGGGAGATCTCCTCGCGGATCGCAGCCAGCAACGTCTCGTTGAAGATGTTGAACTCCTTGAGCTTGGTCTTCTCCTCCGTGTTCTTGTTGGAGATGAGGGCCCACGCCTTGTCGTAGTAGCCCTCCAGCACCCAGTTCTCGATCTTGATGGGGTAGTTCAGGTAGAGGTCGTTCTCCACGTTCTTCAGGTTCTGCGTGAGGAACTCGAGCTCCGAGTGGAACTGCACGACGTCCCCCTTCGACAGCAGCAGCAGCAGGTACAGCGACAGCAGCTTGTTCTTGTTGAGGCTCTTGGCGAGGGTCTCGTTCCCGGCAGCGTTGAAGTAGAACACCTTCAGCTGCTGCACGTACTGCTCGAACTTGTCGAACTCGTGGAGGTTGATCGCACTCAGGGCCCCGATCTCGAGGATCGATCTCGATATCACGAGGTCGCCCACGTAGTCGGCGTCCTTGACCCGGGAGAGCTCTGGAATGAGCAGCTGTGATTGGAACATCAGCACCTTTATCTGCGGCATCAGCGCGTCCGCGGCCGCGTACTCCTTCGCGTCGTAGTGGCTCTTCAGCCTGTTGGTGAGGTCCTCGAGAGTCGGCATCGCTAGCTGGTCTCGTTGGTGTTATGTGGTGTGCTGGTGGTGTCGTCTTTGCCACTGAAGTGTTGATGGAGTGTGCGCGCGAACTCGTTTGATGAGTGCTTTCGCGAACCCGTTTGAGCGCGAACCCGTTTGAGAGAAGCTTTCTCTCCATGCCCATCTCGGCGGCTACCACAGCTATAGAGGAGCCAGAAATGAGCCTCCAGTTGCGAGACGGGCTCAATGTCCCGCAGATAAACAGGAACACGCCGCTGGACGTTCTTTTCGCCGAGGTCGAGGCGTTCGTGGCGGTGGAGGAGGGCTCGAAGAGCGATGCGCTTACTCAGCTATACTCCAAGATTAGCGACGCCGACTCGCCAGTTGTGGGTAAGATCAGTGCGGTGATGGAGCGGTGCTTTAGACTCGTGCACGATATTCAGAGACTGTCGCTCGAGGAGTCCAGGAAACAGGAGAAGGATCCACAGAAGGCCCATCTCATCACCATCTCTCTACACGACATGAAGTTCTTCAATGAGCTCATGAACATCATCATTTGCCAGTGCATCTACCCGTGCTTACCCCCGAGGGTCGGTATCCCCATCGAGCAGAGAAGGCTGAAGACGTTCGGCGTTAGGATGAAGCTGTTCAAGTACAACAGAATCAGAGAGCTCAATGAGCACACTTATCACGTGCTGAGATCGGCGATTGAGCATTTTGAACTTATCTTTGACCAGGGAGGCGACGTCTGCGAGTTGTTGATGAAAGGCAGTGGACTGACAGACGCCCTAACGGCCCAGATGGTTCTCGTTATGGAGCTGGGCCAGGATCACATGGAGAAGTACGTCCAGTTGGAGAAGCGGTCGTCAGACATATATACACTGTTTGGTATTTATACTTCGCTGATCCAGGCTACGGGCTTGCCTAACTACAAGCAGTTCATCTCAGCAAGACTCACCGAACTAACGATCAATCGGCCTACCGGTGTTGTGAACTTGATAGATTTTGTCGTTGGCTTGAGAGACGATGAGGAGATCAACATTGAAAAGTTCAACAACGTCAATCGAATCCTGCTGGCCAAGCCGAAGTCGATACCAAGCGTTGAGTATTTCACCAAGTTGTTTGATCAGATCTACGAGATACTGGTTCTCATCAATAGACCGGTGCTGACGTCTGTTGTTGTCAACTTCATCAGAGTGCTCTACGATAAGAACAAGAGGATCATTCACGATTTCCTCTTTACAAAGATATGGGAGGTACTGGATCCTAAACTAACAGGTTTAGAGAATCCAGGAGACACAATCGTTACAGAGAAACAGCTAAATGATGTTATTAATGTGCTAATATCGTTATCTAAAGAGACCTCTGCAGAGTTCCTGAATGAGTGCTTCAGCAGGGTTTTCTTAAACTTGTGGTGCTACTATTTCTACCTACGCAAAGAAAAGCTTGAATATCACAGTATAGTTGCGAATGTGCTGGTTTCATTCTTCACAGTGACGTCAAACAACGAGTTTTTGGAAGACATCGTGCTCAATCTAATCAACTCCCAGGGCGATGGGTGGAAATTCCAGACTACATTAGAACATAAGCTGACCTCCATCGTCAAGAGCACACCGCTTGATACACAGATTACTAGCTCACAGATCTTAGATGACATTGATGTTGGTTTGGAAGTGTTCATAGAGTTACTGAAGAACCTGAGCCATGACGTTGTTCGCCATCAGTTCCTCACGGTTCTGAACAGATGGATTTTGAAACAGAGAGAATCCGCATCATCAAACTCGTTAGAAGAGGAAAATCCGTTCATCCTGCTGATAGATCTGAAGCTATTGGAGAAGATGAACGAATCTTTCAAAGAGGTGTTAATGGGAAAGCCAGAGAATGTGCTTCTTGTGATCAAAAACCTGCTGAGTGTTAAATTTGACTACACCGGTGATGAAGAGACAAGAGAAGTCGATTCTGACGATGAAGAGGACTCCGACTCTGAAGCAGCAGTAGCAGTTCCACCAGCCACTCAACATGACAGTTCAACCATCGTTTTAGAGCTCCTCTCAGCCATCATGACAGAGACGCCTATCCAGGAACTGTCTCAACACAAGACTACACTACAAGAGATCTCACATCTTCTACAAAACTACTCAAATAACAAGTACTGCTTGTCATTGCATCAGAGGATCGAAGATTTCCTTAAAGGGAAATCCACAGTCTCAAATGATGATGATGAACGTATACAGGACAAAGAAACATTTGAGAAAGCCATTACAAGCATGAATGATCCACTGATTCCAATAAGAGCACATGGTCTCTACTTACTTCGTCAGCTGATTGGTAAGAGGTCTAAAGTCCTGAGCTTAGACTTTGTATTAGAACTACACGTTCTACAATTGCAAGACCAGGAGCCTTTTATCTATTTGAACGTCATTAAGTCACTGAATGAGCTCATTGGGTACGACAGAGACGGTACAGTAACGTTCTTAGTCAACTACTACGGTGACAAGAAAAACAAGCTGGACAACAGACTGAAAATTGGTGAAGTTATCAACCAGTTCATTGACCGCAGCGGTGAAATGCTACAAGGCTCGTTGTGTGATCAGCTGATACACAGATTGCTGAGCGTTGTTCGAGACTTTGGTGAAGATAACAGAATGAGAATGAGTGCTATGTCGCTGATTGGCGAGTCGCTAAGAACTAATGCTCAGGGACTGGATAAGTTCATTAAGGACGCTTTGGACTGTTCTATCGGTATCCTGGAGATGGAGTCTAAAGAAGCGATAATGCAACGCTCAGCTGTTGTGTTGATAGCGGACCTGATTGCGTTTGGTGGACTCGAGATCGTTCCTCGAGGCTATGGCTCGAAGATCAAGAGGGTGTTGGAATTCTCCTCTGCTAATGCTAACGACTACCTACTTGTTGAGCAAATCGGGAAAGTGCTTTCCGTGATCGACGAGCTGGTGAAGGACAAGTTCACCAGCGACGTGCCAGCGCAATTTAGCTCGCTAAAGATCTAGTGCGTATGTGTGTATTACTCCTATATCAGCTGATGCCTATGAAGCTCTGGCTCCAGTACTCGTCGTGGTTGTTCAGCAGCGTGTACAGCTCTGTGGCCTCGTCGTCCAGGCACATATCACCACCGCTTGGGCCAATGTGTGGGCAGTGCACCGAGGGCCTAGCAGGGACCATGTTCTGGTGGATCATGCGACAGAAGAGCGTGTTTCTTCCACCTTCGAACGAGGTCCCGAACCTCACGCTCTCGGTGAGGAAGCTCACGCAGTCGTCGTACGAGTCGTACTGGGCGTTGTCGCCAGTACAGAACGCATCGTGGATCGAGCAGATGGAGTCGGCCATCATGCTCGACAGCACGGCGTAGTCTGAGCTTGGGATGGTCTGTGTGGAGTTGAGCTGCTCTGTCTGGGTCAGAACAGAGGAAAACATCTTCAGGAGGTAGTCGAACACCAGGGGCCATCTCTTGAGCGAGAGGTCGTACTGAGTCACTTGCATGTCGCTGTTGAGCTTGACCCAGAAGTCGGCCTCGAACGAGATGCTGCTGTCGATCTGTGGGATCGAGGCGTTGACCATGAAGGACACAGAGTACTCGTCGCAGTTGCTAGCGAACTCATAGATGTCGTACGACTGGGGGAAGCCGAAGATGCCCGAGGTGTTCTGGTCTGCTATCGACACAAACAGCCCGTACACGTACTCCGTGTTCAGCTCGCGGCCCTCGTACGTTCTCGTGATGTCGATCTTGCCCACGATGTCCTCAGAGAAGACCGTCGAGTTGATCATGTCGGCCTGGACGGTGTTGTTCGGGTACATGATCGTCTCAGCAAGCAGCACAGCGTGCTCCAGCAGCTCTCGCTCGGAGAAGAGACACTCAGAGGTGCGGAACTCCTTGTACATGCCGTCCACGATGCTCTTGACGGACTGCGGTATCACGAGCTTGCCATCGGAGAAGGTGACGTTGGAGACGTTGACGTGCGACGCACCGGAGAGGGCCCAGCCAAAGGTGAACCACGGGAAGAGCCTCATTGTATTGTTGGAAGCAGAGTACAGTGGACTAAAATGTTTACGTGGGCGGGGGAGCCTCTATATATAGTGTTTATGCCGGCGACACGCGTTGATGTATAAACAGACGTTGATCATTTGAGGTCACCGCGGATCGCTGCTGGACGTGTAGCCAGCACAGGAGAGGGGTAAGGCAACGATCTGCTGCGATCGGCGGTGATAAAGACATTGCTGTTTGGGCACTGAATGTCTGCGCAGGCCATTGTCACCACCAGCGGTGCTGGGTGGAGCCCCTGGTTCCTGGTTCCTGGTACCTTTAATACCCGTCGGAGCGGAGCGGAGGTGGGAGGGCGGAGACGTAGAGGGATCTCGTCTGGGAAAGAACTTGTCTGTCAAAGCACCCGGCCATCTACAGTGGAGACTAAAAAGAGACAAAGAGACGTGCGGCTCATTAGGACGGCCCTATTGAAGACACGGTTGCCCGAGATACGGCCGCTGAGACACTGATGGGCCTAAAGTCGGATTAAAAGAGACAAATGTGGGACCATCTAGGCCCTACTGTGCCATGCGGTTGTTCCGGGTCCACAAGGCCCCACAAGGGCCCACATTCCTTCGTAAAACTGGGCAAACTTGCTGTAGAGCAGGGACCTTTTGGCTGCTTAGAAGTGGAATGACGAGTTGCTAAACAGACGGCTCGTATCTCACGAGAGCAAGAGCACGGTCTATGAGACGGGACATATCCAATGGAAACACAGCAGCCAGGAGAAGCATAAAGGACAAACAGAGCTTGGAATAGCTCAGAGAGCACCAAAGTCTGGGGTAGCCCCGGCCCTCGGATTTGGCCCGATACGGAAATAGTGCGGAGATCCGTGCTTTCTTGGTTCCTATTGGCTGAATGCTCTCAATTATGTACGCATTACGCTATTTTGAGGCTCACGTAGATGACAACAACGGCACATCGCTGGGTTCCCACCATATAATCTATGATACACGCGCATACCCACTGATTACGTAAGCATACACATTAGTTGATGGAGCGACCCGCATTGGGAAACAAACCCGAGCTCTGGGGACAGCTCAAGCAACGCCTTTAATAGGTAAACAAGGGCTTTTTCGCTAGTGGAAAGAGACGATGGCGAGCCTGAAGAGCCTGCCTCCGCAGTTCCAGCAGGCCAATGCCGCTTTCCAGCAGTATCAGGAGCTGAAGAAGCCGTACCCTCTCATATCCTACTACGCTGGCTTGTATGCGTTCCAGATCGTGCTGGACTTAGTCACGGCGAGGGATACATTGACGGGAGAGCCACTGGTTGAAGATAAACAGGACGTTGCTACTCGTCTCATCACGTCGCTGGAGCTGGAGAAGGCTCGCCTGGAGAGAGACTCGAGACAGCGTGCGATCATGTCGTCTGCTAAGAACTCGAGAGAGTTCCTGATTAGCCACACACAGGAGGTGTACGACGAGTGTACAATGGCCGTGGAGACGGGACAAGCTAGTGGAAAGACAGTGTCACAGCTTCTACAGGCTGCTGTTCTGTTTGAAGTGACCCGAGGATTATTCCCGTACGATGAGGTCTACAATGCGACTGATCAAGCGATGGAGAAGCAACAAGAGGAGATGGACCAGGCAGAGGACGCTGAGATGAAGAAAGAGACGGTGCTGAGCGATGGCTCGGAGGATATCGTGGACAGCATGTCCCAGCTCGTCCACGATACTCTCCAGGATACGGCTATAGACAACCACATTACACGGGGACTGCGAGGACTCACGCCAGCTGAGGAGCCAATGACCGTTGAAGACAAGGAGGACAGCGTAATACGGGCGATGGTTATCAAGAAATTCAGTCAAATCACCGACGAGGACCTCCAGGACCGAATCAAGTACTGCCGAGACCACGCCCGTCGCATAGTCCAGGCTGTTAAGGAAGGAAGAAACCCACAAGCTGTCTCTGGTGATTCAGTGGAGAGCAGGGCCATAACGGACGATGAGATATCGAGAGCTATCAAAGAGGCCCTAGCAGAGCCCGAGAGCCCAGACGGATTCCACTTCCCTTCGCTACCGACGACCAGGCCGGGTGGGGACGAAGAGGAGAAAACCGGTAAAGTGGAAACAGAAAGATCACACTCAGAGGACCACACTGGTGACGTTAGTCCCCAAATAGCACACCCAGAGGACCACACCCCACCCAAACAGCTGAACAGAGAAGACGTCGCTAGCTATCTCGACGACGAAGAGCTTCTCGTGGCTGCCCAGAAGAGTGCCAAGTACGCCATCTCCGCGATGAACTACGAGGACACAGACACGGCCCTCGAGGAGCTCAACCGGGCGATTGAGCTGCTGAATGTGTACCGTGCTAAGCAGTAGACGAGAATACATGCGATGGGTATGCCAAAACCAGTAAACTGCCGAATCGGGACGTTTCGCGCGGGTTTCGCGCTTTTTCCGCATCCGACGCCCAGGACATGAAAAAAAAATGTGGCACGCCAGCTGGGCCTCCTAGAGAAGCAGTTTGGAAGGGCTTAAACCAGCGTGTGAAGGTCGAATGTGAGTGCTTTGCCCTGTGCCACCGTGGCGTGTGCCGTGGTGTGCTGCTGGCTCTTTTCGTGGCGTTTCAAGCGGGGTGTACGGGCCGATTTTGAAGGAGATCGTGTCCCGTAATAGACACTGAGTCACGCACCAATTGAACTACTACTAACGTCTCCCAGTGAAAAGATGAGCACTTCGAGCTGCAGATACTACGAGAACAAGTACCCAGAGGTCGACGACGTCGTCATGGTCAACGTCCAGCAGATCGCCGAGATGGGTGCGTACGTGAAGCTGCTGGAGTACGACAACATCGAGGGCATGGTTCTGCTGTCGGAGCTGTCGCGTCGTCGTATCAGATCGATCCAGAAGCTGATCCGTGTCGGCAAGAACGAGGTCGTGGTTGTGCTGAGAGTCGACCGCGAGAAGGGCTACATCGACCTGTCGAAGCGTCGTGTCTCGTCCGAGGACGTCATCAAGTGCGAGGAGAGATACCAGAAGTCCAAGGCCTCGCACTCCATTCTGCGCCACTGTGCTGAGAAGTTCGGCATTCCGCTGGAGACGCTCTACCAGACTGTTGGCTGGCCCCTCAGTCGAAAGTACGGCCACGTCTACGACGCCTTCAAGATCTCCATCACCGACCCGACGGTCTTCGAGGGCATCCAGGTCCCTAACGCCGACCTGCTCGACGAGCTCAAGTCGTACATCTCCCGTCGTCTGACCCCGCAGGCCATCAAGATCCGTGCGGACGTCGAGGTCTCGTGCTTCTCCTACGAGGGCATCGACGCGATCAAGGCAGCCCTCAGAGCCGCAGAGGCCCTGTCCACCGAGCAGATGCAGGTCAAGGTCAAGCTCGTCGCAGCCCCTCTCTACGTCGTCACCACACAGGCTCTGGATAAGCAGCAGGGTATCGAGCTGTTGGGCAAGGCGCTGGAGGTGATTGAAGAGAAGATCAAGGCCTCCGACGGTACTGCGACCGTGACGATGGCTCCGAAGGCTGTGACTGCTACCGAGGACGCAGAGCTGCAGGCCCTGCTTGAGAGAAAGGAGATGGAGGCTGCTGAGGAGTCTGACGAGGAGTCTGACGAGGAGTAATAGCATAAGGGTTTTCCAGGGTTTTCCAGAGGGTTTTCCAGAGGGTGAGAGAGGGCCGAGAGGGGTTGCCAAAAGGGGCTCTAGGGCCTGTGGGGCAGTACTGTCCACCGTGTACATCTAGTCAACAGCTTTGTTATAGGATTGGTAGTAGGAGTAGGAGTAGGAGTAGGAGTAGTGTGTATAGCCAGTGAACACACCCGGACACCACAGTAAATTCAACACCCGGACACCCGCTACACATCAACACCCGGACACCACCGAACGTACATCTCGCAACATCGCAGTTAAGCCTCTACACACATCTACACTCTATTATCTACACTCTAGCTATCCCCACAGACCCAAAGAAAGACCCACAGAAAGACCCAAAGAAAACCCCAAGGAAAGCCCCAGCCATGCACAGAAGCCTCAGAGTGCTGCGGAGTGCGGTCCCCTTTCCACGGGCGAGCCCTCCACCAGCACTACATACGAGGACGCTATCATCCTCCACCGACTACACCACGCTGATGCTCGAGAAGAACCTCACGCACCGCAACAACATGGGCTACACGGAGGCCCAGACACTGCGGTGCACCGTGCTGGACGCGCAGGGCCACCTGGTCGCTCCCTCGCTGGACATGAACCGTACCGAGCTCATCACCAAGCACGGGCTGTTTCCCCGGGACCTCAGGAAGATCGACAAGCCCACGAGCTCGCACGAGATGGCCCCGGCGATCTCCGTGCGGCGCTCGTCCATCGTCGTCAACATGCTCCACATCCGGTGCCTGATTAAGGCCGACATGGTGATCCTCTTCGACTCGCGGTCGAGCCGGGCCCAGTCGCAGTTCATCGCCGAGCTCGAGACCAAGCTGCGGAGCGGGGTCTCAGTCCCGGGACCCGGAGTTAGGGACTTGCCCTACGAGATCCGGGCACTCGAGGCGGTGCTGGTGAGCGCCCTGGCGAACCTGGACGCGGAGATGAAGGTGCACACGACGGTGACGAGGGGCGTGCTGGGCGAGCTCGAGCAGGAGATCACGCGCGAGAAGCTGCGGTTCCTGCTTATCCAGAACAAGAAGATCTCGACGTTTGCGCAGAAGGCGACGCTGGTGCGGGACGTGATCGACGAGGTGCTCGAGAACGACGACGACCTCGCCGGGATGTACCTCACTGACAAGCTGCTGAAGCGGCCCCGCACGACGGACGACCACGCCGAGGTCGAGATGCTGCTGGAGTCGTACTACAAGCACTGCGACGAGATCGTGCAGACGATCAACCGGTCGATTTCCAACGTGCGCACGACGGAGGAGATCATCAACATCATCCTGGACTCCAACCGCAACCAGCTGATGCTGCTCGGGCTGCGGTTCTCGATCGGGCTGCTCAGCATGGGCGCAGGCCTGTTCGTCGCAGCGGCGTACGGGATGAACCTCGAGAACTTCATCGAGGAGACGAATTACGGCATGTCGCTGGTGGTGACGGTGTCGACGCTCGCGACGATCGTGCTGTTCGCGTACTCCGTCAAGCACCTCATGAAGCTGCAGAAGGTGACGATGATGGGCGACCACTACAAGGCGCGGGAGAAGAAGTTCTAGACGTGCGGGGGAGGTTTTAGTAAATGGTTTTCCATGGTTATATGTAGAGTGCCCGTACCGATGCATAGAGTGCCCGTACCGATGTGCCCCTACCGGTTCGCGAAAACGGCCCGCCCGACTCGAGCAATGGCCGGTACTAAGTGGTGATACCCTATAGAGAGAATAAGTACACCACAGCAATGGCAGACACAGCACACGCCGAGCAGTACGCCGTGGTGCTGTCGACGTGGCTCTTCAAGCGGTCGAAATCGCACTCCTGGCAGCGCAGGTGGTGTGTTCTGCGACGCAACCAGCTCGCGTACTACAAGAACTCCAAGGAGTACAAGGCCTCGCGGGTGATCCCGGTAGAGGACATCCTCTCGTTCAGCGAGATCCCAGACACACACAAGTGGCACTTCATTGTCGTGACGAGCAAGCGGGTTTTCCACCTGCGGGCCGGCGACGAGGAGACGTACGGTGCGTGGGTGAGGGCCATGACGAAGGTGGTGGAGGAGAAGGAGGGGGAGGGGGGACTGGGGTGTGGACTCGGGGAGAAGCTAGGGTGTGGAAAAGAGGGGGGACTAGAGGAGGGTGGAAAAGAGGGTGGACTGGAGGAGGGTGAGACTGTGCGAGACTTTGATGAAGACGACGACGACGACGACACGGCGCTGATGCCACCACCGGCGAACCCGTACGACGAGGAGCAGCTCCACCAGGAGTTCCAGCACATGCACTTCTCAGGCACAGACGACAACTTCACCTCTGGAGGGGTGAGCGACAACGAGCGGCCAATGAGCAACAACAACTCGAGCGTGTCGGTCCACCAGATGCCGACGCCCATCCCGGAGGAGGGCGAGACTGGCGAGACCCAGCCCGAGACCGAGACTAGGCCCAGAACGGTCTACTTCAACTCGTTCTCGTCGTCGTCGCCTGAGCACGTGATCGACACCGGGTACCTGTACCGGCTCAGGAAGCGGTACAACCAGTGGAAGAAGTACTACATCACGCTGACGAACCACTACCTGTACTTCTACAAGAGCAGCCGCGACATGCATGCGAAGAAGGAGTACAAGAAGATCGACCTCGACGAGATCCTCGACTGCGTAGAGCTCGACCCCCTGAGCCGTTCCCGTGTGTTCTGTATGCTGATAGTGACCCCACTGAAGCGGATCCGCTTCTGCGCGGACTCGGAGGAGGAGCTCACCAAGTGGCTCGTGCTGCTGAAGACGATCGTGAAGACACGCAAGAACGAGCGGGTCGTGTAGTCGCTCAATGAATGTGGGTAACTACAGCTTGTAGAGAAATGTAGAGATTAATGATTTAATGTTGACCACCGCGAGAATCGAACCCAGGCGCATAGGCGAAATAGCGGGACCCGAGGCCCGAGACACGACCCATAAACATTGCAACGTCTCATCGCCTAGCACCACTAACCACCTTAAAAACACAACAAATACAATGGAGACGCTGGAGGAGCTCTTCCCGGACTGGCCCTCACACAGGCTCCAGAGTGCGCTCTCGCTCCACGACGGCGACGTCCAGAGGGCCTCCGACTACCTGCTGAGCACGTCCCACAACACCAACGGCTACGACCTATACGGCCTGTTTGAGGTCTTCCCGGAGATCGACGAGGACGTCGTGAGGCAGCACTACGAGGAGTGTGGTAACGACACTGCGAGGGCCACAGAGGCGCTGCTGGGGTACCAGGCTGCGACGCTGCTTGAGGATCAGCTGAGGCTGGAAGACGAGAGCGAAGACGAGACACAAGAGACCCTCGATGAGGTCGGGCTGCTGTGCCACTACTGTGGTCTGTGTGAGAAGGAGTCGTCCTTGTACCTTGCGAGGAACGGGGGTAATCTGTGTGAGGCCCTCGTCGATGTTGTGTTCCACCACGAGACCGGTAAGCCCGATGTCAACAATGATGCTAAGCCAACCTTCTCTGGAAGAGTGCAGAGTGGCCCTTTCTCTGCTCCACCTACTGCTGCACCTACTGCTGCACCTACTGCTTCAACAGGGTGCCCAGAGCCCCTCGAGGACCTCGCCAGCACGGTCTTCCACAACGAGTCGCTCGCCGATATCAGCTGGGAGTTCTACCACAACGCCTTTGCGCTGCTGAAAGACAAGGACAGGGTCCTGGAGCTCGCCATCTTTCTGCTGGAGAACGGTGCTGCGCCGTTGACGTATAAGGGCCTGAATAACGCTCCACAAGCACCAACGTATGCCTCGGTGGTATCGGCCATAGACGGCGAGCTCGTTCCAGCGACGAGAAAGAGAGTCCAGTCTCCCTCTATCAGACACGACGAGCACGAAGCTGGTGTTGACGACGAGCAGTCGAAGCTGCGACAAAAGGCGTTGCAGTTGGCGGTGGAAAACAACACGTTGGATCTCCACGGTTTCCACGTCCAGAACGCTAAGGCCACAGCGACGAGGGCTCTCCAGCGGTGGTGGGACGACGAGCTCAGAGCCCGTGAAGCTGATGGCCGTAGCACTGGCTCGAGGAAGGCCTACATGGTCGCACCACTGACGATAGTCACGGGCCGGGGGATCCACTCGGACGGTGGGTTTTCCAAGGTGCGGCGTGCGATCAAGGCGATGCTCGAGAAGGGGCCGTACAGGTTCGAGGAGGAGACGTCCCGGTTCGTCGTGGTGGGGAAGAGGTGATGGTATTGGTCTATACAGAGTTATCTCAGTGCACGTCCTTCTTCGGGTCGCCGTTGAGCTCGACGAGTGGTAACCCGCAAACGGTTTTCCGCTTCTCCGCAAACAGCGCCCGCTCAGACTCCCATATCTCCCCAGCACGGCAGTCTGTGGCCTCGTAGAGAGGCCTCACCGCTTCCGGGCCCATCCCGTGCTGGTCCTCTGCGAAGGGCACACACCGTCTGCGCTCGCTCATGACCTCATAGTTGGCGTAGAGGTGGATCCACGGCTTCGGGATGGGCGAGTCGCTGAAGTGGGCGTACTTCACACGCGCGTACCACTGGTCGACCTGGTCTACGTGGTCCTCGTAGTCGTAGTAGGCCCTCCCACCGTGGATCCGGAACTCGGAGCGGCCCACAAACGGCAGGTCTACGAGGTCCGCGAGGAAGTCCTGGTGGTGGTGCTTGATGTTGAGCTCGCCGGTGAGCATCGAGTATGTCTGGTGCGGGAGAATCAGCACATCCGGGATGTCGTCGAGCTCGCTGGTTTTCCGCTGCTGCTGTCGCTGCACCACCTGCGGGAGCTGGAACAGCCTGTTGACGAGCTCCATGTCGAAGTCGTTGCTCTCTCTCGCGTCCAGCATCGCGTGCATGCGACGGTGGAGGTCCTCGCTCGGCGTTATCACCATCAGCACGGACGTCAGCTGGAACTGCCGGAGGTAGTCGAAGTGCGGGAGCTCGTTGTAGACGGTGCGGAACAGGTTGGCCTCTTTTACCAGCGAATCGTCCATGGTCTCGTGGGTGCTCGTCGGGTGGATGGGCAGGAACCCGTTAGAGTCCACGTACCTCGCCAGCGACTCCAGCTGGCTCTGGGTGTACTCGGTTTTCTCCTCGTGGGTCATCGGTCTCGGAGGCTCCCAGTTACCCGGCCCGGCCTTGATGTTCATCAGCGAGTCCCACCACGCGTCGTCGAACTTCGACCTGATGAGCCAGTAGGCCGGCACACACGCGAGCTCCACGGGTGGGACGAAGAAGAGCTCGTCGAGGTGGCCGTGCGGGAGGTACGAGTCCGAGTCGATGTACACGATGCGGTCGTACTCGACGACGCCGAACACGGCCATCTTCGTCAGGCTCGAGACCCAGTACGAGTCCTTGTTGGGCGAGCTCTCCCGCTGCACCCTCGTGAGCTTAACACCGTTTCTCTCAATCACAGACGCCATCTGCGACGGCACGGGCACGTCGTCCGACACCAGCAGCACCAGCTGGGCCTTCGTCTCGTAGTACCGCAGCTGCTCAAACAGCATCAGCGTGTTGCACAGGTGGGTCTCGGAGGTCGCATACAGCACGTACGCGAGCTTTGTCCAGTCGACGTTGGTCTTGTCGGTGTGTTCGTAGAGGAAGTTGATTATGTCCGATGAGATGACCTTGATCTGGGACCTGTTGTAGTCGATGAGCTCCAGTGGGAGCTCCTGCGCGGGCACACGCAGCCCGTAGCGTGAGAAGGCGTAGAAGCACACACAGCACACCAGAAACAGCGGTATTAGGCGTAGCTGCGCCCGAGACAGGCCGTGTGTGTGGATCCGGGGAAGCATTGTTGAAGATCAGCGAGGACGCCGAGAGACCGCACCAGACGCCGAAAACACGCGGGAAAAAGGGGGGTTGCCACTGCAGTAGCCAATCAGAGGAGCAGGAGTGTGTGTGGTCCCGGAGAGCACGCGTGGATGGGGGTTTTGGGAGTGGAAATAGGCGGAGACTGGGTGTGGAGCCGGTATTAATTAGCGGGCCTATCGGCACGGGGCGGAACGTCCGTATCGGGAAGATTTCCGTTTTCGGAAATACAGTATAAAACCCCCGCATCCGGCACATCGCCGCATCCACACACCCGGACACCACCCAAAATCAAAACAAACAAATCAAAAGACCATAACAAAGCCAGTACAAACACCATCACAGAGCGCACCAACGCAGTGCGGGGAGCTAGAAGAGGGACCCACAAGCGCACGGAAACGGCTCCGACACCGCTGACTCAGCACCACCCACACACCCGACCCACCCGTCTTTTCCAGCGTTCTTTACCCCCAAAAGACGCGTCTGCCATTGTTCACTGAGGGAGACATGGACTTCTCTGAGATCGGCGTCAAGGCCAGGAAGACGGGCCTCACCGCTCCACAGAACGTCCGCAAGGACGCGCACGGGATGGACGACCTGGACAACTTCTTCGAGGAGAGCCCATCGACGAGGCCGGGCCATCAGGACACAACCAACGGCCGTACCATGTTCAACAACATGACATCAACACGCGAAGAGAGAACGCCGCTGCTATCGCCGCTCCCCTCACGGCTGTCTGAGTACGACGACGCGCTCGAGAGCCAGTCTGAGCCGATGGAGCTCGACGACACGCACGGGTCCATCATCGGCCACACGCCGAGCCAGAAGCTGTTTGTGAGCTCGGACGACGAGCTCGAGCGCAACACGACGGTGCGGTCCTCAGCGAGAAGAATCAACAGGACTCCGAGGACCGAGACGTCGCCGTTGAAGTCTTTACGGCTCTACAGCCCGCTGCAGCCGTCTGCGATCTCGTCGCTGTCGAAGAACATTGCTGCTAACAGGAGACGAGCCGGTGCTATCTACGACGACATCTACAGCTATGACGACAACGGCCGGGACGCCGACAGCGACTCGGACGTGCAGCCAATGAGAATCCAGCGGAGCGCAGCCCCGAAGAAGGCCCAGGCCAAGAGGGCTGCGACGTCGCTGGGGGCCAAGGCCAAACCACGGCGAGCTTTAGTCCCCGCGAGACGAATCGCACCCACGACGGACGACTCCGACTCCGACGAGGAGTACGGCCGTGTGAACAAGTTCCAGCGGTCGACATCAGACTCGACGTCGAGATCTCGCCAGCGAGAACACCACATCGACGTCGAGCGACTGAGACACGACCAGGAGAGCCGGGCACCGTCACGTGACCGGGCCACACGCCGGTCCACGAGGATCCGCACGCCGACGCTGGCTTTCTGGCGAAACGAGCGACAGGTGTTTGGCCGGTCCAAGGACGATAACCTGCCGACGCTCCAGCAGGTTGTGACCGTGGACGAGCCCGAGGAGCCCGTGCGGAGATCGCGGTCACGTGCGAGATCCAAGTCCCGTGGAAGATCTAAAAGCCGGTCCAGAACGTCTCGACACCCGTCGCTCTCACGTCGTCGTCGTGGAGACGTCACCGAGGACGAGGACGACGAGGAAGTCGCAGCCGAGAACGGCGAGATCCCGGGCTCCGAGTGGATGAAGACCGGTTTTCTCAAAGTCGACGCTTACCAGGGCCACGGCTCTGAGGAGAAATCCCATAGGCTGGTCGCGTGGGGCCCGAACACGCAGAACTACAGCTCAGAGATCGTCACTGCCGAGGATAACTTCAAGCTGGCGATCCTGTTCGATACGAACCGCGAGTTCATTGCGTCCGGTATGATGCTGATTCCTGCTGGTGGGAAGAAGAACATGAAAAGCACAGACGGGACCTACTTCGTCTTCTACTGTATCCAGGGCGTTATACAGGTGACACTCTCGGGAAGCGTCTTCATGATTAAGAAGGGCTGCTCGCTCGAGGTGCCCATGGGCAACTTCTACGAGTTCATCAACGTCGGCAAAAGAGATGCTACGCTATTCTTTGTCCAAACAAAAGGTCAGGAAGTTGAAGACTGGGATGAGGACTTCTGATCCTCATTTGTATTATAGCATGAGCACTGTTGCTCTCAGGTTAATGGATAGTGGCGTTACGATTGTTCTTTTTATCTTATTCAGGGTTCCCTAATTAATACTACAACTTATCACATATTGTAAAGTGGCTACCAGGTGGGTATTTCTATATTCAAGATAGCTGCATATCCTTTCCATCTTATGTAAAAAAAAGTTCATTCAATCATCATCAGCAGATTCAGCAAGTTTTTTAGTTCTTGCCAGTTTCACAAGAGGAGCCAATGAGCTAACATGGTCGGCTTGCGTAATGAATGGATCACTCATCAGCTCTGTAGCATCACCTCTCTTCTCAGGATCCACTTCCAAAGTCCAGTTCAGGAAATCCTTCAGGGTGTCGGTCAACGACTCAGGGTCCTTGAGCTTTGGTGTGCCAATTGTAGCAATGAGATACAATGCTCTGAGAGGTGTTTCGTTCAAATATGGTGGTTCACCTTCAATCATCTCAATGATCATGATTCCGAGAGACCATATATCAACTTTTGGACCGTACTCTTTTCTTGACACAACCTCTGGGGCCATCCAGTAAGGAGTACCAACCATGGTTGTTCTCTTCAGGTTCACCTCATTGATCTGGGCACAGAAACCGAAATCAGTAAGCTTGATCTCACCGTTTATAGCAAGTAGAATATTATCAGACTTGATATCTCTGTGAATCACACCCTTAGAGTGTAAGAACTGTAAACCTTTGAGAGTTTCTCTAGAGACAGCCCCAATCTGACCTTCAGTCATGACGCTGTGTGTAACAACGTCTGTCAAAGAGCCACCTTCCATGTACTCCATAACAACCCATAGGTCAGCCTTTAACAGATAAGCATTGATGAAGTTGACAATGTTACGGTGCTTTGAAGCCTTCATGACCAGAATTTCATTGATAATGAGTTCCTTCTTTGGCTGTTGCTCCAAATTCATTTGCTTGATGGCAACACACATGTTGCTTCCAACCTCATATGCTGTGTAGACACCACCAGAGGCACCTTGACCAACCTTGACAAGGTTTCTATACATTTTGCTTGGATCACCTTCAGAACATATGGCAGCCAGCTTAGCATAAAGCTGAGCATGACGTCTCTTCTTCTCTTCCTTCCTACGTTGGTTGTGAGCAGCCACTTGCTGTGGGTCTCTGACTGGCTGTTGGTTCTTTGGAAGTGGAACGGCCTCACCAGAACTATCTTGACGAGGAGATGGGGCAGAGCCGTGTTCTCTGTCATTATGACGACCCTGGTGTGGTGATTGCTTAACCTCGTATCTTCTTTCATTCAGTGGATGCTCGTTGATGTGTTCATGCTTTGGAGGAGGTGGAGGAACTCTTGGTGGTGCTGGAACAGGCCTCTGTGGAGAGAATTTGTGCATGTTATTTCTTAAATGTGGTGTTGATGTGGCAGACTTGGTCTGTGTACTCATTACAGAGTGCGATCTTGAAAGAGGAGATACGATATTCGGCGTAGCACCCTGTTGTGGAGGTCTTGGAGCAGGTCTGGAAGGAATAAACTGTTTGTCTTTCTCTTTGTCCAAAGTGGGAAGTGGTGGAGCTGGAGCCTGTCTCGGGGTGGAACCGGAGAACTGACTGTGTTGTTGAGATTGTGGAGTAAATGCCCCTTGTTGATTTCTTGGAGTTCTAAACGAAGCTGTAGACGTCATGTTTGTGTTCGCTTGGTTGAATTTCCTAAAGACTTTCTCGTCTGCATTCTTAGTTTGGTCTTGGTAAAAGGCAACAATATCCATAACTGCTTGTGGGTTCTTCTGTTGCTCAAGTTTGGAGATACCGCTCGAAGCGAGGAGCTTTTCCCATTCTTCTGGCAAACCGGTATATTGTCCATCTTTATCCACACCAACATGAGCCACATGTTTGGCATCGTAAGGGGTGGATATCTTTAAACTTGAGTTGATAGACCCTGCAGAACCCTTACTTTCACTGGAACTTGAACTTCTCATGCTGTTGACAAAGTTGGAGAAGACCCCTTTTACCTTATTACCACCACTTTTTCTCTTAGTACCGAATGGCGAGCTGACCGATCTTCCACTAACACCAGCACTCTTGGGTAGTGTTGATTGTGAAAGTGACGATGTAGATGGTGTACTTGATGGATTAGAATGCCTGGAGGCAACGTGATCACGTGTCTTTGGAGTTTCAATCTTTGGCAGGAAGCCTGAGTCGGTCGATGTAGATGCCTTGGAGCCATAACTGTAGTTGTGTGGTGCAGATCCAGAAGAAGTTGATGTATTGCGAATATTGTATGTGTCATCTTCCTCAAAATCGATGTCATTCTCTTTCTCGTCATCCTCATGAATCGTGATGTCACCGACATTAGTTGCAATATCGTTCATACTAGAGCTCAGACTGGAGATGTTTACATTGGATGATGCAGCAATTGGCTTCTCAAAGCCATCAATAGACTTGTCAGCATAGTTCTCAGCGATTGATGTCTTTTCAGACCCAAGCTTCTCATCAGAGCCGTCAATGAATTCATCAATGATCTTGTTTTCAAAGTTAGACGACATATGAGAAGAGGCAACCGTTGAATACTGATCTGTCGTAGTTCCTGTATGGACAGCCTCCTGAGGAGCAACATCTTCAGAAGAGGACTTGATATTGTGTTCAGGGGACGCTGTCGAAACTTGAGGTTTCTTCTGTGATGATTGCGGATTGCTGATTAGCACATCAGCGTCATCCTCATCCTCATCCTCATCCTCATCCTCATTCTTTACCTGTCTGACCATATTAGGCTGAATCATCACTGGATCTTGAAGCCTTGGTACGTCTGTAGCGTCCTGTGATGTTGCGGTACTATTACCTGTATGGCTTGTGTTGAACTCGTTATGGACAACTGAGCTTGTGTCAAGGTCGAGATCACCATGACCGGCTTCATCACGGGAACCAATCGTGTCGTCAGCATCTGAAGCTAGAACCATAGGAGACTTGACCTGTCTGGCAGTTGGCGTAGCCTTTGAGAACGTTGTTGTAGTAGCTGTGTCGATGACACCGACCGTATAGTCCTCGTTGTTGTTGATACTGGTGGCAAATGGACTCTGTTCCACAGAGCGAATACTGGAGTTGTAGCTCGTCCCGGAGTCAGTGGAGCCCGTGGTCATCGTCGAGACCCTCTTGAAGTCAATAGGCTCATCGAGCGAGTTCACAAGCTCGTTGACCCTCTTATCGACCTTGGCAGACGGCTTACCAGGGTCCAGGGTGACCTGCTCTTCTTTAGCGGTCTCGACACCCGGCTCGCTCTTACCGGCAGTGCTCAGCGAGTTGTCAGAACCGGCAAGAACAGTCACGTTGAGTGTACCAGGGTACCGAGGAAGAGAACCGGGCGAAAGCGCTACGCCCATATCAGTGTTAGAGGCCTTAGGCGTAGCAAGTTTTGTGCTGGCGGCAGACACGTCTTCCAGCTCATTGTGACTGTGCACGTCCTCAGCAGTGTGGGACACTGTGCTCTTGAAGGAGGAGTCCGCGGTGAGCTGTCCTTCAGACATTGGTTATAGCGAGTGGTTGTTTGTGGATCGATGCCCTAAAAAGCCGTGTAGCGTGTGTTCCAGCGGGCGCGTAGCTTCGTAAGAGCGCTGGGTGGGGCCAGTGGGGCGTGTAGATGCCAAAGGCAGTGCAAAAGGAGCGACTTTCCGTGATGACGGTGCGGTGTTGTGGATCACCTTGTTGTTCTGGGCGGCTAATTGGGCGGCAGCGCGTTCTCTAATGGCGGCTGTTGGGGGCTCCCGTAGCTGGAGGAGACCGGCGGCAATGGCGTGTAGAGCGTGGAACCGCTGTGAGCAGCGAGCTTATGGCGAGCGGGCGGTGGATGGAGCTCTTTTGCGAGTGCCTTAAGTGTGGTGTGGCTTTTGGTGTGTTCTCTTCCGCTTGAACGCGTTCTTCTCTGTTTGGACTGGCGATGTTTTCCGCGACCGCTGGAGGGCGGCGGTAGGGGCACTTCGTGTATCACGTGACCGCGGATCGCGGGTTACCCGGCCTGAGAGCGGAGGTCGTGCACTAACCCCATGGCTTATAGTGCTTGAGCTGTGTAGCTACGGGAGTATCGGGGCTTTATCTCTCGGAACTGGTTATATAGAGCCGCTGGTATGGATGCGGTCGTTGTAGGGTCTATGGGGTGCTTTGTGGACGAGCTCGTGCGGTCTCTACCGGAGGGCTACACTGTGCTGGTAGTGTTTGACGCAGTAGGAGCGACAGAGCTCCAGCCAACGGCTTCACACGCGAGACACAGGTCCAGCCCTGTGTACCTCCACAGGGCCAGGTCCATCGATATAGTACAGCTACACACACCAGAGGAGCTAGTAGCACTGGTGTCGCGGCTTCTCGTGGAGAAATGGGGGCATTGCGATGGGAAGAGTATTGTCCCGAGGAGAGCACACTCTCCTACGAGACTGGCTGTGTGGGGGTTTATCTCCACCATGGGACGCGATCTTAGGACACAGACTGCTTTGAGCAGACTACATAGAGCCACCAAGGATTTTGAGGTTGTACTTGGAGAGCCAGAGGCGATATCGGGTTCGGAATCAGCTCCAGACCAGGTCGACTTCTCCACTTGGGACGCTTTGAACAAGTGGTGTCTAATCAGGAAGTGTGTTGCGCCCGCACCTACACGCTATGAATCTATATGAATGTGCTATAATGAATACATAATGAACTATTATTGTTGAAAACATGAAGACATGCATGCAAAAGGACTGTGTAGAACCAAACAAAAACAACGGAAACAAACTGGTAATGTACATATTTTTTTAAACTGCTTCTCTGATTACTGCTCATCCTCAATGTTGAGGTTCACCTCGTTGATCTCGGACGACTCGGAGTCGAAGTAGGCCTTGACCTTGACCTTAAACTCAGAGGCAGCAACACCAAACTGTTTCAAGATCAGGGCTTTTCTGACATCAAGCACCTCGCCCTCGTCACACACGTGGTACGGCTCGTCAATCACGATCTTACCGGATTTGATCTTGGTTGGTATTTTGAATTTGTTTCTCATCGTCAGCTCCAAAGAGTGGGTCATTGGAACGTCCTCTTCCTCTGGGACCTGGCCACCAGTGGAGTAAATCACACCGCTTGGGATCGTGAAGGAGATCGGGGACTTCTGGTTGGCTCTGCAGAAGTCTCTCTTGGAGTAAGAGGTGAAGTAGTCAGTCACAGTGGCGACCTCCTCGTTGGTGAAGAGCAGACCCGTGACACCACTGGCGTACTTGGCGAACTTGTGCAAGTTCTCCTTGTACTCCTCCGAGGCAGTGTCACCGAGAGCCTTCTCCAACACACGACGTTTGCCCATGATGAGCTTAGACCCAGTCCAGTCGCCCCTGATGTCCTGTAGCACCGGGGTTCTGACGTCGTCAAGGTAGAACAACCATGTGTATCTGTATGTGTCTAGGGCCTCGCGGACCTCGTCGAAGATTCTCTCCTTGTTCTCTCTGCCCTTCTTGTCTGTCTGGGCGAGAGTCACCAGTCTCGAACGTTTGGATCTTGGCATCTTAGTTGTCTTTAGTGGATCGGCTAGAAGATGTGGGGGCTAGTAGAGGTTATATGCCATCTGGAGGGCCCGAAATTTTTTCTAGCGCGATGAGCACCAGCGCTCGTAACCGTCACGTGACAACACATCAACTTCCTGTGCTGCTCACCGGCCAGCGGCCCTAAGCGTGGTGGTCTCAGCTGGCACTGAACAGGCTTCATAAACACACTCAGCGAGTGCTTCTCCATCGTGAAGACACAGCGACTTCCCCTTTGGGCCGCGGGATGTGGCACCCGTTTGGGCCCAAATCCGTGGGCGTGCGCTTGGTGATATCAGAGCGCGCGCGCTTATAAGAGCCGATCTCCAGACTCCACGTCTCACCGTAACCGCTCAGCAACTGATTGACGCCACTGAGCCTAACAGAAACACCACGCGGGCGCTTATCGTCATACAAACACCAGCAGAAAGCCCACAACCACACACACCACACACCGCAAGCACATAACTTGCCGCCTGCTACACCGCGATGCCGCCCACAAACAAGCACCGCATGGAGGACGTTGAGATGAGAAGCGAGGACGAGTGGGTCGACGAGGGCGACGCCGTGGACGACGAGGACCAGCTGGACCACACAGAGGACGGCGACGAGGACGACTCGCTGGCCAGGCTGAGCGCCCAGTATAGGCGCTTCTCCAGCGCACGCCGTGCGATGGACCGTGAAGAGGATGAGAATGAAGGCACCAGCGAAGACAGCGAGGACCACCACCACGCCCACGGCGGCGACGACGAGGATGACTACTTTGACGATGAGAATCAGCTCGCTGGTGCACTGCGTGCGCTGGCCAACGCCGGTTCTGGTAACGTGCCTGGTAGTAGCACACAGAGAGGACCGAACCGCTCGTTGGCAGAGAACATGGCCCGTATGTTCCCCGAGGCGATGGGCCTTATTGGCGGGTTCAGCGGTGGCGGGTCTAGGTTGTCGGGCCTCATTGATAGTCTCTCTAACAGAGACGACCCTTACATGGTGCTGGAGTCGCTGAACGAGTTGAGCGAGAAGCTACTCATGATGAACGGGCTGCTAGCCGAGCGAGGATTGCCCGCCACGCGTCTCTCGAAGGTGATTGTGGACATCCTCAACGAGCCCATGTTCCAGGAAGAGCTCGAGCTCCAGCTCGTCGCCTGCAGATGCCTATACAACCTCTTGGAGATCAACATCGACTACGCTTACAACGCTGTCGGTGCCGGTGCCATTGAGGCTCTCCAATCAAAGCTCTTCGAAATCAGCTATATAGACTTGGCAGAACAGGCGTTGCAGACGTTGGAACTCATGTCGAAAGTGTGTGGTACCAACATCTTCAGGAAGAACTGTCTCGGCGCAGTGTTGCAGTACTTGGACTTCTTCACGATCCATGCGCAGAGAAAGGCCCTCAACATTGTCGCTAACTCTGTTAAGGTAGTGAAGACATCCGAGGTGCAACTCCTCGAGGATGTGCTCCCAACTCTTCAGAGAATCCTGGTTGAATCCACAGACCAGCAGGAACTTGAGAGTGCATGGCTTGCCATCTCTCGCATCATCAAGAACTTTGCCAACACAGCTCAGTTGGAGAGTGTTGTGCAACCAGAGCTCCTCAACAAGATGATCCAAGTCATTTCGAGCACAGATACAAAACTCCCCACAAAATTGAAACTTCTTGCATCGCTTTCTACTTGTGCACAGAACAACAATTTAAGTATACAGATCATCAAGACAGGTCGACTCTCAGAGTCTATCACCGCTGCTTTGAGCAAGTATAAAAAAAGCAACGAACAAAGTGTTACGATTGAAACTTTGATGGCTGCTCCCAAAGATCTCATCATTTCTATTTTGGACCTCATCATTTACATCTTACCACCCCAGCAATCTCCTATCCTAACTCACAAATCCAAGCTCACAAAAGATTACACAGGTGTTTTGCCAGAGTATAAGAAGTTTGTCAACGACATCTTTTCCCTTCTTATTAACATTTATTCCGCAACAGTGCTATATGACGTTCGGCGTCGTGTATCGATCTGTTTGATCGAAATCGTCTCATCTCTTAATGACATCAGAGATGTGAAGGACCATTTGTTGATTATCAATCTCCTTGCATCTATCGTGATTCAGAATAAGAGTATAATACGATCAGAGAAGAAAGACCATAAACCATATGTTGCCCTTCTTGGGTCGTTGATTCTGACCCATTCACTCATTGAGAAAAACCCAGACACTTTCATCACCGAATTTGAAAGAGAAGGATTACTCGCTGACACTTCGTCTTTGTTAGAGATTTTGCGCCAAGAGGTTCTTGAGCAGGATAAATCTCATTCACTCGTTGATACACACGATGCTGATGATGAAGATGATGAAGATGAAGAAATGAAGGATGAGGATCACGACCGGAAAGACAACGATGATGGTCAAAATGACATTGACGATGATAACAAAGATTCTGATGGCCAACAAGATAACTACGACGATGACGATGACGATGAGGACCCGGAAGAAGAGAGGTACCACGTATTTGGAAATCCTTATGTGTCACCGAATTCTGCACCTTCCTTCTTCAAAGAGCTTACCATTCCACAACTTTTGACTCATCTCACCAAGTTAGCCTCTGAGATTGAACAGATATTTTTGTCAAGAAAAGCAACCGGTAGTTCCAAGCTGGGGCACTTGAGATTGCTTGATGAGATCTGTGGAGAGTTGAGTGATGCTAAACTAGTCCAAACGTTTACATTTGATGACTGGCTTCGGGTTTGGAATAACTTCCTAAAATCATTGGTCCAAGAGAATTATGTTATTTCAAGTTTTGAACTTATCAGTTCTGGTGTTCTTGAACTTCTATCTGCATTGTTCAACAAAGCAGAGTTTGGTTCTTATAATAGCGCTGCTAGAAAAGCATTTGTTACTGTGTTTAAAGATGATGCGTTCGAGACATTGGTTAAAAAGCTTCAGGAATCATTGACGAGATCAGAGTCATTTGAGATACTCGGATGTGGCTTAAAAACTGGTGATAACAGAGCTGCTTCATTAGGAAAACAGATCAAGATAAAGTTGACTCTTGCAAATAAGGGTGAAGAAGGCCATGAGGAGTCGTCTCGACTCTTTGAAGGAATGGATAAGATTGTTGTATTGGTACACGCTGTTGCTTCGTTTACAAATATTGGAACTTTCCTCAAGAAACGCACAGAAAATCCATTCCTCTTTGGTGATCGCCGTGCAGCCACTTCCTCAAAAAACTGGTACGTCGAGTTCCTAATTGATGGCGAAGTTATTCCCCAGGACACCACAATATTTGGTGCTCTGTACAAACATTGTCAGAATAAAAATTTCAACTTTGATACCAACAGATTCTGGTACAATATTCATGAGATCGAGTTCCGCAAAGTTGATGGCACACAACCCCCTGTTGAGATTGAAGATAGATACCCGGATACAGGAGATGAAGAGTTAGAGAACTTGAATCATCCAGCAACAGTAAAGATCTTGAACTTGATGAAAGTTCTCTACGATTTCCGTTCAGATCTCAAATATGATTCGTTGTTCCTCAACTTTAAGTTGACTGCAAAATTGAACAGACAGTTGGAAGAGCCTTTGATTGTTGCTTCAGGTATCCTGCCCAATTGGTCTATCCACATTACGAGAAAATTCCCATTCTTATTCCCATTGGAAACACGTATTTTTTTCTTGCAGTCAACATCATTTGGCTATTCCAGATTGATTCAACATTGGAACTCGAAGTCTAGCCAAGATAGCGAGAACAATAACGATGACAATGGTGCTCTGTCCTTGGGAAGACCTTCCAAACACAAAGTCCGTGTGGCTAGATCAAACATTTTGAAAAATGCCATGAAAGTCTTGGACAAGCTAGGTGCACATCCTAGTATCTTGGAGATTGAGTTCGTGGATGAGGTCGGTACTGGTCTCGGTCCAACTTTGGAATTCTACTCCAACGTTTGTCATGCATTTGTTGAGTCTAAGAATGGCCTTTGGAGGGATGATGGTGAAGGCGATGCCTATGTTAATACAGAGACAGGACTCTTTCCAGCTCCTTTACAGCCTGGAGCTCCGGGAACAGCCTCGAAATATGAGATGTTCAAGAACCTGGGAAGATTTATCGCTCGTGCCCTTCTTGATTCCAGGATCTTAGACTTCAACTTCAACCCATTGTTCTTTGATGCATGTGTTGCAGAGGTGGAACACACAACGCGTGAGTTTTCACTTGAGATGCTTCAACGAGTGGACAAGAAGTTGTATCAGTCATTGAAGTATATGAAAGAAAACGCATCTTCAGTTTCTGATATGGGGATTTCGTTCGTTCTTCCAGGGTATGATATTGAGCTTATTGAAGGTGGCTCTTCCACGATTGTGGATGAAACAAACGTCGATGACTATATTCAGAAGGTGGTCGACTACACATTGAACCTGGGAGTAACAGAACAAGTTGAGAGCTTTGTCACTGGGTTCTCTGAAGTTTTCCCATACTATAGCATGCTGGTGTTCTCTCCTCATGAACTTGTTCAGCTATTGGGTAATGCTGATGAGGATTGGAGTTACGAGACTTTATTGTCTTGCATACATGCGGATCATGGCTATAACATTGATTCGGCATCCATCCAGAATCTACTCAGGGTAATGTCTTCATTCGACATTGAGGAGCGTCGTGCTTTCCTCAAGTTCATGACAGGCTCACCGCGTCTACCTATTGGTGGCTTCAAAAACCTCAAGCCACAGCTCACTGTTGTTTTGAAACATGAGGAGGATGGCTTGAAACCAGACGGATACTTGCCGAGTGTGATGACATGTGCTAACTACTTGAAGCTCCCGAACTACTCTTCGATTGAGATCTTGCGGGAGCGCCTGCTCAAGGCCATGAGCGACGGTGCTGACGTGTTCCTGTTGTCGTGATGTACTGCGTTATAGAAGATACTTAAGCTATATGTGTAGGGTAACCATCTCCGCGCCCTTTGTGCGATACGCGAACTCGTTTGATGCGTGGATGCGCGAAGTCGTTTGATGTGAAAAATGTTTGATTCAACGGCCACATATCACCACAAAAGCACCATCGAGCACACAGAACGCGCCCATTTCGCACCGGATCCGTGTGCTTTAAACGATGTTTTCCCGCTCTGGTATGTCACGGCCCCCACGCCGCTTTCCAGCGGCTCAAAACGGCCCAGAGACTAACAAACACAGCAGCTAGAATTGTGGGTCGCTCGCTCAGCACCACGAGAGCAGTGCGTGCAGAGGCCCAGAAGGAGGCCCAGAAGCTCGCTACACAGGCTGCTGCTGAGACCAGTGTGACTGCTACCACTTCCGGCAACGTCCTCGCCGAGATCCACGCCGAGACGCTGAAGATGAGCTCGTCCGAGGAGAGGGACCTCGACCGCACGGTGAGAGCGATCCTGGACGGGACCTCGCCGCTAAGCCAGAACAAGGAGCTCCGTTCCGAGCTCGAGTCGTTCGTCACAGACTACACGCTCAACCTCAAGAAGCAGAAGGTGTCGCAGCCCAACAAGCGCACGCTCGGCCAGAGCGAGACGTTCCCGGCGTTAGAGCCGTCGCTGCGGGACGAGCCGTACACCGAGCAGGAGCTCTTCCTACGCAGAGAGTTCCTCGAGCAGAGCTCTGCCCGGCTCGGGGCCCGGCTCACAGACGTGTACGTCCCGCACAGAGAGGTCTCGTCCCCTTTGAGGGTGAGCGATCTCTCCGTCGCCAAGCTGATGGCCTCTGGTGCGCACCTCGGCCACGCCAAGTCGCTGTACCGCTCCTCGAACCAGCAGTTCGTCTACGGCGAGTACAAGGGCGTGCACGTGATCGACCTCGAGAAGACGCTCGTGTACCTGAAGAGGGCGTGCAAGGTCGCCGAGGGCGTTGCGCTCAAGGGAGGAATCGTACTCTTCGTAGGCACCCGCGACGGCTACGAGCGTGTGCTCGAGAGGGCCGCCTCTCGGTGTGGGGGCTACTACGTCTCGTCCAAGTGGGTCCCCGGCACGCTCACGAACTCCACAGAGATCTCCAAGTGGGCCCGTGTGGAGGTCGACATGGGCGACGCTCCGACGGGCCGTGCGCTGGACTCGCAGGAACAGAAAACCGTCGTCAAGCCGGACCTCATCGTGGTGCTGAACCCGACCGAGAACAGGGTGCTGCTCCAGGAGGCGATGCAGACGCGTATTCCGACCATTGGAATCATCGACACCGACTCTGAGAGCTCGCTGGTGACGTACCCGATCCCGGCCAACGACGACTCCGTGAGGGCCGTTACGCTGCTCACCGGTGTGCTCTCGAAGGCCGCACAGGCTGGCCAGCAGGCCAGACTGAGGGCTTATAGCAAGTACAGTGCTGCCTTGTAAATAATGTATATAAACAAAACTGCTATAACAGTGTAGGCATGTCGGAAAACTGCTATAACAGTGTAGGCATTGTCGGAAAACCACTACCAGGCCACACTGAGGGCTTATGTACAGGTGCTTTGTGAATACGGTAAAGGTCTCAGTAAGTGCAGGATATATTGGACTATAAGGGTGTGGAAACCCCTATGAGTCCGTACACAGCTTTCTACGATAAAGGTCTATGAGTGCAGCATATATTGGACTGGGTGTGGAAACCCTGTCAGAGTCCGTACAGCTTTCTACGATAAAGGAATATGAGTGCAGCATATATTGGACTGGGTGTGGAAAACCACTATTAGAGTCCGTTGCTATACGGGTGGAAATTATTAACAAGCCACTGCTATACGGGAAAGCCACTGGTGCGGTGGAAACCCACTATTATGCTCTTTGTAGTACCACTATTACTGCTCTTTACTGCTGCTTCTTCTCGTCCTCGTGCTCCTCGAGCTCGTCCTCGTCCTCGTCGTCGGATCTGTCGTCCTTCGCAGGCGCCCTCGTGATGAACCTATACAAAATCCGCAAAATGAGCGCAAACCAGTAGATGTTCACCAGCTGCAGCGCACCAATCAGCACGAACACAATGAGCTGCGAGATCCAGCACTTGTACTGCTGAGTCGCAAAGTTGAGTCTGTAGGGCCCGATGGTCTTGAACTCGGTAAGCACAGACCACAGGATACGCAGATTGACCCAGTGGCGGAGATACGCCCACGAGCCAACGAACACGATGAACCACGGAGCGACGAGGGGCGAGTCCAGGTAGTTCAGCACCTTGGACATGGCGAGGAAGAAGTCCGAGACGTCCATCGTGATGTAAACGGCGAGGCCCATCTTGGTGAAGTGGAAGAGGTACGAGCACGAGATCAGCAGCATCGTCACGATGTGGTGCATGATGAGCTCGTTGTAGTCCTTTCTGGGCTTCTCCACCTGGAGCACCAGCAGCACCGACTGCTGGGCCCAGAACGCGGCCTGGCCCAGGTAGAACAGCTTGTAGAGGTAGTCGTTCGTGAGGTCCGGGTACGTTCTGTACATGGAGTCTGTTCTGAACAGCCACAGGTCCGTCCCGTACATCACGTAGAGCCCGAACGGGCCCGAGACGCCGTAGTAGACGACGGAGTAGGACTGCTCGAGGAACCGCTTCACCTTCGTCTTGAGCCCCAGCAAGCCCGCGAGCGGTCTCAGCACGCACTGCATCGTGAACTCCCTCGTGAAGGTGAACACGACCATGTAGTACGCGATGAACGCGAGGTCCTTGAGCCCCTTGGCGTACTGGTCGCTGTCGCCGACCTTGTACGAGATCGACACAAACATGTGCAGCTTGTTGGACTCGGTGTAGTTGCCCGAGAGCAGGTACGTGCCGTGCACGGCCAGCACGATCAGCAGCGGCGTGATCCACGTGTGTCTGTAGTTGAGCTCGACGTACGCGGTCCATATCTTCGATAGGATCTCGAAGTCGGTGCTCGATGCCCGCGAGAGCTGCGACACACGTGACACGGAAGCCCTGTGGCCCTTTCTGGTGGTGCCCTGGGCTGCGAAGCCGGGGACGGTGTCGCCGACGTCGATCTTGCCGACGGAGGACGTTCTTCTGCGGGTGGCCATTGGTGGTGTGGTGGTGGTTGTGGTGGGATTAAAGGTGTTGATGCTGGTGCGGACTTATACCTCGGGGCGTGGTGTGCGGGTGTCGGTAGGGCCACGTAAAGGGGCGTAGCGCCGACTAACGCCGGGGGACTAATTCGCGGGACCTTATACCTACTACATAGCCTACCCCTACTATCACCCCCTATTACCCCACTAAACACCACCTACCACCCCTATCTCTCCTATCTCTCCTATCTCTCTATCTCTCCTATTCATGTCCCTCCCCAAGCTCGTCCACAAGGCCACCGACCCGGGCCTCACCGCCGACAACTGGCAGTACAACCTCGACGTGTGCGACTGCGTGCTCGAGAAGCCCGAGCAGAACTGCGCCATTGCGGTGGAGCTCATCAAGGAGAGGCTCGCCCAAAGAGACGCCAACGTGCTGCTGAGAACGCTGTCGCTGCTGGTGGCCCTCGCCGAGAACTGCGGCTCCCGTGTCCAGCAGGAGATCGCCACCAAGGCCTTCACCCAGGTGCTGCTCAGCAAGCTGAGGGACCCGGCCACGCACAAGGAGATCAAGACCAAGACCGTGCAGGTGATCGCGCAGCTGAAGGACTCGTTCTCGAAGGACCCGTCGCTGCGGCCGATCCAGGACGCCTACAAGGAGGCGGCGCTCTCGTTCCCGATGTACTTCCCCCCATCGAAGCCCCAGAAGCACGCTCTGGACGCTGAGGACGCGGACCTCAGGGCTGCGATCGAGCTGTCGCTGAGGGAGACACAGTCCCAGGCTGTTCCTCAGGCCCAGTCTACTACACAGTCTCAGTCCCAGCCCCAGCCCCAGTCCCAGTCCCAGCCCCCAGCCCGCACCTTCTCGCGCGTGCGGGCCCTCTACGACTCCTTCTCGTCCGACCCGGCAGACCTCAAGTTCCACAAGGGCGACGTCATCACCGTCATCGAGAGGGTCTACAAGGACTGGGGCAAGGGCTCGCTCAGGGGCAGCATCGGCCTGTTCCCGTTCAACTACGTGACGCCGCTGTACGACCCGACACCGCAGGAGCTCGCGGTCGAGGCCCAGAAGGAGGACGAGATCCTCGCTAAGTCCAAGCAGATCGAGAAGCTGCTTGTGCTGCTGACGAACGCGCAGTCGGAGGACGAGGCCATCCAGCTCACGCAGTCGGAGGAGTTCAAGCGGCTCTACCAGGACGTCGTGCTTGTGAAGCCGGAGCTCGCCAACCTCATCGACAAGTACAGACAGCGCAAGGACGACCTCATGGACCTCTACAAGAAGCTCAAGTCCGCCACCAGCATGTACGAGGAGATCACCGACCCGCTGAGACAGGCCCAGGCCCAGCCATACCAGGCTCAGTACCCCCAGCACCAGGCTCAATACCAGGCCCAGTATTATGTCCCACCGGCACAACAGGCCCAGGCCCAGGCCCAGGCCCCACAGGCTCAGCCACAGCAGTACCAGCAGACTCAGCAGCCTCAACAACCACAGCAGCAGCAATACCAGCAATACCAGCAACAACAGCAGCGCCTTCCTTATCCGCAGTAATACAGTACGAGTGGAAAGTTTCGTAGCCACGGCAACCGTAAAAACACCCGCACACCGCGTTTCGCGAAAACATCAACAGCGTGCAGCCCATAAAGGTACCGATAAAGTAGAGGCCCAGTCCCCACTAACGGCTCAATTCATTATCCAGCGAACATGTCCCCCAAGCTCGACGCTGTGATTGGCGAGCTCCTCAGGGACGCGCCGGTCGCGGAGGTCGCCCTCGCCGTGAAGGACCTCAAGCTCATCGTCGGGCGCAACATCAGCTCGGAGCTCGAGACGGCTCTGAGGGAGTACAACGTCTCGAACTGCGTGGTTATCCAGGCCAACGGCAAGCCCGTCGTGCTGTCTGAGCACAACGCCGACGAGAACGACACCTTCGTGGACTTCGCGCAGGGCGTGCTCGTCGAGGTGGACCACCTCAACATGAAGGCCCGTGCGGTGTCGCCCATCGAGACGAGCGCGGAGTGTGTGTCTCTCCACGGCGAGATCTCGAGCTATCTCGAGGAGAAGTACCCCTCAGAGTACGCTCTGCTCGTCGCACCGGACGGTGAGCACTTCGTCATTGTCGGCGAGAAGGCGAGTCCCGCAAACTACTGGAACGCACGCTGGTTCTCGAGATACGAGCTTAGCGGTAACACACTGAGTGGAGCCATCGACATCGACGTCCACTACTACGAGGACGGCAACGTCCGGCTCAAGACGACGGAGACGGTCTCTGCCGAGGTTGCGGGCTCTGTCTCCGCGGCCATCGCCCAGCTCGAGGACAGGCTCCAGCTGTCGCTGCAGAAGACCATCGTCGACATCAACACCACGCAGTTCAAGAACCTGAGAAGACCGCTGCCCGTGACGAGAGCCAAGGTCCAGTGGGGGAAGGCCATCGGCAACTACCGGCTGGGCAGGGACGCGGCGCAGTAATATCTACGAGTATCATATAGCATAGTGTAGATTATAAGAACCGGAACAGCGTGTACAGCACGAAGAACGCCACGAGCGCCACGCCCACGTATCGCCACACCCCGTGGCCGGCCTGCATCGATCTCGCCAGGCCCTGCGAGTTGTCCCTGAGGTTGTCGTAGAGACGGGACATCTGCTCGCCCAGCGAGCTCAGCATCGAGTCGTCCTGTGCGATGCTGTTGATGTCGTGGTTGACGCTTCTGAACTGCGAGAGCGTGTTGGCGAGCTGGTCGAAGCGGGCGTTGTTCTCGCTCTCGGCCTGGGCGTAGCGGGACATTGCAATTGGTGGGTTAGTGTGTGGCTGGTGGCTGTGGTGGTGGTTGGTGGTGTATAGCCGGGGTATAGATCATGTTAGTTCCATCAACAATTCGCGAAGCCGGTAGGGCCACACTGGAGGGAATGGCTACGTAGGAGTGTGTTTATGTGTGGATTTATATGGATTTATATGGATCTAATGGTATGTATGGGTCATTATAGAGGTGTCTATATACTAGATTGGTGTATATATACTGGTGTACATGCCAGATTGTGTATATGCTAGATTGACTGTTAGTACGGCTCAGCGGTGCTCCCCACCCACAGAACGTCATGGTCGAATGCTCAGCGTAGATCTTGGTGTTTAGTTTTTGTCTCTTCATTAGAGTCAGTTAGGCGAACGTTTCTCATCACGATAAGACTCATGGTGTTCTTGCCAGGGTGGAATCGGTGGAAAGAAACTTACATTTACCACACAGACATAAACACCACAGTCACAGCCAACACCGTCCCAAACAGTGTCAGAATAAAAAATTGGTTACATGCTTCACGAGGCCCCATAAGTGAGACTAGGCGTGTCCCGGTGACCTGTGCACTCAAACGCAAATTATATCATCAGCTTGTCACTGTTCGGTAACGGTCCATTGGCTTGTTACTGTGTGTTTGTGTCGTCCACTTCAGCTTCCCAAAGAGACCCTTCTCGTTGGAACTCTTATAGATAGTAGTACATGTACTAACAGGTCAAAGAGGCACTGCGGTAAACCAGTAGTGGAATATAGTAGCCCCAGTGTAGGTGTGGGTGGTGGAGCTAGAGAAGCGTGTGAAACTTTTTCCACTTATGGGTCTAGGGCAGTCATGATACCCCTATCACGTGATATTAGGGCAACCACGCTCGCGCGCGTGGGAAGGACGCGGGCCCAGAGCAAGCACAAAACACCCGCACATCCCACACACAACCCTTTTCGCGAAAGCCCAGCACGCAGTCCCACCGCCCGTGCGAGTCGCGACATTTTTCAGTACCCATCAAAAATTCCACTCAAGCACCACGATTAGAAGGTCTTGTTGAAGGAATACCCTATAAACAAAGATGTCTACTGAAACTTCCGTTAAGGCTTCCAACTGGAGATTGGTCGAGGTTGGCCGTGTTGTCCTTGTTAACAAGGGCCAGTACGCCGGCAAGTTGGCCACCATTGTCGAGATTATCGACCACAAGAGAGTGAGTAGAGGTCAAGGATAGACGGAGAACAGGAAAGAGAACGGAGAAGAGTCACAGACAGTATCACAGAAGACAGTATTACAGAAGACAGTATCACAGAAGACAGTATCACAGAAACTCAGCAGAGTCAGCTCCACACAGAACACGTTCCAGAGAATACATCAACAGAGACATTTACTCAGAGGTACACACCACATCACTAATGGCTACACCTCACACGTTTGACTCATCCAGCACGTTCTCCATGCTCATCCCGTTCTCAATACGTCTATATCCACTTATCGCCCAGATTACTAACAACAACAGGCTTTGGTTGACGGTCCAACCACCGGTGTCCCAAGACAGTCCATCTCCTTGGCCCACGTCGTCTTGACCCCATTGACCTTCGCTCTCCCAAGAGGTTCCAGAACTGCCACCGTCGCTAAGAAGTTCACCGCTGCCGGTGTTGCTGAGAAGTGGGCCGAGTCCTCCTGGGCTAAGAAGATCGCTCAGAGAGAGACACGTCGTGCTCTTTCTGACTTTGACAGATTCAAGGTCATGGTGTTGAAGAAGCAGAGAAGATTTGCTGTCAAGAAGGCTGTTGCCAAGGCTTAAGTCTATAACGATTCTTGTAATGTATAAAATTTCGGGTTCTATGAAAAACGCAGTAATACTCGAACACGGCCGGAGCCTTTGATTTACGTGGTTATCTAATAGTGAAGTGTGGATTAGTGTAGATATAGACGTATATGGACTATTAGCGTGAGTGATAGTAGAATGTAGAGTAGAATGTAGAGGGCTAATCGTCGTATGGGACTAACGTAATACAGTGTACCTAACACAGTGTACCTAATACAGTGTGGGTACCTAAACAGCGACTACGTAGGCCTGTACGGCCGGACTGACAGTTATCATCACATCATTACTGGCTCATCATCACTGGCTATCACTGGCTCATCATCACTGGCTCATCATCGTCTGCAGCTGCTGGATCAGGAACACCGGGTCGGTTCTCGCACGCGGGTACGTGTCGAGGATCTTGTTCACGATAGCGAGCTCTGGTGGGCTCAGCGCCGAGAGGAAGTCGAGCTTGTTCTCCTTGGGCTTAAACTCCACAGCAGCCGGGTCGTACTCGTCGTGGGCCTCGGGCAGCAGCTCCTGGCGAATCACAAACACCAGGAAGAGCCTCTGTGCGGGCCCCGCAGACTCGAGGTCGAGACCTGGAAAACCACGCATGAACCGTGGAACGCTCGTCTCGTACGGAACGATGTACGAGTCCTTCACGAGCTTGTTCTTGCTGGGGACGACGCCGAACTTGCTCTTGGAGCTGAAGTAGTCGAACAGCTTGGTGAAGTTCGGGTCGCCGCTCCGCTGCGGCTTGAGCTCGAGCAGCACCAGTTTTCTCGTCTTGCACACCTTCGCCAAATACTCGTCGGCCTTGCGGGCATCGAGTCTCCCCTCGATCTCCATCGGCGTGGCCGGGTCGACGATGGTGGACTTGACAGAGCTGAACTCCGTAGACGACAGCGTCGTCGCCTTGTAGTGGAGCGACGACGCGAAGTTCGTCACGCCCGTGAAGACGGCCTGGCCCCGCCAGCACTCTGCTCCGTCCGCAACCGCACTCGGGTCGTACGACTCGACCTGCTGCTGGATCTTCTTCTTGGTCTCGCCGAGGATCGCGTCGAGGTCGTCGTCGAGGTGGAGAGAGGGGTCGTACTCGTACTCGTCGTCGTGTGTGGCGTAGTCGTTTGGAGCGTAGTGTGTGTCGTCTCCCTCGGACTGCCCAATGGAGCTCCCGGACTTCGCAAACCGCTCCTCGTCGTCGATGTGCATCCCGACGTTGAAGTCGAACTGCGCACCACCAGAGTCCTCGCTCTCCAGCACGATGTCGCCCTTGTGTGTTCTGCGGATGTTCGAGACGGGGGCCTTCTCCAGCGTCGCCAGCGACATCGACTCCTTGATGGCCTCCTCCTTCTCCTTGCGCAGGTCCGGGTTCAGCAGCTCGTTCACGGGCATCCGCACCAGCTTGGCGAACGGGATGTGTCTGTTGATGATGGACGACCGCAGCTTCGTGTTCTTCGCGTCCCGGACGTTGACGAAGATCCGCGTGCTCACCTCCTTGTAGTCCCTCGCGAGTCGCCCTCTAGCGTCGTGCTGGGCCGTGTAGAGGGCTTCCTCCAGCTTGCGGGCCCACCGCGCGGAGACCTCCTCGACGGTGCCCTCCTCGACGCTCTGGTCCTTCAGCAGGTTGAGGAACATGCCCTCGAACCGCTTTGTGACTGCGAGCCGGGCCTTCTGCTCGAGCGCGTCCACTGGGGACGTTTTCTTGCGGGGTCTCTTGGGCGCGGGCTCATCAGCGTCATTTTCAGCATCATTGTCTTCTTCATTTCCATCAACATCACCAGCATCAACATCAACATCACCAGAATCAATGGCTCCACCACTGGCTTCGCCACTGTCGCCCACCAGCCTGCGCACGCCCGCCTGCTTGCGGGCCTTCCGCAGGTCGTCCTTCGCAAGCTCCCTTCTCGTCGTCTCGGGGTCCAGCTTGTAAGTCAGCGTTTTGTAGTGGGCGTTCTCGCCATCGCACAGGCTGCAACGGTACGTCTCAGGGGGCTCGTGCGGCTCCGCAAGCATGCACTCGGTGTGCTGCCACGTCTTACACTCGTCGCACTGGATCATCGCGCGCTCGTCGGTGTCCTCGTCGTAGGTGAGGTCGGTCGTCCCGCACACCAGGCACAGCACATGGCCCTCCTCGGCCTGGATTCTATCGAGCTCCGCCTCCGCCTCCGCCTTGCGGAGCGCGTCCTCTATGAGCTGCTGCTCCTGCTGGCGCCGTGGGTGCTGGCCCTTGTTGGCGCGGCTCGAGCGGCGGATCATTATACAAGTTCAATGGGCTGGAGCCGGTGCTGTGTGATGGCTGGAGCCGGGCCTATGTTTTGTGCTTGTATTCTTTTTCGCGGTGGTGTGCGGGTGGCACGTGACCGCGGCTCCTCGGCCCGCGCGCGCATTTCTTTTTCGCGCTCGCCCCTATATAAACAAACCCATCACCACATCCCATCCTCACAACTGCACCCACAGCGGCACACAAATAGGCCGCCAAATCGCACCCAAACTTCTCCCATATAGAAACCCCACCCCGCACACCCACCAGACGCTCTCCCGCCCCTAACCGCCCGCTGGAAATGTCCGCCGCCGTCCGCCTGTTCCAACAGTACTTCCTCAACGAGAGACCCGCGGGCGCTACCGTTGCCGAGCTCGACTGGGACACGAGCCCAGGCTCGTCCCTCAACAGGCTCAGGGAGTTCCACTGGAAGAGAAACGACGTTCTCCACTACGCGACGTGCGCGTTCTTCCTCGCGTGCGCCTTCCTCCTCAACCCGGCTCCGCTCGTGTACAAGTGCCTGTTCGTGATGCTGATGAGTGCGCTGCTGCTTGTGCCGCTGACGTCGCAGTTCTTCCTCAATGCGCTGCCCGTGCTGACGTGGGTGTTCTTCTTCTTCTCCTCCACGAAGATCCCTCCGCACTACAGACCGCCAATCAGCGTCAAGGTGCTGCCGGCGCTGGAAACGATCTTCTACGGCGACAACCTGTCGCAGCTGCTGGCGACGTCGACGACGCCCTTCCTCGACATCCTCGCGTGGCTGCCGTACGGGCTCATCCACTTTGCGCTGCCGTTTGTTGTTGCTGGACTGCTGTTTTTGTGGGGCCCTCCAACGGCCATCAGATCGTTTGCTTTCGCCTTTGGTTACATGAACCTCATCGGCGTGGTGGTCCAGCTGCTCTTCCCATCGGCTGCGCCGTGGTACAAGATCATCCACGGCCTCGACCCGGCTAACTACACGATGCTGGGCTCGCCGGGTGGTCTCGCACGTATAGACGCACTGCTTGGGCTCGACATGTACACCACCAACTTCTCCAAGAACTCGCCAGTGGTGTTCGGTGCATTCCCGTCGTTACACTCGGGAAGCGCCACCATGGATGCGCTGTTCTTGTCGTACCTGTTCCCAAAGTTCAAGCCACTGTTTGCCCTCTATGTCACGTGGCTCTGGTGGTCTACAATGTACCTCACACACCACTATTTCATTGATGTCATTGCCGGATCAACCCTGTCCTTCGTTGTGTTCACTTACACAAAGTACAAGCATTTGCCTATCAATGATATGAATGCTAAAAACCGTTGGTCCTATGCCGAGATCAGAAAGACCAACATCCGCAAGATCGATCCTCTGGCATCCATTTACTACGCCGATGAAGAGTCTCGTATTGGTGTTTCGTCTGTGGTCTCTAGAGCTCGCTCAAGATCCATCAGACAAAACTTCGAGATGGACGTCTTGGAATCCACTCACAGACAACGTGGTAACTCCTTGACAACACCTGCTGCTGTTGTAGCTGCTAACGTTGCAGCTTCCGTTATGGCTTCTGCATCCACCCCAAACCTGCCTAGCGCAAGGTCGACCACATCGGAAGACTCGGATTCAGAGGTGTTTGAAGAAGTCCCACGCAGCTATTCGAGATCGTCCAACACATCGGCCACATCAATTGAGAGCCAGTTCGACCTCGGCACGGGATTCCCAGTGCCTTCATCTTCTACCGGTAAGAAAAGACTCGACTAAATTCATTTCCAAGAGATTATCAACTTTTTTTTCCTATATTCACAAGATCACGCTAACGTTTGACGAAGTAATGTTTAATTTCCCCCTACGCAACCTGCTTCCTACATCTAATAATATACTGCATTTCAATCATTCATTTCTCCGTAGCGACTAGTTCTCTTCAACATCGCTCACTTTCGACGAGTGGGCACACGATTCCTCACCAAGCTCACCTTCCCATCCTTGTTCTCTCAAGAACTCATTGAACTCAGCATCGAGGAAATCCAGTGTTCTGTCACCGTAATCTGGGCACCCCCAATACGTAACAATGGCACCAACGATGGCCAGTGCTCCAGAGAGGAAGAACGTGTTACGCTTACCTGTTTTAACCTGGATTGGGGTGAAGATTTCCGTTCCAATAGCAGCACCGGCTTTGCCGATACCGGCACTGATACCATACAGAGTTCCTCTCACAGCGGTGGGGAAACTCTCTGTGGAGACAACAGATTGCAGAGAAGCTGGGCCAAAGTTCAAGATGAGCGATAGGAGAGCGTAGAAGATGATAAGCAGCGCAGGGATCTCGGTGAACTTCTCAAAGCACCCACCAACGATGAAACTGATAACACCGTATCCGAGGAAACCCGCAATGGCGATCTGTCTTCTGGTGAAGAACTGCAGTCCAATCATGGCTAGGAACGTTCCGAAGACACCAAACGAGGAGAGGAACAGCTGCCACTCACCGGTTTTCTTCAGCGACGCACCGGGGATGGCCACGGCTAAGATCGACGCACTGAAGATGTTGTTTGGGTACAGGATCATGTCCATGAGGAACCACATACCGGCAGTCGCAGCGAACGGTTTCCAGTACTTCTTCATGATCAGCGTGTACGGGACCTTGCGCTTGATGGCGTTGTTCTTGAAGGACTTGGCGTGGTCGAGTTTCCAACGGAAGTAGAAGATGGACATCGGGATGAACGCACCGATGCCGAAGAGCGTACGCCAGATCCCGTTCAGGTTGTCCTTCCAGATAGCCTGTACAATCAAGAACACGATGGTGGAGATGGGAATACCGAGCGAGATGGGCAGGTTCGAGGCCATGATGAAGGGCACGATTCTCCTCTTTGGGCTCAGCTTCTCGTTAGCAGCCTCCATCGCAGACGTACCAGAGCACGGGTACTCACCACCCACACCGAACCCAGCGATACCACGCCCGATGATGAGCATCCACAGCAGCTTATCGTCGCTGGAGCCCCGAGCACACGCACACACGATGGACCCGATGATGATGAACAGCGTGGTGCACACAAAGGCCTGCTTTCTCCCCCAGCGGTCGCACACGAAGCCCATGCCGACCTGGCCGATGATGTTGGCGACGAGCATCGAGTTGGACACCATCGTCTTGTAGCTGGCCGTGTAGTCCTTCAGGGCCACGGCGAGAATGGCGTTCGTCATCGTCATCACACCCTGCTGATACCCGTCCGAGAGGAAAGCCGCACCACCGGTGATGATACCGGCGTACTTTCTGAGGGTCGACTCCTCCCGCACGGGCTCGAAGTCCTTGCTAGGCACCTCCGATACCTCCTGTGTGTAGTCCTCTTTGTCCATTGTTCGCCGTAAACGCCAACCTAAAATGGGAGAATAACGGTGCAGCTCTTGGCCCTTAAGTACCGCAGCGGAGTTCCGTTATCTGGGGTATAGCGAGAAACGTGGGCACACAATTCCGCCAGCAACGTGTATTGGTCCGTATTGGTCCTCCGCTTGGTCCAGCCAGTCTAACCACTCCAGTTATAGCTCTATTTACAGCCACACGAGTCACATGCCCCTTCGTGGCGGAGATCGCACAAAGAAACGTGGGCTGTACCTACACCGCAAAACGCAGGCTCTACCGCAAGATCTCGGGAAACTTGCTTATTAGCGGACGTGCGAGGATGCAGGTGTGTCGTGTGTTAGCCCAAATAGGCTTTGGCTCCGCCAGGACCCTGGCCAGCCCATGTGCCTGATAAGGACTAGAAAAACTTTTCACTTTGGGACCACTACGTCCTTCCGCTGGCTGGAAGTATAGACAGAGACAGAGAGAAACTCAAGTATGGGCCTCCTGGGTATCGTTGTTGCTGTTGTAGCAGCGCTCGTGTTGCAGAGTGTGGGCTTCTCATCGTGGTTACCGCATTGGGGCTTCACAGAGCCATACGTCGCCAACATCAACTTCGATCTGCTCGAGAGAAGCGTGAGTACGCTTCCAGAGGACTACGTTAACACGGGAGTTGACTTATCCTCCCTCTATGTGAACTCGTCGGTTCCGTACTCGTTTCTCCACGGAGTCGCCTCTGGTGACCCGCTACTGGACTCGTTCATCATCTGGACCAGGGCTACTCCACACGTCACGGTCAACAACTCCACGCTGATCCCACTATCATACAAGGTTGCCCTCGACGAAGAGTTCCAGCACGTTATAAAACAAGGAAAGACCACAACGGGCTCGTTGATTGACTACACAGTTAAGCTGGACATCGACGGGCTTGAGCCGAATACCACATACTACTACCAGTTCTACTCCACTGATCCAACAGTAAACAGCACCATTGGCAGGACAAGAACGCTTCCACACTTGGACCAGACAGATCCACTAAAGCTTGCGGTGTACTCGTGTGCAAACTATGCCGGAGGGTTCTACCACGCTTATAAGTACCCGGCATTGAAGGATTCCGTCGACTATGTGATCCACCTCGGTGACTACATCTACGAGTACGCCAACGGAGAGTATACCAATGGAACTCACCTAGGAAGAGACCACCAGCCTGAGAATGAGTGCTACACACTTCAGGACTACAGAACCCGGTACGGGTCTTACAGACTGGACCAAGATCTCCAGCTTTCGCATGCTAGATTCCCGTGGATTCTGGTGTGGGACGATCATGAGGTAACAGACAATTCCTGGTTGCGTGGTAGTGTTCACACAAAGGGATACGATTTCCTGGTGCGTAAGGACAGTGCTACGCAGGCGTATTTTGAGTGGCTTCCAATCAGACCGCAGAAGAACATCAACAAGATCTGGAGAGCGTACAGGTTTGGACAGCTCTTCACCATCAACATGCTCGACACAAGACACTACTCGAGAGACATCACAGACTACTACACGAACCAGGACTTCATCAAATCGTTGAAAGAGTACGAGGACAGAACCATGCTTGGTTATGACCAAGAGAAGTGGCTGGAGAGACAGCTGTTGCAAAACGATACCACCTGGAACTTGATTGCGAGCCAGTGCGTCGTGAGAGACATCGACTTCACACTGCCAAAGACAGGCGGAATCGGTTACCCATTCCAAGAGTTCAACCAGGATGCGTGGGATGGCTACATCGCTAACAGAAACAGAATACTCAACTTCATCAACGACAACGATATACAGAACACCGTTATCCTGTCTGGGGATTTCCACATTGCGATTGTCTCCGAGCTCAAGCTACCACAAGGCCAGTACAGCATCGAGACTGGCGAGGGAACAGTCGTTGTTGAGTTCACCACGAGTGCTGTGAGCTCTCCATCTACTTTCCCACGGAACATGAGCATCGCAGACAGTGATTCGATGTCGGAGGAGCTGGTTCATGAGAACGATCTAGTCTGGAATGACGGTCACTGGAGGGGCTACTTTGAGCTAACACTGACGATGGACGAGATCAGTGCTGACTACTACGGCGTGGACGTTCAAACCCCCAACGCAGAGGAGGTCTTCATGGCCCACTTCGTTATCAAGAAGGGCGTGAGACAGCTCGAGAGGGACTCTATAGAGACACACACCGGTGCTCTGCACCCGAAGGTGAAGAGGATCTCACCCTAATTGGTGATATTTATAGATAAATTATAAGCATATAGTACGCTGCGGTGTAATCCGAGTCCATAGTAGCACTAAGCGTTAAGGCCGGGTTAAGGCCGGGTAACTCCGAATTATCGCGGGCTTAACAAACACAGCTAAAGACTCTCCACCACCCATATCCCACTAATAAGCCCACCCATAGCCCACCCAATGACTGCTGGCTACAAGTTCTACGCAGAGATCCTCGAGCGAATCAGGAGCGTGTCTGTCGTGGTGGAGTTCCCGTACAGCGTCGAGCTGGGCCAGCTGGAGATCAAGGTCGAGCGAGATGAGACGTCTGTTGTGACGATTGAGACCGGTGTTGAGCAAGTGCACGTGCCGTTGCACTGCGAAGTGCTACCCCTGAGTGCTGAACAGATCAAGACGTGTGCTAGAGTACGAGACCGGACGCTGTCGGTGCGATTTCCACTGGGTGGTGCGGCCGAGCACGACCGGTCGTCCAACTTCATCATGGCTCTGGGGACTAAGTACCAGTGGAACGCCCACGAGCTGAAGAGGAGGACGTGGAAGCTCCACTGCGGTGAGTGCTCGTGTGTGGTTGTGGACTCGCAGCAGGTGTCGTCAGTGACGGAGATGCCGTCCGAGCTCTGGGCTGAGATGATGGACTTCTGGCACTGCCATAAGCCACACGAAGAGCACCACCACCACCACGAGCTCGTTGATCCCGAGAGGTTCTCCACGCTGAGGCCACTGCACAACGCCGTGGTGTGTGGCTCGTACTACTTTGCGCTGAGAGCGTCGGACCCAGCGTTCAGACTCGGCTCCACCAACGGGACCATCCACTGCGATGGGTGTCGAGCTGTGGTGGGCGAGCACGACAAGGGCTCGGGCCTGGACAAGCTGTTCAAGTGGTGTGTGCTGCTGGACAGCGAGAGCTACGAGGCCCGCAACTACGTGTATAACTCGCTGCTGGACAGTGTGAATGGCAGTGCGGTACGAATGGTTGAGTACGTCTCGCCGAGCGACGAGACGCTTCTGCTGTGGGTGTTCAATGTGGGGTTCGACTACGTCACGGGCTCGGGTGCACACACGGACGCCATCAAGCTGTACTACACACGCGACCCCCAGGCGATTGCGGATGCCCGGGACGAGCGAGGAGAGCTCGAGAGTGAGCACGTCCATCAGAAGGTGTTTGACTCTGCAGTGGCGTACCTGGACGCCCAGAACGCGCAGATCCCAGAGCCACTACGCACGCTGAACGGCCACTGGAAGCTCGGGATGCTGGGCCCGTAGCTGTGTAATTAATGCTATAAGTTTAATCCCACTGCCGTAGCGCCGTTAAACCCCGAGCTCCGAGCTTAAAGCCGCATCAAAAGTTCGCGAACCTCCATAAACTAACTCCACTAACCACTAACTAAACCCAGCTAGAGCCCACTAAAGCCCAGCGAAAGCCATGACCACAATGCGCTCGCACGTGCTCACGCTCCGCACCGTGAAGCGGGGCAAGGACAGTGCGCTGACCATCGAGAGCAACGGCCCCCACGGCCCGGCCAGGCCCCAGCCCACCACCACGCAAGAGCCGCTATCGCTCCACGACTACACAGACCAGCCCGTGAGCCTCACGGCGTCGCTCCACGACCCCCGCGTGTGCACCGAGCACGTGGCGATCGACATGTCGCAACTTCCCGGGTCCCAGGAGGGCGACGTCGCCGAGCTCCAGCCCATCGAGCACCACACCCACAAGCGAGTGCTCTTCGTCGTGCGGCCCATGAACGACGAGCTCGCGCGGAGGGCCAAGTCCGCACAGGTCAGCATCCTCTCGGGCCCCCTGCAGCAGACGCTGGGCGTGTCCACGCGGAGCTCCGTCGCTGTGCAGCTCAAGCACAAGCACGAGGTCGAGGCGGACCTCATCGAGATCCTCGTGCGGGACATCCACCTCTCGCGGGGCGACATGTGGACGCTGGCGTCGTCGATGGTCGGGTCGTGTGTGTACAGGGGCGAGCGTGTGACGTTTCTCGAGACGATCAGGGGGAACGTGAGCGGGATCTACCGGGACGGGAAGAAGTGCTTCTCGTCGTACGTGGGCGACCGCACGAAGGTGGTGTTCCGCTCCGAGTCCGCCCGGCTCGTGTTCCTGATCCAGATGACCGAGGAGATGTACCACTTCCAGGAGGACGGCGAGGTGATGTTCCACAAGTTCGTCAGCTCGCTGTTCCCGACCATCTTCAAGCGTTGGCGAGACGAGGGCACCCACCACCTCATCACCATTGTGTTCGCAGCGAACGTCGACACCTCCGAGAGCAGCTGGAACGACCTGAAGGAGGGCCAGCGGCCGAAGAGCACGAAGGACTTCTACCGGGTCGTCGTCGACCAGGTCAACATCGTGCACTGGAACGAGATCATGATCTCGCTGCGGTACGAGTTCGCCAACTTCCGCAAAGAGATCATCGCACACCAGCTGAGGGAGGAGACCGACCACACGGTGACGCCACGCTTTGTGCCGACGATCAAGGCCGACATCCTCAACACAATCAACCTGGCGACGACGCTGGTCGTGGACAAGTTCAGGGATCCGGACCTAAGACACACCACAACGCACTTCATCGTTGTGAGTGCCGGGAACGGCCTCTTCGACGTTGAGTACGACGACCTGCTGGACACCAGCAAGAGAATCTTCAACTCGGAGATCTCGGTCGACATCCTGTGTATGTCGCAGCCACCGTTGCATGTGACTCCACTGTTCAGATACAGAGATCACTCGGGGCAGCTGCACCATTGCATTCCAGGGTGGCTGGATGTGTCGTACTGGAACGAGGAGAGATTCAGAAACAACCAGTGGATCCCACGGTGTAAGATCTACGAGCTGCAGATGATGGGTATCATGGAGAACGAGATGAATGCGGTCACTGTGCAGCATCTCCAGGCTCAATTACAAGGCTCGACGGTGTTGGAGATGATGGAAGACTACGACAGAAATCTGTTCAACTCAGATGTTTCAATGGTTGAAATCCAAAAGCCCCGGAGGAAAGAGTCCGCCTCTTCACTGTTTTGGAAAGTCTCGACACACACACCGGTGAGGGTTAAAGCTGAGAGAACGACTTCCTCGCCAGTGTTCAGTATCTCGCAAACGGCACTATCATCATTACAGCAAATCGGCAAGAGGCCAGATACATCTCCACAAGACACACCGTCAATCAAATCCAGAATGATCTCAAGCACACGCTCCCTGCGTCAGCCAGGGTCTCCTACTACAAGGGATTCCTCTCATCACATCCAGCAACAACAACAACAGCAGCAGCAGCAACAAGGTCAACAAGAGCAGCAGAAAGTATTGACAGCCGTTGATACTCTTAAGTATGTTATGTGGACAGAGATCGAAAATCCGTCCAAGCAACTCAGTCCGGAAGTTGTCAAGTCATTGAGTGTTGGTAAATGGCAAGATGTATTTCCGAAATTCGTCAAGAGAAGAACCATCAAATGGAGATCCTTGGCCACTCCATCTGAGCTGCCAGTCACGACACCAATATTTCCTACACAAGAGGATTTCACGTCTAACTTCACTTTCCAGACTCATACGGTGGCTCTCAGTGCTGATCGTGAAAAGTACATGACGCCAACAGATTTGATGAGGGAGATGATCTATTTGAGATTAATGGTTGGCTTTCAAATTTGCTATGGAAAAAAGGTAGAAAAGGTTGATGGCAATGATACCTCTCTCTTGATGAAGGCTTTTCCCCAAAAAAAAGACATTACTGGTATGAGGATTTATATGTCTCTTGATGAAGAAATCCACAGAATATTCTGTGACTACGATGGAACCATCAATGTCCAAAGATACAACAGAGCAAACCAACAAGAATTCTACCGTGATAGTTTCAACAGAGTCATGATCAAGACAAGATATCAAAATCACTATCATCCATACGATCCTGATCCGGTGGTCGTCAAACCAAGAACGTACAAATGGAACTCGTTTGATCAGAAAATTGCTGGTTACGACGATGAAGACGACGACACCTTCTTTGATAAGAAGACTTTGAACAGAATGAAGTTTGTCTTGTTACCAGCTGATATACCTAAGAGTACATTTATGACAAGTGGTAACGACAAGCAAGATGTTCTGTCCGTTGAAGAGATAAGGGTGGAAGGTCTTCGTCGCCTAATTGCGAGCTTACATCGCGGGGTCTTCAATGCAGAAGGAAAAAGAATGAAATCAAAAAAAGAAGAGATCTTTCCTGAGATCAACTTTTACACTGGTGACTTGATCGCCTTCTTGAGCGAACAGATTGAGGAACAGTCTTTGCAATCATTGACTCCGAAGAGCCAAGTTCCGAAATCACAAGTGATACAGTCCACCACTTCATCAAGCACTCTCAGGAAGACTTCTACAATAAGTGAGATTTCAGCTGCTCTACGTGGCCCAAAAGGGATCAAATTGAATGATAGAAAGTGGCATTGGAAAGTCCACAAAGACTGCTTCAGAGGGCTGGATCTTGTGAACTGGATGCTTGATCAGGTGAGTGACATTAACACAAGAGAAGAAGCAGTTGCGTTCGGTAATGTCATGATGGAGCAAGGTATATTTAACCATGTTGAGAAACGTCACAAGTTCTTAGATGGTCACTACTTTTACACACTTGCAGAGGAGCCCCAGGATGAGAAAGAGTCTGAAGATAACAACAAGTCAACAGGAAGTTCTATTCCTTCCGCTAACAATGTAACAATGACACCGGTAATGTCTGCCACTGAAGGGAAAAAGAATTTCAAACTTTCAAGGTCTCTACGATATGATCTGGACGTTGGAAAAAACTCTTACAGAAGAGAAGTAATGAGGGTTCATTATGACAATGTTCACAATCCAAACCACTGTTTCCATATCAGACTTGAATGGCTGACAGCGACGCCCAAACTTATTGAGGATACCATTAACAGTTGGTCAAGGATGTGTGAAAGATATGGCTTGAAACTTGTTGAGATTCCGTGGAATGAACTTTGTGAAGTTCCTCGATTGAACCCATTCCATTCCTTTGTTGACATTGAGCTTGCAATCAACCCATGGGAAGATGATGAGTTCAACATTCCATCAATTATCCAGAAGAGTAAGTTCCATTACCATATTTATCTGCTGGAGTACTCTGGATTCTTAATGGATAATAGAGCTTCGTTATTCTTCAAGACAGACGATAGATTTGAGATCAGCTACTCGTGGGGAAAACCTGAGTTCAAGTATGCCCAATACATCCATAAAACTGGTGCTTACATTGCTGAGATCAGAGACACTGGAGATCTGTTCTTAGCTCCAAACAACACGCATATATCAAGAGTGAATGTCAATGTGAGCTCCTCAAGTGCCCAGCCAAGCTTTGTGTTGGACTCTCAGAAAATCATGCTGGAGTTCAGGGCCACCTGTCTGGACCGCAAGAGACTGAAGAAGATCTTCAAGGAGGCCAAGCTGAACTGGAACAACCCGATCAACAACTAAGTATCTCAATACCTTCAATGTGACCTGTAAATTGCTACGTAGATATACCAGTACTAACTATGCTGTATAGCAGGGACTACACCTGTCATCTAACACTGTTTATTATCTTGTCAATAACACTAGGCGATTCTCTGGGCGATCTTGATGGTGTCAGCGAGAACACCGGCAGCGGTGACATCAGCACCGGCACCGGCACCCTGGACAATCAACGGGTTCTGGTAACGCTTGGTCTTGATGGAGATGACGTTGTCGGAGCCCTTCAGAGAGGCGAATGGGTGGGCCTTGTCGTACTTCTCAACACCAACAGACACAAGCTTGTTTGGGAGGTCGACCTTGCCGACAAATCTCAGCACCTTACCCTCAGCAGCAGCCTCGTCCTTGAGCTGTTGCAGCTCGTGGTCGTAAGCTGGAAGCTTCTCCATGAACTCCGCAGCGGAGCCGACAGACTCCAGGGCCTTTGGAATCAGGGACTGGACTGGGAACGAGGTCGGGGACTCAACGTCAGAGCCTGCGATTCTGGCGAGGATGGTCACCTTTCTCGCAACGTCCAGGCCGTTGAGGTCGTCTCTTGGGTCTGGCTCTGTGTAGCCGAGCTGCTTAGCAACAGAGACGATCTCGGAGAACTTGGCGTCGCCAGCACAGTACTCGTTGAAGATGTACGAGAGCGTGCCGGAGAAGATACCCTCGATCTTCTCGACCTCGTCGCCCGTGGAGACCATGTCGTTGAGGGTCCCGATGATCGGCAAGCCAGCTCCGACGGTCGCTTCGTGGTAGACGAGGCCCGAGCCCTTCTTAGCGGAGGTCTCGAAGAGCTTTTTCCACGAGCCCAGCGACGACGAGAACGCCTTCTTGTTAGGGGTCGCAACGGAGATGCCGTTGGCGACGAGCTCGTCGTACGAGCCCGCAACCGCAGCGTCCGAGGTGTTGTCGACGACGATGACCGGTAACGGCGACTTCTTCAGGTACGCGACGAGCTGCTCGGTGGAGAAGTTGTCGTGGGACGCAGCCTGGACAGCAGATTTCCAGTTCTTGAGGTCCAATGGCGAGTAGTCCTCCGAGACGACGCTCTTCTGGGATCTCGCAATGAGAATCACGTTGTAGGTGATGGAGGAGTGCACAGCAGCGAGCTGGTTGAGGAAAGCAGCACCGACAACGCCGGTTCCTGGGGGGTGTTAGTGTCTGGGTGAAGAGAGAGCACACGGGGACGTACCAATGACAGCGAGGTTGACAGACATGGTTGGTGGGGGAGATAGTATAGCGAGTAGTGCTGGTGGTGGGCATCGGCCATAAATGAGTAAATGTGCGGGTTGCGAGCCCCGAACACACCCGGACACCCGGACCGGGCTCGTAACCATACAATACCCGGGCTCGTAACCGCGCGAACACCCGCACACCAACGCCACCGAACATCAACATATCATCACCACTATCACCAACCCCACTAACAACACAAACCACAACACAACACAAACCCCACACACAATGGTGCTCGAGGCCGCGATGCTCGTGATAGACAACACGGAGTTCGCCCGCAACGGCGACTACGGCTCCTCGCGCTACGCTGCGCAGCTCGAGACCGTCGAGGCCCTCTTCAACCACAAGGTGGCGTCCAACCCGGAGACGACCGTCGGGCTGATGGCGTACGGGGGCGAGGGCCCGCGGGTGCTGTCGACGTTCACGACCGACTACGGCAAGCTGCTGAGCGGGCTCCACGACACGCGCATCCAGGGCGAGCTCCACTTCTCGTCCGGGCTTCTTGTGGCTGCTTTGGCCCTTAAGCACCGCCAGAACAAGGTCCAGCACCAGCGGATCATCGCGTTCGTTGCGAGCCCGGTAGCGGAGAGCGAGAAGGAGCTGGAGAAGCTCGCGAAGCGGATGAAGAAGAACAACATCGCCGTGGACGTCGTCAACTACGGCGAGGAGTCGCTCAACACGGCCAAGCTCGAGAAGTTCGTCGGGGCCGTGTGCTCCAACGACAACTCGCACCTCGTCACGTGCCCACCGGGCGTGAGACCCTTGCGTGAGACGGTGCGTGAGTCGCTGATGAGGGGCGACGCCGGCTTCGGTGCCGGTGCCGGCGAGGGCTTCGAGTTCGGGGCTGACGAGGAGATGGACGACGAGCTTGCGATGGCGCTGCGTCTGTCGCTGGAGGAGGAGCAGCAGAGACAGGCGAGGGAGCGGGAGACGCAGACGATGGAGACGATCGAGGAGGCGGGCGAGCACCACTAGGTGTATAGCAAGAAGGCGTATGAGATAGCAGGCGTATGAGAGAGCAGGCGTATGAGATAGCAGGCGTAGTATGATAGATAGTATGAGATAGCCATAGCAGATGTATAAGTGGGAAATCCACCATACATGAGATGTAGGAAATACACCATGAGATGTAGAGCAGGCTTGAGATGTATAAGCTGTACAATCACACATAGTAGATCTACATAGTCCAGTAGAGGAACAATCACAGTCTCAATTAGATGTATACAAGTAGGGGAACAATCACAGTCTCAATATCTATTTAACTAGGTAGAGGAAACAATCAATGAGATGTAGATAGTCAAGTAGCTGGAACAGTCACAGCCTCGATGAGATCTATATAGTAGATAATCAGCTAGTATGAGTCTAGTCCAGTCAGTCTAGCCCACTCAGTCTAGTCTCTCTAGCCCAGCCCAGCCTAGAACGGGTCTAGGCCGTGGCCTAGGAACAGGTCCACGAGGTCCGTGCCCTGCGACGGGCCAATGATGATCTCCCCTTTGAGGGCTACCAAGTTATCAGCTATGTCCTTTGGCAAGATATACTGGAAATCCGGGTGTAGAGTGAGTCCCTCACTACACGACAGCCACCCCAGCAGCTTCAGCCGGCCGGGGCTCTCGTGGTTCGAGCCTATGTGCGTCATAACAACCTCAGACCCGAACTTGTAGAACTTGCTTGCAAATACGAACCTGTCTCTGATCTTACCGTAGTTCGTTAGCAGTATCTCGATGTTGGTGATGAGCAGAGCCATCGCTCCCTGGAGATTGGCCCGAGCATCGTGGGACTGCAAGTACATGAGTCTCAGCAGTAGCGCAAAATGGACCTGGAAGCAGCGGTGGAGGATCTGGTTCATCTTGGGGAGTAAGTGGAAAGTCATGCCGAAGTGGTGGTTTAGATTGAATTCGTGGTTACCATTCGAGTCCAGGAAGTACGTGATCGGGGTCAGCGCATTCAAACATGTGATGACCTTCATGGAAAACCGCGCAGCGTTGTCGATGTCGTTGTTCTCAAAGAAGTGGATCAGCAGGTGTGTGCACAGCATGAAACACAGTGAAGCCAGGTCCAGGAAGTTGTTGAACTTGTGCAGCTTAACGACCCTTTCCTCGACGGTCTGCGACGGCATCGACATGATCACGCTGAGACTGCACGCGTCCAAGTACTCCATCACAGCGTCGATCTGTCGCTCGTACTTGCGGATAGTAGGTGGCTCCCTAGCATTGTTGAGCTGCTCAGATATTGGCTGCACCAGCTGGTGCACCGACGTTCTCTCCCTCAGCATGGCATTGACAGTCTTCTGGAACGAGTTTTGCGACTCCACGGGGAGCTCCGTGGTGTAAGAGTCGAACCCGATCGATATAGGCGTGCCGTCGTAGAGGAACCGCATCATGTCGAGCTCCATCACCACAAACCAGATCATCCTGTGGATGCCAGAGCTCTGGTCCAGGTTGTAGCCGGCCATGTACGACAGCCTTATCAGCCTGTTCAGGTCGGTCATGGCCCAGTCGTAGACGGTGCCGAACTGCTCCGGAGCGAACTGCTGGTAGATCACTACCAGTGCGAGTAGCTGGACGTACGGGTGGATCAGCTCGAGCATCCTCGGTGAGGCGTGGTCCAGACACAGCTTCGCCAGGTGGAAAACCTCGGGATCAACGGGCTTCAGCGCACGCACCTCCGGGTCGTTGTAGCCGCAGTTGTAGAAGGACAGGTACGTGATTCTCATCACGAGCAGCACCTGGCCGATGAAGAGGTACTCGCCGTCGTCGTACTCCCTCGGCGTGGAGAGCGTCGACAGTCTCGCGACGAACTCGTCCTTGTCGAAGAAGTAGAAGCACGAGAAGAGCTCCGAGTCGAAGAACCGCGTCACCAGGTACCACACGTTGTTGAGGTCTGCGATGTGGGGCGCTATGAGCCCGCACAGGGTCTCGTCCCTGAGACCGGGTCTGTTGATCGGGCTCTCGTGGTGCGGAGCCCTCCGCGAGCCCATGCACCGCTTCTTGTACATCTCGAGGAACGGGTCCTTCCTTATCGGGGGAAACAGCGACAGAGCGTGCCCTAGCAGGATGTGGTCCTCCTGCTGGGAGCGCTTCTTCCTCACGGCCCCGTTGCGCTTGCTCTTCAGCAGGGCCAGCTCCTTCTCGAGACGCTCGATCTTCTCTGAGAGCGCATGGACGTTCTGGATCTCCGTCGCAGCACCGCTCGAGATGTACTCGCACCCGGCTCCCAGCTTCACACACGTCGAGCACGCGGGCTTGAGCCTGTCACACTTGAGCTTGCGGGTGCGGCAGTGGAAGCACGACTGGATCGTCCTGTTACGTCTGCGCTTGGGCATCATCGGGTCGGGCAGCGGAGGCGGTGGCACGTCCATTTGCGGGGGTTCTGGGGGGCTTTTCGCAATTTCCTCGGGGGGATAGGGAGGAGAGGAGCAGATCTCGACGATGCTCGAGCCTCGTGAGGATATCTCTTGTGGGTGGCCCTGGAGGCCTGTTTTCGGCCGAACCGCAAGGCCGGGCCGGGTGCGGTGGTGTGCGGGTGTGTGGGTGTGGGTGTGGGAGTATCTCAGGCGTGTGGTGTGGGTGTGGTGTCCGGGTGTTCTGTATATACGACTAAGATGGAGCTCAAAGATGGAGCAAAGACGGAGCAAAGACGGAGTCATTGGGTTATGGTGGGGTGGTGGAGTGCGGTTAGTGGTCTAGTCCACCCCGTACTGGAGCCTGTGCCCGCCCCGTAGCAGCATAGTTTTGTGGGCGTGGACTCGCACGACGGCTTAACTGAATGATGCTCTTACGGCTGTTGTAGGCGATGGCCCCGTGCGGGCTTATATAAACGCTAGCGAAGCGCTGTGGTCCCTCAGCTGCGTGTGCTAAACCAGCCAATGAAGGACTGCGACGTCGCTGTGGAGTACCTCCCGAGGCTCGACTCGAAAGAGACTCTCTCTACAGATGCGTACGCACCGGTGCTGCGCAAGATCGATCTCCACGTGATGCCCCTGGTGTGTGCTATCTACTTCTTCCAGTTCATCGACAAGGCGCTGCTGAACTACTCGGCCGTGATGGGCATCAAGCAGAACCTGAAGGGGAACGAGTTCGCCAACCTCGGCACCATCTTCAACGTTGCGATGATCGTCGGCGAGCCTCTGAGCGGAGTGTTGATCCAACGCTTTCCACTCGCAAAGACCTTCAGCGTGTTCGTGGCGTGCTGGGCTGCTGTGCTGTGCTGCCACGCAGCGTGTCACACTTATGCGTCTCTCATGGTCGTCCGTGTGCTGCTGGGGCTGTTTGAGAGCAGCACCGTGATCGCACTCGTGTCTATCACCGGGATGTACTACACCAAGAGCGAGCAGTCGCAGAGAATCGGCATCTGGGCCGGCCAGGCGGGCGTTGGCATCGTGTGTGGTGGTCTGGTGTCGTTTGCGTTCCAGTTCATCCACAACGACGAGTTCCAGTCCTGGCAGATCATGTTCCTGGTTTTCGGGCTGCTGACGCTAGTGCTCTCGTTTGTTATTCTAGTGTGTCTCCCCGATAACCTCGTCCAGGCCGGCTTCCTGTCGCAGGAGGAGAAGGCCATGGTGGTGAAGCACATCAGGGAAAACCACACCGGCGTGGAGAACAAGCAGTTCAAGTGGGCGCAGGTCAACGAGCTCCTCTTCCACGACAGCCTCACCTGGACGATGGTTTTCCTCACCATCACGTCGCAGATCGTCACGGGCGCTGTGGGCACCTTCAGCACCACCGTGGTGTCGACGTTCGGGTTCTCCTCCAAGCAGAGCTCGCTGCTCCAGATCCCGATCGGGCTCATCGTCGTGCTGTGCTGCGTGTGTCCGACGTGGCTCATCGCCAGGTACGGCCACTTCACCTACGTCCATTGTTCGCTGTACGTGCCGTCGGTGTGCGGAGCCGGGATGCTTCTCTCGCACAACCGGTTCGCCCAGCTGTTCGGGCTCTACCTGCTCTACCCGGGCTCGTGCGCCATCACGCTCATCTACGTCTGGAACGGCATCAACACCGCCGGCTACACCAAGAGGGTCTTCCGCAGTGCGCTGACGATGGTGGCCTTCGGCGTCGCCAACATCGTCGGGCCCCAGCTCTTCCGCGAGCGGGATTACCCGGCCTACACGCCGGCGAAGTACGCCATCCTGGGCACGCAGGCGGGCGCTCTCGTGCTGAGCGTGTGTGTGGGGCTCGTGTGTCGCTACGAGAACCGCTCCCGGGGCGGCCACGCCGAGCTCTACCGCTTCGACGACTCCACAGACAGGCAGAACCTGTCGTTCCGCTACTGCTGGTGAGCTCCGTTGTGGCGCTCCGATTCCGCCATCCCGCCGCGATGGCGCAAAGTGTGGCGCCCGCTCTCCGCACATAAATACCACGGGGCTCGCTGGGCGTAGCTATACCTCTAATTAGTACCAGCCCCAACCAATTCAGCCATGGTCAAGGTCATCGCCGGCGGAGACGCCCTCTACTCGTCCACGAACCTCGAGAGCAGAATCGACAAGAAGCTCGTCGCCACGCTCAAGGCCGCAGACACATGTTTCCTCAACGCGGAGTTCCAGACCCCCAAGCACGACACTCCCCCAACGTACAACAAGATGTACCTCACCAGCATAAAGCCGAGCGCGCTCGACGACCTCAAGTCGCTCAACTTCCAGATGCTCTCCTTCGCCAACAACCACACCGTCGAGTTCGGGTGGAAGGGCCTGCTCGACACGCTCGAAGAGGTCGAGAAGCGAGGCCTCACCGCCATCGGCGTGGGCAGGTCCCTCGACGACGCCAAGCTCGCCCGCTTCTACGACGCTCCATCTGGTAGGGTCGGCTTCGTGTGTGCCAACTCCACGGGTGCGCAGTGGGCCGTCGCCTCCAACAACGGTGCGCACACCCCGGCGAGAGCCGGGCTCCTCCCGTTGAGATGGGCCCCATCGTACGTGCTCCCGGAGGAGCAGTTCAAGCAGCTCGACGAGATCGACAAGCTGCTGGGCACACGCCACTCGATGAGCGTGAACGCTGCTGTGGAGATCAAGGACCTGGTGAGCCCGGAGCGCTTCTCGTTCGGCCACATCTTCGAGTCCAACCTGACCATCGTCAAGGCCAGGGAGGGCGAGAAGGCGCACGTCCGCACCACGGCCAACCAGAAGGACGTCGACAGAATCGTCAAGTCCATCGAGGACTGTGTGCAGAGATCGCACCTGCCGATCTTCGCCCTGCACACGCACGAGGGCGACAACAACAACTGGTACACCACCACTCCTCCACACTTCATCCAGAAGATGGCCAGAAAGGCCATCGACTCGGGAGCCAAGGCCTTCGTCGGCCACGGTGCACACATGCTGAGGGGTGTGGAGATCTACAAGGGCAAGCCGATCTTCTACAACGTCGGCTCGTTCCTGATGGAGTTCGAGATCGGTGACTCGTTCATCGGCCAGGAGATGTACGCCAACTACGGCCTGGACCCTATCGAGTCGCGTCCCTCCGACCTGCACAACCTGAGATCGTACGGTCCAAACGGCGAGAACATCGGCTTCAGAGGTGGCCGTCCGTTCTCTGTCAACATCATGGTCGAGCTGGAAATCGATGAGGACGACGAGGACTCTTTCCAGTTCAAGATCATCCCAATCGACTTGGGCTTGGACACGAGAAAAAACAAAATCAGAAGAGGCTTGCCAGAGTGGGCCACCCCAGAGGTCGCTAAGTGGTGTGTTGAGTACCTGGAGAAGGCCTCTGCGGAGTGGGGCACCAAGTTCAGATACGACGAGAAGACCGGCTACATCCACGTTGTGTAATTAGTAAATGGCATGGATGTTACTTTATACTGAAGTAGAAGTAATTCACTTAACTGGGGACTACTCGTAGGACTACATATTCGCATCTCGTATCTTGAGAGTGGTTATAGGTATTCCCATGCGATAGCCTAAACCGCTAGATCAAGCACCTTCCCAAAGCGGAAGCACTGGCTATATGGCCCAAAGCGGAAACCCGCGCGACGGCGCAAAGATACGCTCTTTCCCTTTACGGCCAACACCCACTACCCACTTATAACTGAAAGAACAGCCCAGCACAACGCCAGAATGCTCCGCTTGGCCTCGATAGCGTACAAACGTATACACAGCTAGCATGGTCAACGTTCTTCTCATCGGCACAGGCGGTGTCGGCACCATTGTCGCCTACGGTATTAAGTACACAGCCAAGGCTACCGTCTCTGTTGTTGTTCGTCGTGATTACGAAAAGGTGTCGAAGGAAGGGTGGGAGATCCACTCGTGCGACTACGGTGAGGTGAAAGGGTGGAAGCCAGACCACATCTTCCCGACCGTTGAGGCTGCTGCTGCGTCGAAGGCCCACTACGACTTCGTCATCGTCACCACCAAGAACCTGCCTGATATCGTCAAGGTCGAGGAGCTCATTGAGCCGGTTGTTACCCCAAAGGAGACTACCGTTGTGCTGATGCAGAACGGGTTCGATCTGGGCCGTCCAGTCATTGCCAAGTACCCGCAAAACGTGTGCATCTCTGGTGTTTCACACATCGGCTCCCACAACAGAAGCGGTGTTATCCACCAGACACAGCAGGACAAGGCGCTGGTCTCGTACTTTGTGAACCCCAACTTGGACAAGGAGCTCCAGGAGAAGGTCACGAAGGAGTTCATCGGCATCTACTCGAACGACAAGAACAACATCATCTACTTCCCCGACGCGAAGTGGTACAGATATAGAAAGCTCGTCTACAATGCCACGCTGAACACCGTCGCAGCCCTGACCCAGGTCGACACCGGTAGGCTGGACATCTCGGGTGGACTGGAGGCTGTGTCCATCCCAGCGATGAAGGAGGTCGTCAAGATCGCCAAAGCCGACGGTGTGGAGTTGCCGGACGATGTCATCAACCTGGTGGTCCACTCTGATGACGGCGACTGGTTCAAGCCGTCTATGCTTGTTGATGTTGAGAAGGGCAACCCAGTCGAGCTGGAAGTGATCCTGGGCAATCTGCTCACCGTTGCGAGAGAGCTCAAGGTCGAGACCCCTGTTCTGGACATCGTCTACAGCTTGATGAAGGTCGTGCAGTTTAGACTGAAAGAGGCCCAGGGCTTCTTCACCTTACCAGAGAAGAGACCTGTGGACGCTGACAGGGTCTACAAGTGAGCCGTAGCTTCCACTATGTATAGGCTTCTATCTTATCAATACGTATTTTTTTCAAGTATCACTTTCTCGTAACTAAACTGACTACCGAGTATTTTAACAATCCAAGCACTCCGAGTATCTCGTTTCCTCGTACTACAACTACTAGCATTCCAAGTAATCCATGCATTCCGAGTACCCTTTCCCACTTAGGCAACTACACTGCTTTGGCTAAAATTCAATCACATATATAGAAACCCGACCCAATATAAAAACACCAGTATACAATAACCACAAGCCCAATCACAACGAGTATCTAAACTCTGGATTCTCGAAATCAGTGAGGTCTGCAAAGGCAATGTTCTCAGGAACGACATATTTCTCACCAAGCTCTTCCCTCTTCTGGTCCAAGATTCTGTTTCTTCTTGCGTATATAAAGTGAAGACTCAACAAGATAATGAACCCAGCAGCGAAGCAAACAAGCATGGCGATCTTAGCACTGGCGTAGTTTGGAGCTTCAGTACTCTTGAAAGTCTGGGGACCCACAACGTTACCAACACAGTAGCCAATGAAGAAAACGGTGTTTGCGATGTTCTTCTTAGTCGAACCAGCAACGTTAGAAGAAACAACAGAGCAAATACCACTGATTGAAGTAGTGGCGATGTAGAAAGAGTAGTATCCGGTCAACTTAGAGCCCTTGTGCGAGGTGAAGTTCAGCAAACACATACCAACAATGCACACAGCGTTGACAATGGCACACGCAATCAGTCTTCTGTTCTTCATGAACTTGTAGTTAAACCAAGCAATGCACACAGGGAAGACGATATCGATACCACCACCAGGCATGTTCATCAAGAGAGCAGTGGTTGTGGAAAAGCCGAAGTCCTTGTTCAGCAGGATACTTCCAAAGTTAGTGAATCCACCGTTTGGAATGGCATAACTCATGCCGTAGAAGAAGAACAGGTACACTGTAGAGTCGTACAGGCACTCTTTAGCCTGGTTCCACTTCCACACGTGTGCTCCAAAGCCCTGCTGGTTGTTTCTCACTCTGGACACCACGTACTTCTTGTCGGTCTCGTTGAGGAACCAGGCCTTTGTTGGGATGTCTGGAATGTGTATCAGCGATAGGATCCCGAGGAAGATGGTGATAACACCGGTGATGACGTACAGCAGTCTCCACGAAGCGAAGGCATGGCCTGTCTCACCACGGTGGGTAGCCAGTCCATAGGCGATACCAGCACCAAGAAGAGTACCGAAGCCCTGGAAACCGAACCAGATGGTCGTTCTCAGGAACTGCTCGGACGTTCTCCACCACTGCGACGTCATCTTGATGTACGCAGGGTTCATGAAGCCTTCGAACATACCGAGGAACACTCTGCAAGTGAGGAAACCAGCAGCGTTGGAGCAAGCACCGTGGCACATCAGGATGATGCCCCAGATGATCACAGCAGTCGAGAGCGTCTTGGACAATGGGAATCTCTGGATCAGGTAGTTGGCCGGGTACTCAAACACAAGGAAGCCGAGGTAGAAAGAGGACCCGACCCAGGAGTACGTCGCACCAGACATGTCGAGGTCCGTGGTGAGGCCCATGATGGACGCGTACGAGTTCGTCGTCTTGTCCATCAGCTGGCACGACATCAGCGAGATGATCAGTGGCAGCATCATCATGTCGATCTTGAAGAGCAGCTTCTTCTCGTAGGCCGGGTCCAGCTCGATGTCGTCGTCCTCGTGGGCGTACTTCATGGCCTCGTCGACGTCGTTCAGTCTGACCTCGATCAGGTCGCCGTGGGGAGACATAACCGTCGAGAGCACTGGGTTGAGAGAGACCTCTCCCTCACCGACACTCGCGAGCTCGGCGTTGGCTACGTGCTTGTTGATGGACATTGTGCTCGGGATGCGGGAGTGTCCAGTCTCTGTGAGGGACAGTCTCCGTGGGCCCACGCTGGCCATTATATACGGTGTGGCTACTGGCCATCGCCTGGTCTGTTATCTGGTACGACTGATAGCATCGTGAACAGTTCCGTTCCCGATTAGGCATTATCCGGCGTATCGACCCGACCGATGACGTCGCCCACTGTAAGCGCCATTGTTGTCGAGCCCGCCCGAGCCCGGTGTCGGGCTTATGCCTAGAAGCGTGTCGGAAAGATACGAAAGCGACGACGGGCCCAGAGCCACCTTTAAAAGCACACAGAGAGGAGTTATGGCAACTACACTTTAGTCGGTAGTGGGCGAGCAGACATGATCGATAAACACTCCAAGATTATCATCGTGGGAGCCGGGGTTTACGGCCTCTCGACGACGCTCTCGCTGCTCGAGCAGGGCTTCGAGGACGTCCATCTCTTCGACAAGAACGACTACCTCACACAGAAGTACTCGTACTTCAAAGGATGCGACAGTGCCTCGTCAGACCTGAACAAGATCTTTAGAGCCTCGTACGGGGAACAGACACACTACCAGGAGCTGGCACTGAGAAGCCGGGACAAGTTCATCCAGTGGAACAAGCAGATCGCAGAGGAGCAGTGGGAAGGTGGAGACCCGATCTACATCAACTCCGGTAACACACACCTGACTGACTTGAAAGAGCTACCACACTTCGAGAAGGAGACGCTGAGACTCATGGGAGACGCTGCCATTGATATCAACGACCCACTGGCCGCAGAGAAGGCAGTGAAGAAAGGTTTGTCTCCACAGGCCGTTGACCCATTCGGTGCAAAGGGTCTCCAGGGTGTCTTGGACACTACGGGAGGTATCATGATAGCGGAGAAGTGCTGTCGCTGGGTACTCGAGCTGTGTAAGCGTGCTGGTGGTGATCGCTTGAAGCTTCACCTGGGTGAAGAGCTGGACCACTTGATTCTCGATGGGAATAAGAAGTGCCTTGGAATTGCTACAAAGGATGGTAAGACTCACCTTGCGTCCTTGACATGCGTCTTTGCCGGTGCTTGGCTCTCTGAAATTGTTCCAGAGGCGTCCTCTAAAGTGGAAGCCACCGGTGGTACGGTGGTCATTTGCAAACTGGACTCACCAGAGGCTCTCGAGAAGTACAATCAGAAGAGATTCCCATCTTGGACTTACAAGATGAGGGACGGTTTCATGGGTGGGCTCTACGGGTTCCCTGCCACTGCTGATGGGTATTTGAAGATTGGGTACAGAGGGATGAAGTGGGTGAACCCAGTAGGAGAAGTCAACTCTAAGGTCAAGACCGCTTACACCCAAGCTAAGGAGACTAATGTGCCATTGTTTGGACTACTGAGAGTTAAACATCTCATCAAGAAGTTCTTCCCAGAAGTTACCAAGATCGACATCACACGTATGTGCTGGTACTCTGACACTGCAGATAACGATTTCTTGATTTCCTACTGTCCACACTACGCTGATAGCTCGTTGTTCGTCGGCGCTGGAGACTCTGGTCACGCTTTCATGATGCTTGGAAGTCTGGGTCCTGTGATTACCGATATCATTATGAAGAAGAGCTCTTTCTTGCAACGCCTATTCTCTTGGGAAAGAGAAAGAGTTCCACTCAACGAGATCAATCTGAAGCTGGATGACCCGAGAGCATTGCCCAATCTGAAGATGGCCACTACCAAGGACTGGGACTTGAAGGCTAAGCTTTGACGTTTGTAAGCAATAAGAGACTAAGATGAATCTGGTGTAGAGATATAGAAGATATAGATGTACCTCTTCGTTCTGTCGCAGGCTTACCTCAAGTAAGAGCAACTACACCACTTGTAACTATTAGTCATGTACTATCAGTGTTCTGTAACTACACCACTCGTAACTATTAGTCATGTATTATCAGTGTTCTATACCACATCACTCAATGGACTTGATGGTTGGGGTACCATTCTCCTTCTCACTGCGTTTTCTCAGCCTCAGACCCTCTTCCTTGAACTCATCTTCCGGCAAGTCCCTGGCCTTTATGCCGCTATAGAAGTGGTCGATCATCGTAACAGCATCGAAAACCGGTAAGCCTGTAGCCTTCTGAATGGCCTTGGAAGTTGGTGGCATCTGAGTACACTCCAACACAAATGCCCCAACGGTTGGCTCTTTAGCCAGGACCTCTTTAGCCAGAGAGACGAGCTCGTCCACCAGCTTCTCGTGCACGTACTCCTTGCCGTCGATGATGAACCCCTTGATGTGGCCGTCCGGTTTACAACCGTTGACTACGATACGGGACTGCTGTTCCTTAGAGAGACCAACACCCTGGAAATGCAGCGCACCGAGACTCGACGCATCAAACGTCAGCACGGCGACTTTCTTGGACGTAGGAACAAGCGACAGCACCATTGGCAGCTGGAGCAAGCTGCTGGTAGCGACGGGGATCTTGGATCTTTCGGCCAGTCTCGACTGGACCTGGGCGAGAAACCCACAAGAGGTGATGACGCCGATGGCGCCTCTGTCGGCGAGCCTGTTACAGGCGTCCACGAAGTTGTCGAGGAATTCCTCGGGGAACTTACCACCAAAGACGATGTTCTGCACGGTTCCGTTCTTGACGGTCTCGTGGATGAGCGGGAACTGGAAAGACAGCTCGTTCAGAGGGTCGCCCGGTGGTCTGTGGATGTCGTCGGTGTAGTCGAGGTTGAGCGCTCCCAGCGGAGGCAGCTCCTTGCGGGGTGGGTAGGTGGACATGGCTGGTTAGTTACTACATAGACAGCTACTACTGCGCAGTGGAGACTTGGGCCTCTTTATACGCCTATACCCCAGCCCACGCCAGATAACGGGCGGGAAGATCCGCCCGGCACACTTCCCCTTTCGGGAATCGTGAGCGAACATCTCCGCCGCCTAACCGGGACGCCAGCTCCGTCTCTCACACTTGCACCTCACCGTACTCGACGATGGCCCGTCTCTCCAGTGCTCCACCAGCAATGCCAGCACTGCCAGGAGAGCTCACGTTCAAAATCGCAAAGCCGCAGCAGCAGCAGCCCATCCGGCAGCGGGCCGGGGGGAAGCACCAGATCGGAGCGTGCTGTGCTTGCAAGGCGAAGAAGAAGAAGTGCGATGGAGCGTACCCCGTGTGTGGAGGGTGCGTGGTGAGCGGGAACAAGTGCACGGTGGTTGACCTGGCGACGAGCAGGGTGATCCCGAGGGACCACATCGAGAGGCTGGAGAAGAAGGTCGCCGCTCTCGAGGAGCAGCTGCAGGCGAAGTCGGCCGACGTGGAGATCGAGAACAGGTTCATGGTGGACTCCCGGAGCTACTCGATCGCCAATGCCATCACCTCCACGGTGAACTACTACAACAGGGACACGGCCAAGCCGCTGCCGACGATCCCCTTCGCGATGCCGTCCGATGAGGTGGCCCGGGAGTACCTCACGAGCTACTACGACAACGTCCAGTGCCAGTACCCGTTCCTGGACTGGGACCAGACCGTGGAGGGCTTCCACAAGTTCGTGGCCCTCGAGGGCGACGCAGAGGAGAACTTCTTCGGCTTCATGGTGTGTGCGATCGGGACCCAGATCTGCAACAGCGACAGTGCGTCGCACGAGCTCTACACCAAGATGTACTACGACCGGGCCATGGAGTACATCCACATCCTGCTGGAGACGACGTCGGTCAAGACCGTGCAGGCGTACCTGATGCTGTCTGTGTTCTCGCAGAAGATGCCGGACGCAAGCTCCATTTGGCAGACGATTGGGCTGGCCATCCGAACGTGTGTGATACTGGGCCTACACAGAGGACACTACCGCACGCACGAGGGGTGCCAGCTGAAGAAGAGGGTTTTCTGGTCTGCGTACGGCATGGAGAGGATCAACGGTATCATCCTGGGCCGTCCGTTTGGGATCTCAGACATCGACATCGACGTTGAGCTCCCGGAGGATACGCCAGAGCTGGGAATCTCGTGCCATGTGATCAAGCTGCGACGGATTCTATCCAACATTCACACGTTCGTGTACACGAAGAGAAGCACTGAAGACACGGTCGACGACATCCGAATACAGATCATACTAGAGCTGAACTCGTGGATGAACTCGTTCCCAAGCAAACTGATGGCGTCCTCGGCGTTCCAAACACGGAACTGGGCTGAGATATCCTACCATAACGCACTTATGCTGCTGCTGAAGCCCGTAGTCCTGGAGGTCGCACGGTCCAGCTCGTCAAAGCGGTCCCTTGAGTGGTTCAAAGTGTTCACACAGTCCTCGTCGGTGATTTGCATGAACTACAAGGACTTACACAATAAGGGAAAACTCACTTACACATGGATCTCTATGCACTGTGTGTTTGTTGCGGGCCTCTCTTTCCTCTACTGTCTGTGGTTAGACCACTCTATGGGGCTGCCAGTTCTGGAGCTGAGAAGGAAAGGCCTAATATATGATACTGTTAAGGCGTGCTCAACGATTCTACACGTCTTTGCAGAGAAGTTCAAGAGTGCTGTTGTGTTTCGTGATACATTCGAACGCATATCCAATACCGTCCTTTACAAGCTGGACAAGCATGAGACTATCTCAGGTGCCACCTCAGGATCGGCTTTGCAAGGTGTCTTACAAAAAGCAAGTATTGGTATTGGACAGTACTTAGACTACGATCTTAACGAGCTATGGGGATCTGTGGAGACGCAGTCACAGGAATCGGAAACAGGCGAGGTTAGAGGCACAACACCAAGGTCTGAGCCGTCTCCCATCGATTCGGAGTTTTGGGAGTTCTTAGATACAACTGGTGACAGATTCATGAGAGACATGTTCCGTGACATGGAGATGAATTTCAAGTAGACCTTACAATGGGCTACAGTTGTTCCCCACATTATTTATTCTAATACACCATTCCGTACGGTTGGCGCATTCCTCGCCCCTTTATATGTTTCGGGTACTTTGCTTCATGGCCATGACACGGTTTTAGTATGATTATCTATTTCGACGGTTAGTACTTTGGACTCAAAAGTGGGATTTGTAGAGAAAGCAGAAGCCAAACCCATTCAAAAAATTTGACATGGGGGCGCTCCCCCTGATTTTCCCAGGTTTTCCCAGATTTCGCCATTCTAATACCTGGGAAAACTATTAGTCTCCTAGAATGGTGTGGATCACAACCAAACACAGACTCTACACCTATATACAGACGCTAGGGAAGTTTCAACTCCCTCACGTCCCCACACTCTCCAGTAGTCAGAATAAGCACACACTCTCCAGTAGTCAAAAATGAAACCCACCCTCTTCATCACAGCTGCTCGAGCTTTGAGGAGTAGAAGGTATGTGAATGTGATAACTAAGGAACAGCAGAACTGAGTGAGATCACCAAGCTTAGAAAACAGCAGTAGTCATCCCAGGTTTGCTGTTGCTTCCACACAAGGCTGATCCCCTAAGACTAACTCTGAGAGTCATAGCACAAACCAGCAACATGCCATATGAATCTGGAAAGTTGATGAAGACACAAAGGATCTCAGTGACACAAATAGTGAGGGTGACACAAAAGGCCAGGGTGCAAAGCCAACGAGAGGGACTGTGGTCATCAAGAGAAAGCAGAGTCCACATAAGTTATGCAATAACAATGGAGCTCATCCACCAGGGAACAAGAGATCAGCTGATAGGAAGCTGTCGATAGATGAATCACGAAGTTAAAACAGCAAGTGGGATGGAGAAGATGAAGAACAATTACCATGTGGAACGCCTGTCAAAGTCACTCTACACTTCTATCAGCCATCTTTCCCCTCAAATGTGTCTACTCCAATGACGTCCTTTGAACTTTGAAAGTGAGCAGACTAACAAAGTATCACCACTAGTACTTCTTCAAGAAAACCAAGTGGATGGGCAGATCCATTGGCTTTCTCTTGGAAAACAACAGTGAAGACATCACATGGAACAAAAACAGGTGAAAAGAAAGACAGGGCTCAAGGAATGATAGTGATGACAATGATGAAACTGACAATGATAACAGCGACAATGAAGAGATGAGAATAGGGAAAGCCAAGGTGCTAAACTGTGACCACCAATAAAAGAAATGCAAATGTGAATGTTGTTGAGAGAAAGAAGTTTTCTCCGTATCTGGGAAAAGTAGGAACAGGAAGAGGATGGGCCAGGAGACCTCAAACGGATTAAAAATCAGCCAAAAGGAAGACAATGGATCAATGAATGTTGAAGACAATGGAGAAGAAGAAGAAGTTTCGAGAGCACAATGATAATCAGGAAAGCCTGCCAAAGTCACTTGTTGCTAATGGGTAGATCAGCTTGAGTATACCTTGGACTGGAAGTTCCATCTGATATGTGACCACACAAATGACTATCCCAATGAGGACCTCCAACCTGAGCAAAGTCTTAGCACAGAGATATGTTGAGGAAAACCAATGGAAGGACAGATCCATGAGCTTCCTCAAAAACACCTTGGTGAAATATGAGACCTCGTATGGAATCAATGGCATTGAAGATGAGCATCGGTCTGTCAAAGTTACCTGTTACTGATGAGCAGATCAGCTCAGGTACACTTTGCATCAACACTTTCAGTACTTCCCCTCAAATGAGTCTATCCAATGATGTCTTCTCAACATTGTAAGTGGGCAGACTCACAAAGTATCATCATTGATATTTCCTAAAGAAAACCAACTGGATGGGCAGATCCACTGGGTTCTTTTTGGAAAACACCAGTGAAGTGAAGAAATCATATGGAACAAACAACAAGTGAGAAGGACAGGACTGAAAGGATGATGATGACGACAATGATGACAATGATGACAATGATGACAATGGGGAGTGAAAGATAGGGAAAGCGGGGATAGACTGTGTTCACCAATGAAGAAGATGCAAATATAATGGTGTGATGGTGCGTGGAAGAAGTAAGAAGAGAAACGGTGATGGGACAGGAATTTATACGTTTTGGCCAGCTGGGGAGTGACACAAAAACGTAGAAACTCTTGTGATTGGCTATAGTTCATTGCCACAAAACCGAAAAATTCACTAGGAGAGTCAAGGTGATGGGCTATGATGAGCAATGAAAAGATGCAAAATGGAGGAAAGTCAACGGGATGAAGGTTACCTGTGGCTAATGGGCAGATCAGCTCAGGTATACTTTGCATCAACACTTTCAGTACCACCCCTGAAATGAGTCTACTCCAATGGTGTCCCCTCAACTTTGCAAGTGAGCAGCCTTACAAAGCCTCGTCACTGATATTTCTTCAAGAAACCCAATTGGTGAGCAGATCCATTGGATTCCTCTTGGAAAACACCAGTGAAGTGAAGACATCATATAGAACAAACAACAAGTGACAAAGACAGGACTGAAAAAATGATGATGATGACAATGATTACAATGGTAAGTGAAAGATAGGAAAGCCAAGGTGTTAGGCTGTGGTAACCAATGAAAGAGGAGATTGTTGTTGATAGAGAAGAAGTTTTCAAAAAGTGTGTGGTATAAGTTAGAAGAAACAAGAGGATGGGACAGGTATTTATACTTCTCGACCTCCTGGAAAGTGACACAAAAACGAAGAAGGCTGTAGTTTAGTGCCACAAAACCGAAAAAGTAGGAAAGCCAAGGCGGTGGGCCGTGATCACTAACAGTGAAGATACAGAAGTCTCGCCGATGAGGTTTTTCTCCAAAAAACATCCGAAAGGTCTACAAGAGTTACCTGGTGCTGATGGGACGATCAGTTCAGGGTACTCTTTAACACTTCCATCAGCCAAAGTCCCATTCAAATGAGTCTATTCCAATGGCGTCCACTCAACTTTGCAAGTGAGCAGCCTTACAAAGTATCATCACTGATATTTCTTCAAGAAACCCAATTGGTGAGCAGATCCATTGGGCTCCTCTTGGAAAACACCAGTGAAGTGAAGACATCATATGGAACAAACAGCAAGTGACATGGACAGGGCTCAAGAAATGATGTTGAAGACAATGATGACAATGGAGAGGGGAGAACAAGGAAAGCCAAGGGGATAGGCTGTGATCACCAATGAGAGAGATACAATGCAGAAGGTTGTTGATAGAGAAGAAGCTTTGAAGAAGTGGGTGGGAGAAGTAGGAAGAGAAAAGGGGATGGGACAGGTACTTATAGTTTTCGGTCAGTTGGGAAGTGACACAAAAACGTGAAAACTCTCGTGATTGGTCAATAGCAGAAGTGACACAAAACCGAAACCTTGCTAGGGGAGCCAAGGTGATGGGCTGTGATAATCAATGAAAAGATGCAAAATGGAGGAAATTCAACGGGATGAAGGAAAGCCAGGGTGGTGGGCTGTGATCACTAACAGTGAAGATAAAGAAGTCTAATCATTGAGGTCTCTGCCAAACATCCGAAAGGTCAGTCGAAGTATACCTTTTGCTGATGGGCGGATCAGCTCAGGCTTACTTTGTATCAACACTTCCATCAGTCATCCTCTCAAATGAGTGTGTTCCAATAATATCATCTCAACTTTGCAAGTGGGCAGACTAACAAAGTATCATCACTGGTACTTCTTCGAGAAAACCAAGTGGATGGGCAGATCCATCGGTTTCCTCTCGGAAAACCCCAGTGAAGTGAAGACATCATGTGGAACAAACAACAAGTGACAAGGACAAGACTCAAAGAATGATGATGACAATGACGACCATGGAGAGCGAAAGACAAGGAAAGCCAAGGGGATAGGCTGGGGAAACCAGGGAGGGAAAGCCAAGGGGATAGGCTGTGGTCACCAGTGGAAAGGAGAGTGTTGTTGATAGAGAAGAAGATTCCAAAAAGTGCGTGGGAGAAGTATGGAGAGGAAAGGGGATCGAACGGTTATTTATATTTTTCGGCCGGCTGGGAAGTGACACAAAAACGGAGATGTTCTTGTGACACAAAACCGGAGAACGCATTCTTATTGGCTGTTCTGAGTTCGTGAATGACACAAAACCGCCTAGCTCATTATGATTGGCTGTAGTGACGAAAGTGGGGTTAGTGACATGATCAAGACAGACGAGCTCTTATTGGCTGCTGAGAAAGTGACACAAAGTCTGTCCCAGAACTCAGGGTCTCAAGGACATCCACATTGGATTACCACCATCAAGGCAGGAGGAAACATGTGGAAAGAGGGCCGGTCTATAGACATATCATATAGGTTTAATCTAATAAAATGGCTACGTAATAATTCCAACAGCTCAACACACTCAGAGGAGACGGTGGAAGGGCAGTGATCCTGATGACAATAGTCCAGCTGGAACGAGCAGTATACATGTGTCTAGACGAGGGCAGAGACGTCATGTCAACACATAATGAGGCCAACCGAATCTACATGCACATGCTTTTGGAGGTAGTCGTCACATCAGAGGCCACGGACAATGTTTTCGACAAGATCAATGGGATTTTGATGGAAATAGACTCGTGGACAGCCGAAGAGATACACGATCGATTTATCAACTTGAGCAAGGCCCATCTGAAAGGGCTGGTGAAGACTAAGAAAGCAGCCCTCAAAGAACTGGCCGTGACCAAAAGAACATACTACGAAACGACACAACATACACCGACGCAGGCGATGACCTAGGACCAGGACAGGACACCTGCCCGTCGGATATCTCGCTGCCAGAGCCCAAGCGCATCCAGTTGTCTACCTCGCAGGCAGATAAGATCGTACCGGACCTGGAAGACCGATTCAAGGAAATGCTTACTGGCGAGAAAGCGCCGACCAACTTGATGAAGTGGTTTGGTTTTGCGGGTCTGAATGATAAAAGATTCAGAGAGACGTTCAGACTGACGGGATATCTGAGTGAAGCAGATGGCTTTCGACGCCATGTTCTTTTTCTGGATG